>CM045938.1:2393600-3106100 GCA_025177825.1 Aechmea fasciata
GAGTGAATATCTACAACGTATCGTTGTCTACGTCGCAAGAACCAAAAACCGAACAACATTAGACTAATCATTGCCCTCAACGTATAACTCTAGAAACAAGATTTTTCTCATTCAACCGAACAAAGAGTGAAACCCAAGTATATTGTTTTATTATGCCTCAAGAGGTATATTACAACGTATTGTTCACGTTCACAAGAACCGAAACCTAACAACATTAGACTACTCAATATACCAAACAAAGATAACTTTAGAAAGATTTCTTCTCTCATTCAACCGAACAAAGAGTGAAACCCAATTATATTGTTCTATTATGCCCCGGGAGTGAATATCGGCAACGTATCGTTGTCTACGTTCGCAAGAACCAAAACCGGAACAACATTAGACTACTCACTTGTTCTCAACTAAGATAACTCTAGAAACAAGATTTTTCTCATTCCACCTAACAAAGAGTGAAACCTAATTATATTGTTCTATTATGCCCCGAGAGTGTATATTGGCAACGTATCGTTGTCTACGTTCACAAGAACCAAAACCGGAACAACATTAGACTACTCAGCTTGCTAACAAGATAACTTTAGAAATAAGATTTCTTTCTCATTCAACCGAACAAAGAGTGGAACCCAATTATATTGTTCTATTTTTGCCCCTTTGAGAGTGTATATTGGCAACGTATCGTTGACTACATTCACAAGAACCAAAACTAGGAACAACATTAGACAACCTACTTGCGCCCTAACAAGATAACTTTGGAAACAAGATTTTTCTCATTCCACCGAACAAAGAGTAAAACCTAATTATATTGTTCTATTATGCCCCTGTGAGTGTAAATTTGCAACATATCGATGTCACCGTTCACAAGAACCAAAATCGAACAACATTAGACTCCTCCGTTGCGCCCTAACAGATAACTTTGAAACAAGATTTTTTCTCATTCCACCGAAAAAGAGTAAACCCAATTATATTGTTCTATTATGCCCCGAGAGTGTCTATTGGCAACGTATCGTTGTCTACGTTCACAAGAACCAAACTCTAACAACATTAGACTACTCACTGCGCCCAACAGATAACTTTAGAAACAAGATTTTTTTCTCATTCAACCGAACAAAGAGTGAAACCCAATTATATTGTTCTATTATGCCCTGAGAGTGTATATTTGCAACGTATCGTTGTCTACGTTCACAAGAACCGAAACCGGAACAACATTAGACTACTCACTGCGACCTAACAAAGATAACTTTAGAAACAGTACTTTTTCTCATTCAACCGAACAAAGAGTGAAACCCAATTATATTGTTCTATTTTGCCCCAAGAGTGTATATTGGCAACGTATCGATGACTACGTTCACAAGAACCCAAATTGGAACAACATTAGACAAGCGCACTAATAGTATAACTTTAGAAACAGTACTTTTTCTCATTCAACCGAACAAAGAGTGAAACCTAATTATATTGTTCTATTATGCCCCGAGAGTGTATATTGGCAACGTATCGTTGTCTACGTTCACAAGAACCAAAACCGGAACAACATTAGACTACTCAGTTGCGCCCTAACAGTATAACTTTAGAAACAGTACTTTTTCTCATTCAACCGAACAAAGAGTGAAACCCAATTATATTGTTCTATTATGCCCCGAGAGTGTATATTGGCAACGTATCGTTGTATACGTTCACAAGAACCGAAACCTAACAACATTAGACTACTCGCTTGCGCCCTAACGATAACTTTAGAAACAAGATTTTTCTCATTCAACCGAACAAAGAGTGAAACCCAATTATATTGTTCTATTTTGCCCCGAGAGTGTATATTGGCAACGTATCGTTGACTACGTTCACAAGAACCAAAACGGAACAACATTAGACAACTCAGTTGCGCCTAACAAAGATAACTTTGGAAACAGTATTTTTTCTCATTCACCCGGATAAAGAGTAAAACCTAACTATTTTGTTCTATTATGCCCCGAGAGTGTAAATTTGCAACATATCGATGCCAACGTTCACAAGAACCAAAATCGAACAACATTAGACTCCTCCGTTGCGCCCCTAACAAGATAACTTTGGAAACAAAGATTTTTCTCATTCCACCGAACAAAGAGTAAAACCTAAATATATTGTTCAATTATGCCCCGAGAGTGTCTATTGGCAACGTATCGTTGTCTATGTTCACAAGAACCAAACTCGGAACAACATTAGACTACTCGCTTGCGCTAACAAAGATAACTTTAGAAATGATTTCTTTTCTCATTCAACCGAACAAAGAGTGAAACCCAATTATATTGTTCTATTATGCCCCGAGAGTGTATATTTGCAACGTATCGTTGTATACGTTCACAAGAACCAAACCGAACAACATTAGACTACTCGTTGCGCCCTAACAGTATAACTTTAGAAACAGTACTTTTTCTCATTCAACCGAACAAAGAGTGAAACCCAATTATATTGTTCTATTTTGCCCCAAGAGTGTATATTGGCAACGTATCGATGACTACGTTCACAAGAACCAAAATCTAACAACATTAGACTATGCGCACTAACAAAGTATAACTTTAGAAACAAGATTTTTTCTCATTCAACCGAACAAAGAGTGAAACCCAATTATATTGTTCTATTATGCCCCAGAGTGAATATTTGGCAACGTATCGTTGTCTACGTTCACAAGAACCAAACCGGAACAACATTAGACTACTCGCTGCGCCTAACGATAACTTTAGAAACAAGATTTTTCTCATTCAACCGAACAAAGAGTGAAACCCAATTATATTGTTCTATTATGCCCCAAGAGTGTATATTGGCAACGTATCGTTGTTCACGTTCACAAGAACCGAAACCGAACAACATTAGACTACTACTTGCGCCTAACAAAGATAACTTTAGAAACAAGATTTTTCTCATTCAACCGAACAAAGAGTGAAACCCAATTATATTGTTCTATTTTGCCCGAGAGTGTATATTGGCAACGTATCGTTGACTACGTTCACAAGAACCAAAACCGAACAACATTAGACAACTCATTGCGCCTAACAAAGATAACTTTGGAAACAAGATTTTTCTCATTCCACCGAACAAAGAGTAAACCCAATTATATTGTTCTATTATGCCCCGAGAGTGTAAAATTTGCAACGTATCGATTGTCACCGTTCACAAGAACCAAATCGAACAACATTAGACTCCTCCGTTGCGCCCTAACAAGATAACTTTAGAAACAAGATTTTTCTCATTCAACCGAACAAAGAGTAAAACCCAAATATATTGTTCTATTATGCCCCGAGAGTGTATATTTGCAACGTATCGTTGTCTATGTTCACAAGAACCAAATCCGGAACAACATTAGACTACTCAGTTGCGCCCTAACAGTATAACATTAGAAACAAGATTTTTTTCTCATTCAACCGAACAAAGAGTGAAACCCAATTATATTGTTCTATTATGAGAGTGTATATTTGCAACGTATCGTTGTATACGTTCACAAGAACCAAACCGAACAACATTAGACTACTCATTGCGCCCTAACAAGATAACTTTAGAAACAAGATTTTTCTCATTCAACCGAACAAAGAGTGAAACCCAATTATATTGTTCTATTTTGCCCCAAGAGTGTATATTGGCAACGTATCGTTGACTACGTTCACAAGAACCGAAACCGGAACAACATTAGACTACTCATTGCGCCTAACAAAGATAACTTTAGAAACAAGATTTCTCTCATTCAACCGAACAAAGAGTGAAACCCAATTATATTGTTCTATTATGCCCCAAGAGTGTATATTGGCAACGTATCGTTGTTCTACGTTCACAAGAACCAAAACCGAACAACATTAGACTACTCGCTTGCGCCTAACAAGATAACTTTAGAAACAAGATTTTTCGCATTCAACCGAACAAAGAGTGAAACCCAATTATATTTTTCAATTATGCCCCAAGAGTGTATATTGGCAACGTATCGTTGTCTACGTTCACAAGAACCAAAACCGGAACAACATTAGACTACTCATGCGCCTAACAAAGATAACTTTAGAAACAGTACTTTTTCTCATTCAACCGAACAAAGAGTGAAACCCAATTATATTGTTCTATTATGCCCCGAGAGTGTATATTTGCAACGTATCGTTGATACGTTCACAAGAACCAAACCTAACAACATTAGACTACTCTTGCGCCCTAACAAGATAACTTTAGAAACAAGATTTTTCTCATTCAACCGAACAAAGAGTGAAACCCAATTATATTGTTCTATTATGCCCCAAGAGTGTATATTGGCAACGTATCGTTGTCTACGTTCACAAGAACCAAAATCTAACAACATTAGACTACTCATTGCGCACTAACAAGATAACTTTAGAAACAAGATTTTTCTCATTCAACCGAACAAAGAGTGAAACCCAATTATATTGTTCTATTATGCCCCTGAGTGAATATTTGGCAACGTATCGTTGTCTACGTTCACAAGAACCAAACCGAACAACATTAGACTACTCATTGCGCCTCTCAAAGATAACTTTAGAAACAGTACTTTTTCTCATTCAACCGAACAAAGAGTGAAACCCAATTATATTGTTCTATTATGCCCCAAGAGTGTATATTGGCAACGTATCGTTGTCTACGTTCACAAGAACCAAACCCGGAACAACATTAGACTACTCATTGCGCCTAACAAAGATAACTTTAGAAACAAGATTTTCTCATTCAACCGAACAAAGAGTGAAACCCAATTATATTGTTCTATTATGCCCTGAGAGTGTATATTGGCAACGTATCGTTGTCTACGTTCACAAGAACCAAAACCGGAACAACATTAGACTACTCAGTTGCGCCCTAACAATATAACTCTAGAAACAGTACTTTTTCTCATTCAACCGAACAAAGAGTGAAACCCAATTATATTGTTTTATTATGCCCCAAGAGTGTATATTGGCATCGTATCGTTGTCTACGTTCACAAGAACCGAAACCGGAACAACATTAGACTACTCGCTTGCGCCCTAACAAAGATAACTTTAGAAACAAGATTTTTCTCATTCCACCGAACAAAGAGTAAAACCCAATTATATTGTTCTATTATGCCCGAGAGTGTATATTGGCAACGTATCGTTGTCTACGTTCACAAGAACCAAAACCGGAACAACATTAGACTAACTCATTGCGCCTAACAAAGATAACTTTAGGAAACAAGATTTTTCTCATTCCACCGAACAAAGAGTGAAACCTAATTATATTGTTCTATTATGCCCCAAGAGTGTATATTGGCAACGTATCGTTGTCTACGTTCACAAGAACCAAAACCGGAACAACATTAGACAACTCCGTTGCGCCCTAACAAGATAACTTTAGAAACAAGATTTTTCTCATTCAACCGAACAAAGAGTGAAACCCAATTATATTGTTCTATTATGCCCCGAGAGTGTATATTGGCAACGTATCGTTGTCTACGTTCACAAGAACCAAACTCGAACAACATTAGACTACTCGCTTGCGCCTAACAAAGATAACTTTAGAAACAAGATTTTTCTCATTCAACCGAACAAAGAGTGAAACCCAATTATATTGTTCTATTATGCCCCGAGAGTGTATATTGGCAACGTATCGTTGTCTACGTTCACAAGAACCAAAACCGAACAACATTAGACTACTCGCTTGCGCCTAACAAAGATAACTTTAGAAACAAGATTTTTCTCATTCAACCGAACAAAGAGTGAAACCCAATTATATTGTTCTATTATGCCCCGAGAGTGTATATTGGCAACGTATCGTTGTCTACGTTCACAAGAACCAAACCGAACAACATTAGACTACTCATTGCGCCCTAACAAAGTATAACTTTAGAAACAAGATTTTTCTCATTCAACCGAACAAAGAGTGAAACCCAATTATATTGTTCTATTATGCCCCGAGAGTGTATATTGGCAACGTATCGTTGTCTACGTTCACAAGAACCAAACCTAACAACATTAGACTACTCATTGCGCCTAACAAAGATAACTTTAGAAACAAGATTTTTTCTCATTCAACCGAACAAAGAGTGAAACCCAATTATATTGTTCTATTATGCCCCGAGAGTGTATATTGGCAACGTATCGTTGACTACGTTCACAAGAACCAAACCGAACAACATTAGACTACTCGCTTGCGCCCTAACAAAGATAACTTTAGAAACAAGATTTTTCTCATTCAACCGAACAAAGAGTGAAACCCAATTATATTGTTCTATTATGCCCCGAGAGTGTATATTGCAACGTATTGTTTTATTCGTTCACCAGAACCGAAAACGGAACAACATTAGACTACTCGCTTGCGCCCTAACAAAGATAACTTTGGAAACAAGATTTTTCTCATTCAACCGAACAAAGAGTAAAACCCAATTATATTGTTCTATTATGCCCCGAGAGTGTAAATTTGCAACGTATCGTTGTCACCGTTCACAAGAACCAAAATCTAACAACATTAGACTACTCCGTTGCGCCCTAACAAAGATAACTTTAGAAACAAGATTTTTCTCATTCAACCGAACAAAGAGTGAAACCCAATTATATTGTTCTATTATGCCCCGAGAGTGTATATTGGCAACGTATCGTTGTCTACGTTCACAAGAACCAAACCGAACAACATTAGACTACTCATTGCGCCTAACAAAGATAACTTTAGAAACAAGATTTTTCTCATTCAACCGAACAAAGAGTGAAACCCAATTATATTGTTCTATTATGCCCCGAGAGTGTATATTTGCAACGTATCGTTGTATACGTTCACAAGAACCGAAACCTAACAACATTAGACTACTCGCTTGCGCCTAACAAGATAACTTTAGAAACAAGATTTTTCTCATTCAACCGAACAAAGAGTGAAACCCAATTATATTGTTCTATTGCCCCAAGAGTGTATATTGGCAACGTATCGTTGACTACGTTCACAAGAACCAAAATCGAACAACATTAGACAACTCGCTTGCGCCTAACAAGTATAACTTTAGAAACAAGATTTTTCTCATTCAACCGAACAAAGAGTGAAACCCAATTATATTGTTCTATTATGCCCCGAGAGTGAATATTGGCAACGTATCGTTGTCTACATTCACAAGAACCAAAACCGAACAACATTAGACTACTCAGTTGCGCCCTAACAGTATAACTTTAGAAACAGTACTTTTTCTCATTCAACCGAACAAAGAGTGAAACCCAATTATATTGTTCTATTATGCCCCAAGAGTGTATATTGGCAACGTATCGTTGTCTACGTTGACAAGAACCAAACCGAACAACATTAGACTACTCATTGCGCCTAACAAAGATAACTTTAGAAACAAGATTTTTCTCATTCAACCGAACAAAGAGTGAAACCCAATTATATTGTTCTATTTGCCCCGAGAGTGTATATTGGCAACGTATCGTTGACTACGTTCACAAGAACCAAAACCGGAACAACATTAGACTACTCAGTTGCGCCCTAACAGTATAACTTTAGAAACAGTACTTTTTCTCATTCAACCGAACAAAGAGTGAAACCCAATTATATTGTTCTATTATGCCCCAAGAGTGTAAAATTTGCAACATATCGATGTCACGTTCACAAGAACCAAACCGAACAACATTAGACTCCTCCGTTGCGCCTAACAAAGATAACTTTAGAAACAAGATTTTTCTCATTCAACCGAACAAAGAGTGAAACCCAATTATATTGTTCAATTATGCCCCGAAGAGTGTATATTGGCAACGTATCGTTGTCTACGTTCACAAGAACCAAATCGAACAACATTAGACTACTCAGTTGCGCCCTAACAGTATAACTTTAGAAACAGTACTTTTTCTCATTCAACCGGACAAAGAGTGAAACCCAATTATATTGTTCTATTATGCCCCGAGAGTGTATATTTGCAACGTATCGTTGTATACGTTCACAAGAACCAAAACCTAACAACATTAGACTACTCAGTTGCGCCCTAACAGTATAACTTTAGAAACAGTACTTTTTCTCATTCAACCGAACAAAGAGTGAAACCCAATTATATTGTTCTATTATGCCCCAAGAGTGTATATTGGCAACGTATCGTTGTCTACGTTCACAAGAACCAAAATCGAACAACATTAGACAACTCAAATTGCGCACTAATAGTATAACTTTAGAAACAAGATTTTTCTCATTCAACCGAACAAAGAGTGAAACCCAATTATATTGTTCTATTATGCCTCGAGAGTGTATATTGGCAACGTATCGTTGTCTACGTTCACAAGAACCAAAATCGGAACAACATTAGACTACTCAGTTGCGCCCTAACAGTATAACTTTAGAAACAAGATTTTTCTCATTCCACCGAACAAAGAGTGAAACCCAATTATATTGTTCTATTATGCCCCAAGAGTGTATATTGGCAACGTATCGTTGTCTACGTTCACAAGAACCAAAACCGGAACAACATTAGACTACTCGCTTGCGCCTAACAAAGATAACTTTAGAAACAAGATTTTTCTCATTCAACCGAACAAAGAGTGAAACCCAATTATATTGTTCTATTATGCCCCGAGAGTGTATATTTGCAACGTATCGTTGTATACGTTCACAAGAACCAAACCGAACAACATTAGACTACTCAGTTGCGCCCTAACAGTATAACTTTAGAAACAGTACTTTTTCTCATTCAACCGAACAAAGAGTGAAACCCAATTATATTGTTCTATTATGCTCCAAGAGTGTATATTGGCAACGTATCGTTGTCTACGTTCACAAGAACCAAAACCGGAACAACATTAGACTACTCAGTTGCGCCCTAACAGTATAACTTTAGAAACAGTACTTTTTCTCATTCAACCGAACAAAGAGTGAAACCCAATTATATTGTTCTATTATGCCCCGAGAGTGTATATTGCAACGTATCGTTGTATACGTTCACAAGAACCGAAACCGGAACAACATTAAACTACTCAGTTGCGCCTAACAAAGATAACTTTAGAAACAAGATTTTTCTCATTCAACCGAACAAAGAGTGAAACCCAATTATATTGTTCTATTATGCCCCGAGAGTGTATATTGGCAACGTATCGTTGTCTACGTTCACAAGAACCGAAACCGAACAACATTAGACTACTCTGCGCCTAACAAGATAACTTTAGAAACAAGATTTTTCTCATTCAACCGAACAAAGAGTGAAACCCAATTATATTGTTCTATTATGCCCCAAGAGTGTATATTGGCAACGTATCGTTGTCTACGTTCACAAGAACCAAAACCGGAACAACATTAGACTACTCGCTTGCGCCTAACAAAGATAACTTTAGAAACAAGATTTTTCTCATTCAACCGAACAAAGAGTGAAACCCAATTATATTGTTCTATTATGCCCCAAGAGTGTATATTGGCAACGTATCGTTGTCTACGTTCACAAGAACCAAACCGAACAACATTAGACTACTCACTTGCGCCTAACAAAGATAACTTTAGAAACAAGATTTTTCTCATTCAACCGAACAAAGAGTGAAACCCAATTATATTGTTCTATTATGCCCCGAGAGTGTATATTGGCAACGTATCGTTGTCTACGTTCACAAGAACCAAAACGGAACAACATTAGACTACTCATTGCGCCTAACAAGATAACTTTAGAAACAAAGATTTTTCTCATTCAACCGAACAAAGAGTAAACCCAATTATATTGTTCTATTATGCCCCAAGAGTGTAAATTTGCAACATATCGATGTCACCGTTCACAAGAACCAAAACCGGAACAACATTAGACTACTCAGTTGCGCCCTAACAAAGATAACTTTAGAAACAAGATTTTTCTCATTCAACCGAACAAAGAGTAACCCCAAATTATATTGTTCTATTATGCCCCGAGAGTGTATATTGGCAACGTATCGTTGTCTATGTTCACAAGAACCAAACTCGGAACAACATTAGACTACTCAGTTGCGCCCTAACAGTATAACTTTAGAAACAGTACTTTTTCTCATTCAACCGAACAAAGAGTGAAACCCAATTATATTGTACTATTATGCCCCGAGAGTGTATATTGGCAACGTATCGTTGTCTACGTTCACAAGAACCAAAAACGGAACAACATTAGACTACTCGCTTGCGCCTAACAAAGATAACTTTAGAAACAAGATTTTTCTCATTCAACCGAACAAAGAGTGAAACCCAATTATATTGTTCTATTATGCCCCAAGAGTGTATATTGGCAACGTATCGATTGTCACGTTCACAAGAACCAAAATCGAACAACATTAGACAAACTCCTGCGCACTAATAGATAACTTTAGAAACAAGATTTTCTCTCATTCAACCGAACAAAGAGTGAAACCCAATTATATTGTTCTATTATGCCCCGAGAGTGTATATTGGCAACGTATCGTTGTCTACGTTCACAAGAACCAAACCTAACAACATTAGACTACTCGCTTGCGCCCCTAACAAAGATAACTTTAGAAACAGTACTTTTTCTCATTCAACCGAACAAAGAGTGAAACCCAATTATATTGTTCTATTATGCCCCGAGAGTGTATATTTGCAACGTATCGTTGTATACGTTCACAAGAACCGAAACCGGAACAACATTAGACTACTCTTGCGCCTAACAAGATAACTTTAGAAACAAGATTTTTCTCATTCAACCGAACAAAGAGTGAAACCCAATTATATTGTTCTATTATGCCCCGAGAGTGTATATTGGCAACGTATCGTTGACTACGTTCACAAGAACCAAAACCGAACAACATTAGACTACTCACTTGCGCCTAACAAGATAACTTTAGAAACAAAGATTTTTCTCATTCAACCGAACAAAGAGTGAAACCCAATTATATTGTTCTATTATGCCCAGGGAGTGTAAATTTGCAACGTATCGTTGTCTACGTTCACAAGAACCAAACCGAACAACATTAGACTACTCTGCGCCCTAACAAGATAACTTTAGAAACAAGATTTTTCTCATTCAACCGAACAAAGAGTGAAACCCAATTATATTGTTTTATTATGCCCGGAGAGTGTATATTGGCAACGTATCGTTGTCTACGTTCACAAGAACCAAACCGAACAACATTAGACTACTCGCTTGCGCCTAACAAAGATAACTTTAGAAACAAGATTTTTCTCATTCAACCGAACAAAGAGTGAAACCCAATTATATTGTTCTATTATGCCCCGAGAGTGTATTTGCAACGTATCGTTGTATACGTTCACAAGAACCAAAACCGAACAACATTAGACTACTCACTTGCGCCTAACAAAGATAACTTTAGAAACAAGATTTTTCTCATTCAACCGAACAAAGAGTGAAACCCAATTATATTGTTCTATTATGCCCCAAGAGTGTATATTGGCAACGTATCGTTGTCTACGTTCACAAGAACCAAACGAACAACATTAGACAACTCACCATTGCGCCTAACAAAGATAACTTTAGAAACAAGATTTTTCTCATTCAACCGAACAAAGAGTGAAACCTAATTATATTGTTCTATTATGCCCCGAGAGTGTATTATTGGCAACGTATCGTTGTATTCGTTCACAAGAACCAAAACCGGAACAACATTAGACTACTCAGTTGCGCCCTTACAGAATTACTTTAGAAACAGTACTTTTTCTCATTCAACCGAACAAAGAATGAAACCCAATTATATTGTTCTATTATGCCCCAAGAGTGTATATTGGCAACGTATCGTTGTCTACGTTCACAAGAACCAAAACCGGAACAACATTAGACTACTCAGTTGCGCCCTAACAGTATAACTTTAGAAACAGTACTTTTTCTCATTCAACCGAACAAAGAGTGAAACCCAATTATATTGTTCTATTATGAGAGTGTATATGGCAACGTATCGTTGACTACGTTCACAAGAACCAAAACGGAACAACATTTTGCGCCCTAACAAAGATAACTTTAGAAACAAGATTTTTCTCATTCAACCGAACAAAGAGTGAAACCCAATTATATTGTTCTATTATGCCCCGAGAGTGTATATTTGCAACGTATCGTTGTCACGTTCACAAGAACCAAACCGAACAACATTAGACTACTCCGTTGCGCCTAACAAAGATAACTTTAGAAACAAGATTTTTCTCATTCAACCGAACAAAGAGTGAAACCCAATTATATTGTTCTATTATGCCCCGAGAGTGTATATTGGCAACGTATCGTTGTCTACGTTCACAAGAACCAAAACCGAACAACATTAGACTACTCATTGCGCCTAACAAGATAACTTTAGAAACAAGATTTTTCTCATTCAACCGAACAAAGAGTGAAACCCAATTATATTGTTCTATTATGCCCCGAGAGTGTATATTTGCAACGTATCGTTGTATACGTTCACAAGAACCGAAACCGAACAACATTAGACTACTCGCTTGCCTAACAAAGATAACTTTAGAAACAAGATTTTTCTGATTCTACCGAACAAAGAGTGAAACCCAATTATATTGTTCTATTTTGCCCCGAGAGTGTATATTGGCAACGTATCGTTGTCTACGTTCACAAGAACCGAAACCGGAACAACATTAGACAACTCAGTTGCGCACTAATAGTATAACTTTAGAAACAGTACTTTCTCTCATTCAACCGAACAAAGAGTGAAACCCAATTATATTGTTCTATTATGCCCCGAGAGTGAATATTGGCAACGTATCGTTGTCTACGTTCGCAAGAACCAACACCAACATTAGACCTACTCACTGCTAACAAGATAACTTTAGAAACAAAGATTTTTCTCATTCAACCGAACAAAGAGTGAAACCCAATTATATTGTTCTATTATGCCCCAAGAGTGTGTATTGGCAACGTATCGTTGTCTACGTTCACAAGAACCAAACCGAACAACATTAGACTACTCGCTTGCGCCCTAACAAGATAACTTTAGAAACAAGATTTTTCTCATTCAACCGAACAAAGAGTGAAACCCAATTATATTGTTCTATTATGCCCCGAGAGTGTATATTTGCAACGTATCGTTGTATACGTTCACAAGAACCAAACCGAACAACATTAGACTACTCATTGCGCCTAACAAAGATAACTTTAGAAACAAAGATTTTTTCTCATTCAACCGAACAAAGAGTGAAACCCAATTATATTGTTCTATTTTGCCCCAAGAGTGTATATTGGCAACGTATCGTTGACTACGTTCACAAGAACCAAAATCTAACAACATTAGACTACTCAGTTGCGCCCTAACAGTATAACTTTAGAAACAGTACTTTTTCTCATTCAACCGAACAAAGAGTGAAACCCAATTATATTGTTCTATTTTGCCCCGAGAGTGAATATTGGCAACGTATGGTTGATTACGTTCACCAGAACCAAAACCGGAACAACATTAGACTACTCAGTTGCGCCCTAACAGTATAACTTTAGAAACAGTACTTTTTCTCATTCAACCGAACAAAGAGTGAAACCCAATTATATTGTTCTATTATGCCCCAAGAGTGTATATTGGCAACGTATCGTTGTCTACGTTCACAAGAACCGAAACCGAACAACATTAGACTACTCGCTTGCGCCCAAACAAAGATAACTTTAGAAACAAGATTTCTCTCATTCAACCGAACAAAGAGTGAAACCCAATTATATTGTTCTATTATGCCCAGAGTGAATATTGGCAACGTATCGTTGTCTACGTTCACAAGAACCAAAACCGAACAACATTAGACTACTCATTGCGCCCTCAACGTATAACTTTAGAAACAAGATTTTTCTCATTCAACCGAACAAAGAGTGAAACCCAATTATATTGTTTTATTATGCCCCAAGAGTGTATATTGGCAACGTATCGTTGTCTACGTTCACAAGAACCAAACCGAACAACATTAGACTACTCACTTGCGCCTAACAAAGATAACTTTAGAAACAAGATTTTTCTCATTCAACCGAACAAAGAGTGAAACCCAATTATATTGTTCTATTTTGCCCCGAGAGTGTATATTGGCAACGTATCGTTGACTACATTCACAAGAACCAAAACGGAACAACATTAGACAACTCGCTTGCGCCTAACAAAGATAACTTTGGAAACAAGATTTTTCTCATTCCAACCGAACAAAGAGTAAAACCTAATTATATTGTTCTATTATGCCCCTAGAGTGTAAATTTGCAACATATCGATGTCACCGTTCACAAGAACCAAAATCGGAACAACATTAGACGCCTCCGTTGCGCCCTAACAAAGATAACTTTGGAAACAAAGATTTTTCTCATTCCAACCGAACAAAGAGTGAAACCTAAATTATATTGTTCTATTATGCCCCGAGAGTGTATATTGGCAACGTATCGTTGTCTACGTTCACAAGAACCAAACTCGAACAACATTAGACTACTCTTGCGCCTAACAAGATAACTTTAGAAACAAGATTTTTCTCATTCAACCGAACAAAGAGTGAAACCCAATTATATTGTTCTATTATGCCCCGAGAGTGTATATTTGCAACGTATCGTTGTATACGTTCACAAGAACCAAACCTAACAACATTAGACTACTCGCTTGCGCCTAACAAGTATAACTTTAGAAACAAAGATTTTTCTCATTCAACCGAACAAAGAGTGAAACCCAATTATATTGTTCTATTATGCCCCAAGAGTGTATATTGGCAACGTATCGTTGACTACGTTCACAAGAACCAAACCGAACAACATTAGACTAACTCATTGCGCACTAATAGTATAACTTTAGAAACAAGATTTTTCTCATTCAACCGAACAAAGAGTGAAACCCAATTATATTGTTCTATTATGCCCGAGTGAATATTTGCAACGTATCGTTGTCTACGTTCACAAGAACCAAACCGAACAACATTAGACTACTCTTGCGCCTAACAAGATAACTTTAGAAACAAGATTTTTCTCATTCAACCGAACAAAGAGTGAAACCCAATTATATTGTTCTATTATGCCCCAAGAGTGTATATTGGCAACGTATCGTTGTCTACGTTCACAAGAACCAAACCGAACAACATTAGACTACCTGCGCCTAACAAAGATAACTTTAGAAACAAGATTTTTCTCATTCAACCGAACAAAGAGTGAAACCCAATTATATTGTTCTATTATGCCCCGAGAGTGTATATTGGCAACGTATCGTTGACTACGTTCACAAGAACCAAAACGGAACAACATTAGACTACTCGCTTGCGCCTAACAAAGATAACTTTGGAAACAAGATTTTTCTCATTCAACCGAACAAAGAGTAAAACCCAATTATATTGTTCTATTATGCCCCGAGAGTGTAAATTTGCAACATATCGATGTCACCGTTCACAAGAACCAAAATCGAACAACATTAGACTCCTCCGTTGCGCCTAACAAAGATAACTTTGGAAACAAGATTTTTCTCATTCAACCGAACAAAGAGTAAAACCCAATTATATTGTTCTATTATGCCCCGAGAGTGTCTATTGGCAACGTATCGTTGTCTATGTTCACAAGAACCAAACTCGAACAACATTAGACTACTCGCTTGCGCCCTAACAAAGATAACTTTAGAAACAAGATTTTTCTCATTCAACCGAACAAAGAGTGAAACCCAATTATATTGTTCTATTATGCCCCGAGAGTGTATATTTGCAACGTATCGTTGTATACGTTCACAAGAACCGAAACCGAACAACATTAGACTACTCTTGCGCCCCTAACAAGTATAACTTTAGAAACAAGATTTTTCTCATTCAACCGAACAAAGAGTGAAACCCAATTATATTGTTCTATTATGCCCCAAGAGTGTATATTGGCAACGTATCGTTGACTACGTTCACAAGAACCAAAATCGAACAACATTAGACAACTCGCTTGCGCCTAACAATAGTATAACTTTAGAAACAGTACTTTGTCTCATTCCACCGAACAAAGAGTAAAACCTAATTATATTGTTCTATTATGCCCCGAGAGTGTATATTTGCAACGTATCGTTGTCTACGTTCACAAGAACCAAAACCGGAACAACATTAGACTACTCAGTTGCGCCCTAACAGTATAACTTTAGAAACAGTACTTTTTCTCATTCAACCGAAAAAAGAGTGAAACCCAATTATATTGTTCTATTATGCCCCAAGAGTGTATATTGGCAACGTATCGTTGTCTACGTTCACAAGAACCAAACCGAACAACATTAGACTACTCATTGCGCCTAACAGTATAACTTTAGAAACAGTACTTTTTCTCATTCAACCGAACAAAGAGTGAAACCCAATTATATTGTTCTATTATGCCCCGAGAGTGTATATTTGCAACGTATCGTTGTATACGTTCACAAGAACCAAACCGAACAACATTAGACTACTCCTTGCGCCTAACAAAGATAACTTTAGAAACAAGATTTTTCTCATTCAACCGAACAAAGAGTGAAACCCAATTATATTGTTCTATTATGCCCCAAGAGTGTATATTGGCAACGTATCGTTGACTACGTTCACAAGAACCAAAATCGAACAACATTAGACAACTCATTGCGCACTAACAAGTATAACTTTAGAAACAAGATTTTCTCTCATTCAACCGAACAAAGAGTGAAACCCAATTATATTGTTCTATTATGCCCCGAGAGTGAATATCAACGTATCGTTGTCTACGTTCACAAGAACCAAAACCGGAACAACATTAGACTACTCAGTTGCGCCCTAACAGTATAACTTTAGAAACAGTACTTTTTCTCATTCTACCGAACAAAGAGTGAAACCCAATTATATTGTTCTATTATGCCCCAAGAGTGTATATTGGCAACGTATCGTTGTCTACGTTCACAAGAACCGAAACCGGAACAACATTAGACCGCGCCTAACAAAGATAACTTTAGAAACAAGATTTCTTTCTCATTCAACCGAACAAAGAGTGAAACCCAATTATATTGTATTATGATGCCCCGAGAATGTACATTTGCAACGTATCGTTGTCTACGTTCACAAGAACCAAAACCTGAACAACATTAGACTACTCAGTTGCGCCCTAACAGTATAACTTTAGAAACAGTACTTTTTCTCATTCAACCGAACAAAGAGTGAAACCCAATTATATTGTTCTATTATGCCCCGAGAGTGTATATTGGCAACGTATCGTTGACTACGTTCACAAGAACCAAAACCGGAACAACATTAGACTACTCAGTTGCGCCCTAACAGTATAACTTTAGAAACAGTACTTTTTCTCATTCAACCGAACAAAGAGTGAAACCTAATTATAGTGTTCTATTATGCCCCGAGAGTGTATATTGGCAACGTATCGTTGTCTACGTTCACAAGAACCAAAACCGGAACAACATTAGACTACTCCGTTGCGCCCTAACAAAGATAACTTTGGAAACAAGATTTTTCTCATTCAACCGAACAAAGAGTAAACCCAATTATATTGTTCTATTATGCCCGAGAGTGTATATTGGCAACGTATCGTTGTCTACGTTCACAAGAACCAAAATCGAACAACATTAGACTACTCGCTTGCGCCTAACAAAGATAACTTTAGAAACAAGATTTTTCTCATTCAACCGAACAAAGAGTGAAACCCAATTATATTGTTCTATTATGCCCCGAGAGTGTATATTGGCAACGTATCGTTGTCTACGTTCACAAGAACCAAACCGAACAACATTAGACTACTCGCTTGCGCCTAACAAAGATAACTTTAGAAACAAGATTTTTCTCATTCAACCGAACAAAGAGTGAAACCCAATTATATTGTTCTATTATGCCCCGAGAGTGTATATTGGCAACGTATCGTTGTCTACGTTCACAAGAACCAAACCTAACAACATTAGACTACTCGCTTGCGCCTAACAAGATAACTTTAGAAACAAGATTTTTCTCATTCAACCGAACAAAGAGTGAAACCCAATTATATTGTTCTATTATGCCCCAAGAGTGTATATTGGCAACGTATCGTTGACTACGTTCACAAGAACCAAAACCGAACAACATTAGACAACTCGCTGCGCCTAACAATAGTATAACTTTAGAAACAAGATTTTTCTCATTCAACCGAACAAAGAGTGAAACCCAATTATATTGTTCTATTATGCCCCAAGAGTGAATATTGGCAACGTATCGTTGTCTACGTTCACAAGAACCAAAACCGGAACAACATTAGACTACTCAGTTGCGCCTAACAAGATAACTTTAGAAACAAGATTTTTCTCATTCAACCGAACAAAGAGTGAAACCCAATTATATTGTTCTATTATGCCCCAAGAGTGTATATTGGCAACGTATCGTTGTCTACGTTCACAAGAACCGAAACCGGAACAACATTAGACTACTCAGTTGCGCCTAACAAAGATAACTTTAGAAACAAGATTTTTCTCATTCAACCGAACAAAGAGTGAAACCCAATTATATTGTTCTATTATGCCCCGAGAGTGTATATTGGCAACGTATCGTTGTCTACGTTCACAAGAACCAAAACGGGAACAACATTAGACTACTCGCTTGCGCCTAACAAAGATAACTTTGGAAACAAGATTTTTCTCATTCAACCGAACAAAGAGTGAAACCCAATTATATTGTTCTATTATGCCCCGAGAGTGTAAATTTGCAACGTATCGTTGTCACCGTTCACAAGAACCAAAATCGAACAACATTAGACTACTCCGCTTGCGCCCTAACAAGATAACTTTGGAAACAAGATTTTTCTCATTCAACCGAACAAAGAGTAAAACCCAATTATATTGTTCTATTATGCCCCGAGAGTGTATATTGGCAACGTATCGTTGTCTATGTTCACAAGAACCAAACCGAACAACATTAGACTACTCATTGCGCCTAACAAAGATAACTTTAGAAACAAGATTTTTCTCATTCAACCGAACAAAGAGTGAAACCCAATTATATTGTTCTATTATGCCCCGAGAGTGTATATTGGCAACGTATCGTTGTATACGTTCACAAGAACCAAACCTAACAACATTAGACTACTCGCTTGCGCCTAATAGTATAACTTTAGAAACAGTACTTTTTCTCATTCAACCGAACAAAGAGTGAAACCCAATTATATTGTTCTATTTTGCCCCAAGAGTGTATATTGGCAACGTATCGTGGACTACGTTCACAAGAACCAAAATCGGAACAACATTAGACAACTCGCTGCGCACTAATAGTATAACTTTAGAAACAAGATTTTCTCTCATTCAACCGAACAAAGAGTGAAACCCAATTATATTGTTCTATTATGCCCACGAGAGTGAATATTGGCAACGTATCGTTGTCTACGTTCAAGAAAGAACCAAAACCGAACAACATTAGACTACTCGCTTGCGCCTAACAAGTATAACTCTAGAAACAAGATTTTTCTCATTCAACCGAACAAAGAGTGAAACCCAATTATATTGTTCTATTAGAGAGTGTATATTGGCAACGTATCGTTGTCTACGTTCACAAGAACCAAACCGAACAACATTAGACTACTCATTGCGCCTAACAAAGATAACTTTAGAAACAAGATTTTTCTCATTCAACCGAACAAAGAGTGAAACCCAATTATATTGTTCTATTATGCCCGAGAGTGTATATTTGCAACGTATCGTTGTATACGTTCACAAGAACCGAAACCGAACAACATTAGACTACTCAGTTGCGCCCTAACAGTATAACTTTAGAAACAGTACTTTTTCTCATTCAACCGAACAAAGAGTGAAACCCAAATTATATTGTTCTATTTTGCCCCGAGAGTGTATATTGGCAACGTATCGTTGTCAACGTGCACAAGAACCAAAATCCGAACAACAATAGACTACTCGCTTGCTTGCACTAATAATATAACTTTAGAAACAAGATTTTCTCTCATTCAACCGAACAAAGAGTGAAACCCAATTATATTGTTCTATTATGCCCAGGAGTGAATATTGGCAACGTATCGTTGTCTACGTTCACAAGAACCAAAACCGAACAACATTAGACTACTCATTGCGCCTAACGATAACTTTAGAAACAGCACTTTTTCTCATTCAACCGAACAAAGAGTGAAACCCAATTATATTGTTCTATTATGCCCCAAGAGTGTATATTGGCAACGTATCTTTGTCTACGTTCACAAGAACCGAAACCGGAACAACATTAGACTACTCAGTTGCGCCCTAACAGTATAACTTTAGAAACAGTACTTTTTCTCATTCAACCGAACAAAGAGTGAAACCCAATTATATTGTTCTATTATGCCCCGAGAGTGAATATTTGCAACGTATCGTTGTCTACGTTCACAAGAACCAAAACCGGAACAACATTAGACTACTCAGTTGCGCCCTAACAGTATAACTTTAGAAACAGTACTTTTTCTCATTCAACCGAACAAAGAGTGAAACCCAATTATATTGTTTTATTATGCCCCAAGAGTGTATATTGGCAACGTATCGTTGTCTACGTTCACAAGAACCAAAACCGGAACAACATTAGACTACTCAGTTGCGCCCTAACAGTATAACTTTAGAAACAGTACTTTTTCTCATTCAACCGAACAAAGAGTGAAACCCAATTATATTTTTCTATTTTGCCCCGAGAGTGTATATTGGCAACGTATCGTTGACTACGTTCACAAGAACCAAAATCGGAACAACATTAGACAACTCAGTTGCGCACTAATAGTATAACTTTAGAAAGAGTACTTTCTCTCATTCAACCGAACAAAGAGTGAAACCCAATTATATTGTTCTATTATGCCCCGAGAGTGTATATTGGCAACGTATCGTTGACTACGTTCATAAGAACCAAAATCGGAACAACATTAGACAACTCAGTTGCGCCCTAACAGTATAACTTTAGAAACAGTATTTTCTCTCATTCAACCGAACAAAGAGTGAAACCCAATTATATTGTTCTATTATGCCCCGAGAGTGAATATTGGCAACGTATCGTTGTCTACGTTCACAAGCACCAAAATCGGAACAACATTAGACTACTCGAGTTGCGCCTAACGTATAACTTTAGAAACAGTACTTTTTCTCATTCAACCGAACAAAGAGTAAAACCCAATTATATTGTTTTATTATGCCCCAAGAGTGTATATTGGCAACGTATCGTTGTCTACGTTCCCAAGAACCGAAACCGGAACAACATTAGACTACTCAGTTGCGCCCTAACAGTATAACTTTAGAAACAGTACTTTTTCTCATTCAACCGAACAAAGAGTGAAACCCAATTATATTGTTCTATTTTGCCCCGAGAGTATATATTGGCAACGTATCGTTGACTACGTTCACAAGAACCAAAACGGGAACAACATTAGACAACTCAGTTGCGCCCTAACAGCATAACTTTGGAAACAGTACTTTTTCTCATTCCACCGAACAAAGAGTAAAACCTAATTATATTGTTCTATTATGCCCCGGGAGTGTAAATTTGCAACATATCGATGTCACCGTTCACAAGAACCAAAATCGGAACAACATTAGACTCCTCCGTTGCGCCCTAACAGTATAACTTTGGAAACAAGATTTTTCTCATTCAACCGAACAAAGAGTAAAACCCAATTATATTGTTCTATTATGCCCCGAGAGTGTCTATTGGCAACGTATCGTTGTCTATGTTCACAAGAACCAAACTCGAACAACATTAGACTACTCATGCGCCTAACAAAGATAACTTTAGAAACAAGATTTTTCTCATTCAACCGAACAAAGAGTGAAACCCAATTATATTGTTCTATTATGCCCCGAGAGTGTATATTTGCAACGTATCGTTGTATACGTTCACAAGAACCGAAACCGGAACAACATTAGACTACTCAGTTGCGCCCTAACAGTATAACTTTAGAAACAGTACTTCTTCTCATTCAACCGAACAAAGAGTGAAACCCAATTATATTGTTCTATTTTGCCCCAAGAGTGTATATTGGCAACGTATCGACTACGTTCACAAGAACCAAAAAAACAACATTAGACAACTCATGCGCCCTAACAGTATAACTTTAGAAACAGTACTTTTTCTCATTCCACCGAACAAAGAGTAAAACCCAATTATATTGGTCTATTACGCCCCGAGAGTGAATATTGGCAACGTATCGTTGTCTACGTTCACAAGAACCAAAACCGGAACAACATTAGACTACTCAGTTGCGCCCTAACAAGTATAACTCTAGAAACAAGATTTTTTTCTCATTCAACCGAACAAAGAGTGAAACCCAATTATATTGTTTTATTATGCCCCAAGAGTGTATATTGGCAACGTATCGTTGTCTACGTTCACAAGAACCGAAACCGGAACAACATTAGACTACTCAGTTGCGCCCTAACAAAGATAACTTTAGAAACAAGATTTTTCTCATTCAACCGAACAAAGAGTGAAACCCAATTATATTGTTCTATTTTGCCCCGAGAGTGTATATTGGCAACGTATCGTTGACTACATTCACAAGAACCAAAACGGGAACAACATTAGACAACTCAGTTGCGCCCTAACAGCAAAACTTTGGAAACAGTACTTTTTCTCATTCCACCGAACAAAGAGTAAAACCTAATTATATTGTTCTATTATGCCCTGAGTGTAAATTTGCAACATATCGATGTCACGTTCACAAGAACCAAAATCGGAACAACATTAGACTCCTCCGTTGCGCCCTAACAAGTATAACTTTGGAAACAATGATTTTTCTCATTCCACCGAAAAAGAGTAAAACCTAAATATATTGTTCAATTATGCCCCGAGAGTGTCTATTGGCAACGTATCGTTGTCTATGTTCACAAGAACCAAACACGGAACAACATTAGACTACTCAGTTGCGCCCTAACAGTATAACTTTAGAAACAGTACTTTTTCTCATTCAACCGAACAAAGAGTGAAACCCAATTATATTGTTCTATTATGCCCCGAGAGTGTATATTTGCAACGTATCGTTGTATACGTTCACAAGAACCGAAACCGGAACAACATTAGACTACTCGCTTGCGCCTAACTGTATAACTTTAGAAACAGTACTTTTTCTCATTCAACCGAACAAAGAGTGAAACCCAATTATATTGTTCTATTTTGCCCCAAGAGTGTATATTGGCAACGTATCGATGACTACGTTCACAAGAACCAAAATCGGAACAACATTAGACAACTCAGTTGCGCACTAATAGTATAACTTTAGAAACAGTACTTTTTCTCATTCAACCGAGCAAAGAGTGAAACCCAATTATATTGTTCGATTTTGCTCCAAAAGTGTATATTGGCAACGTATCGATGACTACGTTCACAAGAACCAAAACCGGAACAACATTAGACTACTCAGTTGCGCCCTAACAGTATAACTTTAGAAACAGTACTTTTTCTCATTCAACCGAACAAAGAGTGAAACCCAATTATATTGTTCTATTATGCCCCAAGAGTGTATATTGGCAACGTATCGTTGTCTACGTTCACAAGAACCGAAACCGGAACAACATTTTGCGCCTTAACAAAGATAACTTTAGAAACAAAGATTTTTTTCTCATTCAACCGAACAAAGAGTGAAACCCAATTATATTGTTCTATTTTGCCCCGAGAGTGTATATTGGCAACGTATCGTTGACTACGTTCACAAGAACCAAAACGGGAACAACATTAGACAACTCAGTTGCGCCCTAACAGCATAACTTTGGAAACAGTACTTTTTCTGATTCCACCGAACAAAGAGTAAAACCTAATTATATTGTTCTATTATGCCCCGGGAGTGTAAATTTGCAACGTATCGATGTCACCGTTCACAAGAACCAAAATCGAACAACATTAGACTCCTCCGTTGCGCCTAACAAAGATAACTTTGGAAACAAGATTTTTCTCATTCACCGAAAAAGAGTAAACCTAAATTATATTGTTCAATTATGCCCCGAGAGTGTCTATTGGCAACGTATCGTTGTCTATGTTCACAAGAACCAAACCTAACAACATTAGACTACTCAGTTGCGCCCTAACAGTATAACTTTAGAAACAGTACTTTTTCTCATTCAACCGAACAAAGAGTGAAACCCAAGTGTATTGTTCTATTATGCCCCGAGAGTGTATATTTGCAACGTATCGTTGTATACGTTCACAAGAACCGAAACCGGAACAACATTAGACTACTCAGTTGCGCCCTAATAGTATAACTTTAGAAAGATTTTTCTCATTCAACCGAACAAAGAGTGAAACCCAATTATATTGTTCTATTTTGCCCCAAGAGTGTATATTGGCAACGTATCGATGACTACGTTCACAAGAACCAAAATCTAACATTAGACAACTCCTTGCGCACTAATAGTATAACTTTAGAAACAAGATTTTCTCTCATTCAACCGAACAAAGAGTGAAACCCAATTATATTGTTCTATTATGCCCCAAGAGTGAATATCGGCAACGTATCGTTGTCTACGTTCGCAAGAACCAAAACCGGAACAACATTAGACTACTCAGTTGCGCCCTAACGGTATAACTCTAGAAACAGTACTTTTCTCATTCAACCGAACAAAGAGTGAAACCCAATTATATTGTTTTATTATGCCCCAAGAGTGTATATTGGCAACGTATCGTTGTCTACGTTCACAAGAAGAACAAAGCAGGAACAACATTAGACTACTCGGTTGCGCCACTAACGGTATAACTTTAGAAACGTACTTTTTCTCATTCAATAGAACAAAGAGTGAAACCCAATTATATTGTTCTATTATGCCCGAGAGTGTATATTTGCAACGTATCGTTGTATACGTTCACAAGAACCAGAAAGCAGGAACAACATTAGACTACTCGATTACTAACGGTATAACTTTAGAAACGATGCTTTTTCTCATTCAACCGAACAAAGGGTGAAACCAAATTATATTGTTCTATTTTGCCCCAAGAGTGTATATTGGCAACGTATCGTTGACTACGTTCACAAGAACCAAAATCGGAACAACATTAGACAACTCAGTTGCGCACTAATAGTATAACTTTAGAAACAGTACTTTCTCTCATTCAACCGAACAAAAAGTGAAACCCAATTATATTGTTCTATTATGCCCAGGGAGTGAATATCGGCAACGTATCGTTGTCTACGTTTACAAGAACCGAAACCGGAACAACATTAGACTACTCAGTTGCCCCCTAACGGTATAACTCTAGAAACAGTACTTTTTCTCATTCAACCGAACAAAGAGTGAAACCCAAGTATATTGTTTTATTATGCCCCAAGAGTGTATATTGGCAACGTATCGTTGTCTACGTTCTAAGAACGAAACGGAACAACATTAGACTACTCAGTTGCGCCCTAACAGTATAACTTTAGAAACAGTACTTTCTCTCATTCAACCGAACAAAGAGTGAAACCCAATTATATTGTTCTATTATGCCCCGAGAGTGTATATTTGCAACGTATCGTTGTCTACGTTCACAAGAACCGAAACCGGAACAACATTAGACTACTCAGTTGCGCCCTAACAGTATAACTTTAGAAACAGTACTTTTTCTCATTCAATAGAACAAAGAGTGAAACCCAAGTATATTGTTTTATTATGCCCCAAGAGTGTATATTGGCAACGTATCGTTGTCTACGTTCACAAGAAGAAAGCAGGAACAACATTAGACTACTCGGTTTGCGCCCTAACAGTATAACTTTAGAAACAGTACTTTTTCTCATTCAACCGAACAAAGAGTGAAACCCAATTATATTGTTCTATTTTGCCCCGAGAGTGTATATTGGCAACGTATCGTTGACTACATTCACAAGAACCAAAACGGGAACAACATTAGACAACTCAGTTGCTCCCTAACAACATAACTTTGGAAACAGTACTTTTTCTCATTCCACCGAACAAAGAGTAAAACCTAATTATATTGTTCTATTATGCCCCGGGAGTGTAAATTTGCAACATATCGATGTCGTTCACAAGAACCAAAATCGGAACAACATTAGACTCCTCAGTTGCGCCCTAACGGTATAACTTTGGAAACGTACTTTTTCTCATTCCATAGAAAAAAGAGTAAAACCTAAATATATTGTTCAATTATGCCGAGAGTGTCTATTGGCAACGTATCGTTGTCTATGTTCACAAGAACAACACTCGGAACAACATTAGACTACTCAGTTCCGCCCTAACAGTATAACTTTAGAAACGTACTTTTTCTCATTCAATAGAACAAAGAGTGAAACCCAATTATATTGTTCTATTATGCCCGAGTGTATATTTGCAACGTATCGTTGTATACGTTCACAAGAACAGAAAGGAACAACATTAGACTACTCAGTTGCGCCCTAACAGTATAACTTTAGAAACAGTACTTTTTCTCATTCAACCGAACAAAGAGTGAAACCCAATTATATTGTTCTATTTTGCCCCAAGAGTGTATATTGGCAACGTATCGATGACTACGTTCACAAGAACCAAAATCGGAACAACATTAGACAACTCAGTTGCGCACTAATAGTATAACTTTAGAAACAGTACTTTCTCTCATTCAACCGAACAAAAAGTGAAACCCAATTATATTGTTCTATTATGCCCAGGGAGTGAATATCGGCAATGTATCGTTGTCTACGTTCGCAAGAACCAAAACCGGAACAACATTAGACTGCGAGTTGCGCCTAACGGTATAACTCTAGAAACGATACTTTTCTCATTCAACCGAACAAAGAGTGAAACCCAATTATATTGTTCTATTATGCCCCGAGAGTGTATATTGGCAACGTATCGTTGTCTACGTTCACAAGAACCAAAACAGGAACAACATTAGACTACTCAGTTGCGCCCTAACAGTATAACTTTAGTAACAGTACTTTTTCTCATTCAACCGAACAAAGAGTGAAACCCAATTATATTGTTCTATTTTGCCCGAGAGTGTATATTGGCAACGTATCGTTGACTACGTTCTAAGAACCAAAACGGGAACGACATTAGACAACTCGGTTGCGCCTAACTAACATAACTTTGGAAACAGTACTTTTCTCATTCCACCGAACAAAGAGTAAAACCTAATTATATTGTTCTATTATGCCCAGGAGTGTAAATTTGCAACATATCGATGTCACCGTTCACAAGAACCAAAATCGGAACAACATTAGACTCCTCCGTTGCGCCCTAACAGTATAACTTTGGAAACAGTACTTTTTCTCATTCAACCGAAAAAAGAGTAAAACCTAAATATATTGTTCAATTATGCACCGAGAGTGTCTATTGGCAACGTATCGTTGTCTATGTTCACAAGAACCAAACTCGGAACAACATTAGACTACTCGATTTGCGCCCTAACGGTATAACTTTAGAAACGAGTACTTTTCTCATTCAAGAACAAAGAGTGAAACCCAAGTGTATTGTTCTATTATGCCCGAGAGTGTATATTTGCAACGTATCGTTGTATACGTTCACAAGAACCGAACAACATTAGACTACTCGATTGCGCCCTAACAGTATAACTTTAGAAACAGTACTTTTTCTCATTCAACCGAACAAAGAGTGAAACCCAATTATATTGTTCTATTTTGCCCCAAGAGTGTATATTGGCAACGTATCGATGACTACGTTCACAAGAACCAAAATCGGAACAACATTAGACAACTCAGTTGCGCACTAATAGTATAACTTTAGAAACGATTTCTCTCATTCAACCGAACAAAGAGTGAAACCCAATTATATTGTTCTATTATGCCCACGGAGTGAATATCGGCAACGTATCGTTGTCTACGTTCACAAGAACCAAAACCGGAACAACATTAGACTACTCAGTTGCGCCCTAACAGTATAACTCTAGAAACAGTACTTTTTCTCATTCAACCGAACATAGAGTGAAACCCAATTATATTGTTTTATTATGCCCCAAGAGTGTATATTGGCAACGTATCGTTGTCTACGTTCACAAGAACCAAAACCGGAACAACATTAGACTACTCAGTTGCGCCCTAACAGTATAACTTTAGAAACAGTACTTTTTCTCATTGAACAGAACAAAGAGTGAAACCCAATTATATTGTTCTATTATGCCCCGAGAGTGTATATTTGCAACGTATCGTTGTATACGTTCACAAGAACCGAAACCGGAACAACATTAGACTACTCAGTTGCGCCCTAACAGTATAACTTTAGAAACAGTACTTTTTCTCATTCAACCGAACAAAGAGTGAAACCAAATTATATTGTTCTATTTTGCCCCAAGAGTGTATATTGGCAACGTATCGTTGACTACGTTCACAAGAACCAAAATCGGAACAACATTAGACAACTCAGTTGCGCACTAATAATATAACTTTAGAAACAGTACTTTCTCTCATTCAACCGAACAAAGAGTGAAACCCAATTATATTGTTCTATTATGCCCAGGGAGTGAATATCGGCAACGTATCGTTGTCTACGTTCGCAAGAACCAAAACCGGAACAACATTAGACTACTCAGTTGCCCCCTAACGGTATAACTCTAGAAACAGTACTTTTTCTCATTCAACCGAACAAAGAGTGAAACCCAAGTATATTGTTTTATTATGCCCCAAGAGTGTATATTGGCAACGTATCGTTGTCTACGTTCACAAGAACCGAAACCGGAACAACATTAGACTACTCAGTTGCGCCCAAACAGTATAACTTTAGAAAGAGTACTTTCTCTCATTCAACCGAACAAAGAGTGAAACCCAATTATATTGTTCTATTATGCCCAGGGAGTGAATATCAGCAACGTATCGTTGTCTACGTTCGCAAGAACCAAAACCGGAACAACATTAGAATACTCAGTTGCCCCCTAACGGTATAACTCTAGAAACAGTACTTTTTCTCATTCAACCGAACAAAGAGTGAAACCCAAGTATATTGTTTTATTATGCCCCAAGAGTGTATATTGGCAACGTATCGTTGTCTACGTTCACAAGAACCGAAACAGGAACAACATTAGACTACTCAGTTGCGCCCTAACAGTATAACTTTAGAAACAGTACTTTTTCTCATTCAACCGAACAAAGAGTGAAACCCAATTATATTGTTCTATTTTGCCCCGAGAGTGTATATTGGCAACGTATCGTTGACTACGTTCACAAGAACCAAAACGGGAACAACATTAGACAACTCAGTTGCGCCCTAACAGCATAACTTTAGAAACAGTACTTTTTCTCATTCAACCGAACAAAGAGTGAAACCCAATTATATTGTTCTATTTTGCCCCAAGAGTGTATATTGGCAACGTATCGATGACTACGTTCACAAGAACCAAAATCGGAACAACATTAGACAACTCAGTTGCGCACTAATAGTATAACTTTAGAAACAGTACTTTCTCTCATTCAACCGAACAAAGAGTGAAACCCAATTATATTGTTCTATTATGCCCAGGGAGTGAATATCAGCAACGTATCGTTGTCTGCGTTCATAAGAACCAAAAGCAGGAACAACATTAGACTGCGAGTTGCGCCCTAACGGTATAACTCTAGAAACGACTTTTCTCGTTCAACCAAACAAAGAGTGAAACCCAATTATATTGTTTTATTATGCCCCAAGAGTGTATATTGGCAACGTATCGTTGTCTACGTTCATAAGAACCGAAACCGGAACAACATTAGACTACTCAGTTGCGCCATAACAGTATAACTTTAGAAACAGTACTTTTTCTCATTCAACCGAACAAAGAGTGAAACCCAATTATATTGTTCTATTTTGCCCCGAGAGTATATATTGGCAACGTATCGTTGACTACGTTCACAAGAACCAAAACGGGAACAACATTAGACAACTCGTTGCGCCTAACATAACTTTGGAAACGAGTACTTTTCTCATTCCAGAACAAAGAGTAAAACCTAATTATATTGTTCTATTATGCCCCGGGAGTGTAAATTTGCAACATATCGATGTCACCGTTCACAAGAACCAAAATCGGAACAACATTAGACTCCTCCGTTGCGCCCTAACAGTATAACTTTGGAAACAGTACTTTTTCTCATTCCACCGAACAAAGAGTAAAACCTAAATATATTGTTCAATTATGCCCCGAGAGTGTCTATTGGCAACGTATCGTTGTCTATGTTCACAAGAAACAAACTCGGAACAACATTAGACTACTCAGTTGCGCCCTAACAGTATAACTTTAGAAACAGTACTTTTTCTCATTCAACCGAACAAAGAGTGAAACCCAATTATATTGTTCTATTATGCCCCGAGAGTGTATATTTGCAACGTATCGTTGTATACGTTCACAAGAACCGAAACCGGAACAACATTAGACTACTCAGTTGCGCCCTAACAGTATAACTTTAGAAACAGTACTTTTTCTCATTCAACCGAACAAAGAGTGAAACCCAATTATATTGTTCTATTTTGCCCCAAGAGTGTATATTGGCAACGTATCGATGACTACGTTCACAAGAACCAAAATCGGAACAACATTAGACAACTCAGTTGCGCACTAATAGTATAACTTTAGAAACAGTACTTTCTCTCATTCAACCGAACAAAGAGTGAAACCCAATTATATTGTTCTATTATGCCCCGGGAGTGAATATCGGCAACGTATCGTTGTCTACGTTCGCAAGAACCAAAACCGGAACAACATTAGACTACTCAGTTGCGCCCTAACAGTATAACTTTAGAAACAGTACTTTTTCTCATTCAACCGAACAAAGAGTGAAACCCAATTATATTGTTTTATTATGCCCCAAGAGTGTATATTGGCATCGTATCGTTGTCTACGTTCACAAGAACCGAAACCGGAACAACATTAGACTACTCAGTTGCGCCCTAACAGTATAACTTTAGAAACAGTACTTTTTCTCATTCAACCGAACAAAGAGTGAAACCCAATTATATTGTTCTATTTTGCCCCGAGAGTGTATATTGGCAACGTATCGTTGACTACGTTCACAAGAACCAAAACGGGAACAACATTAGACAACTCAGTTGCGCCCTAACAGTATAACTTTAGAAACAGTACTTTTTCTCATTCCACTGAACAAAGAGTAAAACCTAATTATATTGTTCTATTATGCCCCGGGGGAGGAAATTAGCAACATACTGATGTCACCGTTCACAAGAAGCAAAATCGGAACAACATTAGACTCCTCAGTTGCGCCCTAACGGTATAACTTTGGAAACGTACTTTTCTCATTCCAGAAAAAGAGTAAAACCTAAATATATTGGTCAATTATGCCACGAGAGTGTCTATTGGCAACGTATCGTTGTCTATGTTCACAAGAACCAAACTCAGAACAACATTAGACTACTCAGTTGCGCCCTAACAGTATAACTTTAGAAACAGTACTTTTTCTCATTCACCCGAACAAAGAGTGAAACCCAATTATATTGTTCTATTATGCCCCGAGAGTGTATATTTGCAACGTATCGTTGTCTACGTTCACAAGAACCAAAACCGGAACAACATTAGACTACTCAGTTGCGCCCTAACAGTATAACTTTAGAAACAGTACTTTTTCTCATTCAACCGAACAAAGAGTGAAACCCAATTATATTGTTCTATTTTGCCCCAAGAGTGTATATTGGCAACGTATCGATGACTACGTTCACAAGAACCAAAATCGAACAACATTAGACAACTCGCGCACTAATAGTATAACTTTAGAAACAAGATTTTCTCTCATTCAACCGAACAAAGAGTGAAACCCAATTATATTGTTCTATTATGCCCAGTGAGTGAATATCGGCAACGTATCGTTGACTACGTTCGCAAGAACCAAAACCGAACAACATTAGACTACTCAATTGCGCCTAACGTATAACTCTAGAAACAAGATTTTTTCTCATTCAACCGAACAAAGAGTGAAACCCAATTATATTGTTTTATTATGCCCCAAGAGTGTATATTGGCAACGTATCGTTGTCTACGTTCACAAGAACCGAAACCGAACAAAAATTAGACTACTCGCTTGCGCCCCTAACAAGATAACTTTAGAAACAAAGATTTTTCTCATTCAACCGAACAAAGAGTGAAACCCAATTATATTGTTCTATTATGCCCCGAGAGTGTATATTTGCAACGTATCGTTGTATACGTTCACAAGAACCGAAACCGGAACAACATTAGACTACCTGGCTTGCGCCTCTAACAAGATAACTTTAGAAACAAGATTTTTCTCTCATTCAACCGAACAAAGAGTGAAACCCAATTATATTGTTCTATTTTGCCCCAAGAGTGTATTGGCAAAGTATAGTTTACTATGTTCACAGGAACCAAAATCGAACAACATTAGACAACTCGTTGCGCACTAATAATATAACTTTAGAAACAAGATTTTCTCATTCAACCGAACAAAGAGTGAAACCCAATTATATTGTTCTATTATGCCCAGGGAGTGAATATCGCAACGTATCGTTGTCTACGTTCGCAAGAACCAAAACCGAACAACATTAGACTACTCACTTGCTTCTAACGTATAACTCTAGAAACAGTACTTTTTCTCATTCAACCGAACAAAGAGTGAAACCCAAGTATATTGTTTTATTATGCCCCAAGAGTGTATATTGGCAACGTATCGTTGTCTACGTTCACAAGAACCGAAACCGAACAACATTAGACTACTCTTGCGCCTAACAAGATAACTTTTGAAACAGAAATTTTTCTCATTCAACCGAACAAAGAGTGAAACCCAATTATATTGTTCTATTTTGCCCCGAGAGTGTATATTGGCAACGTATCGTTGTCTACGTTCGCAAGAACCAAAACCGGAACAACATTAGACTACTCGGTTGCTAACAGTATAACTTTAGAAACAGTACTTTTTCTCATTCAACCGAACAAAGAGTGAAACCCAATTATATTGTTCTATTATGCCCCGAGAGTGTATATTTGCAACGTATCGTTGTATTCGTTCACAAGAACCGAAACCGGAACAACATTAGACTACTCAGTTGCGCCCTAACAGTATAACTCTAGAAACAGTACTTTTTCTCATTCAACCGAACAAAGAGTGAAACCCAATTATATTGTTCTATTTTGCCCCGAGAGTGTATATTGGCAACGTATCGTTGACTACGTTCACAAGAACCAAAACGGGAACAACATTAGACAACTCACTTGCGCCTAACAAAGATAACTTTGGAAACAGTACTTTTTCTCATTCCACCGAACAAAGAGTAAAACCTAATTATATTGTTCTATTATGCCCCGGGAGTGTAAATTTGCAACATATCGATGTCACCGTTCACAAGAACCAAAATCGGAACAACATTAGACTCCTCCGTTGCGCCCTAACAGTATAACTTTGGAAACAGTACTTTTTCTCATTCCACCGAACAAAGAGTAAAACCTAAATATATTGTTCAATTATGCCCCGAGAGTGTCTATTGGCAACGTATCGTTGTCAATGTTCACAAGAACCAAACTCGGAACAACATTAGACTACTCAGTTGCGCCCTAACGGTATAACTCTAGAAACAGTACTTTTTCTCATTCAACCGAACAAAGAGTGAAACCCAAGTATATTGTTTTATTATGCCCCAAGAGTGTATATTGGCAACGTATCGTTGTCTACGTTCACAAGAACCGAAACCGGAACAACATTAGACTACTCAGTTGCGCCCTAACAGTATAACTTTAGAAACAGTACTTTCTCTCATTCAACCGAACAAAGAGTGAAACCCAATTATATTGTTCTATTATGCCCCGGGAGTGAATATTGGCAACGTATCGTTGTCTACGTTCGCAAGAACCAAAACCGGAACAACATTAGACTACTCAGTTGCGCCCTAACGGTATAACTCTAGAAACAGTACTTTTTCTCATTCAACCGAACAAAGAGTGAAACCCAAGTATATTGTTTTATTATGCCCCAAGAGTGTATATTGGCAACGTATCGTTGTCTACGTTCACAAGAACCGAAACCGGAACAACATTAGACTACTCAGTTGCGCCCTAACAGTATAACTTTAGAAACAGTACTTTTTCTCATTCAACCGAACAAAGAGTGAAACCCAATTATATTGTTCTATTATGCCCCGAGAGTGAATATCGGCAACGTATCGTTGTCTACGTTCGCAAGAACCAAAACCGGAACAACATTAGAATACTCAGTTGCCCCCTAACGGTATAACTCTAGAAACAGTACTTTTTCTCATTCAACCGAACAAAGAGTGAAACCCAAGTATATTGTTTTATTATGCCCCAAGAGTGTATATTGGCAACGTATCGTTGTCTACGTTCACAAGAACCGAAACCGGAACAACATTAGACTACTCAGTTGCGCCCTAACAGTATAACTTTAGAAACAGTACTTTTTCTCATTCAACCGAACAAAGAGTGAAACCCAATTATATTGTTCTATTTTGCCCCGAGAGTGTATATTGGCAACGTATCGTTGACTACGTTCACAAGAACCAAAACGGGAACAACATTAGACAACTCAGTTGCGCCCTAACAGCATAACTTTGGAAACAGTACTTTTTCTCATTCAACCGAACAAAGAGTGAAACCCAATTATATTGTTCTATTTTGCCCCGAGAGTGTATATTGGCAACGTATCGATGACTACGTTCACAAGAACCAAAATCGGAACAACATTAGACAACTCAGTTGCGCACTAATAGTATAACTTTAGAAACAGTACTTTCTCTCATTCAACCGAACAAAAAGTGAAACCCAATTATATTGTTCTATTATGCCCAGGGAGTGAATATCGGCAACGTATCGTTGTCTGCGTTCGCAAGAACCAAAACCGGAACAACATTAGACTACTGAGTTGCGCCCTAACGGTATAACTCTAGAAACAGTACTTTTTCTCATTCAACCGAATAAAGAGTGAAACCCAATTATATTGTTTTATTATGCCCCAAGAGTGTATATTGGCAACGTATCGTTGTCTACGTTCACAAGAACAGAAACCGGAACAACATTAGACTACTCAGTTGCGCCCTAACAGTATAACTTTAGAAACAGTACTTTTTCTCATTCAACCGAACAAAGAGTGAAACCCAATTATATTGTTCTATTTTGCCCCGAGAGTGTATATTGGCAACGTATCGTTGACTACGTTCACAAGAACCAAAACGGGAACAACATTAGACAACTCAGTTGCGCCCTAACAAAGATAACTTTGGAAACAAGATTTTTCTCATTCCACCGAACAAAGAGTAAAACCTAATTATATTGTTCTATTATACCCCGGGAGTGTAAATTTGCAACATATCGATGTCACCGTTCACAAGAACCAAAATCGGAACAACATTAGACTCCTCCGTTGCGCCCTAACAGTATAACTTTAGAAACAGTACTTTTTCTCATTCCACCGAACAAATAGTAAAACCTAAATATATTGTTCAATTATGCCCCGAGAGTGTCTATTGGCAACGTATCGTTGTCTATGTTCACAAGAACCAAACTCGGAACAACATTAGACTACTCAGTTGCGCCCTAACAGTATAACTTTAGAAACAGTACTTTTTCTCATTCAACCGAACAAAGAGTGAAACCCAATTATATTGTTCTATTATGCCCCGAGAGTGTATATTTGCAACGTATCGTTGTATACGTTCACAAGAACCGAAACCGAACAACATTAGACTACTCAGTTGCGCCCTAACAGTATAACTTTAGAAACAGTACTTTTTCTCATTCAACCGAACAAAGAGTGAAACCCAATTATATTGTTCTATTTTGCCCCAAGAGTGTATATTGGCAACGTATCGATGACTACGTTCACAAGAACCAAAATCGAACAACATTAGACAACTCTTGCACTAATAGTATAACTTTAGAAATGATTTTCTCTCATTCCACCGAACAAAGATTAAATCCTAATTATATTGTTCTATTATGCCCCGAGAGTGTATATTGGCAACGTATCGTTGTCTACGTTCACAAGAACCAAAACCGGAACAACATTAGACTACTGAGTTGCGCCTAACGGTATAACTCTAGAAACAAGATTTTTCTAATTCAACCGAACAAAGAGTGAAACCCAATTATATTGTTTTATTATGCCCCAAGAGTGTATATTGGCAACGTATCGTTGTCTACGTTCACAAGAACCGAAACCGGAACAACATTAGACTACTCAGTTGCGCCCTAACAGTATAACTTTAGAAACAGTACTTTTTCTCATTCAACCGAACAAAGAGTGAAACCCAATTATATTGTTCTATTTTGCCCCGAGAGAGTATATTGGCAACGTATCGTTGACTACGTTCACAAGAACCAAAACGGGAACAACATTAGACAACTCAGTTGCGCCTAACAAAGATAACTTTGGAAACAAAGATTTTTCTCATTCCACCGAACAAAGAGTAAAACCTAATTATATTGTTCTATTATGCCCCGGGAGTGTAAATTTGCAACATATCGATGTCACCGTTCACAAGAACCAAAATCGGAACAACATTAGACTCCTCCGTTGCGCCCTAACAGTATAACTTTGGAAACAAGATTTTTCTCATTCCACCGAAAAAGAGTAAAACCTAAATATATTGTTCAATTATGCCCGAGAGTGTCTATTGGCAACGTATCGTTGTCTATGTTCACAAGAACCAAACTCGGAACAACATTAGACTACTCGATTGCGCCCTAACGGTATAACTTTAGAAACGGTACTTTTCTCGTTCAATAGACAAAGAGTGAAACCCAATTATATTGTTCTATTATGCCCCGAGAGTGTATATTGGCAACGTATCGTTGTCTACGTTCACAAGAACCGAATCCGGAACAACATTAGACTACTCAGTTGCGCCCTAACAGTATAACTTTAGAAACAGTACTTTTTCTCATTCAACCGAACAAAGAGTGAAACCCAATTATATTGTTCTATTTTGCCCCAAGAGTGTATATTGGCAACGTATCGATGACTACGTTCACAAGAACCAAAATCGGAACAACATTAGACAACTCGATTCTTGCACTAATAGTATAACTTTAGAAAGCAGTACTTTCTCTCATTCAAAGGAACAAAGAGTGAAACCCAATTATATTGTTCTATTATGCCCAGGGAGTGAATATCGGCAACGTATCGTTGTCTACGTTCGCAAGAACCAAAACCGGAACAACATTAGACTACTCAGTTGCGCCCTAACGGTATAACTCTAGAAACAGTACTTTTTCTCATTCAACCGAACATAGAGTGAAACCCAATTATATTGTTTTATTATGCCCCAAGAGTGTATATTGGCAACGTATCGTTGTCTACGTTCACAAGAACCGAAACCGGAACAACATTAGACTACTCAGTTGCGCCCTAACAGTATAACTTTAGAAACAGTACTTTTTCTCATTCAACCGAACAAAGAGTGAAACCCAATTATATTGTTCTATTATGCCCCGAGAGTGTATATTTGCAACGTATCATTGTCTAAGTTCACAAGAACCGAAACCGGAACAACATTAGACTACTCAGTTGCGCCCTAACAGTATAACTTTAGAAACAGTACTTTTTCTCATTCAACCGAACAAAGAGTGAAACCAAATTATATTGTTCTATTTTGCCCCGAGAGTGTATATTGGCAACGTATCATTGACTACGTTCACAAGAACCAAAATCGGAACAACATTAGACAACTCAGTTGCGCACTAATAATATAACTTTAGAAACAGTACTTTCTCTCATTCAACAGAACAAAGAGTGAAACCCAATTATATTGTTCTATTATGCCCAGGGAGTGAATATCGGCAACGTATCGTTGTCTACGTTCGCAAGAACCAAAAGCAGGAACAACATTAGACTACTCGTTGCCCCTAACGGTATAACTCTAGAAACGGTACTTTTTCTCATTCAAGAACAAAGAGTGAAACCCAAGTATATTGTTTTATTATGCCCCAAGAGTGTATATTGGCAACGTATCGTTGTCTACGTTCACAAGAACCGAAAGCAGGAACAACATTAGACTACTCAGTTGCGCCCAAACAGTATAACTTTAGAAACTGTACTTTCTCTCATTCAACCGAACAAAGAGTGAAACCCAATTATATTATTCTATTATGCCCCGGGAGTGAATATCGGCAAAGTATCGTTGTCTACGTTCGCAAGAACCAAAACCGGAACAACATTAGACTAATCAGTTGCCCCCTAACGGCATAACTCTAGAAACGGTACTTTTTCTCATTCAATAGAACAAGAGTGAAACCCAAGTATATTGTTTTATTATGCCCCAAGAGTGTATATTGGCAACGTATCGTTGTCTACGTTCACAAGAACCAGAAACAGGAACAACATTAGACTACTCGGTTAGCCCTAACGGTATAACTTTAGAAAGCAGTACTTTTTCTCATTCAATAGAACAAAGAGTGAAACCCAATTATATTGTTCTATTTTGCCCGAGAGTGTATATTGGCAACGTATCGTTGACTACGTTCACAAGAACCAAAACGGGAACAACATTAGACAACTCAGTTGCGCCCTAACAGCATAACTTTGGAAACAGTACTTTTTCTCATTCAACCGAACAAAGAGTGAAATCCAATTATATTGTTCTATTTTGCCCCAAGAGTGTATATTGGCAACGTATCGATGACTACGTTCACAAGAACCAAAATCGGAACAACATTAGACAACTCAGTTGCGCACTAATAGTATAACTTTAGAAAGAGTACTTTCTCTTATTCAAGAACAAAAAGTGAAACCCAATTATATTGTTCTATTATGCCCGGGGAGTGAATATCGGCAACGTATCGTTATGCTGCGTTCGCAAGAACCAAAGCAGGAACAACATTAGACTGCGAGTTGCGCACTAACGGTATAACTCTAGAAACAGTACTTTTTCTCATTCAACCGAACAAAGAGTGAAACCCAATTATATTGTTTTATTATGCCCCAAGAGTGTATATTGGCAACGTATCGTTGTCTACGTTCTAAGAACAAAGCAGGAACAACATTAGACTACTCGATTGCGCCTAACGGTATAACTTTAGAAACGGTACTTTTTCTCATTCAATAGAACAAAGAGTGAAACCCAATTATATTGTTCTATTTTGCCCGAGAGTATATATTGGCAACGTATCGTTGACTACGTTCTAAGAACCAAAACGGGAACAACATTAGACAACTCGATTGCGCCTATGACATAACTTTGGAAACGGTACTTTTTCTCATTCCAAGAACAAAGAGTAAAACCTAATTATATTGTTCTATTATGCCCAGAGTGTAAATTTGCAACATATCGATGTCGTTCACAAGAACCAAAATCGGAACAACATTAGACTCCTCAGTTGCCACTAACGGTATAACTTTGGAAACGATACTTTTTCTCATTCCAGAAAAAAGAGTAAAACCTAAATATATTGTTCTATTATGCCCAGGGAGTGTATATTGGCAACGTATCGTTGTCTATGTTCACAAGAAACAAACTCGGAACAACATTAGACTACTCAGTTGCGCCCTAACGGTATAACTTTAGAAACGATTACTTTTCTCATTCAATAGAACAAAGAGTGAAACCCAATTATATTGTTCTATTATGCCCGAGAGTGTATATTTGCAACGTATCGTTGTATACGTTCACAAGAACCGAAAGCAGGAACAACATTAGCCTACTTAGTTGCGCCCTAACAGTATAACTTTAGAAACAGTACTTTTTCTCATTCAACCGAACAAAGAGTGAAACCCAATTATATTGTTCTATTTTGCCCCAAGAGTGTATATTGGCAACGTATCGATGACTACGTTCACAAGAACCAAAATCGGAACAACATTAGACAACTCAGTTGCGCCCTAATAGTATAACTTTAGAAACAGTACTTTTTCTCATTCAACCGAACAAAGAGTGAAACCCAATTATATTGTTCTATTATACCCCGAGAGTGAATATAGGCAACGTATCGTTGTCTACGTTAACAAGAACCAAAGCAGGAACAACATTAGACTGCGAGTTGCGCTAACGGTATAACTCTAGAAACGGTACTTTTCTCATTCAACCGAACAAAGAGTGAAACCCAATTATATTGTTTTATTATGCCCCAAGAGTGTATATTGGCAACGTATCGTTGTCTACGTTCTACAAGAAAGCCGGAACAACATTAGACTACTCAGTTGCGCCCTAACAGTATAACTTTAGAAACAGTACTTTTTCTCATTCAACCGAACAAAGAGTGAAACCCAATTATATTGTTCTATTTTGACCCGAGAGTGTATATTGGCAACGTATCGTTGACTACGTTCACAAGAACCAAAATCGGAACAACATTAGACAACTCAGTTGCGCCCTAACAGTATAACTTTAGAAACAGTACTTTTCTCATTCCAAGAACAAAGAGTAAAACCTAATTATATTGTTCTATTATACCCCGGAGTGTAAATTTGCAACATATCGATGTCACCGTTCACAAGAACCAAAATCGGAACAACATTAGACTCCTCCGTTGCGCCCTAACAGTATAACTTTGGAAACAGTACTTTTTCTCATTCCACCGAAAAAAGAGTAAAACCTAATTATATTGTTCAATTATGCCCCGAGAGTGTCTATTGGCAACGTATCGTTGTCTATGTTCACAAGAACCAAACTCGGAACAACATTAGACTACTCAGTTGCGCCCTAACAGTATAACTTTAGAAACAGTACTTTTTCTCATTCAATAGAACAAGAGTGAAACCCAATTATATTGTTCTATTATGCCCGAGAGTGTATATTTGCAACGTATCGTTGTATACGTTCACAAGAACCGGCAGGAACAACATTAGACTACTCGATTGCGCCCTAACGGTATAACTTTAGAAACGAACTTTTTCTCATTCAACGAACAAAGAGTGAAACCCAATTATATTGTTCTATTTTGCCCCGAGAGTGTATATTGGCAACGTATCGTTGACTACGTTCACAAGAACCAAAATCGGAACAACATTAGACAACTCAGTTGCGCACTAACAGTATAACCTTAGAAACAGTACTTTCTCTCATTCAACCGAACAAAGAGTGAAACCCAATTATATTGTTCTATTATGCCCCGGGAGTCAATATTGGCAACGTATCATTGACTACGTTCACAAGAACCAAAACCGGAACAACATTAGACTACTCGATTTGCGCCACTAACGGTATAACTCTAGAAACGGTACTTTTTCTCATTCAATAGAACAAAGAGTGAAACCCAATTATATTGTTTTATTATGCCCCAAGAGTGTATATTGGCAACGTATCGTTGTCTACGTTCTAAGAACCAAAGCAGGAACAACAATAGACTACTCGGTTGCGCCTAACGGTATAACTTTAGAAACGATGCTTTTTCTCATTCAATAGAACAAAGAGTGAAACCCAATTATATTGTTCTATTATGCCCGAGAGTGTATATTGGCAACGTATCGTTGTCTACGTTCACAATAACAGAAACCGGAACAACATTAGACTACTCAGTTGCGCCCTAACAGTATAACTTTAGAAACAGTACTTTTTCTCATTCAATAACAAAGAGTGAAACCCAATTATATTGTTCTATTTTGCCCCAAGAGTGTATTGGCAACGTATCGTTGACTACGTTCCAAGAACCAAAATCGGAACAACATTAGACAACTCTTTGCGCACTAATAATATAACTTTAGAAAGCAGTACTTTCTCTCATTCAACGAACAAGAGTGAAACCCAATTATATTGTTCTATTATGCCCGGGGAGTGAATATCGGCAACGTATCGTTGTCTACGTTCGCAAGAACCAAAGCCAGGAACAACATTAGACTACTCGGTTGCCCCTAACGGTATAACTCTAGAAACGTACTTTTTCTCATTCAGCCAGAACAAAGAGTGAAACCCAAGTATATTGTTTTATTATGCCCCAAGAGTGTATATTGGCAACGTATCGTTGTCTACGTTCACAAGAACCAAACAGGAACAACATTAGACTACTCGGTTGCGCACTAACGGTATAACTTTAGAAACAGTACTTTTTCTCATTCAACCGAACAAAGAGTGAAACCCAATTATATTGTTCTATTTTGCCCCGAGAGTGTATATTGGCAACGTATCGTTGTCTACGTTCGCAAGAACCAAAACCGGAACAACATTAGACTACTCAGTTGCCCCCTAACGGTATAACTCTAGAAACAGTACTTTTTCTCATTCAACCGAACAAAGAGTGAAACCCAAGTATATTGTTTTATTATGCCCCAAGAGTGTATATTGGCAACGTATCGTTGTCTACGTTCTGAACCAGAAAGCCGGAACAACAATAGACTACTCAGATGCGCCCTAACAGTATAACTTTAGAAACAGTACTTTTTCTCATTCAACCGAACAAAGAGTGAAACCCAATTATATTGTTCTATTTTGCCCCGAGAGTGTATATTGGCAACGTATCGTTGACTACGTTCACAAGAACCAAAACGGGAACAACATTAGACAACTCAGTTGCGCCCTAACAGCATAACTTTCGAAACTGTACTTTTTCTCATTCCACCGAACAAAGAGTAAAACCTAATTATATTGTTCTATTATGCCCCGGGAGTGTAAATTTGCAACATATCGATGTCACCGTTCACAAGAACCAAAATCGGAACAACATTAGACTCCTCCGTTGCGCCCTAACAGTATAACTTTGGAAACAGTACTTTTTCTCATTCCACCGAAAAAAGAGTAAAACCTAAATATATTGTTCAATTATGCCCCGAGATTGTCTATTGGCAACGTATCGTTGTCTATGTTCACAAGAACCAAACTCGGAACAACATTAGACTACTCAGTTGCGCCCTAACAGTATAACTTTAGAAACAGTACTTTTTCTCATTCAACCGAACAAAGAGTGAAACCCAAGTATATTGTTTTATTATGCCCCAAGAGTGTATATTGGCAACGTATCGTTGTCTACGTTCACAAGAACCAAAACCGGAACAACATTAGACTACTCAGTTGCGCCCTAACAGTATAACTTTAGAAACAGTACTTTTTCTCATTCAACCGAACAGAGAGTGAAACCCAATTATATTGTTCTATTATGCCCCGAGAGTGTATATTGGCAACGTATCGTTGTCTACGTTCACAAGAACCAAAACCGGAACAACATTAGACTACTCGGTTGCCCTAACGGTATAACTCTAGAAACAGTACTTTTTCTCATTCAACCGAACAAAGAGTGAAACCCAATTATATTGTTTTATTATGCCCCAAGAGTGTATATTGGCAACGTATCGTTGTCTACGTTCACAAGAACCGAAACAGGAACAACATTAGACTACTCGGTTGCGCCCAAACGGTATAACTTTAGAAACGGTACTTTTCTCATTCAAGAACAAAGAGTGAAACCCAATTATATTGTTCTATTATGCCCGGGAGTGAATATCGGCAACGTATCGTTGTCTACGTTCGCAAGAACCAAAGCCGGAACAACATTAGAATACTCGGTTGCCCTAACGGTATAACTCTAGAAACAGTACTTTTTCTCATTCAACCGAACAAAGAGTGAAACCCAATTATATTGTTTTATTTTGCCCCAAGAGTGTATATTGGCAACGTATCGTTGTCTACGTTCACAAGAACCGAAACCGGAACAACATTAGACTACTCAGGTGCGCCCTAACAGTATAACTTTAGAAACAGTACTTTTTCTCATTCAACCGAACAAAGAGTGAAACCCAATTATATTGTTCTATTTTGCCCAAGGAGTGAAAATTGGCAACTTATCGTTACTTACGTTCACAAGAACCAAAGCGGGAACAACATTAGACAACTCGGTTGCGCCTAACGGTATAACTTTGGAAAACGATACTTTTTCTCATTCAACCGAACAAAGAGTGAAACCCAATTATATTGTTCTATTTTGCCCCAAGAGTGTATATTGGCAACGTATCGATGACTACGTTCACAAGAACCAAAATCGGAACAACATTAGACAACTCGATTCTTAACTAATAGTATAACTTTAGAAACGATACTTTCTCTCATTCAACCAGAACAAAAGTGAAACCCAATTATATTGTTCTATTATGCCCGGGGAGTGAATATCGGCAACGTATCGTTGTCTGCGTTCATAAGAACCAAAGCAGGAACAACATTAGACTACTCGAGTTGCGCCTAACGGTATAACTCTAGAAACGAGTACTTTTTCTCATTCAATAGAATAAAGAGTGAAACCCAATTATATTGTTTTATTATGCCCCAAGAGTGTATATTGGCAACGTATCGTTGTCTACGTTCACAAACAGCAGGAACAACATTAGACTACTCGGTTGCGCCCTAACGGTATAACTTTAGAAAGCAGTACTTTTTCTCGTTCAAAGAACAAGAGTGAAACCCAATTATATTGTTCTATTTTGCCCAGAGTGTATATTGGCAACGTATCGTTGACTACGTTCTACAAGAACCAAAACGGGAACAACATTAGACAACTCGATTCGCCCTAACGACATAACTTTGGAAACGATTACTTTTTCTCATTCCACCGAACAAAGAGTAAAACCTAATTATATTGTTCTATTATGCCCCGGGGGTGTAAATTTGCAAAATATCGATGTCCCAGTTCACAAGAACCAAAATCGGAACAAAATTAGAATCCTCAGTTGCGCCCTAACGGTATAACTTTGGAAACGATTACTTTTTCTCATTCCATAGAAAAAATAGTAAAACCTAAATATATTGTTCAATTATGCCCAGAGTGTCTATTGGCAACGTATCGTTGTCTATGTTCACAAGAACCAAACTCGGAACAACATTAGACTACTCGGTTGCGCCCTAACGGTATAACTTTAGAAACGACTTTTCTCATTCAATAGAACAAAGAGTGAAACCCGATTATATTGCTCTATTATGCCCCGAGAGTGTATATTGGCAACGTATCGTTGTCTACGTTCACAAGAACCAAAACCGGAACAACATTAGACTACTCAGTTGCGCCCTAACAGTATAACTTTAGAAACAGTACTTTTTCTCATTCAACCGAACAAAGAGTGAAACCCAATTATATTGTTCTATTTTGCCCCAAGAGTGTATATTGGCAACGTATCGATGACTACGTTCACAAGAACCAAAATCGGAACAACATTAGACAACTCAGTTGCGCACTAATAGTATAACTTTAAAAACAGTACTTTCTCTCATTCAACCGAACAAAGAGTGAAACCCAATTATATTGTTCTATTATGCCCAGGGAGTGAATATCGGCAACGTATCGTTGTCTACGTTCGCAAGAACCAAAGCCGGAACAAGATTAGACTGCGAGTTGCGTAACGGTATAACTCTAGAAACGGTACTTTTCTCATTCAAGAACAAAGAGTGAAACCCAATTATATTGTTTTATTATGCCCCAAGAGTGTATATTGGCAACGTATCGTTGTCTACGTTCTAAGAACAAAGCAGGAACAACATTAGACTACTCAGTTGCGCCCTAACAGTATAACTTTAGAAACAGTACTTTTTCTCATTCAACAGAACAAAGAGTGAAACCCAATTATATTGTTCTATTTTGCCCCAAGAGTGTATACTGGCAACGTATCGTTGACTACGTTCACAAGAACCAAAATCGGAACAACATTAGACAACTCGATTGCGCCCTATGACATAACTTTGGAAACGGTACTTTTTCTCATTCCAGAACAAAGAGTAAAACCTAATTATATTGTTCTATTATGCCCGGAGTGTAAATTTGCAACGTATCGTTGTCATAGTTCACAAGAACCAAAATCGGAACACCATTAGACTCCTCAGTTGCGCTCTAACCGTATAACTTTCGAAACGATTACTTTTTCTCATTCCATAGAAAAAAGAGTAAAACCTAAATATATTGTTCAATTATGCCGCGAGAGTGTCTATTGGCAACGTATCGTTGTCTATGTTCGCAAGAACCAAACTCGGAACAACATTAGACTACTCAGTTGCGCCCTAACAGTATAACTTTAGAAACAGTACTTTTCTCATTCAAGCCAAGAACAAAGAGTGAAACCCAATTATATTGTTCTATTATGCCCGAGAGTGTATATTTGCAACGTATCGTTGTATACGTTCACAAGAAGCAAAGCAGGAACAACATTAGACTACTCGGTTGCGCCTAACGGTATAACTTTAGAAAGCAGTGAACTTTTTCTCATTCAACGAACAAAGAGTGAAACCCAATTATATTGTTCTATTTTGCCCCAAGAGTGTATATTGGCAACGTATCGATGACTACGTTCACAAGAACCAAAATCGGAACAACATTAGACAACTCAGTTGCGCACTAATAGTATAACTTTAGAAACGTACTTTCTCTCATTCAACCGAACAAAGAGTGAAACCCAATTATATTGTTCTATTATGCCCAGGGAGTGAATATCGGCAACGTATCGTTGTCTACGTTCGCAAGAACCAAAACCGGAACAACATTAGACTACTCAGTTGCGCCCTAACGGTATAACTCTAGAAACAGTACTTTTTCTCATTCAACCGAACAAAGAGTGAAACCCAATTATATTGTTTTATTATGCCCCAAGAGTGTATATTGGCAACGTATCGTTGTCTACGTTCACAAGAACCGAAACAGGAACAACATTAGACTACTCAGTTGCGCCCTAACAGTATAACTTTAGAAACAGTACTTTTTCTCATTCAACCGAACAAAGAGTGAAACCCAATTATATTGTTCTATTATGCCCCGAGAGTGTATATTTGCAACGTATCGTTGTATACGTTCACAAGAACCGAAACGGGAACAACATTAGACTACTCAGTTGCGCCCTAACAGTATAACTTTAGAAACAGTACTTTTTCTCATTCAACCGAACAAAGAGTGAAACCCAATTATATTGTTCTATTTTGCCCCAAGAGTGTATTGGCAACGTATCGTTGACTACGTTCACAGGAACCAAAATCGGAACAACATTAGACAACTCTGTTGCGCACTAATAATATAACTTTAGAAACAGTACTTTCTCTCATTCAACCGAACAAAGAGTGAAACCCAATTATATTGTTCTATTATGCCCAGGGAGTGAATATCGACGTATCGTTGTCTACGTTCGCAAGAACCAAAGCGGAACAACATTAGACTACTCAGTTGCCCTAACGGTATAACTCTAGAAACAGTACTTTTCTCATTCAACCGAACAAAGAGTGAAACCCAAGTATATTGTTTTATTATGCCCCAAGAGTGTATATTGGCAACGTATCGTTGTCTACGTTCACAAGAACCGAAACCGGAACAACATTAGACTACTCAGTTGCGCCCTAACAGTATAACTTTAGAAACAGTACTTTTTCTCATTCAACCGAACAAAGAGTGAAACCCAATTATATTGTTCTATTTTGCCCCAACAGTGTATATTGGCAACGTATTGTTGTCTACGTTCGCAAGAACCAACAGCAGTACAACAGTAGACTACTCAGTTGCGCCCTAACGGTATAACTCTAGAAACAGTACTTTTTCTCATTCAACCGAACAAAGAGTGAAACCCAATTATATTGTTTTATTATGCCCCAAGAGTGTATATTGGCAACGTATCGTTGTCTACGTTCACAAGAACCAAAATCGGAACAACATTAGACAACTCAGTTGCGCCCTAACGGTATAACTTTAGAAACAGTACTTTTTCTCATTCAACCGAACAAAGAGTGAAACCCAATTATATTGTTCTATTTTGCCCCGAGAGTGTATATTGGCAACGTATCGTTGTCTACGTTCACAAGAACCAAAACGGGAACAACATTAGACAACTCGATTGCGCCTAACGACATAACTTTGGAAACGAGTACTTTTCTCATTCCACCGAACAAAGAGTAAAACCTAATTATATTGTTCTATTATGCCCCGGGATTGTAAATTTGCAACATATCGATGTCACAGTTCACAAGAACCAAAACCGGAACAACATTAGACTCCTCCGTTGCGCCCTAACAGTATAACTTTGGAAACAGTACTTTTTCTCATTCCACCGAACAAAGAGTAAAACCTAAATATATTGTTCAATTATGCCCCGAGAGTGTCTATTGGCAACGTATCGTTGTCTATGTTCACAAGAACCAAACTCGGAACAACATTAGACTACTCGATTAACGCCCTAACAGTATAACTTTAGAAACAGTACTTTTTCTCATTCAACCGAACAAAGAGTGAAACCCAAGTATATTGTTTTATTATGCCCCAAGAGTGTATATTGGCAACGTATCGTTGTCTACGTTCACAAGAACCGAAACCGGAACAACATTAGACTACTCAGTTGCGCCCAAACAGTATAACTTTAGAAACAGTACTTTCTCTCATTCAACCGAACAAAGAGTGAAACCCAATTATATTGTTCTATTATGCCCCGGGAGTGAATATTGGCAACGTATCGTTGTCTACGTTCACAAGAACCAAAACCGGAACAACATTAGACTACTCAGTTGCCCCCTAACGGTATAACTCTAGAAACAGTACTTTTTCTCATTCAACCGAACAAAGAGTGAAACCCAAGTATATTGTTTTATTATGCCCCAAGAGTGTATATTGGCAACGTATCGTTGTCTACGTTCACAAGAACCGAAAGCGGAACAACATTAGACTACTCAGTTGCGCCCTAACAGTATAACTTGAGAAACAGTACTTTTTCTCATTCAACCGAACAAAGAGTGAAACCCAATTATATTGATCTATTATGCCCCGAGAGTGTATATTGGCAACGTATCGTTGACTACGTTCACAAGAACCAAAACGGGAACAACATTAGACAACTCAGTTGCGCCCTAACAGCATAACTTTGGAAACAGTACTTTTTCTCATTCCACCGAACAAAGAGTAAAACCTAATTATATTGTTCTATTATGCCCCGGGAGTGTAAATTTGCAACATATCGATGTCACCGTTCACAAGAACCAAAATCGGAACAACATTAGACTACTCAGTTGCGCCCTAACAGTATAACTTTAGAAACAGTACTTTTTCTCATTCAACCGAACAAAGAGTGAAACCCAATTATATTGTTCTATTATGCCCCGAGAGTGTATATTGGCAACGTATCGTTGTCTATGTTCACAAGAACCAAACTCGGAACAACATTAGACAACTCAGTTGCGCCCTAACAGTATAACTTTAGAAACAGTACTTTTTCTCATTCAACCGAACAAAGAGTGAAACCCAATTATATTGTTCTATTATGCCCCGAGAGTGTATATTTGCAACGTATCGTTGTCTACGTTCACAAGAACCAAAACCGGAACAACATTAGACTACTCAGTTGCGCCCTAACAGTATAACTTTAGAAACAGTACTTTTTCTCATTCAACCGAACAAAGAGTGAAACCCAATTATATTGTTCTATTATGCCCCAAGAGTGTATATTGGCAACGTATCGATGACTACGTTCACAAGAACCAAAATCGGAACAACATTAGACAACTCAGTTGCGCACTAATAGTATAACTTTAGAAATAGTACTTTCTCTCATTCAACCGAACAAAAAGTGAAACCCAATTATATTGTTCTATTATGCCCAGGGAGTGAATATCGGCAACGTATCGTTGTCTACGTTCGCAAGAACCAAAACCGGAACAACATTAGACTACTGAGTTGCGCCCTAACGGTATAACTCTAGAAACAGTACTTTTTCTCATTCAACCGAACAAAGAGTGAAACCCAATTATATTGTTTTATTATGCCCCAAGAGTGTATATTGTCAACGTATCGTTGTCTACGTTCACAAGAACCGAAACCGGAACAACATTAGACTACTCAGTTGCGCCCAAACAGTATAACTTTATAAACAATACTTTCTCTCATTCAACCGAACAAAGAGTGAAACCCAATTATATTGTTCTATTTTGCCCCGAGAGTGTATATTGGCAACGTATCGTTGACTACGTTCACAAGAACCAAAACGGGAACAACATTAGACAACTCAGTTGCGCCCTAACAGCATAACTTTGGAAACAGTACTTTTTCTCATTCCACCGAACAAAGAGTAAAACCTAATTATATTGTTCTATTATGCCCCGGGAGTGTAAATTTGCAACATATCGTTGTCACCGTTCACAAGAACCAAAATCGGAACAACATTAGACTCCTCCGTTGCGCCCTAACAGTATAACTTTGGAAACAGTACTTTTTCTCATTCCACCGAAAAAATAGTAAAACCTAAATATATTGTTCAATTATGCCCCGAGAGTGTCTATTGGCAACGTATCGTTGTCTATGTTCACAAGAACCAAACTCGGAACAACATTAGACTACTCAGTTGCGCCCTAACAGTATAACTTTAGAAACAGTACTTTTTCTCATTCAACCGAACAAAGAGTGAAACCCAATTATATTGTTCTATTATGCCCCGAGAGTGTATATTTGCAACGTATCGTTGTATACGTTCACAAGAACCGAAACCGGAACAACATTTGTGACATATCGAACTTCTAAAGTCTTGAAGTTACGAGGTATGTTGGCTTAGAAGGCCATAAGAGTGGTTCCGGTGAAGTCTGGAAGCTTTCAGGTGTTTTTGGTGCACTAGGTGCGAAAACGGAGCCCGAAAGGCTACTTTGGGCCGTGAGCCAAATCCGGCACTTGCGCGGATGAAATGACGATGTGGACATGATTTAAATCATGTGTGGAGAGGCCCGGTTCAATTTGAAAAGAATCGGAGGTCAAACGAGCCAAAAGTGAGTTGGAACGGAGAAGAAACGGAAAAAGCTGAAAATTTGGCTAAGTCCTTGGAGTAGGCTGATGGTCCACAGGGGGACCGGTCCACGAAAAGGAGACCGGTCCCGGAAGGCTGTCCGCGAGAGCGAGCTCTGCGGGGCCAGGTCTCTTAAGGGGAGGCAGGTCTCCAGTGCGCGAGTGGAGCAAGGCTCTGGGACCGGTCTGGGTTAGGAGACCGGTCCTGAGCGAAAATGCCCGGTCAAATTTGTAAAGTTGAGGGCCTTATAGCAATTGTGCGGGGGGTTAATTGTAAAGAGAGGGATAAAACCTCTTCTCTCTCTCTCTCTCTCTCCTCTCCTCCTCGATCGCTCTCTCTCTCTCTTCTCTTTCGACGAAGAAGAAGAAGAAGAAGAAGAAGAAGAAGAAGAAGAAGAAAAGGAAGAAGGAGATGGAGAAGAAGATGATGGTGATGATGATGATGACCATCTCCTCCTTCTCCCTCAAGTGGGCAAGCTCTTGAGAGGTAAGCTTGAGCTCTCCCTCTCTCTCTCTCATGGTAGATCCCCTTGTAGTGGGTCTTAAACCCTAGAGTTGGGATTTATGGAACCCTAGCATGCTAGCAAGATGAGTATTCCCCTTTTCGTAGATCGATTTGGTGAATTTGGCTATAGTAGCATCTAGGGCATCCAAATGGGGATTTTAGAAATAGATGAGATTGATCTCATTTGACCCCATAGGAACCTAATTGGGGGTGCAACGAACGCGTTGGCGCGCTCGGTTCGGTGATCCGACGAGCGGTTGCAAAGATATTAATGTTTTAACATCTACATACCAGATATCCTCAGCACGCAAGATAGGAGCCCTAAATTCACGAAAACGGGCCCGGGGCAACTTGAAGACGTGGGGCAACGCACGAAGTCTCGGATCGAGATTCGGAGATCGTTCGGTTGGTCGCGCACGAGTTGAGCCGAATCGGGTCACGGGTGCGCGCGGCGACGAGCAATCGGAGAGCAAAACCAAGGTGGGTGTGTTTACCGAAGCGACTAGGTCGCCTGTATGTCTAAGAGTCATTTAACTCTTGTTGATGCATGTTCAATAACGCATAAGTAGAAATGCATGTTAGTGATATAGAGTAAAATGCTAAGTAGTTGCAAGTAAATGAATGAAATGCATGATAATAGCATAAAGTACGATGCTAGAAGAGTAAAAGAATGCATGCTTAGCATAATAGAAACATGCATATGAGTGGATTGATAGACATAAGAGAGCCAAGTAAAGAATGCCAAGTAAAGAATGTGAGTCATGGACTAAATGCACATATAGATCGAGTGGCATCTAACCTAGTGTAAAGAACATAGGTTATAGTAAACCTAGAGTCAATGGACCTAGGAGTGTGGCATCTAACCTAGTGTAATGAACATGGGTTATAGCAAACCTAGAGTCAATGGATCTAGGTGAGTGGCATTGAACCTAGTGTCAAGGACATAGGTTGAACAACGATGGCAATGGACCTAGTGTGAGTAAACCTAGGTCGAGCTAGAATGACATTGAACCTAGAGTTAAGACAATCTAGGTTATGTGACAAGGAATGAACCCTAGAGTCAAGTGGACCTAGGATGTAAAGAACAATGGACCTAGTGGGTCGACTCTTGAGGGTTAAGGCCAACCCTCAAGCAAAGTGGAATGGATTAGGAATCCCGGTAAGTGTGAGCTCGATAGTTACGGTTCCGCGGGTGTATGCGGCATGTTCCTCTCCCGGAAGAACTTCGAGGATTGTGACTAAGCAAGAACAAAGTGAGCGCTAGGGTGTATGCGGCATGTTCCTCTCCCTATCGGGGGAATCTTGGCTATGGGTGTATGCGGCATGTTCCTCTCCCGGCGGATCCACGACCACGGTGCACGGACCTTCGGGCGGACCGTTGGGCGATGTGGTTCTTGGCTTGCGGGTGAGGTGTATGTGACGGGGTCCTTCACCTCGAGCCGGGCAAAGTGCGGATTATCCGCTATTGATTGACTCGTGGCGAGTCGGGTGGCTAGGAATCGGTAGAAAGAACCTTGAGGGCTAGTGATATGTATGGTGAACCTAAGGTAATAGACACCTTAGAAGCAAGTTGGACTTGAGATGGAAACCTAGGGTTATAGAAACCTTGGAAGTTAATGACATGAGCTAAGGTAAGTAGAAACCTTAGAGTTACAACGGGTATGAGTTATGAATAGCTAAGTAAGAATGAAATAGCTAAAGTACAGAATAGCGAAAAGGTAAAGAAAAGCTAAGAGCTAAAGTAATAATTTGCATGTTGCATTTGTGAGGCATGTTTTTATGTTAGTTGCAAGTTATATACCTATATATGTTTTTGGACTAACATATTTGCGATCTCCTTGGACCTATTTAATTCGTTTGTTCTCTTGGGTGGCCGTACCCACGAGAACTATGGACAATAGTTCTCACCCCCGTGTTGTGGTTTTGGGGGTACGGGTATACACGTGAGCGGCGCGGCGGCGGCGCGAGGCAAGCGTAGATACGTAGATAGCGCCCTACCGGGAGACAGAGGTAGCAGTACCACGAGGCCGTTTTAATAGCGGGGAGTAGAGGGTAGTGAGCAAAATGTAACTAACTGGTGAAATGATGTAATAATGAGTAGATTGTATTTGGAAGTCTAATGTAAATTAATCGGTGATGTAAAATCAATGTGGAATGAATGTAATAACATAAGATGTGTTTATGTTGTTTGATACCTAGCTTCCTTATGCAATCGTTGTATGTTGAATTGTTCCTAGTTGGAACCTTCTTGTAATTATATCGATTGCGACGCCTTGGACGTACGGGGAAACTACGTCGGATTCGGCGGTCTGCGCGCCGAATCCGACCGAATTGGCGGGCTCGGGGCGTGACAGATTAGTTGGTATCAGAGCATAATTAGAGAATGGGACAATGGTTTAGGTGAACCTAGGAGACCCTAGGATAGTAAACCATAGGAGAATAAGGCTCGTGAGAGACGAGGACTTTTGACTTTTGGCGAAAGGTTAATCGATTGGTTCAAGAGTTAGAAAACTCTAAGAAGGATATTAGAGGTAGACTCGAGGTGTGGTTTATTCTCAACCGAGGATGTTCATGTTGGGTATACACAACATGGAACCGAGTGATGAGAATAGATGCCCTTGCATGACTTTCGCCCGATTTGAGTCAATGTTAAGTTGTTTCGTGCTTGACCTACAAGGTTGAGAGTTAATCGAGTTGTCCTGTTTCAGGAAAAGATGGCACCGCGTAGGCGATCTTCACCCAGATCGGCGCGGGAGGGAACAAGTAGTGTTCCTGAGCAATTCGAGGCGAGTGGAGACCGGTGCTCCGCGAAGCGGATGAGTACGCTCATGGGCGTAGTCTTTGCGACGGGAGGAGCGGATCAAGGAGCTCCATGAGTTGTTGGCACGACAGTGCGGCGGCGCGCCGTGACGCGCCGTGTGCGACGGGGATGGCGACGGATTCGGGAGCGGCTCACAGTTGTGGAAATGGAGCGAGAGAAGGAACGGGCTTTGGCGGCCCTTATGGCCTTCAAGGAGTTCGATCCGCCTATCTTCGATGGAGAGAACGTCGATCCATGGATCGTAGAGATGTGGATTGACTCTATGGAAACGCTCTTTGAGGAGCTACACACCTTGGAGCGGGACAAGGTACCTTTAGGCGTTCATTGCTTGAAGCGATCGGCGAGCGTGGTGGAACGGCATTCGACGAGATCGATCGCCTAGTCTCCCTCCTATGGCGTGGGATGAGTTTCGGGGGTTGGTGTTTTCTACGTACTTCCCCGACACTGAAAAGAGAAAGCTTCAGGACAAGTTCAGGAAGCTGCAACAAGGAGACCGCTCTGTGAGAGAGTACGAGCGAGAATTTTCTCGTATCGTGAATTGTGTCCCGGATGTGGTGCGGGACGACAAGGAAAGGGCCGAATGGTTCCTGCATGGACTTCGACCGGGGATTTACAAGAAGGTGCAAATCCTTAAGCTCACAACCTTTGCGGAGGTGTTGGACCAGGGCATTGTGGGCCGAACATGGCGAGGCTTTCGTGCGTGAGGAGCGCGAATCTCGTAGGCATGAGCGAGGATGGGCGAGGCCATCGTTGAGCAATTTGGGTGGTCAGTCAAGTTCTAGACACCACTCAAGGTCGTCCTCTACCCGATCCTCCTCTGGATGTGTGATCTGTGGTGGCTCCCACCAGGCGCGGCGGTGTGCGCTGCGTGATGGAAGGTGTATCCGTTGTGGGCAGCCAGGCCATATGCGGGATGAGTGCCCGCAAGGCGAGAGTCATACCCTGATGATGGCGACGATGTTCTCCTCTCCCGGACAACTTTGTGGACGTGCGGCCTTTGGCACGGTGCGGAGGCGGGGTGTGGTGATCAAGCAGCCGGAGGGTTCGCGGCGGCGTCAGCGGTCACGGACCTACGACCCGGGTTGTGGAATCTGCTGCGATGACTTCGGGCGGTATGAGTTAATTAAAGCAAGCGGGAATTTCCGCATGATTTTAAGTTAATGCATTGCATGTATTCATTGAATGGTCAGTTGCTACTATTGATACATCATTATAGTAGGGACCTAGTGACGGGTGAGAGGAGATACCCGGGCATGCTTCCAGTGTGAGAGTGTGGCGCCTGCTAGAGCAGGTAGAAAGCCAAGTGGCACTAGCAAATGGCTAGTTGCGATTCGTGGGCGAGACGAAGTGGTGCGGCGACTCTCAAGGCAACGAGTAGTAGATTGCGAGAGTTAAGCCGTGATACTTGAGGATACCCGAGTAATCCGAATGTTTCGGATGTAGTACCGATAGACCGACGGTGGAAGTAGAACCGTTGAGAGCATGATCGACTAGTTGCGAGTACGCGCGTGTGAGGCCAAGTGATACCTCGAATTGAGGTGGGCGAGTGGTGCTCGTGTAGTTGGAGTGCATAGGCGAGCGGCCGGATGCACAGCATAGTTAGAACCACTATTGAGGAAATAGTTGGTTAGCGCCGAATTTGGCTTTGTGGGCCTAGCGATACCTCCATGTGGGGTTAGAAAAGTTGCTTAGTAGGCGGTGCGTGGGCGCGATCCTGCCCCAAAGGCGAGACTTAGCGTAGAACGCTACGAGGCGTGGAACGCCGAGTACAGTACTCGTAGAGTGCGGTTCGATTCGGTAGAGAGAATGGATTGGCGGTAGCACTTCAGCATTGCTAAGTGTGAAGCAGACCATGGATCACTCGTAGGGCTGGTGGCTTGCACTAGGTGCCTAGGAGTCGACGGATTGTGTAGCTCTGTAGAGCATGTCGTGTAGGATGACGTTAGCGGGTAGTGCTTGGGACGATCCGTGCCTGGACCATTTGTGGACTGTGGAGCCTGGGCCCTTTAGGCAGGCGCAGTCAGCTGCGAGAGGCAGCGGCCCGGTACCTGTTGGTAGGGCGAGAGTTTTGGTCAGGACGGTAGTCCGAGCTTGGACCCGAGAACGTGAAAATGCCACGTGTTGGATCTTAAGATCGATAATGCGCCGAGAGTGCGGTTGTGACCCAATCCGAGAGTTGAATGTGGTTTGGGGTCTTGATAGCTCCTGATTGGAGTGTGTGCGAATTTCCAAGTAAGAATTTTGCCCGAGCATGTTGATTGGGTCTACGCTATTAACGAGAGAACGCTAAGCGTAGTTGAGACACGTCTAAGCGATAGGCTGATGTAGGGTTGGTGACCATTGGTCCACCGTAGTAGAGGAGGTAAGCGGTGAATTGATAACTCGAATGAAGAGTTGACCAGGATTCGCGAGCGAAGTGTTCGTGTAAGTGATCGCAGCTAAGGAGCCGAATAAGTCGTGGCAATTGAAATTGAAGCAAGTGGTCTCTAGGAGACACTTCGATAGAAGAAGCCACATGACAATTGAGGATAATGCTCTTTTACGGAATGGAGGCGAGATGCGCCAAAGTGTACCATCTCACGATGGAGCAAGATTCGGTTGATATTGAAGCACTCACCACTAAGTGATGCTCCTAAGATGTTGCTTTAGGCAATGTGGGTGATTGGATTTGAGTGCGCTCAGAGATGAGATGAGTAAACGCAAGGTGAAGTTGCTTGCAAAATGTTTGCAAGTGATGTTGGAGCGTGAGAGGTCGTTGAATGTCGACTTGCGCTTCCACTAATGTTTATCGGAGTTGTAATGCACTTTTGAAGTTGTGCTTAGCAAATGTGAATGAAACTACTCTCACATTCTTCGTGATGGGCCTGTAAATGATTCTATTTAGTGAAAGGCCGCTCAGAAGACAAAAAGTGCATTGGAATCTCCTAAATTACTCGATAAATTGAATTGGAATGTGAGTTGATGGAGATGAGTAAGTTTCGCGGACGAAACTCTTTTAAGGAGGAGAGTGTGACATATCGAACTTCTAAAGTCTTGAAGTTACGAGGTATGTTGGCTTAGAAGGCCATAAGAGTGGTTAGGTGAAGTGGAAGCTTTCGGGTGTTTTTGGTGCACTAGGTGCGAAACGGGGCCCGAAAGGCTACTTTGGGCCGTGAGCCAAATCCGGCACTTGCGCGGATGAAATGACGATGTGGACATGATTTAAATCATGTGTGGAGAGGCTCGGTTCAATTTGAAAAGAATCGGAGGTCAAACGAGCCAAAAGTGAGTTGGAACGGAGAAGAAACGGAAAAAGCTGAAAATTTGGCTAAGTCCTTGGAGTAGGGTGATGGTCCACTGAGGGGACCGGTCCACTGAAAAGGAGACCGGTCCGGAAGGCTGTCCGCGAGAGCGAGCTCTGCAGGACCGGTCTCTTAAGGGGAGGCAGGTCTCAGGTGAGTGGAGCAAGGCTCTCTGGGGCCGGTCTGGGTTAGGAGGCAGGTCCCAGCAGAAAATGCCCGATTTGAAATTTCAAATATTGTAAAGTTGAGGGGCCTTATAGCAATTGTGCAGGGGGTTAATTGTAAAGAGAGGGATAAAACCTCTTCTCTCTCTCTCTCTCTCTCCCTCTCCCTCACTCTGATCGCTCTCTCTCTCTCTCTCTTCTCTGTTCGACAGCAAGAAGAAGAGAAGAAAGAAAGAAAAGAAGAAGAAGAAGAAGAAGAAGAAAAGGAAGAAGGAGATGGAGAAGAAGATGATGGTGATGATGATGATGACCATCTCCTCCTTCTCCCTCAAGTGGGCAAGCTCTTGAGAGGTAAGCTTGAGCTCTCCCTCTCTCTCTCATGGTAGATCCCCTTGTAGTGGGTCTTAAACCCTAGAGTTGGGATTTATGGAACCCTAGCATGCTAGCAAGATGAGTATTCCCGTTTCGTAGATCGATTTGGTGAATTTGGCTATAGTAGCATCTAGGGCATCCAAATGGGGATTTTAGAAATAGATGAGATTGATCTCATTTGACCCCATAGGAACCTAATTGGGGTGCAACGAACGCGTTGGCGCGCTCGGTTCGGTGATCCGACGAGCGGTTGCAAAGATATTAATATTTTAATATATTCATACCAGATGTCCGCAGCACGCAAGATAGGAGCCCTAAATTCACGAAAGCGGCCAGGGCAACTTGAAGACGTGGGGCAACGGCACGAAGTCTCGGATCGAGATTCGGAGATCGTTCGGTTGGTCGCGCACGAGTTGAGCCGAATCGGGTCACGGGTGCGCGGCGGACGATTGCAAGTGTCGACGAGCAATCGGAGAGCAAAACCAATGTGGGTGTGTTCTGAAGCGACTAGGTCGCCTGTAGGTCTAAGAGTCATTTAACTCTTGTTGATGCATGTTCAATAACGCATAAGTAGAAATGCATGTTAGTGATATAGAGTAAAATGCTAAGTAGTTGCAAGTAAATGAATGAAATGCATGATAATAGCATAAAGTACGATGCTAGAAGAGTAATAGAATGCATGCTTAGCATAATAGAAACATGCATATGAGTGGATTGATAGACATAAGAGAGCCAAGTAAAGAATGCCAAGTAAAGAATGTGAGTCATGGACTAAATGCACATATAGATCGAGTGGCATCTAACCTAGTGTAAAGAACATAGGTTATAGTAAACCTAGAGTCAATGGACCTAGGAGTGTGGCATCTAACCTAGTGTAATGAACATGGGCTATAGCAAACCTAGAGTCAATGGATCTAGGTGAGTGGCATTGAACCTAGTGTCAAGGACATAGGTTGAACAACGATGGCAATGGACCTAGTGTGAGTAAACCTAGGTCGAGCTAGAATGACATTGAACCTAGAGTTAAGACAATCTAGGTTATGTGACAAGGAATGAACCCTAGAGTCAAGTGGACCTAGGATGTAAAGAACAATGGACCTAGTGGGTCGACTCTTGAGGGTTAAGGCCAACCCTCAAGCAAAGTGGAATGGATTCCGGAATCCCAGTAAGTGTGAGCTCGATAGTTCTGGTTCCGCGGGTGTATGCGGCATGTTCCTCTCCCGGAAGAACCGAGGATTGTGACTAAGCAAGAACAAGTGAGCGCTAGGGTGTATGCGGCATGTTCCTCTCCCTATCAGGGAATCTTGGCTATGGGTGTATGCGGCATGTTCCTCTCCCACTGGTGGATCCCTGACCACGGTGCACAGACCTTCGGGCGTACCGTTGGGCGATGTGGTTCTTGGCTTGCGGGTGAGGTGTATGTGACAGGGTCCTTCACCTCGAGCCAGGCAAAGTGCGGATTATCCGCTATTGATTGACTCGTGGCCGAGTCGGGTGGCTAGCTGGAATCAGGTAGAAAGAACCTTGAGGGCTAGTGTTATGTATGGTGAACCTAAGGTAATAGACACCTTAGAAGCAAGTTGGACTTGAGATGGAAACCTAGGGTTATAGAAACCTTGGAAGTTAATGACATGAGCTAAGGTAAGTAGAAACCTTAGAGTTACAACGGGTATGAGTTATGAATAGCTAAGTAAGAATGAAATAGCTAAAGTACAGAATAGCGAAAAGGTAAAGAAAAGCTAAGAGCTAAAGTAATAATTTGCATGTTGCATTTGTGAGGCATGTTTTTATGTTAGTCGCAAGTTATATACCTATATATGTTTTTGGACTAACATATTTGCAGTGCCTCCCTGGACCTATTGGTCGAGCTGTTCTCTTGGGTGACCGTACCCACGAGAACTATGGACAATAGTTCTCACCCCCGTGTTGTGGTTTTGGGGGTACGGGTATACACGTGAGCGGCGCGGCGGCGGCGAGGCAAGCGTAGATACGTAGATAGCGCCCTACCGGGAGACCGAGAGGTAACGGTACGACTAGAGGGTAGTGAGCAAAATGTAACTAACTGGTGAAATGATGTAATAATGAGTAGATTGTATTTGGAAGTCTAATGTAAATTAATCGGTGATGTAAAATCAATGTGGAATGAATGTAATAACATAAGATGTGTTTATGTTGTTTGATACCTAGCTTCCTTATGCAATCGTTGTATGTTGAATACTGTTCCTAGTTGGAACCTTCTTGTAATTATATCGATTGCGACGCCTTGGACGTACAGGGGAAACTCTGTCCGTTCGGCGGTCTGCCGGCGCGCCGAATCCGACCGAATTGGCGGGCTCGGGGCGTGACAACATTAGACTACTCAGTTGCGCCCTAACAGTATAACTTTAGAAACAGTACTTTTTCTCATTCAACCGAACAAAGAGTGAAACCCAATTATATTGTTCTATTTTGCCCCGAGAGTGTATATTGGCAACGTATCGTTGACTACGTTCACAAGAACCAAAACGGGAACAACATTAGACAACTCAGTTGCGCCCTAACAGCATAACTTTGGAAACAGTACTTTTTCTCATTCCACCGAACAAAGAGTAAAACCTAATTATATTGTTCTATTATGCCCCGGGAGTGTAAATTTGCAACATATCGATGTCACCGTTCACAAGAACCAAAATCGGAACAACATTAGACTCCTCCGTTGCGCCCTAACAGTATAACTTTGGAAACAGTACTTTTTCTCATTCCACCGAAAAAAGAGTAAAACCTAAATATATTGTTCAATTATGCCCCGAGAGTGTCTATTGGCAACGTATCGTTGTCTATGTTCACAAGAACCAAACTCGGAACAACATTAGACTACTCAGTTGCGCCCTAACAGTATAACTTTAGAAACAGTACTTTTTCTCATTCAACCGAACAAAGAGTGAAACCCAATTATATTGTTCTATTATGCCCCGAGAGTGTATATTTGCAACGTATCATTGTATACGTTCACAAGAACCGAAACCGGAACAACATTAGACTACTCAGTTGCGCCCTAACAGTATAACTTTAGAAACAGTACTTTTTCTCATTCAACCGAACAAAGAGTGAAACCCAATTATATTGTTCTATTTTGCCCCAAGAGTGTATATTGGCAACGTATCGTTGACTACGTTCACAAGAACCAAAATCGGAACAACATTAGACAACTCAGTTGCGCACTAATAGTATAACTTTAGAAACAGTACTTTCTCTCATTCAACCGAACAAAGAGTGAAACCCAATTATATTGTTTTATTATGCCCCAAGAGTGTATATTGGCAACGTATCGTTGTCTACGTTCACAAGAACCGAAACCGGAACAACATTAGACTACTCAGTTGCGCCCTAACAGTATAACTTTAGAAACAGTGCTTTTTCTCATTCAACCGAACAAAGAGTGAAACCCAATTATATTGTTCTATTTTGCCCCGAGAGTGTATATTGGCAACGTATCGTTGACTACGTTCACAAGAACCAAAACGGGAACAACATTAGACAACTCAGTTGCGCCCTAACAGCATAACTTTGGAAACAGTACTTTTTCTCATTCCACCGAACAAAGAGTAAAACCTAATTATATTGTTCTATTATGCCCCGGGAGAGTAAATTTGCAACATATCGATGTCACCGTTCACAAGAACCAAAACCGGAACAACATTAGACTCCTCCGTTGCGCCCTAACAATATAACTTTGGAAACAGTACTTTTTCTCATTCCACCGAACAAAGAATAAAACCTAAATATATTGTTCAATTATGCCCCGAGAGTGTCTATTGGCAACGTATCGTTGTCAATGTTCACAAGAACCAAACTCGGAAGAACAATAGACTACTCAGTTGCGCCCTAACAGTATAACTTTAGAAACAGTACTTTTTCTCATTCAACCGAACAAAGAGTGAAACCCAATTATATTGTTCTATTATGCCCCGAGAGTGTATATTTGCAACGTATCGTTGTATACGTTCACAAGAACCGAAACCGGAACAACATTAGACTACTCAGTTGCGCCCTAACAGTATAACTTTAGAAACAGTACTTTTTCTCATTCAACCGAACAAAGAGTGAAACCCAATTATATTGTTCTATTTTGCCCCGAGAGTGTATATTGGCAACGTATCGTTGACTACATTCACAAGAACCAAAACGGGAACAACATTAGACAACTCAGTTGCGCCCTAACAGCATAACTTTGGAAACAGTACTATTTCTCATTCCACCGAACAAAGAGTAAAACCTAATTATATTGTTCTATTATGCCCCGGGAGTGTAAATTTGCAACATATCGATGTCACCGTTCACAAGAACCAAAATCGGAACAACATTAGACTCCTCCGTTGCGCCCTAACAGTATAACTTTGGAAACAGTACTTTTTCTCATTGCAACGAAAAAGAGTAAAACCTAAATATATTGTTCAATTATGCCCCGAGAGTGTCTATTGGCAACGTATCGTTGTCTATGTTCACAAGAACCAAACTCGGAACAACATTAGACTACTCAGTTGCGCCCTAACAGTATAACTTTAGAAATAGTACTTTTTCTCATTCAACCGAACAAAGAGTGAAACCCAATTATATTGTTCTATTATGCCCCGAGAGTGTATATTTGCAACGTATCGGTGTATACGTTCACAAGAACCGAAACCGGAACAACATTAGACTACTCAGTTGCGCCCTAACAGTATAACTTTAGAAACAGTACTTTTTCTCATTCAACCGAACAAAGAGTGAAACCCAATTATATTGTTCTATTTTGCCCCAAGAGTGTATATTGGCAACGTATCGATGACTACGTTCACAAGAACAAAAATCGGAACAACATTAGACAACTCAGTTGCGCACTAATAGTATAACTTTAAAAACAGTACTTTCTCTCATTCAACCGAACATAGAATGAAACCCAATTATATTGTTCTATTATGCCCGGGGAGTGAATATCGGCGTATCGTTGTCTACGTTCGCAAGAACCAAAACCGGAACAACATTAGACTACTCGATTGCGCCTAACGGTATAACTCTAGAAACGTACTTTTTCTCATTCAACCAGAACAAGAGTGAAACCCAATTATATTGTTTTATTATGCCCCAAGAGTGTATATTGGCAACGTATCGTTGTCTACGTTCTAAGAACCGAAACAGGAACAACATTAGACTACTCGGTTGCGCCCTAACGGTATAACTTTAGAAAGCAGTACTTTTCTCATTCAAGAACAAAGAGTGAAACCCAATTATATTGTTCTATTTTGCCCGAGAGTGTATATTGGCAACGTATCGTTGACTACGTTCACAAGAACCAAAACGGGAACAACATTAGACAACTCGGTTGCGCCTATGACATAACTTTGGAAACGGTACTTTTCTCATTCCACCGAACAAAGAGTAAAACCTAATTATATTGTTCTATTATGCCCCGGAGAGTAAATTTGCAACATATCGATGTCACCGTTCACAAGAACCAAAAAGGAACAACATTAGACTCCTCAATCGCGCCCTAACAGTATAACTTTAGAAACGAGTACTTTTTCTCATTCCACCGAACAAAGAGTAAAACCTAAATATATTGTTCAATCATGCCCCGAGAGTGTCTATTGGCAACGTATCGTTGTCAATGTTCACAAGAACCAAACTCGGAAGAACAATAGACTACTCAGTTGCGCCCTAACAGTATAACTTTAGAAACAGTACTTTTTCTCATTCAACCGAACAAAGAGTGAAACCCAATTATATTGTTCTATTATGCCACGAGAGTGTATATTTGCAACGTATCGTTGTATACGTTCACAAGAACGCAGGAACAACATTAGACTACTCAGTTGCGCCCTAACAGTATAACTTTAGAAACAGTACTTTTTCTCATTCAACCGAACAAAGAGTGAAACCCAATTATATTGTTCTATTTTGCCCCAAGAGTGTATATTTGCAACGTATCGTTGACTACGTTCACAAGAACCAAAATCGGAACAACATTAGACAACTCAGTTTCGCACTAATAATATAACTTTAGAAACAGTACTTTCTCTCATTCAACCGAACAAAGAGTGAAACCCAATTATATTGTTCTATTATGCCCAGGGAGTGAATATCGGCAACGTATCGTTGTCTACGTTCGCAAGAACCAAAGCAGGAACAACATTAGACTACTCGATTTGCCCCTAACGGTATAACTCTAGAAACGAGTACTTTTCTCATTCAATAGAACAAAGAGTGAAACCCAAGTATATTGTTTTATTATGCCCCAAGAGTGTATATTGGCAACGTATCGTTGTCTACGTTCTAAGAACAACATTAGACTACTCAGTTGCGCCCTAACAGTATAACTTTAGAAACAGTACTTTCTCTCATTCAACCGAACAAAGAGTGAAACCCAATTATATTGTTCTATTATGCCCCGGGAGTGAATATCGGCAACGTATCGTTGTCTACGTTCGCAAAAACCAAAACCGGAACAACATTAGACTACTCAGTTGCCCCCTAACGGTATAACTCTAGAAACAGTACTTTTTCTCATTCAACCGAACAAAGAGTGAAACCCAAGTATATTGTTTTATTATGCCCCAAGAGTGTATATTGGCAACGTATCGTTGTCTACGTTCACAAGAACCGAAACCGGAACAACATTAGACTACTCAGTTGCGCCCTAACAGTATAAATTTAGAAACAGTACTTTTTCTCATTCAACCGAACAAAGAGTGAAACCCAATTATATTGTTCTATTATGCCCCGAGAGTGTATATTGGCAACGTATCGTTGACTACGTTCACAAGAACGAAAACGGGAACAACATTAGACAACTCGATTTAACGTATGTGACATAACTTTGGAAACGGTACTTTTTCTCATTCCACCGAACAAAGAGTAAAACCTAATTATATTGTTCTATTATGCCCCGGGAGTGTAAATTTGCAACATATCGATGTCACCGTTCACAAGAACCAAAATCGGAACAACATTCGACTCCTCCGTTGCGCCCTAACAGTATAACTTTGGAAACATTACTTTTTCTCATTCCACCGAAAAAAGAGTAAAACCTAAATATATTGTTCAATTATGCCCCGAGAGTGTCTATTTGCAACGTATCGTTGTCTATGTTCACAAGAACCAAACGCGGAACAACATTAGACTACTCAGTTGCGCCCTAACAGTATAACTTTAGAAACAGTACTTTTTCTCATTCAACCGAACAAAGAGTGAAACCCAATTATATTGTTCTATTATGCCCGAGAGTGTATATTTGCAACGTATCGTTGTATACGTTCACAAGAACCAAAACCGGAACAACATTAGACTACTCAGTTGCGCCCTAACAGTATAACTTTAGAAACAGTACTTTTTCTCATTCAACCGAACAAAGAGTGAAACCCAATTATATTGTTCTATTTTGCCCCAAGAGTGTATATTGGCAACGTATCGATGACTACGTTCACAAGAACCAAAATCGGAACAACATTAGACAACTCAGTTGCGCACTAATAGTATAACTTTAGAAACAGTACTTTTTCTCATTCAACCGAACAAAGAGTGAAACCCAATTATATTGTTCTATTATGCCCCGAGAGTGTATAATGGCAACGTATCGTTGTCAACGTTCCCAAGAACCAAAGCAGGAACAACATTAGACTACTCGGTTGCGCCCTAACGGTATAACTCTAGAAACAGTACTTTTTCTCATTCAACCGAACAAAGAGTGAAACCCAATTATATTGTTTTATTATGCCCCAAGAGTGTATATTGGCAACGTATCGTTATCTACGTTCACAAGAACAAAGCAGGAACAACATTAGACTACTCGGTTGCGCCCTAACAGTATAACTTTAGAAACAGTACTTTTTCTCATTCAACCGAACAAAGAGTGAAACCCAATTATATTGTTCTATTTTGCCCCGAGAGTGTATAGTGGCAACGTATCGTTGTCTACGTTCACAAGAACCAAAACGGGAACAACATTAGACTACTCAGTTGCGCCCAAACAGTATAACTTTAGAAACAGTACTTTCTCTCATTCAACCGAACAAAGAGTGAAAACCAATTATATTGTTCTATTATGCCCCGGGAGTGAATACGACGCGTATCGTTGTCTACGTTCGCAAGAACCAAAAGGGAACAACATTAGACTACTCGGTTGCCCACAACGGTATAACTCTAGAAACGACTTTTCTCATTCAACCGAACAAAGAGTGAAACCCAATTATATTGTTCTATTATGCCCCGAGAGTGTATATTGGCAACGTATCGTTGTCTACGTTCACAAGAAGTGAAACCGGAACAACATTAGACTACTCAGTTGCGACCTAACAGTATAACTTTAGAAACAGTACTTTTTCTCATTCAACCGAACAAAGAGTGAAACCCAATTATATTGTTCTATTTTGCCCTGAGAGTGTATATTGGCAACGTATCGTTGACTACGTTCACAAGAACCAAAACGGGAACAACATTAGACAACTCAGTTGCGCCCTAACAGCATAGCTTTGGAAACAGTACTTTTTCTCATTCCACCGAACAAAGAGTAAAACCTAATTATATTGTTCTATTGTGCCCCGGGAGTGTAAATTTGCAACATATCGATGTCACCGTTCACAAGAACCAAAATCGGAACAACATTAGACTCCTCAGTTGCGCCCTAACAGTATAACTTTAGAAACAGTACTTTTTCTCATTCAACCGAACAAAGAGTGAAACCCAATTATATTGTTCTATTTTGCCCCGAGAGTGTCTATTGGCAACGTATCGTTGTCTATGTTCACAAGAACCAAACTCGGAACAACATTAGACTACTCAGTTGCGCCCTAACAGTATAACTTTAGAAACAGTACTTTTTCTCATTCAACCGAACAAAGAGTGAAACCCAATTATATTGTTCTATTTTGCCCCGAGAGTGTATAGTTGCAACGTATCGTTGTCTACGTGCACAAGAACCGAAACCGGAACAACATTAGACTACTCAGTTGCGCCCTAACAGTATAACTTTAGAAACAGTACTTTTTCTCATTCAACCGAACAAAGAGTGAAACCCAATTATATTGTTCTATTTTGCCCCAAGAGTGTATATTGGCAACGTATCGATGACTACGTTCACAAGAACCAAAATCGGAACAACATTAGACAACTCAGTTGCGCACTAATAGTATAACTTTAGAAACAGTACTTTCTCTCATTCAACCGAACAAAGAGTGAAACCCAATTATATTGTTCTATTATGCCCAGGGAGTGAATATCGGCAACGTATCGTTGTCTACGTTCGCAAGAACCAAAACAGGAACAACATTAGACTACTCGGTTAAGCCTAACGGTATAACTCTAGAAACAGTACTTTTTCTCATTCAAACGAACAAAGAGTGAAACCCAATTATATTGTTTTATTATGCCCCAAGAGTGTATATTGGCAACGAATCGTTGTCTACGTTCACAAGAACCGAAACCGGAACAACATTAGACTACTCAGTTGCGCCCTAACAGTATAACTTTAGAAACAGTACTTTTTCTCATTCAAGAGAACAAAGAGTGAAACCCAATTATATTGTTTTATTATACCCCAAGAGTGTATATTGGCAACGTATCGTTGTCTACGTTCACAAGAACCAAAACCGGAACAACATTAGACTACTCGGTTTCGCTAACGGTATAACTTTAGAAACGATGCTTTTTCTCATTCAATAGAACAAAGAGTGAAACCCAATTATATTGTTCTATTTTGCCCGAGAGTGTATATTGGCAACGTATCGTTGACTACGTTCTAAGAACCAAAACGGGAACAACATTGGACAACTCGGTTGCGCCCTAACAATATAACTTTAGAAACAGTACTTTTTCTCATTCCACCGAACAAAGAGTAAAACCTAATTATATTGTTCTATTATGCCCCGGAGAGTAAATTTGCAACATATCGATGTCACCGTTCACAAGAACCAAAAAGGAACAACATTAGACTCCTCGTTGCGCCCTAACAATATAACTTTGGAAACGATACTTTTTCTCATTCCACAGAACAAAGAATAAAACCTAAATATATTGTTCAATTATGCCCCGAGAGTGTCTATTGGCAACGTATCATTGTCAATGTTCACAAGAACCAAACTCGGAAGAACAATAGACTACTCAGTTGCGCCCTAACAGTATAACTTTAGAAACAGTACTTTTTCTCATTCAACCGAACAAAGAGTGAAACCCAATTATATTGTTCTATTATGCCCCGAGAGTGTATATTTGCAACGTATCTTTGTATCGTTCACAAGAACAGCAGGAACAACATTAGACTACTCGGTTGCGCCCTAACGGTATAACTTTAGAAACGTACTTTTCTCATTCAACCGAACAAAGAGTGAAACCCAATTATATTGTTCTATTTTGCCCCAAGAGTGTATATTTGCAACGTATCGTTGACTACGTTCACAAGAACCAAAATCGGAACAACATTAGACAACTCAGTTTCGCACTAATAATATAACTTTAGAAACAGTACTTTCTCTCATTCAACAGAACAAAGAGTGAAACCCAATTATAGTGTTCTATTATGCCCAGGGAGTGAATATCGGCAACGTATCGTTGTCTACGTTCGCAAGAACCAAAACCGGAACAACATTAGACTACTCAGTTGCCCCTAACGGTATAACTCTAGAAACAGTACTTTTTCTCATTCAACCGAACAAAGAGTGAAACCCAAGTATATTGTTTTATTATGCCCCAAGAGTGTATATTGGCAACGTATCGTTGTCTACGTTCTAAGAACCGAAAGCAGGAACAACATTAGACTACTCGGTTGCGCCCAAACGGTATTACTTTAGAAACGACTTTCTCTCATTCAATAGAACAAAGAGTGAAACCCAATTATATTGTTCTATTATGCCCGGGAGTGAATATCGGCAACGTATCGTTGTCTACGTTCGCAAAAACCAAAAGGAACAACATTAGACTACTCGGTTGCCCTAACGGTATAACTCTAGAAACGTACTTTTCTCATTCAAGAACAAGAGTGAAACCCAAGTATATTGTTTTATTATGCCCCAAGAGTGTATATTGGCAACGTATCGTTGTCTACGTTCACAAGAACCGAAAGCGGAATAACATTAGACTACTCGGTTGCGCCACTAACGGTATAAATTTAGAAACGATACTTTTTCTCATTCAATAGAACAAAGAGTGAAACCCAATTATATTGTTCTATTTTGCCCCGAGAGTGTATATTGGCAACGTATCGTTGACTACATTCTAAGAACCAAAACGGGAACAACATTAGACAACTCGATTAACTTGTATGTGACATAACTTTGGAAACAGTACTTTTTCTCATTCCAACGAACAAAGAGTAAAACCTAATTATATTGTTCTATTGTGCTCCGGGAGTGTAAATTTGCAACATATCGATGTCACCGTTCACAAGAACCAAAATCGGAACAACATTAGACTACTCAGTTGCGCCCTAACAGTATAACTTTAGAAACATTACTTTTTCTCATTCCACCGAAAAAAGAGTAAAACCTAAATATATTGTTCAATTATGCCCCGAGAGTGTCTATTTGCAACGTATCGTTGTCTATGTTCACAAGAACCAAACTCGGAACAACATTAGACTACTCAGTTGCGCCCTAACAGTATAACTTTAGAAACAGTACTTTTTCTCATTCAACCGAACAAAGAGTGAAACCCAATTATATTGTTCTATTATGCCCGAGAGTGTATATTTGCAACGTATCGTTGTATACGTTCACAAGAACCGAAAGCAGGAACAACATTAGACTACTCGGTTGCGCCTAACGGTATAACTTTAGAAACGATGCTTTTCTCATTCAACCGAACAAAGAGTGAAACCCAATTATATTGTTTTATTTTGCCCCAAGAGTGTATATTGGCAACGTATCGTTGTCTACGTTCACAAGAACCGAAACCGGAACAACATTAGACAACTCGATTGCGCACTAATAGTATAACTTTAGAAACGGTACTTTCTCTCATTCAACGAACAAAGAGTGAAACCCAATTATATTGTTCTATTATGCCCGGGGAGTGAATATCGGCAACGTATCGTTGTCTACGTTCGCAAGAACCAAAGCAGGAACAACATTAGACTACTCGGTTGCGCTAACGGTATAACTCTAGAAACAGTACTTTTTCTCATTCAACCGAACAAAGAGTGAAACCCAATTATATTGTTTTATTATGCCCCAAGAGTGTATATTGGCAACGTATCGTTGTCTACGTTCACAAGAACCGAAAGCAGGAACAACATTAGACTACTCAGTTGCGCCCCAACAGTATAACTTTAGAAACAGTACTTTTTCTCATTCAACCGAACAAAGAGTGAAACCCAATTATATTGTTCTATTTTGCCCCGAGAGTGTATAGTGGCAACGTATCGTTGTCTACGTTCACAAGAACCAAAACGGGAACAACATTAGACTACTCAGTTGCGCCCAAACAGTATAACTTTAGAAACAGTACTTTCTCTCATTCAACCGAACAAAGAGTGAAAACCAATTATATTGTTCTATTATGCCCCGGGAGTGTATATTGGCAACGTATCGTTGTCTACGTTCACAAGAACCAAAATCGGAACAACATTAGGCTACTCAGTTGCGCCATAACAGTATAACTTTAGAAACAGTACTTTTTCTCATTCAACCGAACAAAGAGTGAAACCCAATTATATTACTCTCTTATGCCCCAAGAGTGTATATTGGCAGCGTATCGTTGTCTACGTTCACAAGAACCAAAACCGGAACAACATTGGACTACTCAGTTGCGCACTAACAGTATAACTTTAGAAACAGTACTTTTTCTCATTCAACCGAACAAAGAGTGAAACCCAATTATATTGTTCTATTTTGCCCCGAGAGTGTATATTGGCAACGTATCGTTGACTACATTCACAAGAACCAAAACGGGAACAACATTAGACAACTCAGTTGCGCCCTAACAGCATAACTTTGGGAACAGTACTTTTTCTCATTCCACCGAACAAAGAGTAAAACCTAATTATATTGTTCTATTATGCCCCGGGAGTGTAAATTTGCAACATATCGATGTCACCGTTCACAAGAACCAAAATCGGAACAACATTAGACTCCTCCGTTGCGCCCTAACAGTATAACTTTGGAAACAGTACTTTTTCTCATTCCATAGAAAAAAGAGTAAAACCTAAATATATTGTTCAATTATGCCCCGAGAGTGTCTATTGGCAACGTATCGTTGTCTATGTTCACAAGAACCAAACTCGGAACAACATTAGACTACTCAGTTGCGCCCTAACAGTATAACTTTAGAAACAGTACTTTTTCTCATTCAACCGAACAAAGAGTGAAACCCAATTATATTGTTCTATTATGCCCCGAGAGTGTATATTTGCAACGTATCGTTGTATACGTTCACAAGAACCGAAACCGGAACAACATTAGACTACTCAGTTGCGCCCTAACAGTATAACTTTAGAAACAGTACTTTTTCTCATTCAACCGAACAAAGAGTGAAACCCAATTATATTGTTCTATTTTGCCCCAAGAGTGTATATTGGCAACGTATCGATGACTACGTTCACAAGAACCAAAATCGGACCAACATTAGACAACTCAGTTGCGCACTAATAGTATAACTTTAGAAACAGTACTTTCTCTCATTAAACCGAACAAAGAGTGAAACCCAATTATATTGTTCTCTAATGCCCAGCGAGTGAATATCGGCAACGTATCGTTGTCTACATTCGCAAGAACCAAAAGCAGGAACAACATTAGACTACTCGGTTGCGCCTAACGGTATAACTCTAGAAACAGTACTTTTTCTCATTCAACCGAACAAAGAGTGAAACCCAATTATATTGTTTTATTATGCCCCAAGAGTGTATATTGGCAACGTATCGTTGTCTACGTTCGCAAGAACCAAAACCGGAACAACATTAGACTACTCAGTTGCCCCCTAACGGTATAACTCTAGAAACAGTACTTTTTCTCATTCAACCGAACAAAGAGTGAAACCCAAGTATATTGTTTTATTATACCCCAAGAGTGTATATTGGCAACGTATCGTTGTCTACGTTCACAAGAACCAAACCCGGAACAACATTAGACTACTCAGTTGCGCCCTAACAGTATAACTTTAGAAACAGTACTTTTTCTCATTCAACCGAACAAAGAGTGAAACCCAATTATATTGTTCTATTATGCCCCGAGAGTGTATATTGGCAACGTATCGTTGACTACATTCACAAGTACCAAAACGGGAACAACATTAGACAACTCAGTTGCGCCCTAACGACATAACTTTGGAAACGATTACTTTTCTCATTCCATAGAACAAAGAGTAAAACCTAATTATATTGTTCTATTATGCCCGAGTGTAAATTTGCAACATATCGATGTCACCGTTCACAAGAACCAAAATCGGAACAACATTAGACTCCTCAGTTAACTAACGGTATAACTTTGGAAACGAGTACTTTTCTCATTCCATAGAAAAAAGAGTAAAACCTAAATATATTGTTCAATTATGCCCCGAGAGTGTCTATTGGCAACGTATCGTTGTCTATGTTCACAAGAACCAAACTCGGAACAACATTAGACTACTCAATTGCGCCCTAACAGTATAACTTTAGAAACAGTACTTTTTCTCATTCAACCGAACAAAGAGTGAAACCCAATTATATTGTTCTATTATGCCCCGAGAGTGTATATTTGCAACGTATCGTTGTATACGTTCACAAGAACCAAAACAGGAACAACATTAGACTACTCAGTTGCGCCCTAACAGTATAACTTTAGAAACAGTACTTTTTCTCATTCAACCGAACAAAGAGTGAAACCCAATTATATTGTTCTATTTTGCCCCAAGAGTGTATATTGGCAACGTATCGATGACTACGTTCACAAGAACAAAAATCGGAACAACATTAGACAACTCAGTTGCGCACTAATAGTATAACTTTAGAAACAGTACTTTCTCTCATTCAACCGAACAAAGAGTGAAACCCAATTATATTGTTCTATTATGCCCAGGGAGTGAATATCGGCAACGTATCGTTGTCTACGTTCGCAAGAACCAAAACAAGAACAACATTAGACTACTCGGTTGCGCCTAACGGTATAACTCTAGAAACAGTACTTTTTCTCATTCAAACAAAGAGTGAAACCCAATTATATTGTTTTATTATGCCCCAAGAGTGTATATTGGCAACGTATCGTTGTCTACGTTCACAAGAACCAAATCAGGAACAACATTAGACTACTCAGTTGCGCCCTAACAGTATAACTTTAGAAACGGTACTTTTTCTCATTCAACCGAACAAAGAGTGAAACCCAATTATATTGTTCTATTTTGCCCCGAGAGTGTATATTGGCAACGTATCGTTGACTACGTTCACAAGAACCAAAACGGGAACAACATTAGACAACTCAGTTGCGCCCTAACAGCATAACTTTGGAAACAGTACTTTTTCTCATTCAACCGAACAAAGAGTGAAACCCAATTATATTGTTCTATTTTGCCCGGAGAGTAAATTTGCAACATATCGATGTCACCGTTCACAAGAACCAAAACCGGAACAACATTAGACTACTCAGTTGCGCCCTAACAGTATAACTTTAGAAACAGTACTTTTTCTCATTCAACCGAACAAAGAGTGAAACCTAAATATATTGTTCAATCATGCCCCGAGAGTGTCTATTGGCAACGTATCGTTGTCAATGTTCACAAGAACCAAACTCGGAACAACATTAGACTACTCAGTTGCGCCCTAACAGTATAACTTTAGAAACAGTACTTTTTCTCATTTCACCGAACAAAGAGTGAAACCCAATTATATTGTTCTATTATGCCCCGAGAGTGTATATTGGCAACGTATCGTTGACTACGTTCACAAGAACCAAAACCAGAACAACATTAGACTACTCAGTTGCGCCCTAACAGTATAACTTTAGAAACAGTACTTTTTCTCATTCAACCGAACAAAGAGTGAAACCCAATTATATTGTTCTATTTTGCCCCAAGAGTGTATATTGGCAACGTATCGTTGACTACGTTCTAAGAACCAAAATCGGAACAACATTAGACAACTCGATTCGCACTAATAATATAACTTTAGAAAGCAGTACTTTCTCTCATTCAACCGAACAAAGAGTGAAACCCAATTATATTGTTCTATTATGCCCGGGAGTGAATATCGGCAACGTATCGTTGTCTACGTTCGCAAGAACCAAAACCGGAACAACATTAGACTACTCAGTTGCCCCCTAACGGTATAACTCTAGAAACAGTACTTTTTCTCATTCAACCGAACAAAGAGTGAAACCCAAGTATATTGTTTTATTATGCCCCAAGAGTGTATATTGGCAACGTATCGTTGTCTACGTTCACAAGAACCAGAACCGGAACAACCTTAGACTACTCAGTTGCGCCACTAACGGTATAACTTTAGAAAGCAGTACTTTTCTCATTCAATAGAACAAAGAGTGAAACCCAATTATATTGTTCTATTATGCCCGAGAGTGTATATTGGCAACGTATCGTTGTCTACGTTCACAAGAAGCGAAACCGGAACAACATTAGACTACTCAGTTGCGACCTAACAGTATAACTTTAGAAACAGTACTTTTTCTCATTCAACCGGACAAAGAGTGAAATCTAATTATATTGTTCTATTATGCCCCGACAGTGTATATTGGCAACGTATCGTTGTCTACGTTCACAAGAACCAAAACCGGAACAACATTAGACTACTCAGTTGCGCCCTAACAGTATAACTTTAGAAACAGTACTTTTTCTCATTCAACCGAACAAAGAGTGAAACCCAATTATCTTGTTCTATTTTGCCCCGAGAGTGTATATTGGCAACGTATCGTTGACTACGTTCACAAGAACCAAAACCGGAACAACATTAGACAACTCAGTAGCGCCCTAACAGCATAACTTTGGAAACAGTACTTTTTCTCATTCCATCGAACAAAGAGTAAAACCTAATTATATTGTTCTATTATTCCCCGGGAGTGTAAATTTGCAACATATCGATGTCACCGTTCACAAGAACCAAAACGGAATAACATTAGACTCCTCGTTGCGCCCAAACGGTATAACTTTGGAAACGGTACTTTTCTCATTCCACCGAACAAAGAGTGAAACCACAATATATTGTTCAATTATTCCCCGAGTGTGTCTATTGGCAACGTATCGTTGTCTATGTTCACAAGAACCAAACCCGGAACAATATTAGACTACTCAGTTGCGCCCTAACAGTAGACTTTAGAAACAGTACTTTTTCTCATTCAACCGAACAAAGAGTGAAACCCAATTATATTGTTCTACTATGCCCCGAGAGTGTATATTTGCAACGTATCGTTGTCTACGTTCACAAGAACCAAAACCGGAACAACATTAGACTACTCAGTTGCGCCCTAACAGTATAACTTTAGAAACGATACTTTTCTCATTCAATAGAACAAAGAGTGAAACCCAATTATATTGTTCTATTTTGCCCCGAGAGTGTATACTGGCAACGTATCGTTGACTTTGTTCACAAGAACCAAAATCGGAACAACATTAGACAACTCAGTTGCTCCCTAACAGTATAACTTTAGAAACAGTACTTTCTCTCATTCAAACGAACAAAGAGTGAAACCCAATTATATCGTTCTATTATGCCCCGAGAGTGTATATTTGCAACGTATCGTTGTATACGTTCACAAGAAGCAGGAACAACATTAGACTACTCAGTTGCGCCCTAACAGTATAACTTTAGAAACAGTACTTTTTCTCATTCAACCGAACAAAGAGTGAAACCCAATTATATTGTTCTATTTTGCCCCAAGAGTGTATATTGGCAACGTATCGTTGACTACGTTCACAAGAACCAAAATCGGAACAACATTAGACAACTCAGTTGCGCACTAATAGTATAACTTTAAAAACAGTACTTTCTCTCATTCAACCGAACAAAGAGTGAAACCCAATTATATTGTTCTATTATGCCCAGGGAGTGAATATCGGCAACGTATCGTTGTCTACGTTCGCAAGAACCAAAACCGGAACAACATTAGACTACTCAGTTGCGCCCTAACGGTATAACTCTAGAAACAGTACTTTTTCTCATTCAACCGAACAAAGAGTGAAACCCAATTATATTGTTTTATTATGCCCGAAGAGTGTATATTGGCAACGTATCGTTGTCTACGTTCACACGAACGAAAGCAGGAACAACATTAGACTACTCGATTGCGCCCTAACGGTATAACTCTAGAAACGATTACTTTTCTCATTCAACCGAACAAAGAGTGAAACCCAATTATATTGTTCTATTATGCCCGAGTGTATATTTGCAACGTATCGTTGTATACGTTCACAAGAACCGAAAGCAGGAACAACATTAGACTACTCGGTTGCGCCTAACGGTATAACTTTAGAAACGTACTTTTCTCATTCAAGAACAAAGAGTGAAACCCAATTATATTGTTCTATTTTGCCCCGAGAGTGTATATTGGCAACGTATCGTTGACTACGTTCACAAGAACCAAAATCGGAACAACATTAGACAACTCAGTTGCGCACTAATAGTATAACTTTAGAAACAGTACTTTCTCTCATTCAACCGAACAAAGAGTGAAACCCAATTATATTGTTCTATTATGCCCAGGGAGTGAATATCGGCAACGTATCGTTGTCTACGTTCGCAAGAACCAAAAGCAGGAACAACATTAGACTACTCGATTCTAACGGTATAACTCTAGAAACGGTACTTTTTCTCATTCAATAGAACAAAGAGTGAAACCCAATTATATTGTTTTATTATGCCCCAAGAGTGTATATTGGCAACGTATCGTTGTCTACGTTCACAAGAACCGAAACCGGAACAACATTAGACTACTCAGTTGCGCCCTAACAGTATAACTTTAGAAACAGTACTTTTTCTCATTCAATCGAACAAAGAGTGAAACCCAATTATATTGTTCTATTTTTGAGAGTGTATATTGGCAACGTATCGTTGACTACGTTCACAAGAACCAAAACGAGAACAACATTAGACAACTCGGATTGCGCCTAACGACATAACTTTGGAAAGCAGTACTTTTCTCTCATTCCATAGAACAAAGAGTAAAACCTAATTATATTGTTCTATTATGCCCAGAGTGCAAATTTGCAACATATCGATGTCACCGTTCACAAGAACCAAAATCGGAACAACATTAGACTCATCCGTTGCGCCCTAACAGTATAACTTTGGAAACAGTACATTTTCTCATTCCACCGAACAAAGAGTAAAACCTAAATATATTGTTAAATTATGCCCCGAGAGTGGCTATTGGCAACGTATCGTTGTCTATGTTCACAAGAACCAAACCCGGAACAACATTAGACAACTCAGTTGCGCCCTAACAGTATAACTTTAGAAACAGTACTTTTCTCATTCAATAGAACAAGAGTGAAACCCAATTATATTGTTCTATGTTGCCCCAAGAGTGTATATTGGCAACGTATCGTTGACTACGTTCACAAGAACCAAAATATGAACAACATTAGACAACTCAGTTGCGCACTAATAGTATAACTTTAGAAACAGTACTTTCTCTCATTCAACCGAACAAAGAGTGAAACCCAATTATATTGTCCTATTATGCCCAAGGAGTGAAAATCGCAACGTATCGTTGTCTACGTTCGCAAGAACCAAAGCAGGAACAACATTAGACTACTCAGTTGCGCCCTAACGGTATAACTCTAGAAACAGTACTTTTTCTCATTCAACCGAACAAAGAGTGAAACCCAATTATATTGTTTTATTATGCCCCAAGAGTGTATATTGGCAACGTATCGTTGTCTACGTTCACAAGAACCGAAACCGGAACAACATTAGACTACTCAGTTGCGCCCTAACAGTATAACTTTAGAAACAGTACTTTTTCTCATTCAACCGAACAAAGAGTGAAACCCAATTATATTGTTCTATTATGCCCCGAGAGTGTATATTGGCAACGTATCATTGTATACGTTCACAAGAACCAAAACCGGAACAACATTAGACTACTCAGTTGCGCCCTAACAGTATAACTTTAGAAACAGTACTTTTTCTCATTCAACCGAACAAAGAGTGAAACCCAATTATATTGTTCTATTATGCCCGGGGGTGTTTATTGGCAACGTATCGTTGTCTACGTTCACAAGAACCAAAGCAGGAACAACATTAGACTACAAAGTTGCGCCTAACGGTATAACTCTAGAAACGTACTTTTCTCATTCAACCGAACAAAGAGTGAAACCCAATTATATTGTTTTATTATGCCCCAAGAGTGTATATTGGCAACGTATCGTTGTCTACGTTCACAAGAACCGAAACCGGAACAACATTAGACTACTCAGTTGCGCCCTAACAGTATAACTTTAGAAACAGTACTTTTTCTCATTCAACCGAACAAAGAGTGAAACCCAATTATATTGTTCTATTATGCCCCGAGAGTGTATATTTGCAACGTATCGTTGTATACGTTCACAAGAACGCAGGAACAACATTATACTACTCAGTTGCGCCCTAACAGTATAACTTTAGAAACAGTACTTTTTCTCATTCAACCGAACAAAGAGTGAAACCCAATTATATTGTTCTATTTTGCCCCAAGAGTGTATATTGGCAACGTATCGTTGACTACGTTCGCAAGAACCAAAATCGGAACAACATTAGACAACTCGATTGCGCACTAATAATATAACTTTAGAAAGCAGTACTTTCTCTCATTCAATAGAACAAAGAGTGAAACCCAATTATATTGTTCTATTATGCCCGGGGAGTGAATATCGGCAACGTATCTTTGTCTACGTTCGCAAGAACCAAAGCAGGAACAACATTAGACTACTCGGTTGCGCACTAACGGTATAACTCTAGAAACGATACTTTTCTCATTCAATAGAACAAAGAGTGAAACCCAATTATATTGTTTAATTATGCCCCAAGAGTGTATATTGGCAACGTATCGTTGTCTACGTTCACAAGAACCAAAACCGGAACAACATTAGACTACTCAGTTGCCCCCTAACGGTATAACTCTAGAAACAGTACTTTTTCTCATTCAACCGAACAAAGAGTGAAACCCAAGTATATTGTTTTATTATACCCCAAGAGTGTATATTGGCAACGTATCGTTGTCTACGTTCACAAGAACAGAAACCGGAACAACATTAGACTACTCAGTTGCGCCCTAACAGTATAACTTTAGAAACAGTACTTTTTCTCATTCAACCGAACAAAGAGTGAAACCCAATTATATTGTTCTATTATGCCCGAGAGTGTATATTGGCAACGTATCGTTGACTACATTCACAAGTACCAAAGCAGGAACAACATTAGACAACTCGATTGCGCCACATAACTTTGGGCAGTACTTTTCTCATTCCAGAACAAAGAGTAAAACCTAATTATATTGTTCTATTATGCCCCGAGAGTGTATATTGGCAACGTATCGTTGTCTACGTTCACAAGAACCAAAATCGGAATAACATTAGACTCCTCAGTTGCGCCCGAACAGTATAACTTTGGAAACAGTACTTTTTCTCATTCCACCGAACAAAGAGTAAAACCTAAATATATTGTTCAATTATGCCCCGAGAGTGTAAATTGGCAACGTATCGTTGTCTATGTTCACAAGAACCAAACTCGGAACAACATTAGACTACTCAGTTGCGCCCTAACAGTATAACTTTAGAAACAGTACTTTTTCTCATTCAACCGAACAAAGAGTGAAACCCAATTATATTGTTCTATTATGCCGAGAGTGTATATTTGCAACGTATCGATGTTTACGTTCACAAGAACCGAAACAGGAACAACAATAGACTACTCGATTGCGCCTAACGGTATAACTTTAGAAACGTACTTTTTCTCATTCAAGAACAAAGAGTGAAACCCAATTATATTGTTCTATTTTGCCCCGAGAGTGTATATTGGCAACGTATCGGTGACTACGTTCACAAGAACCAAAATCGGAACAACATTAGACAACTCAGTTGCGCACTAATAGTATAACTTTAGAAAGAGTACTTTCTCTCATTCAACCGAACAAAGAGTGAAACCCAATTATATTGTTCTATTATGCCCAGGGAGTGAATATCGACGTATCGTTGTCTACATTCGCAAGAACCAAAGCAGGAACAACATTAGACTACTCGGTTCGCCCTAATGGTATAACTCTAGAAACAGTACTTTTTCTCATTCAACCGAACAAAGAGTGAAACCCAATTATATTGTTTTATTATGCCCCAAGAGTGTATATTGGCATCGTATCGTTGTCTACGTTCACAAGAAAGCAGGAACAACATTAGACTACTCGGTTGCCCCTAACGGTATAACTCTAGAAACGGTACTTTTTCTCATTCAACAAGAACAAAGAGTGAAACCCAAGTATATTGTTTTATTATACCCCAAGAGTGTATATTGGCAACGTATCGTTGTCTACGTTCACAAGAACCAAAGCAGGAACAACATTAGACTACTCAGTTGCGCCCTAACAGTATAACTTTAGAAACAGTACTTTTTCTCATTCAACCGAACAAAGAGTGAAACCCAATTATATTGTTCTATTTTGCCCCAAGAGTGTATATTGGCAACGTATCGATGACTACGTTCACAAGAACAAAAATCGGAACAACATTAGACAACTCAGTTGCGCACTAATAGTATAACTTTAGAAACAGTACTTTCTCTCATTCAACCGAACAAAGAGTGAAACCCAATTATATTGTTCTATTATGCCCCGGGAGTGAATATCAGCAACGTATCGTTGACTACGTTCGCAAGAACCAAAGCAGGAACAACATTAGACTACTCGGTTGCCCTAACGGTATAACTCTAGAAACGATACTTTTTCTCATTCAATAGAACAAAGAGTGAAACCCAATTATATTGTTTTATTATGCCCCAAGAGTGTATATTGGCAACGTATCGTTGTCTACGTTCACAAGAACCAAAACCGGAACAACATTAGACTACTCAGTTGCGCCCTAACAGTATAACATTAGAAACAGTACTTTTTCTCATTCAACCGAACAAAGAGTGAAACCCAATTATATTGTTCTATTTTGCCCCGAGAGTGTATATTGGCAACGTATCGTTGACTACATTCACAAGAACCAAAACGGGAACAACATTAGACAACTCAGTTGCGCCCTAACGGCATAACTTTGGAAACAGTACTTTTTCTCATTCCACCGAAAAAAGAGTAAAACCTAATTATATTGTTCTATTATGCCCCGGGAGAGTAAATTTGCAACATATCGATGTCACCGTTCACAAGAACCAAAACCGGAACAACATTAGACTCCTCAGTTGCGCCCTAACAATATAACTTTGGAAACAGTACTTTTTCTCATTCCACCGAACAAAGAGTAAAACCTAAATATATTGTTCAATCATGCCCCGAGAGTGTCTATTGGCAACGTATCGTTGTCAATGTTCACAAGAACCAAACTCGGAACAACATTAGACTACTCAGTTGCGCCCTAACAGTATAACTTTAGAAACAGTACTTTTTCTCATTCAACCGAACAAAGAGTGAAACCCAATTATATTGTTCTATTATGCCCCGAGAGTGTATATTTGCAACGTATCGTTGTATACGTTCACAAGAACCGAATCCGGAACAACATTAGACTACTCGATTAGCCTAACAGTATAACTTTAGAAACAGTACTTTTTCTCATTCAACCGAACAAAGAGTGAAACCCAATTATATTGTTCTATTTTGCCCCAAGAGTGTATATTGGCAACGTATCGTTGACTACGTTCACAAGAACCAAAATCGGAACAACATTAGACAACTCAGATGCGCACTAATAATATAACTTTAGAAAGCAGTGCTTTCTCTCATTCAAGAACAAAGAGTGAAACCCAATTATATTGTTCTATTATGCCCGGAGTGAATATCGGCAACGTATCGTTGTCTACGTTCGCAAGAACCAAAGCAGGAACAACATCAGACTACTCAGTTGCACCCTAACGGTATAACTCTAGAAACAGTACTTTTTCTCATTCAACCGAACAAAGAGTGAAACCCAAGTATATTGTTTTATTATGCCCCAAGAGTGTATATTGGCAACGTATAGTTGTCTACGTTCACAAGAACCGAACGGGAACAACCTTAGACTACTCGGTTGCGCCTAACGGTATAACTTTAGAAACGTACTTTTCTCATTCAACCGAACAAAGAGTGAAACCCAATTATATTGTTCTATTATGCCCCGAGAGTGTATATTGGCAACGTATCGTTGTCTACATTCACAAGAAGCGAAACCGGAACAACATTAGACTACTCAGTTGCGACCTAACAGTATAACTTTAGAAACAGTACTTTTTCTCATTCAACCGAACAAAGAGTGAAACCCAATTATATTGTTCTATTATGCCCCGAGAGTGTATATTGGCAACGTATCGTTGTCTACGATCACAAGAACCAAAACCGGAACAACATTAGACTACTCAGTTGCGCCCTAACAGTATAACTTTAGAAACAGTACTTTTCCTCATTCAACCGAACAAAGAGTGAAACCCAATTATATTGTTCTATTATGCCCCGAGAGTGTATATTGTCAACGTATCGTTGTCTACGTTCACAAGAACCAAAACCGGAACAACATTAGACTACTCAGTTGCGCCCTAACAGTATAACTTTAGAAACAGTACTTTTTCTCATTCCATCGAACAAAGAGTAAAACCTAATTATATTGTTCTATTATTCCCCGGGAGTGTAAATTTGCAACATATCGATGTCACCGTTCACAAGAACCAAAACCGGAATAACATTAGACTCCTCCGTTGCGCCCAAACAGTATAACTTTGGAAACAGTACTTTTTCTCATTCCACCGAACAAAGAGAAAAACTTCAATATATTGTTCAATTATGCCCCGAGAGTGTCTATTGGCAACGTATCGTTGTCTATGTTCACAAGAACCAAACCCGGAACAATATTAGACTACTCAGTTGCGCCCTAACAGTAGACTTTAGAAACAGTACTTTTTCTCATTCAACCGAACAAAGAGTGAAACCCAATTATATTGTTCTATTATGCCCCGAGAGTGTATATTTGCAACGTATCGTTGTCTACGTTCACAAGAACCGAAACCAGGAACAACATTAGACTACTCGGTTGCGCCACGACGGTATAACTTTAGAAACGTACTTTTTCTCATTCAATAGAACAAAGAGTGAAACCCAATTATATTGTTCTATTTTGCCCGAGAGTGTATATTGGCAACGTATCGTTGACTTTGTTCACAAGAACCAAAATCGGAACAACATTAGACAACTCAGTTGCTCCCTAACAGTATAACTTTAGAAACAGTACTTTCTCTCATTCAAACGAACAAAGAGTGAAACCCAATTATATCGTTCTATTATGCCCCAAGAGTGTATATTTGCAACGTATCGTTGTATACGTTCACAAGAAGCTGAAACAGGAACAACATTAGACTACTCGGTTGCGCCACTAACGGTATAACTTTAGAAAGCAGTACTTTTTCTCATTCAACATAGAACAAATAGTGAAACCCAATTATATTGTTCTATTTTGCCCCAAGAGTGTATATTGGCAACGTATCGTTGACTACGTTCACAAGAACCAAAATCGGAACAACATTAGACAACTCAGTTGCGCACTAATAGTATAACTTTAAAAACAGTACTTTCTCTCATTCAACAGAACAAAGAGTGAAACCCAATTATATTGTTCTATTATGCCCAGGGAGTGAATATCGGCAACGTATCGTTGTCTACGTTCGCAAGAACCAAAACCGGAACATCATTAGACTACTCATTGCGCCTAACAAGATAACTCTAGAAACAAGATTTTTCTCATTCAACCGAACAAAGAGTGAAACCCAATTATATTGTTTTATTATGCCCGAAGAGTGTATATTGGCAACGTATCGTTGTCTACGTTCACAAGAACCGAAACCGGAACAACATTAGACTACTCAGTTGCGCCCTAACGGTATAACTCTAGAAACAGTACTTTTTCTCATTCAACCGAACAAAGAGTGAAACCCAATTATATTGTTCTATTATGCCCCGAGAGTGTATATTTGCAACGTATCGTTGTATACGTTCACAAGAACCGAAACCGGAACAACATTAGACTACTCTTGCGCCTAACAAAGATAACTTTAGAAACAAGATTTTTCTCATTCAACCGAACAAAGAGTGAAACCCAATTATATTGTTCTATTTTGCCCCAAGAGTGTATATTGGCAACGTATCGATGACTACGTTCACAAGAACCAAAATCGGAACAACATTAGACAACTCAGTTGCGCACTAATAGTATAACTTTAGAAACAGTAATTTCTCTCATTCAACCGAACAAAGAGTGAAACCCAATTATATTGTTCTATTATGCCCAGGGAGTGAATATCGGCAACGTATCGTTGTCTACGTTCGCAAGAACCAAAACCGGAACAACATTAGACTACTCAGTTGCGCCCTAACGGTATAACTTTAGAAACAGTACTTTTTCTCATTCAACCGAACAAAGAGTGAAACCCAATTATATTGTTCTATTATGCCCCGAGAGTGTATATTTGCAACGTATCGTTGTCTACGTTCACAAGAACCAAAACCGGAACAACATTAGACTACTCTTGCGCCTAACAAAGATAACTTTAGAAACAGTACTTTTTCTCATCCAACCGAAAAAAGAGTAAAACCCATTTATATTGTTCTATTTTGCCCGGAGAGCGTATATTGGCAACGTATCGTTGACTACATTCACAAGAACCAAAACGAGAACAACATTAGACAACTCGTTGCGCCTAACAAAGATAACTTTGGAAACAAGATTTTTTTCTCATTCCACCGAACAAAGAGTAAAACCTAATTATATTGTTCTATTATGCACCGGGAGTGTAAATTTGCAACATATCGATGTCACCGTTCACAAGAACCAAAATCGGAACAACATTAGACTCCTCCGTTGCGCCCTAACAGTATAACTTTGGAAACAGTACTTTTTCTCATTCCACCGAAAAAAGAGTAAAACCTAAATATATTGTTCAATTATGCCCCGAGAGTGTCTATTGGCAACGTATCGTTGTCTATGTTCACAAGAACCAAACTCGGAACAACATTAGACTACTCAGTTGCGCCCTAACAGTATAACTTTAGAAATAGTACTTTTTCTCATTCAACCGAACAAAGAGTGAAACCCAATTATATTGTTCTATTTTGCCCCAAGAGTGTATATTGGCAACGTATCGTTGACTACGTTCACAAGAACCAAAATATGAACAACATTAGACAACTCAGTTGCGCACTAATAGTATAACTTTAGAAACAGTACTTTCTCTCATGCAACCGAACAAAGAGTGAAACCCAATTATATTGTTCTATTATGCCCAGGGAGTGAATATCGGCAACGTATCGTTGTCTACGTTCGCAAGAACCAAAACCGGAACAACATTAGACTACTCAGTTGCGCCCTAACGGTATAACTCTAGAAACAGTACTTTTTCTCATTCAACCGAACAAAGAGTGAAACCCAATTATATTGTTTTATTATGCCCCAAGAGTGTATATTGGCAACGTATCGTTGTCTACGTTCACAAGAACCGAAACCGGAACAACATTAGACTACTCAGTTGCGCCCTAACAGTATAACTTTAGAAACAGTACTTTTTCTCATTCAACCGAACAAAGAGTGAAACCCAATTATATTGTTCTATTTTGCCCCAAGAGTGTATATTGGCAACGTATCGATGACTACGTTCACAAGAACCAAAATCGGAACAACATTAGACAACTCAGTTGCGCACTAATAGTATAACTTTAGAAACAAGATTTCTCTCATTCAACCGAACAAAGAGTGAAACCCAATTATATTGTTCTATTATGCCCAGGGAGTGAATATCGGCAACGTATCGTTGTCTACGTTCGCAAGAACCAAAACCGGAACAACATTAGACTACTCAGTTGCGCCCTAACGGTATAACTCTAGAAACAGTACTTTTTCTCATTCAACCGAACAAAGAGTGAAACCCAATTATATTGTTTTATTATGCCCCAAGAGTGTATATTGGCAACGTATCGTTGTCTACGTTCACAAGAACCGAAACCGGAACAACATTAGACTACTCAGTTGCGCCCTAACAGCATAACTTTAGAAACAGTACTTTTTCTCATTCAACCGAACAAAGAGTGAAACCCAATTATATTGTTCTATTATGCCCCGAGAGTGTATATTTGCAACGTATCGTTGTATACGTTCACAAGAACCGAAACCGGAACAACATTAGACTACTCAGTTGCGCCCTAACATTATAACTTTAGAAACAGTACTTTTTCTCATTCAACCGAACAAAGAGTGAAACCCAATTATATTGTTCTATTTTGCCCCGAGAGTGTATATTGGCAACGTATCGTTGACTTTGTTCACAAGAACCAAAATCGGAACAACATTAGACAACTCAGTTGCTCCCTAACAGTATAACTTTAGAAACAGTACTTTCTCTCATTCAACCGAACAAAGAGTGAAACCCAATTATATCGTTCTATTATGCCCCGAGAGTGTATATTTGCAACGTATCGTTGTATACGTTCACAAGAACTGAAACCGGAACAACATTAGACTACTCAGTTGCGCCCTAACAGTATAACTTTAGAAACAGTACTTTTTCTCATTCAACCGAACAAAGAGTGAAACCCAATTATATTGTTCTATTTTGCCCCAAGAGTGTATATTGGCAACGTATCGTTGACTACGTTCACAAGAACCAAAATCGGAACAACATTAGACAACTCAGTTGCGCACTAATAGTATAACTTTAAAAACAAGATTTTCTCTCATTCAACCGAACAAAGAGTGAAACCCAATTATATTGTTCTATTATGCCCGGGAGTGAATATCGGCAACGTATCGTTGTCTACGTTCGCAAGAACCAAAACCGAACAACATTAGACTACTCGATTTGCGCCTAACAAAGATAACTCTAGAAACAAGATTTTTCTCATTCAACCGAACAAAGAGTGAAACCCAATTATATTGTTCTATTATGCCCGAAGAGTGTATATTGGCAACGTATCGTTGTCTACGTTCACAAGAACCGAAACCGGAACAACATTAGACTACTCAGTTGCGCCCTAACAGTATAACTTTAGAAACAGTACTTTTTCTCATTCAACCGAACAAAGAGTGAAACCCAATTATATTGCTCTATTATGCCCCGAGAGTGTATATTTGCAACGTATCGTTGTATACGTTCACAAGAACCGAAACCGGAACAACATTAGACTACTCATTTGCGCCCTAACAGTATAACTTTAGAAACAGTACTTTTTCTCATTCAACCGAACAAAGAGTGAAACCCAATTATATTGTTCTATTTTGCCCCAAGAGTGTATATTGGCAACGTATCGATGACTACGTTCACAAGAACCAAAATTGGAACAACATTAGACAACTCAGTTGCGCACTAATTGTATTACTTTAGAAAGATTTCTCTCATTCAACCGAACAGAGTGAAACCCAATTATATTGTTCTATTATGCCCAGGGAGTGTATATCGGCAACGTATCGTTGTCTACGTTCACAAGAACCAAAACCGGAACAACATTAGACTACTCAGTTGCGCCCTAACGGTATAACTCTAGAAACAAGATTTTTCTCATTCAACCGAACAAAGAGTGAAACCCAATTATATTGTTTTATTATGCCCCAAGAGTGTATATTGGCAACGTATCGTTGTCTACGTTCACAAGAACCGAAGCCGGAACAACATTAGACTACTCAGTTGCGCCCTAACAGTAACTTTAGAAACAAGATTTCTTTTCTCATTCAACCGAACAAAGAGTGAAACCCAATTATATTGTTCTATTTTGCCCCGAGAGTGTATATTGGCAACGTATCGTTGACTACGTTCACAAGAACCAAAACGAGAACAACATTAGACAACTCGATTGCGCCTAACAAAGATAACTTTGGAAACAAGATTACTTTTCTCATTCCACCGAACAAAGAGTAAAACCTAATTATATTGTTCTATTATGCCCCGGGAGTGTAAATTTGCAACATATCGATGTCACCGTTCACAAGAACCAAAATCGGAACAACATTAGACTCCTCCGTTGCGCCCTAACAGTATAACTTTGGAAACAGTACTTTTTCTCATTGCAACGAAAAAAGAGTAAAACCTAAATATATTGTTCAATTATGCCCCGAGAGTGTCTATTGGCAACGTATCGTTGTCTATGTTCACAAGAACCAAACCGGAACAACATTAGACTACTCGATTGCGCCCTAACAAAGATAACTTTAGAAACATTACTTTTTCTCATTCAACCGAACAAAGAGTGAAACCCAATTATATTGTTCTATTTTGCCCCAAGAGTGTATATTGGCAACGTATCGTTGACTACGTTCACAAGAACCAAAATATGAACAACATTAGACAACTCAGTTGCGCACTAATAGTATAACTTTAGAAACAGTACTTTTTCTCATTCAACCGAACAAAGAGTTAAACCCATTTATATTGTTCTATTATGCCCAGAGACTGAATATCGGCAACGTATCGTTGTCTACGTTCGCAAGAACCAAAACCGGAACAACATTAGACTACTCAGTTGCGCCCTAACGGTATAACTCTAGAAACAGTACTTTTTCTCATTCAACCGAACAAAGAGTGAAACCCAATTATATTGTTTTATTATGCCCCAAGAGTGTATATTGGCAACGTATCGTTGTCTACGTTCACAAGAACCGAAACCGGAACAACATTAGACTACTCAGTTGCGCCCTAACAGTATAACTTAAGAAACAGTACTTTCTCTCATTCAACCGAACAAAGAGTGAAACCCAATTATATTGTTCTATTTTGCCCCAAGAGTGTATATTGGCAACGTATCGATGACTACGTTCACAAGAACCAAAATCGAACAACATTAGACAACTCGATTGCGCACTAATAGTATAACTTTAGAAACAAGATTTCTCTCATTCAACCGAACAAAGAGTGAAACCCAATTATATTGTTCTATTATGCCCGGGAGTGAATATCGCAACGTATCGTTGTCTACGTTCGCAAGAACCAAAACCGGAACAACATTAGACTACACTTGCGCCTCAACGGTATAACTCTAGAAACAGTACTTTTCTCATTCAACCGAACAAAGAGTGAAACCCAATTATATTGTTTTATTATGCCCCAAGAGTGTATATTGGCAACGTATCGTTGTCTACGTTCACAAGAACCGAAACCGGAACAACATTAGACTACTCAGTTGCGCCCTAACAGTATAACTTTAGAAACAGTACTTTTTCTCATTCAACCGAACAAAGAGTGAAACCCAATTATATTGTTCTATTATGCCCCGAGAGTGTATATTTGCAACGTATCGTTGTATACGTTCACAAGAACCGAAACCGGAACAACATTAGACTACTCAGTTGCGCCCTAACAGTATAACTTTAGAAACAGTACTTTTTCTCATTCAACCGAACAAAGAGTGAAACCCAATTATATTGTTCTATTTTGCCCCAAGAGTGTATATTGGCAACGTATCGTTGACTACGTTCACAAGAACCAAAATCGGACCAACATTTGACAACTCCGTTGCGCACTAATAATATAACTTAAGAAACAGAACTTGCTCTCATTCAACCGAACAAAGAGTGAAACCCAATTATATTCTTCTATTATCCCCCGGGAGTGAATATCAGCAACGTATCTTTGTCTACGTTCGCAAGAACCAAAACCGGAACAACATTAGACTACTCAGTTGCGCCCTAACAGTATAACTCTAGAAACAGTACTTTTTCTCATTCATCCGAACAAAGAGTGAAACCCAATTATATTGTTTTATTATGCCCCAAGAGTGTATATTGGCAACGAATCGTTGTCTACGTTCACAAGAACCGAAACCGGAACAACATTAGACTACTCAGTTGCCCCTTAACGGTATAACTCTAGAAAGATTTTTCTCATTCAACCGAACAAAGAGTGAAACCCAAGTATATTGTTTCATTATGCCCCAAGAGTGTATATTGGCAACGTATCGTTGTCTACGTTCACAAGAACCGAAACCGGAACAACATTAGACTACTCAGTTGCGCCCTAACAGTATAACTTTAGAAACAGTACTTTTTCTCATTCAACCGAACAAAGAGTGAAACCCAATTATATTGTTCTATTTTGCCCCGAGAGTGTATATTGGCAACGTATCGTTGACTACATTCACAAGTACCAAAACGGGAACAACATTAGACAACTCAGTTGCGCCCTAACAGCATAACTCTGGGAACAAGATTTTTCTCATTCCACCGAACAAAGAGTAAAACCTAATTATATTGTTCTATTATGCCCCGGGAGGGTAAATTTGCAACATATCGATGTCACCGTTCACAAGAACCAAAATCGGAACAACATTAGACTACTCCGTTGCGCCCTAACAGTATAACTTTGGAAACAGTACTTTTTCTCATTCCACCGAAAAAAGAGTAAAACCTAAATATATTGTTCAATTATGCCCCGAGAGTGTCTATTGGCAACGTATCGTTGTCTATGTTCACAAGAACCAAACTCGGAACAACATTAGACTACTCAGTTGCGCCCTAACAGTATAACTTTAGAAACAGTACTTTTTCTCATTCAACCGAACAAAGAGTGAAACCCAATTATATTGTTCTATTATGCACCGAGAGTGTATATTTGCAACGTATCGTTGTATACGTTCACAAGAACCGAAACCGGAACAACAATAGACTACTCAGTTGCGCCCTAACAGTATAACTTTAGAAACAGTACTTTTTCTCATTCAACCGAACAAAGAGTGAAACCCAATTATATTGTTCTATTTTGCCCCAAGAGTGTATATTGGCAACGTATCGATGACTACGTTCACAAGAACCAAAATCGAACAACATTAGACAACTCAGTTGCGCACTAATAGTATAACTTTAGAAAGAGTACTTTCTCTCATTCAACCGAACAAAGAGTGAAACCCAATTATATTGTTCTATTATGCCCAGGGAGTGAATATCAGCAACGTATCGTTGTCTACATTCGCAAGAACCAAAACCGGAACAACATTAGACTACTCAGTTGCGCCCTAACGGTATAACTCTAGAAACAGTACTTTTTCTCATTCAACCGAACAAAGAGTGAAACCCAATTATATTGTTTTATTATGCCCCAAGAGTGTATATTGGCAACGAATCGTTGTCTACGTTCACAAGAACCGAAACCGGAACAACATTAGACTACTCAGTTGCCCCCTAACGGTATAACTCTAGAAACAGTACTTTTTCTCATTCAACCGAACAAAGAGTGAAACCCAAGTATATTGTTTTATTATACCCCAAGAGTGTATATTGGCAACGTATCGTTGTCTACGTTCACAAGAACCGAAACCGGAACAACATTAGACTACTCAGTTGCGCCCTAACAGTATAACTTTAGAAACAGTACTTTTTCTCATTCAACCGAACAAAGAGTGAAACCCAATTATATTGTTCTATTTTGCCCCGAGAGTGTATATTGGCAACGTATCGTTGACTACATTCACAAGTACCAAAACGGGAACAACATTAGACAACTCAGTTGCGCCCTAACAGCATAACTTTGGAAACAAGATTTTTCTCATTCCACCGAACAAAGAGTAAAACCTAATTATATTGTTCTATTATGCCCCGAGAGTGTAAATTTCCAACATATCGATGTCACCGTTCACAAGAACCAAAATCGGAACAACATTAGACTCCTCCGTTGCGCCTAACAAGTATAACTTTGGAAACAAGATTTTTCTCATTCCACCGAAAAAAGAGTAAAACCTAAATATATTGTTCAATTATGCCCCGAGAGTGTCTATTGGGAACGTATCGTTGTCTATGTTCACAAGAACCAAACTCGTAACAACATTAGACTACTCAGTTGCGCCCTAACAGTATAACTTTAGAAACAGTACTTTTTCTCATTCAACCGAACAAAGAGTGAAACCCAATTATATTGTTCTATTATGCCCCGAGAGTGTATATTTGCAACGTATCGTTGTATACGTTCACAAGAACCGAAACCGGAACAACATTAGACTACTCAGTTGCGCCCTAACAGTATAACTTTAGAAACAGCACTTTTTCTCATTCAACCGAACAAAGAGTGAAACCCAATTATATTGTTCTATTTTGCCCCAAGAGTGTATATTGGCAACGTATCGATGACTACGTTCACAAGAACAAAAATCGGAACAACATTAGACAACTCAGTTGCGCACTAATAGTATAACTTTAGAAACAAGATTTCTCTCATTCAACCGAACAAAGAGTGAAACCCAATTATATTGTTCTATTATGCCCAGGGAGTGAATATCGGCAACGTATCGTTGTCTATGTTCGCAAGAACCAAAACCGGAACAACATTAGACTACTCAGTTGCGCCCTAACGGTATAACTCTAGAAACAAGATTTTTTTTCTCATTCAACCGAACAAAGAGTGAAACCCAATTATATTGTTTTATTATGCCCCAAGAGTGTATATTGGCAACGTATCGTTGTCTACGTTCACAAGAACCGAAACCGGAACAACATTAGACTACTCAGTTGCGCCCTAACAGTATAACTTTAGAAACAGTACTTTTTCTCATTCAACCGAACAAAGAGTGAAACCAAATTATATTGTTCTATTTTGCCCCGAGAGTGTATATTGGCAACGTATCGTTGACTACGTTCACAAGAACCAAAACGCGAACAACATTAGACAACTCAGTTGCGCCCTAACAGCATAACTTTGGAAACAGTACTTTTTCTCATTCCACCGAACAAAAAGTAAAACCTAATTATATTGTTCTATTATGCCCCGGGAGAGTAAATTTGCAACATATCGATGTCACCGTTCACAAGAACCAAAACCGGAACAACATTATACTCCTCCGTTGCGCCCTAACAATATAACTTTGGAAACAGTACTTTTTCTCATTCCACCGAACAAAGAGTAAAACCTAAATATATTGTTCAATCATGCCCCGAGAGTGTCTATTGGCAACGTATCGTTGTCAATGTTCACAAGAACCAAAACCGGAACAACATTAGACTACTCAGTTGCGCCCTAACAGTATAACTTTAGAAACAGTACTTTTTCTCATTCAACCGGACAAAGAGTGAAACCCAATTATATTGTTCTATTATGCCCCGAGAGTGTATATTTGCAACGTATCGTTGTATACGTTCACAAGAACCGAAACCGGAACAACATTAGACTACTCAGTTGCGCCCTAACAGTATAACTTTAGAAACAGTACTTTTTCTCATTCAACCGAACAAAGAGTGAAACCCAATTATATTGTTCTATTTTGCCCCGAGAGTGTATATTGGCAACGTATCGTTGACTACGTTCACAAGAACCAAAACTGAACAACATTAGACAACTCTTGCGCACTAATAATATAACTTTAGAAACAAGATTTCTCTCATTCAACCGAACAAAGAGTGAAACCCAATTATATTGTTCTATTATGCCCCCGGAGTGAATATCGGCAACGTATCGTTGTCTACGTTCGCAAGAACCAAAACCGGAACAACATTAGACTACTCAGTTGCCCCCTAACGGTATAACTCTAGAAACAGTACTTTTTCTCATTCAACCGAACAAAGAGTGAAACCCAAGTATATTGTTTTATTATGCCCCAAGAGTGTATATTGGCAACGTATAGTTGTCTACGTTCACAAGAACCAGAACAGGAACAACCTTAGACTACTCAGTTGCGCCCTAACAGTATAACTTTAGAAACAGTACTTTTTCTCATTCAACCGAACAAAGAGTGAAACCCAATTATATTGTTCTATTATGCCCCGAGAGTGTATATTGGCAACGTATCGTTGTCTACATTCACAAGAAGCGAAACCGGAACGACATTAGACTACTCAGTTGCGACCTAACAGTATAACTTTAGAAACAGTACTTTTTCTCATTCAACCGAACAAAGAGTGAAATCTAATTATATTGTTCTATTATGCCCAAGAGTGTATATTGACGCGTATCGTTGTCTACGTTCTGAAAGAGCAGAACCGGAACAACATTAGATTACTCAGTTGCGCCCTAACAGTATAACTTTAGAAACAGTACATTTTCTCATTCAACCGAACAAAGAGTGAAACCCAATTATATTGTTCAATTTTGCCCCGAGAGTGTATATTGGCAACGTATCGTTGACTACGTTCACAAGAACCAAAGCCGAACAACATTAGACAACTCGGTAGCGCCCTAACGGACATAACTTTGGAAACGATTACTTTTTCTCATTCAACCGAACAAAGAGTGAAACCCAATTATATTGTTCTATTATTCCCCGAGAGTGTATATTGGCAACGTATCGTTGTCTACGTTCACAAGAACCAAAACCGGAACAACATTAGACTCCTCAGTTGCGCCCTAACAGTATAACTTTGGAAACAGTACTTTTTCTCATTCCACCGAACAAAGAGTAAAACTTCAATATATTGTTCAATTATGCCCCGAGAGTGTCTATTGGCAACGTATCGTTGTCTATGTTCACAAGAACCAAACCCGGAACAATATTAGACTACTCAGCTGCGCCCTAACAGTAGACTTTAGAAACAATACTTTTTCTCATTCAACCGAACAAAGAGTGAAACCCAATTATATTGTTCTATTATGCCCCGAGAGTGTATATTTGCAACGTATCGTTGTCTACGTTCACAAGAACCAAAACCGGAACAACATTAGACTACTCAGTTGCGCCCTAACAGTATAACTTTAGAAACAGTACTTTTTCTCATTCAACCGAACAAAGAGTGAAACCCAATTATATTGTTCTATTTTGCCCCGAGAGTGTATATTGGCAACGTATCGTTGACTTTGTTCACAAGAACCAAAATCGGAACAACATTAGACAACTCAGTTGCTCCCTAACAGTATAACTTTAGAAACAGTACTTTCTCTCATTCAACCGAACAAAGAGTGAAACCCAATTATATTGTTCTATTATGCCCCGAGAGTGTATATTTGCAACGTATCGTTGTATACGTTCACAAGAACCGAAACCGGAACAACATTAGACTACTCAGTTGCGCCCTAACAGTATAACTTTAGAAACAGTACTTTTTCTCATTCAACCGAACAAAGAGTGAAACCCAATTATATTGTTCTATTATGCCCCGAGAGTGTATATTTGCAACGTATCGTTGTATACGTTCACAAGAACCAAAACCGGAACAACATTAGACTACTCAGTTGCGCCCTAACAGTATAACTTTAGAAACAGTACTTTTTCTCATTCAACCGAACAAAGAGTGAAACCCAATTATATTGTTCTATTTTGCCCCAAGAGTGTATATTGGCAACGTATCGATGACTACGTTCACAAGAACCAAAATCGGAACAACATTAGACAACTCAGTTGCGCACTAATAGTATAACTTTAGAAACAGTACTTTTTCTCATTCAACCGAACAAAGAGTGAAACCCAATTATATTGTTCTATTATGCCCCGGGAGTGAATATCGGCAACGTATCGTTGTCTACGTTCGCAAGAACCAAAACCGGAACAACATTAGACTACTCAGTTGCGCCCTAACAGTATAACTTTAGAAACAGTACTTTTTCTCATTCAACCGAACAAAGAGTGAAACCCAATTATATTGTTTTATTATGCCCCAAGAGTGTATATTGGCAACGTATCGTTGTCTACGTTCACAAGAACCAAAACCGGAACAACATTAGACAACTCAGTTGCGCCCTAACAGCATAACTTTGGAAACAGTACTTTTTCTCATTCCACCGAACAAAGAGTAAAACCTAATTATATTGTTCTATTATGCCCCGGGAGTGTAAATTTGCAACATATCGATGTCACCGTTCACAAGAACCAAAATCGGAACAACATTAGACTCCTCCGTTGCGCCCTAACAGTATAACTTTGGAAACAGTACTTTTTCTCATTCCACCGAAAAAAGAGTAAAACCTAAATATATTGTTCAATTATGCCCCGAGAGTGTCTATTGGCAACGTATCGTTGTCTATGTTCACAAGAACCAAACTCGGAACAACATTAGACTACTCAGTTGCGCCCTAACAGTATAACTTTAGAAACAGTACTTTTTCTCATTCAACCGAACAAAGAGTGAAACCCAATTATATTGTTCTATTATGCCCCGAGAGTGTATATTTGCAACGTATCGTTGTATACGTTCACAAGAACCGAAAGGAACAACATTAGACTACTCGGTTGCGCCACTAACGGTATAACTTGAGAAACGATGCTTTTCTCATTCAACCGAACAAAGAGTGAAACCCAATTATATTGTTCTATTTTGCCCCAAGAGTGTATATTGGCAACGTATCGTTGACTACGTTCACAAGAACCAAAATATGAACAACATTAGACAACTCAGTTGCACACTAATAGTATAACTTTAGAAACAGTACTTTCTCTCATTCAACCGAACAAAGAGTGAAACCCAATTATATTGTTCTATTATGCGAGGAGTGAATATCGGCAACGTATCGTTGTCTACGTTCGCAAGAACCAAAATCGGAACAACATTAGACTACTCAGTTGCGCCCTAACGGTATAACTCTAGAAACAGTACTTTTTCTCATTCAACCGAACAAAGAGTGAAACCCAATTATATTGTTTTATTATGCCCCAAGAGTGTATATTGGCAACGTATCGTTGTCTACGTTCACAAGAACCGAAACCGGAACAACATTAGACTACTCAGTTGCGCCCTAACAGTATAACTTTAGAAACAGTACTTTTTCTCATTCAACCGAACAAAGAGTGAAACCCAATTATATTGTTCTATTTTGCCCCAAGAGTGTATATTGGCAACGTATCGATGACTACGTTCACAAGAACCAAAATCGGAACAACATTAGACAACTCAGTTGCGCACTAATAGTATAACTTTAGAAACAGTACTTTCTCTCATTCAACCGAACAAAGAGTGAAACCCAATTATATTGTTCTATTATGCCCCGGGAGTGAATATCGGCAACGTATCGTTGTCTACGTTCGCAAGAACCAAAACAGGAACAACATTAGACTACTCAGTTGCGCCCTAACGGTATAACTCTAGAAACAGTACTTTTTCTCATTCAACCGAACAAAGAGTGAAACCCAATTATATTGTTTTATTATGCCCCAAGAGTGTATATTGGCAACGTATCGTTGTCTACGTTCACAAGAACCGAAACCGGAACAACATTAGACTACTCAGTTGCGCCCTAACAGTATAACTTTAGAAACAGTACTTTTTCTCATTCAACCGAACAAAGAGTGAAACCAAATTATATTGTTCTATTTTGCCCCGAGAGTGTATATTGGCAACGTATCGTTGTCTACATTCACAAGAAGCGAAACCGGAACAACATTAGACTACTCAGTTGCGACCTAACAGTATAACTTTAGAAACAGTACTTTTTCTCATTCAACCGAACAAAGAGTGAAATCTAATTATATTGTTCTATTATGCCCCGAGAGTGTATATTGGCAACGTATCGTTGTCTACGTTCACAAGAACCGAAACCGGAACAACATTGGATTACTCAGTTGCGCCCTAACAGTATAACTTTAGAAACAGTACTTTTTCTCATTCAAAACAAAGAGTGAAACCCAATTATATTGTTCAATTTTGCCCGAGAGTGTATATTGGCAACGTATCGTTGACTACGTTCACAAGAACCAAAACCGGAACAACATTAGACAACTCGAGCGCCCTAACAAAGATAACTTTGGAAACAGTACTTTTTCTCATTCCACCGAACAAAGAGTAAAACCTAATTATATTGTTCTATTATTCCCCGGGAGTGTAAATTTGCAACATATCGATGTCACCGTTCACAAGAACCAAAACCGGAATAACATTAGACTCCTCCGTTGCGCCCAAACAGTATAACTTTGGAAACAGTACTTTTTCTCATTCCACCGAACAAAGAGTAAAACTTCAATATATTGTTCAATTATGCCCCGAGAGTGTCTATTGGCAACGTATCGTTGTCTATGTTCACAAGAACCAAACCCGGAACAATATTAGACTACTCAGTTGCGCCCTAACAGTAGACTTTAGAAACAGTACTTTTTCTCATTCAACCGAACAAAGAGTGAAACCCAATTATATTGTTCTATTATGCCCCGAGAGTGTATATTTGCAACGTATCGTTGTCTACGTTCTTAAGATCCAAAGGCGGAACAACATTAGACCACTCTGTCGCGCCCGAACGGTATAACTTTAGAAACAGTACTTTTTCTCATTCAACCGAACAAAGAGTGAAACCCAATTATATTGTTCTATTTTGCCCCGAGAGTGTATATTGGCAACGTATCGTTGACTTTGTTCACAAGAACCAAAATCGGAACAACATTAGACAACTCAGTTGCTCCCTAACAGTATAACTTTAGAAACAGTACTTTCTCTCATTCAACCGAACAAAGAGTGAAACCCAATTATATTGTTCTATTATGCCCCGAGAGTGTATATTTGCAACGTATCGTTGTATACGTTCACAAGAACCGAAACCGGAACAACATTAGACTACTCAGTTGCGCCCTAACAGTATAACTCTAGAAACAGTACTTTTTCTCATTCAACCGAACAAAGAGTGAAACCCAATTATATTGTTCTATTATGCCCCGAGAGTGTATATTTGCAACGTATCGTTGTATACATTCACAAGAACCGAAACCGGAACAACATTAGACTACTCAGTTGCGCCCTAACAGTATAACTTTAGAAACAGTACTTTTTCTCATTCAACCGAACAAAGAGTGAAACCCAATTATATTGTTCTATTTTGCCCCAAGAGTGTATATTGGCAACGTATCGATGACTACGTTCACAAGAACCAAAATCGGAACAACATTAGACAACTCAGTTGCGCACTAATAGTATAACTTTAGAAACAGTACTTTCTCTCATTCAACCGAACAAAGAGTGAAACCCAATTATATTGTTCTATTATGCCCAGGGAGTGAATATCGGCAACGTATCGTTGTCTACGTTCGCAAGAACCAAAACCGGAACAACATTAGACTACTCAGTTGCGCCCTAACGGTATAACTCTAGAAACAGTACTTTTCTCATTCAACCGAACAAAGAGTGAAACCCAATTATATTGTTTTATTATGCCCCAAGAGTGTATATTGGCAACGTATCGTTGTCTACGTTCACAAGAACCGAAACCGGAACAACATTAGACTACTCAGTTGCGCCCTAACAGCATAACTTTGGAAACGATGTACTTTTTCTCATTCCACCGAACAAAGAGTAAAACCTAATTATATTGTTCTATTATGCCCCGAGAGTGTAAATTTGCAACATATCGATGTCACCGTTCACAAGAACCAAAATCGGAACAACATTAGACTCCTCCGTTGCGCCCTAACAGTATAACTTTGGAAACAGTACTTTTTCTCATTCCACCGAAAAAAGAGTAAAACCTAAATATATTGTTCAATTATGCCCCGAGAGTGTCTATTGGCAACGTATCGTTGTCTATGTTCACAAGAACCAAACTCGGAACAACATTAGACTACTCAGTTGCGCCCTAACAGTATAACTTTAGAAACAGTACTTTTTCTCATTCAACCGAACAAAGAGTGAAACCCAATTATATTGTTCTATTATGCCCCGAGAGTGTATATTTGCAACGTATCGTTGTATACGTTCACAAGAACCGAAACCGGAACAACATTAGACTACTCAGTTGCGCCCTAACAGTATAACTTGAGAAACAGTACTTTTTCTCATTCAACCGAACAAAGAGTGAAACCCAATTATATTGTTCTATTTTGCCCCGAGAGTGTATATTGGCAACGTATCGTTGACTACGTTCACAAGAACCAAAATATGAACAACATTAGACAACTCAGTTGCACACTAATAGTATAACTTTAGAAACAGTACTTTCTCTCATTCAACCGAACAAAGAGTGAAACCCAATTATATTGTTCTATTATGCGAGGAGTGAATATTGGCAACGTATCGTTGTCTACGTTCGCAAGAACCAAAATCGGAACAACATTAGACTACTCAGTTGCGCCCTAACGGTATAACTCTAGAAACAGTACTTTTTCTCATTCAACCGAACAAAGAGTGAAACCCAATTATATTGTTTTATTATGCCCCAAGAGTGTATATTGGCAACGTATCGTTGTCTACGTTCACAAGAACCGAAACCGGAACAACATTAGACTACTCGGTTGCTCCCTAACAGTATAACTTTAGAAACAGTACTTTTTCTCATTCAACCGAACAAAGAGTGAAACCCAATTATATTGTTCTATTTTGCCCCAAGAGTGTATATTGGCAACGTATCGTTGACTACGTTCACAAGAACCAAAATCGGAACAACATTAGACAACTCGGTTGCGCACTAATAGTATAACTTTAGAAAACGTACTTTCTCTCATTCAACCGAACAAAGAGTGAAACCCAATTATATTGTTCTATTATGCCCGGGAGTGAATATCGCAACGTATCGTTGTCTACGTTCGCAAGAACCAAAACCGGAACAACATTAGACTACTCAGTTGCGCCCTAACGGTATAACTCTAGAAACAGTACTTTTTCTCATTCAACCGAACAAAGAGTGAAACCCAATTATATTGTTTTATTATGCCCCAAGAGTGTATATTGGCAACGTATCGTTGTCTACGTTCACAAGAACCGAAACCGGAACAACATTAGACTACTCAGTTGCGCCCTAACAGTATAACTTTAGAAACAGTACTTTTTCTCATTCAACCGAACAAAGAGTGAAACCCAATTATATTGTTCTATTATGCCCCGAGAGTGTATATTTGCAACGTATCGTTGTATACGTTCACAAGAACCGAAACCGGAACAACATTAGACTACTCAGTTGCGCCCTAACAGTATAACTTTAGAAACAGTACTTTTTCTCATTCAACCGAACAAAGAGTGAAACCCAATTATATTGTTCTATTTTGCCCCAAGAGTGTATATTGGCAACGTATCGTTGACTACGTTCACAAGAACCAAAATCGGAACAACATTAGACAACTCAGTTGCGCACTAATAATATAACTTTAGAAACGATCTCTCATTCAACCGAACAAAGAGTGAAACCCAATTATATTGTTCTATTATGCCCAGGGAGTGAATATCGGCAACGTATCTTTGTCTACGTTCGCAAGAACCAAAACCGGAACAACAATAGACTACTCAGTAGCCCCCTAACGGTATAACTCTAGAAACAGTACTTATTCTCATTCAACCGAACAAAGAGTGAAACCCAAGTATATTGTTTTATTATGCCCCAAGAGTGTATATTGGCAACGTATCGTTGTCTACGTTCACAAGAACCGAAACCGGAACAACATTAGACTACTCAGTTGCGCCCAAACAGTATAACTTTAGAAACAGTACTTTCTCTCATTCAACCGAACAAAGAGTGAAACCCAATTATATTGTTCTATTATGCCCCGGGAGAGAATATCGGCAACGTATAGTTGTCTACGTTCACAAGAACCAGAACAGGAACATCCTTAGACTACTCAGTTGCGCCCTAACAGTATAACTTTAGAAACAGTACTTTTTCTCATTCAACCGAACAAAGAGTGAAACCCAATTATATTGTTCTATTATGCCCGAGAGTGTATATTGGCAACGTATCGTTGTCTACATTCACAAGAAGCGAAACCGAACAACATTAGACTACTCGATTGCGCCCTAACAGTATAACTTTGGAAACAGTACTTTTTCTCATTCCACCGAACAAAGAGTGAAATCTAATTATATTGTTCTATTATGCCCCGAGAGTGTATATTGGCAACGTATCGTTGTCTACGTTCACAAGAACCGAAACCGGAACAACATTAGATTACTCAGTTGCGCCCTAACAGTATAACTTTAGAAACAGTACATTTCCTCATTCAACCGAACAAAGAGTGAAACCCAATTATATTGTTCAATTTTGCCCGAGAGTGTATATTGGCAACGTATCGTTGACTACGTTCACAAGAACCAAAACCGGAACAACATTAGACAACTCGGTAGCGCCCTATGACATAACTTTGGAAACGATTTTTCTCATTCCATAGAACAAAGAGTAAAACCAAATTATATTGTTCTATTATTCCCGGGAGTGTAAATTTGCAACATATCGATGTCACCGTTCACAAGAACCAAAACCGGAATAACATTAGACTCCTCAGTTGCGCCCAAACGGTATAACTTTGGAAACGATTACTTTTCTCATTCCACCGAACAAAGAGTAAAACTTCAATATATTGTTCAATTATGCCCCGAGAGTGTCTATTGGCAACGTATCGTTGTCTATGTTCACAAGAACCAAACCCGGAACAATATTAGACTACTCAGTTGCGCCCTAACAGTAGACTTTAGAAACAGTACTTTTTCTCATTCAACCGAACAAAGAGTGAAACCCAATTATATTGTTCTATTATGCCCCGAGAGTGTATATTTGCAACGTATCGTTGTCTACGTTCACAAGAACCGAAACCGGAACAACATTAGACTACTCAGTTGCGCCCTAACAGTATAACTTTAGAAACAGTACTTTTTCTCATTCAACCGAACAAAGAGTGAAACCCAATTATATTGTTCTATTTTGCCCCGAGAGTGTATATTGGCAACGTATCGTTGACTTTGTTCACAAGAACCAAAATCGGAACAACATTAGACAACTCAGTTGCTCCCTAACAGTATAACTTTAGAAACAGTACTTTCTCTCATTCAACCGAACAAAGAGTGAAACCCAATTATATTGTTCTATTATGCCCCGAGAGTGTAGATTGGCAACGTATCGTTGTCTACGTTCACAAGAACCGAAACCGGAACAACATTAGACGACTCAGTTGCGCCCTAACAGTATAACTTTAGAAACAGTACTTTTTCTCATTCAACCGAACAAAGAGTGAAAACCCAATTATATTGTTCTATTTTGCCCCGAGAGTGTATATTGGCAAAGTATCGTTGACTACGTTCACAAGAACCAAAATCGAACAACATTAGACAACTCGATTGCGCACTAATAGTATAACTTTAAAAACAGATTTCCTCTCATTCAACCGAACAAAGAGTGAAACCCAATTATATTGTTCTATTATGCCCAGGGAGTGAATATCGGCAACGTATCGTTGTCTACGTTCGCAAGAACCAAAACCGGAACAACATTAGACTACTCAGTTGCGCCCTAACAGTATAACTCTAGAAACAGTACTTTTTCTCATTCAACCGAACAAAGAGTGAAACCCAATTATATTGTTTTATTATGCCCCAAGAGTGTATATTGGCAACGTATCGTTGTCTACGTTCACAAGAACCGAAACCGGAACAACATTAGACTACTCAGTTGCGCCCTAACAGTATAACTTTAGAAACAGTACTTTTTCTCATTCAACCGAACAAAGAGTGAAACCCAATTATATTGTTCTATTATGCCCGAGAGTGTATATTTGCAACGTATCGTTGTATACGTTCACAAGAACTGAAACCGGAACAACATTAGACTACTCAGTTGCGCCCTAACAGTATAACTTTAGAAACAGTACTTTTTCTCATTCAACCGAACAAAGAGTTAAACCCAATTATATTGTTCTATTTTGCCCCAAGAGTGTATATTGGCAACGTATCGTTGACTACGTTCACAAGAACCAAAATCGGAACAACATTAGATAACTCAGTTGCGTACTAATAGTATAACTTTAGAAACAGTACTTTCTCTCATTCAACCGAACAAAGAGTGAAACCCAATTATATTGTTCTATTATGCCGAGGGAGTGAATATCGGCAACGTATCGTTGTCTACGTTCGCAAGAACCAAAACCGGAACAACATTAGACTACTCAGTTGCGCCCTAACGGTATAACTCTAGAAACAGTACTTTTTCTCATTCAACCGAACAAAGAGTGAAACCCAATTATATTGTTTTATTATGCCCCAAGAGTGTATATTGGCAACGTATCGTTGTCTACGTTCACAAGAACCGAAACCGGAACAACATTAGACTACTCAGTTGCGCCCTAACAGTATAACTTTAGAAACAGTACTTTTTCTCATTCAACCGAACAAAGAGTGAAACCCAATTATATTGTTCTATTTTGCCCCAAGAGTGTATATTGGCAACGTATCGATGACTACGTTCACAAGAACCAAAATCGGAACAACATTAGACAACTCAGTTGCGCACTAATAGTATAACTTTAGAAACAGTACTTTCTCTCATTCAACCGAACAAAGAGTGAAACCCAATTATATTGTTCTATTATGCCCAGGGAGTGAATATCGGCAACGTATCGTTGTCTACGTTCGCAAGAACCAAAACCGGAACAACATTAGACTACTCAGTTGCGCCCTAACGGTATAACTCTAGAAACAGTACTTTTTCTCATTCAATCGAACAAAGAGTGAAACCCAATTATATTGTTTTATTATGCCCCAAGAGTGTATATTGGCAACGTATCGTTGTCTACGTTCACAAGAACCGAAACCGGAACAACATTAGACTACTCAGTTGCGCCCAAACAGTATAACTTTAGAAACAGTACTTTCTCTCATTCAACCGAACAAAGAGTGAAACCCAATTATATTGTTCTATTTTGCCCCGAGAGTGTATATTGGCAACGTATCGTTGACTACGTTCACAAGAACCAAAACGGGAACAACATTAGACAACTCAGTTGCGCCCTAACAGCATAACTTTGGAAACAGTACTTTTTCTCATTCCACCGAACAAAGAGTAAAACCTAATTATATTGTTCTATTATGCCCCGGGAGTGTAAATTTGCAACATATCGATGTCACCGTTCACAAGAACCAAAATCGGAACAACATTAGACTCCTCCGTTGCGCCCTAACAGTATAACTTTGGAAACAGTACTTTTTCTCATTCAACCGAAAAAAGAGTAAAACCTAAATATATTGTTCAATTACGCCCCGAGAGTGTCTATTGGCAACGTATCGTTGTCTATGTTCACAAGAACCAAACTCGGAACAACATTAGACTACTCAGTTGCGCCCTAACAGTATAACTTTAGAAACAGTACTTTTTCTCATTCAACCGAACAAAGAGTGAAACCCAATTATATTGTTCTATTATGCCCCGAGAGTGTATATTTGCAACGTATCGTTGTATACGTTCACAAGAACTGAAACCGGAACAACATTAGACTACTCAGTTGCGCCCTAACAGTATAACTTTAGAAACAGTACTTTTTCTCATTCAACCGAACAAAGAGTGAAACCCAATTCTATTGTTCTATTTTGCCCCAAGAGTGTATATTGGCAACGTATCGTTGACTACGTTCACAAGAACCAAAATCGGAACAACATTAGATAACTCAGTTGCGTACTAATAGTATAACTTTAGAAACAGTACTTTCTCTCATTCAACCGAACAAAGAGTGAAACCCAATTATATTGTTCTATTATGCCGAGGGAGTGAATATCGGCAACGTATCGTTGTCTACGTTCGCAAGAACCAAAACCGGAACAACATTAGACTACTCAGTTGCGCCCTAACGGTATAACTCTAGAAACAGTACTTTTTCTCATTCAACCGAACAAAGAGTGAAACCCAATTATATTGTTTTATTATGCCCCAAGAGTGTATATTGGCAACGTATCGTTGTCTACGTTCACAAGAACCGAAACCCGAACAACATTAGACTACTCAGTTGCGCCCTAACAGTATAACTTTAGAAACAGTACTTTTTCTCATTCAACCGAACAAAGAGTGAAACCCAATTATATTGTTCTATTTTGCCCCAAGAGTGTATATTGGCAACGTATCGATGACTACGTTCACAAGAACCAAAATCGGAACAACATTAGACAACTCAGTTGCGCACTAATAGTATAACTTTAGAAACAGTACTTTCTCTCATTCAACCGAACAAAGAGTGAAACCCAATTATATTGTTCTATTATGCCCAGGGAGTGAATATCGGTAACGTATCGTTGTCTACGTTCACAAGAACCAAAACCGGAACAACATTAGACTACTCGGTTGCTCCCTAACGGTATAACTCTAGAAACAGTACTTTTTCTCATTCAACCGAACAAAGAGTGAAACCCAATTATATTGTTTTATTATGCCCCAAGAGTGTATATTGGCAACGTATCGTTGTCTACGTTCACAAGAACCGAAACCCGAACAACATTAGACTACTCAGTTGCGCCCTAACAGTATAACTTTAGAAACAGTACTTTTTCTCATTCAACCGAACAAAGAGTGAAACCCAATTATATTGTTCTATTTTGCCCCAAGAGTGTATATTGGCAACGTATCGATGACTACGTTCACAAGAACCAAAATCGGAACAACATTAGACAACTCAGTTGCGCACTAATAGTATAACTTTAGAAACAGTACTTTCTCTCATTCAACCGAACAAAGAGTGAAACCCAATTATATTGTTCTATTATGCCCAGGGAGTGAATATCGGCAACGTATCGTTGTCTACGTTCGCAAGAACCAAAACCGGAACAACATTAGACTACTCAGTTGCGCCCTAACGGTATAACTCTAGAAACAGTACTTTTTCTCATTCAACCGAACAAAGAGTGAAACCCAATTATATTGTTTTATTATGCCCCAAGAGTGTATATTGGCAACGTATCGTTGTCTACGTTCACAAGAACCGAAACCGTAACAACATTAGACAACTCAGTTGCGCACTAATAGTATAACTTTAGAAACAGTACTTTTTCTCATTCAACCGAACAAAGAGTGAAACCCAATTATATTGTTCTATTTTGCCCCGAGAGTGTATATTGGCAACGTATCGTTGACTACGTTCACAAGAACCAAAACCGGAACAACATTAGACTACTCAGTTGCGCCCTAACAGTATAACTTTAGAAACAGTACTTTTTCTCATTCAACCGAACAAAGAGTAAAACGCAATTATATTGTTCTATTATGCCCAGGGAGTGCAAAATTGCAACATATCGATGTCACCGTTCACAAGAACCAAAATCGGAACAACATTAGACTCCTCCGTTGCGCCCTAACAAGTATAACTTTGGAAACCGTACTTTTTCTCATTCCACCGAAAAAGAGTAAAACCTAAATATATTGTTCAATTATGCCCCAGAGTGTCTATTGGCAACGTATCGTTGTCTATGTTCACAAGAACCAAACTCGGAACAACATTAGACTACTTAGTTGCGCCCTAACAGTATAACTTTAGAAACAGTACTTTTTCTCATTCAACCGAACAAAGAGTGAAACCCAATTATATTGTTATATTATGCCCCGTGAGTGTATATTGGCAACGTATCGTTGTATACGTTCACAAGAACCGAAACCGAACAACATTAGACTACTCAGTTGCGCCCTAACAGTATAACTTTAGAAACAGTACTTTTTCTCATTCAACCGAACAAAGAGTGAAACCCAATTCTATTGTTCTATTTTGCCCCAAGAGTGTATATTGGCAACGTATCGTTGACTACGTTCACAAGAACCAAAATCGGAACAACATTAGATAACTCAGTTGCGTACTAATAGTATAACTTTAGAAACAGTACTTTCTCTCATTCAACCGAACAAAGAGTGAAACCCAATTATATTGTTCTATTATGCCCCGAGAGTGTATATTCGCAACGTATCGTTGTCTACGTTCACAAGAACCAAAACCGGAACAACATTAGACTACTCAGTTGCACCCTGACAGTATAACTTTAGAAACAGTACTTTTTCTCATTCAACCGAACTAAGAGTGAAACCCAATTATATTGTTTTATTATGCCCCAAGAGTGTATATTGGCAACGTATCGTTGTCTACGTTCACAAGAACCGAAACCGGAACAACATTAGACTACTCAGTTGCGCCCTAACAGTATAACTTTAGAAACAGTACTTTTTCTCATTCAACCGAACAAAGAGTGAAACCCAATTATATTGTTCTATTTTGCCCCAAGAGTGTATATTGGCAACGTATCGATGACTACGTTCACAAGAACCAAAATCGGAACAACATTAGACAACTCGATTCTTGCGCACTAATAGTATAACTTTAGAAACGATTACTTTCTCGTTCAACCAAAGTGAAACCCAATTATATTGTTCTATTATGCCCAGGGAGTGAATATCGGCAACGTATCGTTGTCTACGTTCGCAAGAACCAAAACCGGAACAACATTAGACTACTCAGTTGCGCCCTAACGGTATAACTCTAGAAACAGTATTTTTCTCATTCAACCGAACAAAGAGTGAAACCCAATTATATTGTTTTATTATGCCCCAAGAGTGTATATTGGCAACGTATCGTTGTCTACGTTCACAAGAACCGAAACCGAACAACATTAGACTACTCGGTTAATACTAACAGTATAACTTTAGAAACAGTACTTTTTCTCATTCAACCGAACAAAGAGTGAAACCCAATTATATTGTTCTATTTTGCCCCGAGAGTGTATATTGGCAACGTATCGTTGACTACGTTCACAAGAACCAAAACGGGAACAACATTAGACAACTCAGTTGCGCCCTAACAGCATAACTTTGGAAACAGTACTTTTTCTCATTCCACCGAACAAAGAGTAAAACCTAATTATATTGTTCTATTATGCCCCGGGAGAGTAAATTTGCAACATATCGATGTCACCGTTCACAAGAACCAAAATCGGAACAACATTAGACTCCTCCGTTGCCCTAACGGTATAACTTTGGAAACGGTACTTTTTCTCATTCCACCGAAAAAGAGTAAAACCTAAATATATTGTTCAATTATGCCCGAGAGTGTCTATTGGCAACGTATCGTTGTCTATGTTCACAAGAACCAAACTCGGAACAACATTAGACTACTCGGTTATACTAACGGTATAACTTTAGAAACGATTTTTCTCATTCAACCGAACAAAGAGTGAAACCCAATTATATTGTTCTATTATGCCCCGAGAGTGTATATTTGCAACGTATCGTTGTATACGTTCACAAGAACCGAAACCGGAACAACATTAGACTACTCAGTTGCGCCCTAACAGTATAACTTTAGAAACAGTACTTTTTCTCATTCAACCGAACAAAGAGTGAAACCCAATTCTATTGTTCTATTTTGCCCCAAGAGTGTATATTGGCAACGTATCGTTGACTACGTTCACAAGAACCAAAATCGGAACAACATTAGATAACTCAGTTGCGTACTAATAGTATAACTTTAGAAACGACTTTCTCTCATTCAACCGAACAAAGAGTGAAACCCAATTATATTGTTCTATTATGCCCCGAGAGTGTATATTGGCAACGTATCGTTGTCGACGTTCACAAGAACCAAAACCGGAACAACATTAGACTACTCAGTTGCGCCCTAACAGTATAACTTTAGAAACAGTACTTTTTCTCATTCAACCGAACAAAGAGTGAAACCCAATTATATTGTTTTATTATGCCCCAAGAGTGTATATTGGCAACGTATCGTTGTCTACGTTCACAAGAACCGAAACCCGAACAACATTAGACTACTCGGTTGCGCCTAACAAGATAACTTTAGAAACAAGATTTTTCTCATTCAACCGAACAAAGAGTGAAACCCAATTATATTGTTCTATTTTGCCCCGAGCGTGTATATTGGCAACGTATCGTTGACTACGTTCACAAGAACCAAAACCGGAACAACATTAGACAACTAGCTAGCGCCCTAACAAAGATAACTTTGGAAACAGTACTTTTTCTCATTCCACCGAACAAAGAGTAAAACCTAATTATATTGTTCTATTATGCCCCGGGAGTGCAAATTTGCAACATATCGATGTCACCGTTCACAAGAACCAAAATCGGAACAACATTAGACTCCTCCGTTGCGCCCTAACTTTATAACTTTGGAAACAGTACTTTTTCTCATTCCACCGAAAAAAGAGAAAAACCCAAATATATTGTTCAATTATGCCCCGAAGAGTGTCTATTGGCAACGTATCGTTGTCTATGTTCACAAGAACCAAACTCGGAACAACATTAGACTACTCGCTTGCGCCTAACAAAGATAACTTTAGAAACAAGATTTTTTTCTCATTCAACCGAACAAAGAGTGAAACCCAATTATATTGTTCTATTTTGCCCCGAGAGTGTATATTGGCAACGTATCGTTGACTACGTTCACAAGAACCAAAACGGGAACAACATTAGACAACTCAGTTGCGCCCTAACAGCATAACTTTGGAAACAAGATTTTTCTCATTCCACCGAACAAAGAGTAAAACCTAATTATATTGTTCTATTATGCCCCGGGAGTGTAAATTTGCAACATATCGATGTCACCGTTCACAAGAACCAAAATCGGAACAACATTAGACTCCTCCGTTGCGCCCTAACAGTATAACTTTGGAAACAATACTTTTTCTCATTCCACCGAACAAAGAGTAAAACCTAATTATTTTGTTCTATTATGCCCCGAGAGTGTCTATTGGCAACGTATCGTTGTCTACGTTCACAAGAACCGAAACCGGAACAACATTAGACTGCTCATTTTCGCCCTAACAGTATCACTTTAGAAACAGTACTTTTTCTCATTCAACCGAACAAAGAGTGAAACCCAATTATATTGTTCTATTATGCCCCGAGAGTGTATATTTGCAACGTATCGTTGTATACGTTCAGAAGAACCGAAACCGGAACAACATTAGACTACTCAGTTGCGCCCTAACAGTATAACTTTAGAAACAGTACTTTTTCTCATTCAACCGAACAAAGAGTGAAACCCAATTCTATTGTTCTATTTTGCCCCAAGAGTGTATATTGGCAACGTATCGTTGACTACGTTCACAAGAACCAAAATCGGAACAACATTAGATAACTCAGTTGCGTACTAATAGTATAACTTTAGAAACAGTACTTTCTCTCATTCAACCGAACAAAGAGTGAAACCCAATTATATTGTTCTATTATGCCGAGGGAGTGAATATCGGCAACGTATCGTTGTCTACGTTCGCAAGAACCAAACCGGAACAACATTAGACTACTCGGTTGCGCCACAACGGTATAACTCTAGAAACAGTACTTTTTCTCATTCAACCGAACAAAGAGTGAAACCCAATTATATTGTTTTATTATACCCCAAGAGTGTATATTGGCAACGTATCGTTGTCTACGTTCACAAGAACCGAAACCGGAACAACATTAGACTACTCAGTTGCGCCCTAACAGTATAACTTTAGAAACAGTACTTTTTCTCATTCAACCGAACAAAGAGTGAAACCCAATTATATTGTTCTATTTTGCCCCAAGAGTGTATATTGGCAACGTATCGATGACTACGTTCACAAGAACCAAAATCGGAACAACATTAGACAACTCAGTTGCGCACTAATTGTATAACTTTAGAAACAGTAATTTCTCTCATTCAACCGAACAAAGAGTGAAACCCAATTATATTGTTCTATTATGCCCCGAGTGAATATCGGCAACGTATCGTTGTCTACGTTCGCAAGAACCAAAACCGGAACAACATTAGACTACTCAGTTGCGCCCTAACGGTATAACTCTAGAAACAGTACTTTTTCTCATTCAACCGAACAAAGAGTGAAACCCAATTATATTGTTTTATTATGCCCCAAGAGTGTATATTGGCAACGTATCGTTGTCTACGTTCACAAGAACCGAAACAGGAACAACATTAGACTACTCAGTTGCGCCCTAACAGTATAACTTTAGAAACAGTACTTTTTCTCATTCAACCGAACAAAGAGTGAAACCCAATTATATTGTTCTATTTTGCCCCGAGAGTGTATATTGGCAACGTATCGTTGACTACGTTCACAAGAACCAAAACGGGAACAACATTAGACAACTCAGTTGCGCCCTAACAGCATAACTTTGGAAACAGTACTTTTTCTCATTCCACCGAACAAAGAGTAAAACCTAATTATATTGTTCTATTATGCCCCGGGAGTGTAAATTTGCAACATATCGATGTCACCGTTCACAAGAACCAAAATCGGAACAACATTAGACTCCTCCGTTGCGCCCTAACAGTATAACTTTGGAAACAGTACTTTTTCTCATTCCACCGAAAAAAGAGTAAAACCTAAATATATTGTTCAATTATGCCCCGACAGTGTCTATTGGCAACGTATCGTTGTCTATGTTCACAAGAACCAAACTCGGAACAACATTAGACTACTCAGTTGCGCCCTAACAGTATAACTTTAGAAACAGTACTTTTTCTCATTCAACCGAACAAAGAGTGAAACCCAATTATATTGTTCTATTATGCCCCGAGAGTGTATATTTGCAACGTATCGTTGTATACGTTCACAAGAACCGAAACCGGAACAACATTAGACTACTCAGTTGCGCCCTAACAGTATAACTTTAGAAACAGTACTTTTTCTCATTCAACCGAACAAAGAGTGAAACCCAATTATATTGTTCTATTTTGCCCCAAGAGTGTATATTGGCAACGTATCGTTGACTACGTTCACAAAAACCGAAATCGGAACAACATTAGACAACTCAGTTGCGCACTAATAGTATAACTTTAGAAACAGTACTTTCTCTCATTCAACCTAACAAAGAGTGAAACCCAATTATATTGTTCTATTATGCGAGGGAGTGAATATCGGCAACGTATCGTTGTCTACGTTCGCAAGAACCAAAACCGAACAACATTAGACTACTCGGTTGCGCCTAACGGTATAACTCTAGAAACAAGATTTTTCTCATTCAACCGAACAAAGAGTGAAACCCAATTATATTGTTTTATTATGCCCCAAGAGTGTATATTGGCAACGTATCGTTGTCTACGTTCACAAGAACCGAAACAACAACATTAGACTACTCGATTGCGCCTAACGGTATAACTTTAGAAACAAGATTTTTCTCATTCAACCGAACAAAGAGTGAAACCCAATTATATTGTTCTATTTTGCCCGAGAGTGTATATTGGCAACGTATCGTTGACTACGTTCACAAGAACCAAAACGGGAACAACATTAGACAACTCGGTTGCGCCTAACAAAGATAACTTTGGAAACAGTACTTTTTCTCATTCCACCGACCAAAGAGTAAAAACTAATTATATTGTTCTATTATGCCCCGGGGGAGTAAATTTGCAACATATCGATGTCACAGTTCACAAGAACCAAAACCGAACAACATTAGACTCCTCCGTTGCGCCTAACAATATAACTTTGGAAACGATTTTTCTCATTCCACCGAACAAAGAGTAAAACCTAAATATATTGTTCAATCATGCCCCGAGAGTGTCTATTGGCAACGTATCGTTGTCAATGTTCACAAGAACCAAACTCGGAACAACATTAGACTACTCAGTTGCGCCCTAACAGTATAACTTTAGAAACAGTACTTTTTCTCATTCAACCGAACAAAGAGTGAAACCCAATTATATTGTTCTATTATGCCCCGAGAGTGTATATTTGCAACGTATCGTTGTATACGTTCACAAGAACCGAAATCGGAACAACATTAGACTACTCAGTTGCGCCCTAACAGTATAACTTTAGAAACAGTACTTTTTCTCATTCAACCGAACAAAGAGTGAAACCCAATTATATTGTTCTATTTTGCCCCAAGAGTGTATATTGGCAACGTATCGTTGACTACGTTCACAAGAACCAAAATCGGAACAACATTAGACAACTCAGTTGCGCACTAATAATATAACTTTAGAAACAGTACTTTCTCTCATTCAACCGAACAAAGAGTGAAACCCAATTATATTGTTCTATTATGCCCCGGGAGTGAATATCGGCAACGTATCGTTGTCTACGTTCGCAAGAACCAAAACCGGAACAACATTAGACTACTCAGTTGCCCCCTAACGGTATAACTCTAGAAACACTACTTTTTCTCATTCAACCGAACAAAGAGTGAAACCCAAGTATATTGTTTTATTATGCCCCAAGAGTGTATATTGGCAACGTATCGTTGTCTACGTTCACAAGAACCGAAACCGGAACAACATTAGACTACTCAGTTGCGCCCAAACAGTATAACTTTAGAAACAGTACTTTCTCTCATTCAACCGAACAAAGAGTGAAACCCAATTATATTGTTCTATTATGCCCCGGGAGTGAATATCGGCAACGTATAGTTGTCTACGTTCACAAGAACCAGAACAGGAACAACCTTAGACTACTCAGTTGCGCCCTAACAGTATAACTTTAGAAACAGTACTTTTTCTCATTCAACCGAACAAAGAGTGAAACCCAATTATATTGTTCTATTATGCCCCGAGAGTGTATATTGGCAACGTATCGTTGTCTACATTCACAAGAAGCGAAACCGGAACAACATAAGACTACTCGCGACCTAACAAGATAACTTTAGAAACGATTTTTCTCATTCAACCGAACAAAGAGTGAAACCTAATTATATTGTTCTATTATGCCCCGAGAGTGAATATTGGCAACGTATCGTTGTCTACGTTCACAAGAACCAAAACCGGAACAACATTAGATTACTCAGTTGCGCCCTAACAGTATAACTTTAGAAACAGTACATTTCCTCATTCAACCGAACAAAGAGTGAAACCCAATTATATTGTTCAATTTTGCCCCGAGAGTGTATATTGGCAACGTATCGTTGACTACGTTCACAAGAACCAAAACCGGAACAACATTAGACAACTCAGTAGCGCCCTAACAGCATAACTTTGGAAACAGTACTTTTTCTCATTCCACCGAACAAAGAGTAAAACCTAATTATATTGTTCTATTATGCCCCGAGAGTGTATATTTGCAACGTATCGATGTCTACGTTCACAAGAACCAAAACCGGAATAACATTAGACTCCTCCGTTGCGCCCAAACAGTATAACTTTGGAAACAGTACTTTTTCTCATTCCACCGAACAAAGAGTAAAACTTCAATATATTGTTCAATTATGCCCCGAGAGTGTCTATTGGCAACGTATCGTTGTCTATGTTCACAAGAACCAAAACCGGAACAACATTAGACTACTCAGTTGCGCCCTAACAGTAGACTTTAGAAACAGTACTTTTTCTCATTCAACCGAACAAAGAGTGAAACCCAATTATATTGTTCTATTATGCCCCGAGAGTGTATATTTGCAACGTATCGTTGTCTACGTTCACAAGAACCGAAACAGGAACAACATTAGACTACTCAGTTGCGCCCTAACAGTATAACTTTAGAAACAGTACTTTTTCTCATTCAACCGAACAAAGAGTGAAACCCAATTATATTGTTCTATTTTGCCCCGAGAGTGTATATTGGCAACGTATCGTTGTCTACGTTCACAAGAACCAAAACCGGAACAACATTAGTTGCTCCCTAACAAGATAACTTTAGAAACAGTACTTTCTCTCATTCAACCGAACAAAGAGTGAAACCCAATTATATTGTTCTATTATGCCCCGAGAGTGTATATTTGCAACGTATCGTTGTATACGTTCACAAGAACCGAAACCGGAACAACATTAGACTACTCAGTTGCGCCCTAACAGTATAACTTTAGAAACAGTACTTTTTCTCATTCAACCGAACAAAGAGTGAAACCCAATTATATTGTTCTATTTTGCCCCAAGAGTGTATATTGGTAACGTATCGTTGACTACGTTCACAAGAACCAAAATCGGAACAACATTAGACAACTCAGTTGCGAACTAATAGTATAACTTTAAAAACAGTACTTTCTCTCATTCAACCGAACAAAGAGTGAAACCCAATTATATTGTTCTATTATGCCCCGGGAGTGAATATCGGCAACGTATCGTTGTCTACGTTCGCAAGAACCAAAACCGGAACAACATTAGACTACTTGCGCCTAACAAAGATAACTCTAGAAACAGTACTTTTTCTCATTCAACCGAACAAAGAGTGAAACCCAATTATATTGTTTTATTATGCCCCAAGAGTGTATATTGGCAACGTATCGTTGTCTACGTTCACAAGAACCGAAACCGGAACAACATTAGACTACTCAGTTGCGCCCTAACAGTATAACTCTAGAAACAGTACTTTTTCTCATTCAACCGAACAAAGAGTGAAACCCAATTATATTGTTCTATTATGCCCCGAGAGTGTATATTTGCAACGTATCGTTGTATACGTTCACAAGAACCGAAACCGGAACAACATTAGACTACTCAGTTGCGCCCTAACAGTATAACTTTAGAAACAAGATTTTTCTCATTCAACCGAACAAAGAGTGAAACCCAATTATATTGTTCTATTTTGCCCCAAGAGTGTATATTGGCAACGTATCGATGACTACGTTCACAAGAACCAAAATCGGAACAACATTAGACAACTCGATTCTTGCGCACTAATAGTATAACTTTAGAAACAAGATTTCTCTCATTCAACCGAACAAAGAGTGAAACCCAATTATATTGTTCTATTATGCCCAGGGAGTGAATATCGGCAACGTATCGTTGTCTACGTTCGCAAGAACCAAAACCGGAACAACATTAGACTACTCAGTTGCGCCCTAACGGTATAACTCTAGAAACAGTACTTTTTCTCATTCAACCGAACAAAGAGTGAAACCCAATTATATTGTTTTATTATGCCCCAAGAGTGTATATTGGCAACGTATCGTTGTCTACGTTCACAAGAACCGAAACCGGAACAACATTAGACTACTCAGTTGCGCCCTAACAGTATAACTTTAGAAACAGTACTTTTTCTCATTCAACCGAACAAAGAGTGAAACCCAATTATATTGTTCTATTTTGCCCCGAGAGTGTATATTGGCAACGTATCGTAGACTACGTTTGTATGGTGTCGGACTTCCAAAACTGTGAAGTTACCGTGGAAGTAGTATACCGAAATTTAATATAAAAAATTAAATGTAAATAAAAATAGTGTGAGATACTATTTTTATTGGACTTAAGGGTGTAAGAATAGGTTAGAAATGAACTGTGCTGAAATCGGAGCGAAAACAAAAGATATAGAATTTTCTGTGAGAAGCGGGACAGAGAATTAGCAGAAAATGCACAGTGTCAGAAAATTATGAAAATTGGCGGGCATGTCAGGAATATTTTTACGAGGCTAAATATAAAGTTTCGTGCCATTCCGACATCCAGAAGATGAGAAATAAATGTCCGAATGTTATCTGATAACGATTACAGTTCGGTACAGTTCGCAGTGGCCAAACGGGGTCGAAACTGAAGAATTAAAATTTCTTCTGTTAAGTTATGTGAAAACGAACATAACTGTCGAGTTTGAGCTCGATCGGACATTCCGAAGGGCAGATAAAAATATCTGAACCTAATCTGAAAGTTAGATGTGAATAGTGCTAAATTGAGGGACTAATGTGTAAAATGGGATTTAATTCCTATGCTTCTTCTTCGCCTCCCAACCACACACACACACGCACACCCTCACACCCACATACATGAGGGGAGAGGTAAATCTCCCTTTCTCTCTCTAGATTTCTCCCAAAATTGGTGGAATCGATGGAGATCGAAGTTTCAAAGCGAGTCGTCTTCGTCTTCTTCACCTTCTCCTTGGATTTGGAGCAACTTTGAGGTGAGCTTCTTGAGCCCACTAATGGCAATTTCTTAGGGTTTGATTTATATCCTTTAATAATGGGTTTAATGGAATCCTAGCATGCTAATTAGAGGCATATTGCTTAAATCATAGATTAATTCAATGATTTTTGCAATAGTAGCAAACCTAGGGTTAGAAATGCAATTTTTGCTATTTGATGGGTTTGATCTAAATTGAACCTACGTAAATCTAATTGCTAGGTAACGAAACGCGTTGGCGAAGTCAGTTCGGCAATCCGACGAGCCGTTGCGAAGATATGGAGGTTTGAAGCCGTTGACGTAAAAATAGTCGCAGCTTGCGGCGAAAGCTTCCAAAAATCGTGAAAATGGAATCGTGGGCTCGTGGCAACAAACCGAAGACCTATAATTTACGGGGCTGCGAAGCGGAGCATGGTTGAGGCGCAGTTGCAGTATCAAGCCGAACCGGATACCGAGTGCCGTGGAGGCCGATTGCGAGTGACGACGAGCAATCGGAACGCGATAAAAGGTGGGGGTGTCGTCGAAGCCATCGAGCTTCCTTCTATGTCTTAGTGCTTTATTGATTTACATATGGCATGATGTATATATATTGTGCTTTATGGATTTGCATTATAGGGTGATGATACATGCATTCCTACTCCTAGTATGATATCTATGATTAATATAGTATTATGATGTGAATACTTGATGTGATGGACATAGGATTAGGAGATGACATTGGAAACCTATGATCCAAAATGTAAGAAGAACCTAGCATATATGACATAGTGTTGTGAAACCCTATAATGACAACTTAGTGAACATGTGCACGTAGTGTGTGGAGAACATTAAACCATGAGAATTGGGTGTACTTGATATAACTACATATAAATGCATTAGAACTATATGCTAGATGATGACATGATAAAGAAATGCTAAGTGATATAGTTGATTGCACGTCGATATACATGCGTAGTAAAGATATGCTAGATGTATTAAGTATCTTGAGATTTTGTGTTGAGAACATTAAATTGTGACGAGTGGCATTAACCTAGTGTCATGAACCTAGGATAGATCGAGTGGCATTAACCTAGGGTCATGAACATAGGTTGGACAAGTGAACCTAGAATCAGGATCTAGGTGGATTGACATCAAACCTAGTGTTGTTAAACATAGGTCGAGCATTAACCTAGTGTCATGAACCTAGGATGGATAAGAATGGCAAGGAACCTAGTGTTATGGAACATAGGTCGACAGTGAACCTAGAGTCAGTTCGATCTAGGTGAGTGGCATAAGAACTTACTACAGTTGAGACACTAGGAAGTTGAGTGTAAAGATATGATAAATTCCCTATTAGCTAGGGTATCCTCCGTGGGCGAGGATTGGACTGGAGCTCGCGTTGTCTGTTTTCTCCTCGTGGTGGTCGCTCCACACGAGATGTGCACTCCGGAGTACTAGGCACAGGCTATGGTAGTAGCGGCTTGACCGGCAGCAGCTAGCTATCCACAGACGGCCTCGGGCGAGTTGAGCAGTTTAGACTCCTCGTCGTCGAGGCAAGGGACGCGAGAGTGAGGCAAGCCCTCGGGCAAGCCAAGTGGATTGGGTATTCAAGGGAATAGTAAACTTATTGAGCATAGTAGTATGATGGTTAGCCTTTGCTATGAGTCGCATTGTCGTGGAGCATAGTTGCCTAATAGATAGCCTAATGGATCTAGCTTCAGACCCTGAGTGAACATATTATTCCTTCACCTATGAGAGTTGAGATTATGAGTTGAGATTAGTAGAGTGAGATTATGTGTTTGGGCTAGTAGAGTGAGATTATGTGTTGGGACTAGTAGAGTGATATGACCACTGGATGTGAAATCTTAGGCGGGGTAGCCTAAAGGATTGGGTCACAGGATTTCTAGGCTTAGGCGGGGTAGCCTAAGAGATTGGGTCATGAATTGGGTCATAACATGAATAGCATAAGAGGATTTGCATTCATACCAGGATGTGACATAGTATCGCATAGCTATGTTTTTGTTCTATTTATTATATCGTCGATATTCACTAGCATTATGTTAGGTGGCTGTTATATGATATTGAGCATAGTGGTATAGTAGCTAGCTTTCACTATGAGTTTATGCATTACATTGACCGGAGGCATAGCAAGATATTGCATCTCTATTTATAGTATAGCTGCTGATTTCTATTATATCGATCTATCTATCTATCTGTCTTTCTGTGCCTCCTTGGACCTAGTGGGAAGATCGGCGGGGTCGGCGGCCGAGCCCACTGGGAACTATATTTATATAGTTCTCACCCCGTGTGGTTGGGGTACTATTACAGGTACAGGTACGAGTGCGCCAGCTGAGGATCGTGGTAGGGGCTTAGCGCCCTAGTGCTAGTGAGTAGATGCTTCCTATTTGCATTAGAGTTTCCATATGTATATTGGAGAGTAGATGATGTATAGGTTGTGAGGTATTTTGAGTGATTGTATATCTCATGTTATAATCTCGAGGATGTAAGCTTTATGTTCATATTTTGGAAGTTGTATGGTAATCAAATTGTATTAAGCAGTTGTATGGATGTAATAGACTAGTATCTCTCTTTTATTCACTTGTATGTTACTCGTGATGCTTGCTCTTGTATGATCTGCACTGGTTGTGCTCTCGTCGCTGTTGTTTGATCTTGTACGTATTCAAGTTGTTTCCTGGGAACTTGTTGTACTTGATCTCGTCGCTTTAGCCTTGGGCGGACAGGGGAGGTGCTGTCCGTTCGGCGTCTGTTTGACGTGCCCGGGCCGGACCAAATTGGTAGCGGGCTCCGGGCGTGACAACGTTCACAAGAACCAAAACGGGAACAACATTAGACAACTCAGTTGCGCCCTAACAGCATAACTTTGGAAACAGTACTTTTTCTCATTCCACCGAACAAAGAGTAAAACCTAATTATATTGTTCTATTATGCCCCGAGAGTGTCTATTGGCAACGTATCGTTGTCTATGTTCACAAGAACCAAACTCGGAACAACATTAGACTACTCAGTTGCGCCCTAACAGTATAACTTTAGAAACAGTACTTTTTCTCATTCAACCGAACAAAGAGTAAAACCTAATTATATTGTTCTATTATGCCCCGAGAGTGTATATTGGCAACGTATCGTTGTCTATGTTCACAAGAACCAAAATCGGAACAACATTAGACTACTCAGTTGCGCCCTAACAGTATAACTTTAGAAACAGTACTTTTTCTCATTCAACCGAACAAAGAGTGAAACCCAATTATATTGTTCTATTATGCCCCGAGAGTGTATATTTGCAACGTATCGTTGTATACGTTCACAAGAACCGAAACAGGAACAACATTAGACTACTCAGTTGCGCCCTAACAGTATAACTTTAGAAACAGTACTTTTTCTCATTCAACCGAACAAAGAGTGAAACCCAATTATATTGTTCTATTTTGCCCCAAGAGTGTATATTGGCAACGTATCGTTGACTACGTTCACAAGAACCAAAATCGGAACAACATTAGACAACTCAGTTGCGCACTAATAGTATAACTTTAGAAACAGTACTTTCTCTCATTCAACCGAACAAAGAGTGAAACCCAATTATATTGTTCTATTATGCCGAGGGAGTGAATATCGGCAACGTATCGTTGTCTACGTTCGCAAGAACCAAAACCGGAACAACATTAGACTACTCAGTTGCGCCCTAACGGTATAACTCTAGAAACAGTACTTTTTCTCATTCAACCGAACAAAGAGTGAAACCCAATTATATTGTTTTATTATGTCCCAAGAGTGTATATTGGCAACGTATCGTTGTCTACGTTCACAAGAACCGAAACCGGAACAACATTAGACTACTCAGTTGCGCCCAAACAGTATAACTTTAGAAACAGTACTTTCTCTCATTCAACCGAACAAAGAGTGAAACCCAATTATATTGTTCTATTTTGCCCCGAGAGTGTATATTGGCAACGTATCGTTGACTACGTTCACAAGAACCAAAACGGGAACAACATTAGACAACTCAGTTGCGACCTAACAGCATAACTTTGGAAACGATGCTTTTTCTCATTCCACCGAACAAAGAGTAAAACCTAATTATATTGTTCTATTATGCCCCGGGAGAGTAAATTTGCAACATATCGATGTCACCGTTCACAAGAACCAAAACCGGAACAACATTAGACTCCTCCGTTGCGCCCTAACAATATAACTTTGGAAACAGTACTTTTTCTCATTCCACCGAACAAAGAGTAAAACCTAAATATATTGTTCAATTATGCCCCGAGAGTGTCTATTGGCAACGTATCGTTGTCAATGTTCACAAGAACCAAACTCGGAAGAACAATAGACTACTCAGTTGCGCCCTAACGGTATAACTCTAGAAACAGTACTTTTTCTCATTCAACCGAACAAAGAGTGAAACCCAATTATATTGTTTTATTATGCCCCAAGAGTGTATATTGGCAACGTATCGTTGTCTACGTTCACAAGAACCGAAACCGGAACAACATTAGACTACTCAGTTGCGCCCTAACAGTATAACTTTAGAAACAGTACTTTTTCTCATTCAACCGAACAAAGAGTGAAACCCAATTATATTGTTCTATTATGCCCCGAGAGTGTATATTTGCAACGTATCGTTGTATACGTTCACAAGAACCGAAACCGGAACAACATTAGACTACTCAGTTGCGCCCTAACAGTATAACTTTAGAAACAGTACTTTTTCTCATTCAACCGAACAAAGAGTGAAACCCAATTATATTGTTCTATTTTGCCCCAAGAGTGTATATTGGCAACGTATCGATGACTACGTTCACAAGAACCAAAATCGGAACAACATTAGACAACTCAGTTGCGCACTAATAGTATAACTTTAGAAACAGTACTTTCTCTCATTCAACCGAACAAAGAGTGAAACCCAATTATATTGTTCTATTATTCCCCGAGAGTGTATATTTGCAACGTATCGTTGTATACGTTCACAAGAACCGAAACCGGAACAACATTAGACTACTCAGTTGCGCCCTAACAGTATAACTTTAGAAACAGTACTTTTTCTCATTCAACCGAACAAAGAGTGAAACCCAATTATATTGTTCTATTTTGCCCCAAGAGTGTATATTGGCAACGTATCGATGACTACGTTCACAAGAACCAAAATCGGAACAACATTAGACAACTCAGTTGCGCACTAATAGTATAACTTTAGAAACAGTACTTTCTCTCATTCAACCGAACAAAGAGTGAAACCCAATTATATTATTCTATTATGCCCCGAGAGTGTATTTTGGCAGCGTATCGTTGTCTACGTTCACAAGAACCAAAACCGGAACAACATTAGACTACTCGTTGCGCCTAACGGTATAACTTTCGAAACAGTACTTTTTCTCATTCAACCGAACAAAGAGTGAAACCCAATTATATTGTTTTATTATGCCCCAAGAGTGTATATTGGCAACGTATCGTTGTCTACGTTCACAAGAACCGAAACCGGCACAACATTAGACTACTCAGTTGCGCCCTAACAGTATAACTTTAGAAACAGTACTTTTTCTCATTCAACCGAACAAAGAGTGAAACCCAATTATATTGTTCTATTTTGCCCCGAGAGTGTATATTGGCAACGTATCGTTGACTACGTTCACAAGAACCAAAACGGGAACAACATTAGACAACTCAGTTGCGCCCCAACAGTATAACTTTGGAAACAGTACTTTCTCTCATTCCACCGAACAAAGAGTAAAACCTAATTATATTGTTCTATTATGCCCCGGGAGTGCAAATTTGCAACATATCGATGTCACCGTTCACAAGAACCAAAATCGGAACAACATTAGACTCCTCCGTTGCGCCCTAACAGTATAACTTTGGAAACAGTACTTTTTCTCATTCCACCGAAAAAAGAGTAAAACCTAAATATATTGTTCAATTATGCCCCGAGAGTGTCTATTGGCAACGTATCGTTGTCTATGTTCACAAGAACCAAACTCGGAACAACATTAGACTACTCAGTTGCGCCTAACAGGTATAACTTTAGAAACAAGATTTTTCTCATTCAACCGAACAAAGAGTGAAACCCAATTATATTGTTCTATTATGCCCGAGAGTGTATATTTGCAACGTATCGTTGTATACGTTCACAAGAACCGAAACCGAACAACATTAGACTACTCGGTTGCGCCACTAACGGTATAACTTTAGAAACAAGATTTTTCTCATTCAACCGAACAAAGAGTGAAACCCAATTATATTGTTCTATTTTGCCCCAAGAGTGTATATTGGCAACGTATCGTTGACTACGTTCACAAGAACCAAAATCGGAACAACATTAGACAACTCAGTTGCGCACTAATAGTATAACTTTAGAAACAGTACTTTTTCTCATTCAACCGAACAAAGAGTGAAACCCAATTATATTGTTCTATTTTGCCCCGAGAGTGTATATTGGCAACGTATCGTTGACTCCGTTCATAAGAACCAAAATCGGAACAACATTAGAAAACTCAGTTGCGCCTAACAGTATAACTCTAGAAACAGTACTTTTTCTCATTCAACCGAACAAAGAGTGAAACCCAATTATATTGTTTTATTATGTCCCAAGAGTGTTTATTGGCAACGTATCGTTGTCTACGTTCACAAGAACCGAAACCGGAACAACATTAGACTACTCAGTTGCGCCCAAACAGTATAACTTTAGAAACAGTACTTTTTCTCATTCAACCAAACAAAGAGTGAAACCCAATTATATTGTTCTATTTTGCCCGAGAGTGTATATTGGCAACGTATCGTTGACTACGTTCACAAGAACCAAAACGGGAACAACATTAGACAACTCGATTGCGCCTAACAAAGATAACTTTGGAAACAAAGATTTTTCTCATTCCACCGAACAAAGAGTAAAACCTAATTATATTGTTCTATTATGCCCCGGGAGAGCAAATTTGCAACATATCGATGTCACCGTTCACAAGAACCAAAACCGGAACAACATTAGACTCCTCCGTTGCGCCCTAACAATATAACTTTGGAAACAGTACTTTTTCTCATTCCACCGAACAAAGAATAAAACCTAAATATATTGTTGAATTATGCCCCGAGAGTGTCTACTGGCAACGTATCGTTGTCAATGTTCACAAGAACCAAACTCGGAAGAACAATAGACTACTCAGTTGCGCCCTAACAGTATAACTTTAGAAACAGTACTTTTTCTCATTCAACCGAACAAAGAGTGAAACCCAATTATATTGTTCTATTATGCCCCGAGAGTGTATATTTGCAACGTATCGTTGTATACGTTCACAAGAACCAGAATAGGAACAACATTAGACTACTCAATTGCGCCCTAACAGTATAACTTTAGAAACAGTACTTTTTCTCATTCAACCGAACAAAGAGTGAAACCCAATTATATTGTTCTATTTTGCCCCAAGAGTGTATATTGGCAACGTATCGTTGACTACGTTCACAAGAACCAAAATCGGAACAACATTAGACAACTCAGTTGCGCACTAATAATATAACTTTAGAAACGAAGATTTTCTCTCATTCAACCGAACAAAGAGTGAAACCCAATTATATTGCTCTATTATGCCCAGGGAGTGAATATCGGCAACGTATCGTTGTCTACGTTCGCAAGAACCAAAACCGGAACAACATTAGACTACTCAGTTGCCCCCTAACGATATAACTCTAGAAACAGTACTTTTTCTCATTCAACCGAACAAAGAGTGAAACCCAAGTATATTGTTTTATTATGCCCCAAGAGTGTATATTGGCAACGTATCGTTGTCTACGTTCACAAGAACCGAAACCGGAACAACATTAGACTACTCAGTTGCGCCCTAACAGTATAACTTTAGAAACAGTACTTTTTCTCATTCAACCGAACAAAGAGTGAAAACCAATTATATTGTTCTATTATGCCCCGGGAGTGAATACCGGCAACGTATCGTTGTCTACGTTCGCAAGAACCAAAACCGGAACAACATTAGACTACTCAGTTGCCCCCTAACGGTATAACTCTAGAAACAGTACTTTTTCTCATTCAACCGAACAAAGAGTGAAACCCAAGTATATTGTTTTATTATACCCCAAGAGTGTATATTGGCAATGTATCGTTGTCTACGTTCACAAGAACCGAAACCGGAACAACATTAGACTACTCAGTTGCGCCCTAACAGTATAACTTTAGAAACAAGATTTTTCTCATTCAACCGAACAAAGAGTGAAACCCAATTATATTGTTCTATTTTGCCCCGAGAGTGTATATTGGCAACGTATCGTTGACTACATTCACAAGAACCAAAACGGGAACAACATTAGACAACTCAGTTGCGCCCTAACAGCATAACTTTGGAAACAGTACTTTTTCTCATTCCACCGAACAAAGAGTAAAACCTAATTATATTGTTCTTTTATGCCCCGGGAGTGTAAATTTGCAACATATCGATGTCACCGTTCACAAGAACCAAAATCGGAACAACATTAGACTCCTCCGTTGCGCCCTAACAGTATAACTTTGGAAACAGTACTTTTTCTCATTCCACCGAAAAAAGAGTAAAACCTAAATATATTGTTCAATTATGCCCCGAGAGTGTCTATTGGCAACGTATCGTTGTCTATGTTCACAAGAACCAAACTCGGAACAACATTAGACTACTCATTTGCGCCCTAACAGTATAACTTTAGAAACAGTACTTTTTCTCATTCAACCGAACAAAGAGTGAAACCCAATTATATTGTTCTATTATACCCCGAGAGTGTATATTTGTAAGATACCGAACTTCCGGAAATTATGAAGTTGCGGTGAGATGTAGTATACGGGATTCTCAGTTTAAAAATAAATAAAAATAAAAAATAGTGTGAGACACTACTTTTTATTGGACTTAGAGAAGTAAAGTATAGGTCAAAAATGACCTGTGCTGAAATCGGAGCGAAAATAGAAGACTGGAATTTTCTGTGTGAAACGGGACAGATAAATTAGCAGAAAATGCACAGTGTCAGAAAATTATGAAAACTGAGGGGCATGTCAGGATTGTCATTACGAGGCTAGATTTAAAGTTTCGTGCCATTCTGACACCCGGAAGATGAGAAATAAAATCCGAATGCTATCTGATAGCGATTACGATTCGGTACAACTTTCAGTGACCAAATGGGGTCGAAATTGAAAGATTTAAATTTCTTCTGTTAAGTTATGTAAAAACGAACATAACTGTCAAATTTGAGCTCAATCGGACATTCCGAAGGGAGGCGAAGATCTCAAAGCTTTGAAAATTTAAGTGAATAGTATGAATAGTGTTTGGGTGTTGCTTAATGCAAGCCTTCTTCTCCTGCCTCCCAAACCGAGCACCCACACACCTCAACACACTCACACGCACACATGAGGAGAAAGAAAATCCTCCCTTTCTCTCTCTAAATATCTCTCTCATCTCTCTATATATTCCGCTCAAATTCGCGGTGTTGGCGGAGAACGATCCTGCGAACGCATTGGAGGCGTCGGTTTGTGCTTTCGGGCGGCCGTTGGAGCGGCGTGTCTTCGAATTCCTGCTGCTCACAATGGTGGTAAGCGTTTAGGTTTTGGTTTATATGCTCTAAGAATGGATTTATTGGAGCTCCTAGATGCTAATTAGAGGTTTATTGCTTAAATCATAGATTAATTAAATGATTTTGGCAATAGTAAATCTATAGGATTTAGAAATGCAATTTTCGCTATTAGATGGGTTTGATCTAAATTGAACCTATGTAAACCTAATTGATAGGTAACGAAACACGCTGGCAAAGTCGGTTCGGCAATCCGTCGAGCCGTTGCGAAGATATTGAGGATTTAAGCCTTTAATGTAAAGTTGGTCGCAGCTTGCCGAAAGCTTCCAAAAATCGTGAAAATGGAATCGGGGCTCGTGGCGGCAAACCGAAGACCTATAATTTTCGGGGCTGCGAGAAGCGGAGCACGGTTGAGGCATAGTTGCGAGATTGGGCCGAACCGGATACCGAGTGCGGAGGCCGATTGCAAGTGTCGACGAGCAATCGGAACGCTATAAAAGGTGGGGGGTGTTGTCCGAAGCAGCTGGGCTGCTCCCTATGTCTATTTGTGCATATATGTCCACAAATATGTAATATCGATCTAGTGTAATTGTCAAGTATATGATAGGGTTGAGATATTCTCTTTATTTGCATGTATTCTAGCTAGTGTAGCAAATTGAGTGGACACTAGGAGAGAATACAGAATAAAGGTGAATGATAATGTAGAAACCCTAACGTAAAGAACTTGTATGAGTGACAAGAACAAAGGACATTGACAATATAGATCGAGTGGCATCTAGGAGAAATGATAACCTAGGTTGAATGACATCTAGGAAAAAGATAACCTAGATTGAGTGACATCTAGATGAATGAGAACCTAGATCGAGTGGCATCTAGGAGAAATGATAACCTAGGTTGAATGACATCTAGGAAAATGATAACCTAGATTGAGTGACATCTAGATGAATGAGAACCTAGATCGAGTGGCATCTAGTAAACAAGAACATTGACAAGAATCTGTCGAACTAGTGTGTAGATGTACACCGTGCATATTGGGCTAGCATTGACAGCTTTAAGAGATTGCACCAGTGGTACACCGTGCATATTGGGCTAGCATTGATAGCTTTGAGAGATTGCACCAGTGGTACACCGTGCATATTGGGCTAGCAATGATAGCTTTGAGAGATTGCACTTGTAGTTGACAGGGTATCCTCCTGAGTGAGGATTGGATCATACTCACGTGTCTGTTCAGAGCTTGTGGAGGTCGCTCCTCACAAGCGTGCACTCCGGAGTTGTCACACGAGGGGCTAACGTACTTGCCCATGGACTAACGTACCTGTCCAGCAGACGGTCTCAGGTAGACGAGTGACCAGTACCTCTTACCTGGAGATTGAGTGAGTCGGGGCGAACCTTGAGGGTAAGCCAAGAGATTTGATAAAGTAAAGAACTTTTGAGCATAGTAGCATGGTTGTTTCTGTATTATATTGAGCATGCTTACTTGTGGTTTGGGCATAGTAGGATAGATGACTTAGCATGATAGTTCTTTAAACTATATTGAACATGCTTGTTTATACTGTTGAGTATAGTAGAAATATCTGCAGCATGGTTTACAGCTTTCCATATAAATATCTATCTGTACATGTTTATGCCCTATGGACCTAGTGGGGAGATCGGTGAGGTCGGCGGCCGAGCCCACTGGGAACTAAGGAAGTTAGTTCTCACCCCACCATTATTACAGGGGCTAGCGAGAGTGGACCGACAGAGGACCGAGGTTGGGGCACAGTGCCCTAGTAGCTAGCGGCTTCCAGTATGCATTAGAGTACCCTCGTGTACATTCGAGTTATTGGTGAGGTTAAATGTATTCATTGGTGAGGTTATGTATATTTAATTGAGAGATGAAATATGTGTATTCATTTGAGAGTTGAAAGAAGAAAAGTGTAAATTATATTGTGAATGTCAAAAATGGATGTAATAGCTAGATGTTTCTCTCTTTATTTACTTGTATAGTATACTTGTATCTTGCTCTTACTTACTAGCACTTGTGGTGCTTCGTCTCCTGTCATGTATGCTTTTGAATTCTTCCTGGGAAATTCATGTACATGACTTGTTGTCGAGCCTTGGGCGGACGGGAAGTCTGTCCGTTCGGCGTACGTTTGACGTGCCGGACCGGACCAAATTGGTAGCGGTCGCGGGGCGTGACAGGTTAAATGGTATCAGAGCAAGCTAAGAGCAAGTAAAGAGAGAGTCTAGGATTGACCTAGGATACCCTAGGACGGTTAACCTTAAGGCAATAGGTGCGTGAGTGGAACGTGAACCTATTACGGTGGCGGAAGTTGAATCGATTGGGTTAAGTATTGAAACCTCTAAAATGGATGTTAGAGGTAGACTCAAGATGTGGTTTATTCTCAACCGAGTGTGTTCATGTTGGGCGTACGACAACATGAAACCGAGGGACGAGAATAGACGCTCTTGTGTGACTTTCGCCCGATTTGAGTCTAGTCGGTGTCGGTTGTTATGTGCTTGACCTAGAGGGTCGAGACTGGTTGTGTTGTCGCGGTTCGAGGGACAATGTTACCGCGTAGGCGATCTTTGTTTAGATCGGCGCGGGAGGGGACAAGTGATGTCCCTGAGCATTTCGGTGTACGAGCGGAGACTTGGAACTTCGCTAACGGTTGGCCACACTCGTAGAAGTGATGAGGCAACGAGCCGAGTTGGTGTAACGACAGCAAAAGGCCGTCATGCGCCAAGAGGATACGGATCCGTGTATCGTGGAGTGTTGGATGAACTCCATGGAGGCTCTCTTTGAGGGTCTATGCGTAGTGTAGCGGGACGAGGTACATCTAGACGTGCGTTGTCTGAAACAATCGGCGAGAGTGTGGTGGAAAGGCATCAAGCGGATTTGATCGCCTAGTATCCCTCTTGTGACTTGGGATGAGTTTCGGGGATTGATATTCTCTACCCAATTCCCCGATAGTGTAGAAAGAAAGCTTCAGGAGAGGATTGGGGGACTAAGGTCTTTACCTTCTTCCTCCAGTGGAGAAGCTTTCGGAGTTAAGCTCTCGAGCTTGCTAATGGCATACATCTAGAGTTTTGCTATTCAGACTCCAGAATGGTTTGAGATGACTAAACCTTAGCGTTGGTGACGACCTTCTCCTCTCTGGGACAACTTGTGGGCCTTTGGCATGGTCCGGAGAGCGAGATGAGATGATCAAGCAACCGAAAGGGCTTGCAGCAAGCGCCAGGTGGCTATGGATATGCGATCCAGGTTGAAGAACCTGCAGCTGCTGGCGGGGACCTAGCAAGTGTGGTATTGCTAGGGCAAGCGTACGCTTTTGCATAATGATAAGTCGACGCATTGCATGCATTCATTAAGGGGTCAGTTGCTACTATTGATACATCCTTATAGTAGGGACCTAGTGACGGGTAAGTGGAGACACCCGGGCATGCTTGCGAAAGCGTGGCACTGCCTTGGAGCGGTGAGAGCCAAGTGGCACTAGCAAATGGCTAGTGGTGACTCTTGGACGAGAGATAAGACTCGTGGTAGAGACGGAGTAGTGCGGCGACTCTCAAGGCAATGAGTAGTGGATTGCGAGAGTTGAGCCGTGATACTTGTGGGTACCCGAGCAATCCGAGTGTTTCGGATGTAGTTTCGATGGACCGAACGATGGAAGTAGAACCACTGTTGAGAGTGTAATCGGTTGGTTGTCGAGTACGGGCATGTGAGGCCTAGTGATACCTCGAATTGAGGTAGGTGGGTAGTGTTCATGTAGTCAGCATGCATAGGCAGAGTGGCCTAATGCTTGACATAGTTTGAACCACCGTTGCGAAAATAGTTGGTTCGCGCCGAGTTGGCCTGTAGGCCAGTGGTACCTCAAAGTGGGGTCAGAAAAGGTACTATAGTAAATGGTGCGCGGGAGCAATAGTGCCCAGAGCCAAGACTTGGCATAGAACGCCCGAGTACAGGTACTCGTGGAGTGCGGTTTCGATTCAGCTGTGAGAGTGAGTTGGCAGTAGCACGTTAGCATTGCTAAGTGTGAAGCGGGCCATGGATCACTCGTAGGGTCGGTGGCTCGCACTAGGTGCTTCGGAGCCGATAGTGTGTATAGCTCTATAGAGCATGTCGTATAGGACGACGTTGGTGGGTAATGCTTGGGGACGACCCGTGCCTGGAATGTGTTTGTGGAGCACAGGCCCTTTGGGCGGCGCGATCATTGTTAGAGACAGCGGCCCGGTACCTACGGGTAGGGCAGAGTTTTGGTCAGGACGGTAGTCCGAGCTTAGACCCGGGAACGTGGAATGCCACGTGTTGGATCATGAGATTGAGGTTACACCCAGTGTACACTGACCCAACCCGAGGATCTATAGTGGTTTGGGGTCTTGTTTACTCCTGGTTGGAATTTGTGCGAATTCCTAAATGAGAATTTCGCCAGGAAGTGAGGATTGGGGCTACGCCGGTGAGCGAGAGACGCTAGGCTTAGTTGAGACGGGTTTAGGCGGTAGCCCTACGTAGAGTTGGTGACCTTTGGCTCACCTATGGAAGCCGAGGATCGACCAAGAACTCTATTAATGAGTTTGGCTTGGATTGTGAACGGAGCGTTCGTGTGGGCTCGTTGTGAGAGTCTCACAATTGACTATTGGTTGTGGCAACTGAAGGAGAAAGTAAAGTGGTCTCTAGGAGACACTTGGACAATGAAAGCCACGTGAGAGAGTTAGAGTTGATGCTCTCAGGTGAGTTGAAGCTTGAAGATAGTGCTCTCAAGAGAATTGAGATTTGAGATGTGCCGAGTGCGCCATCTCGTAGAAGAGCAAAGATCCGATTGTGATGGTAGCACACGCGATGGGTCGAAGCACCAGTGATATTGCTTCTAGGCAATGCCAGTGATCGAATAGGAGTGTATTCCCGGACGGAGGGTGAATGCTAGGAAGAGTTGTACCAGACTCTTGGATATCCAGAGTGGTAAAGCGCCACTTTGTGGACGCTGAGTGATTTCGGAAGTTCTACCCGTGTGCATTGTGTAGCGGTGGTGGGTCGTCCGACTAGTTGACGCATTCTTGCTAGATCCACACCACGAGGATAGCGGGTAGTTCCGGTCTCGAAGGAAGCGGTTCGGCCTTGGTATGCCGGGTTGCGAATGGTGTTGGGGATGTAGAGTCGTCAAGTATCGACTTGCCCTACCACGAGACTCGCGGAATGGTAATGCACTTTCGGTGTTTTGCTTGACCGGGTGTGGGTGAATCTGATCTCACATCTTTCATAGTGGGCCTTTGGACAATTCCGATGAGTAAAAGGCCACTCCGAGATGGGAAAGTGCATTGGAATCCCCGATTGCTCGATAAATCGAGTTAGAGTAGAGATTGGGTTGAAGTGAGTTAGTTTCGGGGACGAAACTCCTTTTAAGGAGGGGAGAATGTAAGATACCGAACTTCCGGAAATTATGAAGTGGCGGTGAGATGTAGTATACGGGATTCTCAGTTTAAAAATAAATAAAAATAAAAAATAGTGTGAGACACTACTTTTTATTGGACTTAGAGAAGTAAAGTATAGGTCAAAAATGACCTGTGCTGAAATCAGAGCGAAAATAGAAGACTGGAATTTTCTGTGTGAAACGGGACAGATAAATTAGCAGAAAATGCACAGTGTCAGAAAATTATGAAAACTGAGGGGCATGTCAGGATTGTCATTACGAGGCTAGATTTAAAGGTTCGTGCCATTCTGACGCCCGGAGGATGAGAAATAAACTCCGAATGCTATCTGATAGCGATTACGGTTCGGTACAACTTTCGATGACCAAATGGGGTCGAAATTGAAAGATTTAAATTTCTTCGTTAAGTTATGTAAAAACGAACATAATCAAATTTGAGCTCAATCGGACATTCCGAAGGGCGGCGAAGATCTCAAAGCTTCAAATTTGAAAATTTAAGTGAATAGTATGAATAGTGTTTGGGTGTTGCTTAATAAAGAAGCAACGCCTTCTTCTCCTCGCCTCCCAAACCGAGCACCCACACACCTCAACACACTCACACGCACACATGAGGAGAAAGAAAATCCTCCCTTTCTCTCTCTAAATATCTCTCTCATCTCTCTATATATTCCGCTCAAATTCGCGGTGTTGGCGGAGAACGATCCTGCGAACGCATTGGAGGCGTCGGTTTGAGCTTTCGGGCGGCCGTTGGAGCGGCGTGTCTTCGACCCGGCGTTCACAATGGTGGTAAGCGTTTAGGTTTTGGTTTATATGCTCTAAGAATGGATTTATTGGAGCTCCTAGATGCTAATTAGAGGTTTATTGCTTAAATCATAGATTAATTAAATGATTTTGGCAATAGTAAATCTATAGGATTTAGAAATGCAATTTTCGCTATTAGATGGGTTTGATCTAAATTGAACCTATGTAAACCTAATTGATAGGTAACGAAACACGCTGGCGAAGTCGGTTCGGCAATCCGTCGAGCCGTTGCGAAGATATTGAGGATTTAAGCCTTTAATGTAAAGTTGGTCGCAGCTTGCAGCGAAAGCTTCCAAAAATCGTGAAAATGGAATCGGGGGCTCGTGGCAGCAAACCGAAGACCTATAATTTTCGGGGCTGCGAAGCGGAGCACGGTTGAGGCATAGTTGCGAGATTGGGCCGAACCGGATACCGAGTGCCGCGGGAGGCCGATTGCAAGTGTCGACGAGCAATCGGAACGCTATAAAAGGTGGGGGGTGTTGTCCGAAGCAGCTGGGCTGCTCCCTATGTCTATTTGTGCATATATGTCCACAAATATGTAATATCGATCTAGTGTAATTGTCAAGTATATGATAGGGTTGAGATATTCTCTTTATTTGCATGTATTCTAGCTAGTGTAGCAAATTGAGTGGACACTAGGAGAGAATACAGGAATAAAGGTGAATGATAATGTAGAAACCCTAATGTAAAGAACTTGTATGAGTGACAAGAACAAAGGACATTGACAATATAGATCGAGTGGCATCTAGGAGAAATGATAACCTAGGTTGAATGACATCTAGGAAAAAGATAACCTAGATTGAGTGACATCTAGATGAATGAGAACCTAGATCGAGTGGCATCTAGGAGAAATGATAACCTAGGTTGAATGACATCTAGGAAAATGATAACCTAGATTGAGTGACATCTAGATGAATGAGAACCTAGATCGAGTGGCATCTAGTAAACAAGAACATTGACAAGAATCATTAACTAGTGTGTAGATGTACACCGTGCATATTGGGCTAGCATTGATAGCTTTAAGAGATTGCACCAGTGGTACACCGTGCATATTGGGCTAGCAATGATAGCTCTGAGAGATTGCACTAGTGGTACACCGTGCATATTGGGCTAGCAATGATAGCTTTGAGAGATTGCACTTGTAGTTGACAGGGTATCCTACTGAGTGCGGATTGGATCATACTCACGTGTCTGCTCGAGCTTGTGGAGGTCGCTCCTCACAAGCGTGCACTCCGGAGTTGTCACACGAGGGGCTAACGTACTTGCCCATGGACTAACGTACCTGTCCAGCAGACGGTCTCAGGTAGACGAGTGACCAGTACCTCTTACCTGGAGATTGAGTGAGTCGGGGCGAACCTTGAGGGTAAGCCAAGAGATTTGATAAAGTAAAGAACATGTTTCTTTTGAGCATAGTAGCATGGTTGTTTACTCTGTATTATATTGAGCATTCTTACTTGTGGTTTGGGCATAGTAGGATAGATGACTTAGCATGATAGTTCTTTAAACTATATTGAACATGCTTGTTTATACTGTTGAGTATAGTAGAAATATCTGCAGCATGGTTTACAGCTTTCCATATAAATATCTATCCGTACATGTTTATGCCCTATGGACCTAGTGGGGAGATCGGTGAGGTCGGCGGCGAGCCCACCGGGAACTAAGGAAGTTAGTTCTCACCCCACCATTATTACGTGGGCTAGCGAGAGTGGACCTACAGAGGACCGAGGTTGGGGCACAGTGCCCTAGTAGCTAGCGGCTTCCAGTATGCATTAGAGTACCCTCGTGTACATTCGAGTTATTGGTGAGGTTAAATGTATTCATTGGTGAGGTTATGTATATTTAATTGAGAGATGAAATATGTGTATTCATTTGAGAGTTGAAAGAAGAAAAGTGTAAATTATATTGTGAATGTCAAAAATGGATGTAATAGCTAGATGTTTCTCTCTTTATTTACTTGTATAGTATACTTGTATCTTGCTCTTACTTACTAGCACTTGTGGTGCTTCGTCTCCTGTCATGTATGCTTTTGAATTCTTCCTGGGAAATTCATGTACATGACTTGTTGTCGAGCCTTGGGCGGACAGGGGAGGTGCTGTCCGTTCGGCGTCTGTTTGACGTGCCCGGACCGGACCAAATTGGTAGCGGTCGCGGGGCGTGACAATATTTGCAACGTATCGTTGTATACGTTCACAAGAACCGAAACCGGAACAACATTAGACTACTCAGTTGCGCCCTAACAGTATAACTTTAGAAACAGTACTTTTTCTCATTCAACCGAACAAAGAGTGAAACCCAATTATATTGTTCTATTATGCCCCAAGAGTGTATATTGGCAACGTATCGTTGTCTACGTTCACAAGAACCAAAATCGGAACAACATTAGACTACTCAGTTGCGCACTAATAGTATAACTTTAGAAACAAGATTTTCTCTCATTCAACCGAACAAAGAGTGAAACCCAATTATATTGTTCTATTATGCCCAGGGAGTGAATATCGGCAACGTATCGTTGTCTATGTTCGCAAGAACCAAAACCGGAACAACATTAGACTACTCAGTTGCGCCCTAACGGTATAACTCTAGAAACAGTACTTTTTCTCATTCAACCGAACAAAGAGTGAAACCCAATTATATTGTTTTATTATGCCCGGAGAGTGTATATTGGCAACGTATCGTTGTCTACGTTCACAAGAACCAAAACCGAACAACATTAGACTACTCAGTTGCGCCCAAACAGTATAACTTTAGAAACAGTACTTTTTCTCATTCAACCGAACAAAAAGAGTGAAACCCAAGTATATTGTTTTATTATACCCCAAGAGTGTATATTGGCAACGTATCGTTGTCTACGTTCACAAGAACCAAAACCGGAACAACATTAGACTACTCAGTTGCGCCCTAACAGTATAACTTTAGAAACAGTACTTTCTCTCATTCAACCGAACAAAGAGTGAAACCCAATTATATTGTTCTATTATGCCCCGAGAGTGTATATTGGCAACGTATAGTTGTCTACGTTCACAAGAACTGTAACAAGAATAACCTTAGACTACTCAATTGCGCCTAACAAGATAACTTTAGAAACAAAGATTTTTTTCTCATTCAACCGAACAAAGAGTGAAACCCAATTATATTGTTCTATTATGCCCGAGAGTGTATATTGGCAACGTATCGTTGTCTACATTCACAAGAAGCGAAACCAGGAACAACATTAGACTACTCGCGACCTAACAAAGATAACTTTAGAAACAAGATTTCTTTTCTCATTCAACCGAACAAAGAGTGAAATCTAATTATATTGTTCTATTATGCCCCGAGAGTGTATATTGGCAACGTATCGTTGTTCTACGTTCACAAGAACCGAAACCGAACAACATTAGATTACTCGGTTGCGCCTAACAAGATATAACTTTAGAAACAAGACATTTTCTCATTCAACCGAACAAAGAGTGAAACCCAATTATATTGTTCAATTTTGCCCGAGAGTGTATATTGGCAACGTATCGTTGACTACGTTCACAAGAACCAAAACCGAACAACATTAGACAACTCGCAGCGCCCAAACAAAGATAACTTTGGAAACAAGATTTTTCTCATTCCACCGAACAAAGAGTAAAACCTAATTATATTGTTCTATTATTCCCAGGAGTGTAAATTTGCAACATATCGATGTCACCGTTCACAAGAACCAAAACCGAATAACATTAGACTCCTCCGTTGCGCCCTAACAAGATAACTTTGGAAACAAAGATTTTTCTCATTCCACCGAACAAAGAGTAAAACTTCAATATATTGTTCAATTATGCCCCGAGAGTGTCTATTGGCAACGTATCGTTGTCTATGTTCACAAGAACCAAACCCGGAACAATATTAGATCGCTTCGCTTGCGCCTAACAAAGAGACTTTAGAAACAAGATTTTTTCTCATTCAACCGAACAAAGAGTGAAACCCAATTATATTGTTCTATTATGCCCGAGAGTGTATATTTGCAACGTATCGTTGTCTACGTTCACAAGAACCGAAACCGAACAACATTAGACTACACATTGCGCCCGACAAGATAACTTTAGAAACAAGATTTTTCTCATTCAACCGAACAAAGAGTGAAACCCAATTATATTGTTCTATTTTGCCCCGAGAGTGTATATTGGCAACGTATCGTTGACTTTGTTCACAAGAACCAAAATCGAACAACATTAGATAACTCATGTTGCTCCCTAACAAAGATAACTTTAGAAACAAGATTTTCTCTCATTCAACCGAACAAAGAGTGAAACCCAATTATATCGTTCTATTATGCCCGAGAGTGTATATTTGCAACGTATCGTTGTATACGTTCACAAGAACCGAAACCTAACAACATTAGACTACTCGGTTGCGCCTAACAAGATAACTTTAGAAACAGATTTTTCTCATTCAACCGAACAAAGAGTGAAACCCAATTATATTGTTCTATTTTGCCCCAAGAGTGTATATTGGCAACGTATCGTTGACTACGTTCACAAGAACCAAAATCGGAACAACATTAGACAACTGCGCACTAATAGTATAACTTTAAAAACAAGATTTTTTTCTCATTCCACGAACAAAGAGTGAAACCCAATTATATTGTTCTATTATGCCCAGGGAGTGAATATCGGCAACGTATCGTTGTCTACGTTCGCAAGCACCAAACCTAACATCATTAGACTACTCACTTGCGCCTAACAAGATAACTCTAGAAACAAGATTTTTCTCATTCAACCGAACAAAGAGTGAAACCCAATTATATTGTTTTATTATGCCCCAGTGTATATTGGCAACGTATGGGTTGTCTAACGTTCTAAGAACCAGCAGGAACAACATTAGACTACTCGGATTCGCATCTTAACGAGTATAACTTTAGAAACTTGATGCTTTTCTCAATTCAGCAAGAACAAAGTTAAACCCAATTATATTGTTCTATTTTGCCCGAGAGTGATATTGTGGCAACGTATAGATTGACTACGTTCACAAGAACCAAAAGCAGAACAACATTAGACAACTAGTTAACACTAACGATATAACTTTGGAAAGCAGTGCTTTTCTCATTCAAGAACAAAGAGTAAAACCTAAATATATTGTTCAATTATGCCCGAGGTGTCTATTGGCAACGTATCGTTGTCTATGTTCTACAAGAACCAAAACTAGGAACAACATTGGAGACTACTGGGTTCTAACAGTATAACTTTAGAAACAGTACTTTTTCTCATTCAACCGAACAAAGAGTGAAACCCAATTATATTGTTCTATTATGCCCCGAGAGTGTATATTTGTAACGTATCGTTGTATACGTTCACAAGAACCAAGCAGGAACAACATTAGACTACTCGATTTGCGCCCTAACGGTATAACTTTAGAAAGCAGTACTTTTCTCATTCAAAGAACAAAGAGTGAAACCCAATTATATTGTTCTATTTTGCCCCAAGAGTGTATATTTGGCAACGTATCGATGACTACGTTCACAAGAACCAAAATCGGAACAACATTAGACAACTCGATTCACTAATAGTATAACTTTAGAAACATTACTTTCTCTCATTCAACCGAACAAAGAGTGAAACCCAATTATATTGTTCTATTATGCCCGGGGAGTGAATATCGGCAGCGTATCGTTGTCTACGTTCGCAAGAACCAAAGCAGGAACAACATTAGACTACTCGGTTGCGCCACTAACGGTATAACTCTAGAAACGGTACTTTTTCTCATTCAACCGAACAAAGAGTGAAACCCAATTATATTGTTTTATTATGCCCCAAGAGTGTATATTGGCAACGTATCGTTGTCTACGTTCTACAAGAAAGCAGGAACAACATTAGACTACTCGATTCCACTAACGGTATAACTTTAGAAACGAGTACTTTTTCTCATTCAAGAACAAAGAGTGAAACCCAATTATATTGTTCTATTTTGCCCGAGAGTGTATATTGGCAACGTATCGTTGACTACGTTCACAAGAACCAAAACGGGAACAACATTAGACAACTCAGTTGCGCCCTAACAGCATAACTTTGGAAACAGTACTTTTTCTCATTCCACCGAACAAAGAGTAAAACCTAATTATATTGTTCTATTATGCCCCGGGAGAAAATTTGCAACATATCGATGTCACCGTTCACAAGAACCAAATTCGGAACAACATTAGACTCCTCGTTGCGCTAACAATATAACTTTGGAAAGCAGTACTTTTTCTCATTCCACCGAACAAAGAGTAAAACCTAAATATATTGTTCAATTATGCCCGAGAGTGTCTATTGGCGTATCGTTGTCTACGTTCACAAGAACCAAACTCGGAACAACATTAGACTACTCAGTTGCGCCCTAACAGTATAACTTTAGAAACAGTACTTTTTCTCATTCAACCGAACAAAGAGTGAAACCCAAATATATTGTTCTATTATGCCCAGAGTGTATATTTGCAACGTATCGTTGTATACGTTCACAAGAACCAAAGCAGGAACAACATTAGACTACTCGGTTGCGCCTAACGGTATAACTTTAGAAACAGTACTTTTTCTCATTCAACCGAACAAAGAGTGAAACCCAATTATATTGTTCTATTTTGCCCCAAGAGTGTATATTGGCAACGTATCGTTGACTACATTCACAAGAACCAAAATCGGAACAACATTAGACAACTCAGTTGCGCACTAATAATATAACTTTAGAAACAGTACTTTCTCTCATTCAACAGAACAAAAAGTGAAACCCAATTATATTGTTCTATTATGCCCAGGGAGTGAATATCGGCAACGTATCGTTGTCTACGTTCACAAGAACCAAAGACGGAACAACATTAGACTACTCAGTTGCCCCCTAACGGTATAACTCTAGAAACAGTACTTTTTCTCATTCAACCGAACAAAGAGTGAAACCCAAGTATATTGTTTTATTATGCCCCAAGAGTGTATATTGGCAACGTATCGTTGTCTACGTTCACAAGAACCGAAACCGGAACAACATTAGACTACTCAGTTGCGCCCTAACAGTATAACTTTAGAAACAGTACTTTCTCTCATTCAACCGAACAAAGAGTGAAACCCAATTATATTGTTCTATTATGCCCCGGAAGTGAATATCGGCAACGTATCGTTGTCTACGTTCACAAGAACCAGAACAGGAACAACCTTAGACTACTCAGTTGCGCCCTAATAGTATAACTTTAGAAACAGTACTTTTTCTCATTCAACCGAACAAAGAGTGAAACCCAATTATATTGTTCTATTATGCCCCGAGAGTGTATATTGGCAACGTATCGTTGTCTACATTCACAAGAAGCGAAACCGGAACAACATTAGACTACTCAGTTGCGACCTAACAGTATAACTTTAGAAACAGTACTTTTTCTCATTCAACCGAACAAAGAGTGAAATCTAATTATATTGTTCTATTATGCCCAGTGTATATTGGCAACGTATCGTTGTCTACGTTCACAAGAACCAAAGCAGGAACAACATTAGATTACTCGATTCTTGCGCCACTAACGGTATAACTTTAGAAAGCAGTACATTTTCTCATTCAAGAACAAAGAGTGAAACCCAATTATATTGTTCAATTTTGCCCCGAGAGTGTATATTGGCAACGTATCGTTGACTACGTTCACAAGAACCAAAACCGGAACAACATTAGACAACTCAGTAGCGCCCTAACAGCATAACTTTGGAAACAGTACTTTTTCTCATTCCACCGAACAAAGAGTAAAACCTAATTATATTGTTCTATTATTCCCCGGGAGTGTAAATTTGCAACATATCGATGTCACCGTTCACAAGAACCAAAACCGGAATAACTTTGGAAACAGTACTTTTTCTCATTCCACCGAACAAAGAGTAAAACTTCAATATATTGTTCAATTATGCCCCGAGAGTGTCTATTGGCAACGTATCGTTGTCTATGTTCACAAGAACCAAACCCGGAACAATATTAGGCGCTCGATTGCGCCCTAACGGTAGACTTTAGAAACGTACTTTTTCTCATTCAACCGAACAAAGAGTGAAACCCAATTATGTTGTTTTATTATGCCCCAAGAGTGTATATTAGCAACGTATCGTTGTCTACGTTCACAAGAACTGAAACAGGAACAACATTAGACTACTCAGTTGCGCCCTAACAGTATAACTTTAGAAACAGTACTTTTTCTCATTCAACCGAACAAAGAGTGAAACCCAATTATATTGTTCTATTTTGCCCCGAGAGTGTATATTGGCAACGTATCGTTGACTTTGTTCACAAGAACCAAAATCGGAACAACATTAGACAACTCAGTTGCTCCCTAACAGTATAACTTTAGAAACAGTACTTTCTCTCATTCAACCGAACAAAGAGTGAAACCCAATTATATCGTTCTATTATGCCCCGAGAGTGTATATTTGCAACGTATCGTTGTATACGTTCACAAGAACTGAAACCGGAACAACATTAGACTACTCAGTTGCGCCCTAACAGTATAACTTTAGAAACAGTACTTTTTCTCATTCAACCGAACAAAGAGTGAAACCCAATTATATTGTTCTATTTTGCCCCGAGAGTGTATATTGGCAACGTATCGTTGACTACGTTCACAAGAACCAAAACCGGAACAACATTAGACAACTCAGTTGCGCACTAATAGTATAACTTTAAAAACAGTACTTTCTCTCATTCAACCGAACAAAGAGTGAAACCCAATTATATTGTTCTATTATGCCCAGGGAGTGAATATCGGCAACGTATCGTTGTCTACGTTCGCAAGAACCAAAACCGAACAACATTAGACTACTCAGTTGCGCCCTAACAGTATAACTTTAGAAACAGTACTTTTTCTCATTCAACCGAACAAAGAGTGAAACCCAATTATATTGTTTTATTATGCCCCAAGAGTGTATATTGTCAACGTATCGTTGTCTACGTTCACAAGAACAGAAACCGGAACAACATTAGACTACTCAGTTGCGCCCAAACAGTATAACTTTATAAACAGTACTTTCTCTCATTCAACCGAACAAAGAGTGAAACCCAATTATATTGTTCTATTTTGCCCCGAGAGTGTATATTGGCAACGTATCGTTGACTACATTCACAAGAACCAAAACGGGAACAACATTAGACAACTCAGTTGCGCCCTAACAGCATAACTTTAGAAACAGTACTTTTTCTCATTCCACCGAACAAAGAGTAAAACCTAATTATATTGTTCTATTATGCCCCGGGGGTGTAAATTTGCAACATATCGATGTCACCGTTCACAAGAACCAAAACCGGAACAACATTAGACTCCTCAGTTGCGCCCTAACGGTATAACTTTGGAAACGTACTTTTTCTCATTCCAGAACAAAGAGTAAAACCTAAATATATAGTTCTATTATGCCCCGAGAGTGTATATTGGCAACGAATCGTTGTCTACGTTCACAAGAACCAAAACCGGAACAACAAAAGACTACTCAGTTGCGCCCTAACAGTATAACTTTAGAAACGTTACTTTTTCTCATTCAACCGAACAAAGAGTGAAACCCAATTATATTGTTCTATTTTGCCCCTAGAGTGTATATTGGCAACGTATCGTTGACTACGTTCATAAGAACCAAAATCGGAACAACATTAGACAACTCAGTTGCGCCCTAACAGTATAACTTTAGAAACAGTACTTTCTCTCATTCAACCGAACAAAGAGTGAAACCCAATTATATTGTTCTATTATGCCCCGAGAGTGAATATCGACGTATAGTTGTCTACGTTCCACAAGAACCGGAAACGAGAACAACCTTAGACTACTCGGTTTCGCCTAACGGTATAACTTTAGAAACAGTACTTTTTCTCATTCAACCGAACAAAGAGTGAAACCCAATTATATTGTTCTATTATGCCCCGAGAGTGTATATTGGCAACGTATCGTTGTCTACATTCGAAGAAGCGAAACCGGAACAACATTAGACTACTCAGTTGCGACCTAACAGTATAACTTTAGAAACAGTACTTTTTCTCATTCAACCGAACAAAGAGTGAAATCTAATTATATTGTTCTATTATGCCCCGAGAGTGTATATTGGCAACGTATCGTTGTCTACGTTCACAAGAACCAAAACAACAACATTAGATTACTCGATTGCGCCCTAACGGTATAACTTTAGAAACGGTACATTTTCTCATTCAAGAACAAAGAGTGAAACGCAATTATATTGTTTAATTATGCCCCGAGAGTGTATATTGGCAACGTATCGTTGTCTACGTTCACAAGAACCGAAACCGGAACAACATTAGACTACTCAGTTGCGCCCTGACAGTATAACTTTAGAAACAGTACTTTTTCTCATTCAACCGAACAAAGAGTGAAACCCAATTATATTGTTCTATTATTCCCCGAGAGTGTATATTGGCAACGTATCGTTGTCTACGTTCACAAGAACCAAAACCGGAATAACATTAGACTTCTCCGTTGCGCCCTAACAGTATAACTTTGGAAACAGTACTTTTTCTCATTCCACCGAACAAAGAGTAAAACTTCAATATATTGTTCAATTATGCCCCGAGAGTGTATATTGGCAACGTATCGTTGTCTATGTTAACAAGAACCAAACCGGAACAATATTAGGCGCTCGGTTGCGCCCTAACGAGTAGACTTTAGAAACGATACTTTTTCTCATTCAACCGAACAAAGAGTGAAACCCAATTATATTGTTCTATTATGCCCGAGAGTGTATATTTGCAACGTATCGTTGTCTACGTTCACAAGAACGGCAGGAACAACATTAGACTACTCGGTTGCGCCACGACGGTATAACTTTAGAAAGCAGTACTTTTCTCATTCAACCGAACAAAGAGTGAAACCCAATTATATTGTTCTATTTTGCCCCGAGAGTGTATATTGGCAACGTATCGTTGACTTTGTTCACAAGAACCAAAATCGGAACAACATTAGATAACTCAGTTGCTCCCTAACAGTATAACTTTAGAAACAGTACTTTCTCTCATTCAAACAAAGAGTAAAACCCAATTATATTGTTCTATTATGCCCCGAGAGTGTATATTGGCAACGTATCGTTGTATACGTTCACAAGAACCAAAACCGGAACAACATTAGACTACTCAGTTGCGCCCTAACAGTATAACTTTAGAAACAGTACTTTTTCTCATTCAACCGAACAAAGAGTGAAACCCAATTATATTGTTCTATTTTGCCCCAAGAGTGTATATTGGCGTATCGTTGACTACGTTCACAAGAACCAAAATCGGAACAACATTAGACAACTCGATTGCGCACTAATAGTATAACTTTAAAAACGATTACTTTATCTCATTCAACGGAACAAAGAGTGAAACCCAATTATATTGTTCTATTATGCCCAGAGAGTGAATATCGGCAACGTATCGTTGTCTACGTTCGCAAGAACCAAAACAGGAACAACATTAGACTACTCAGTTGCGCCCTAACGGTATAACTCTAGAAACAGTACTTTTTCTCATTCAACCGAACAAAGAGTGAAACCCAATTATATTGTTTTATTATGCCCCAAGAGTGTATATTGGCAACGTATCGTTGTCTACGTTCACAAGAACCGAAACCGGAACAACATTAGACTACTCAGTTGCGCCCTAACAGTATAACTTTAGAAACAGTACTTTTTCTCATTCAACCGAACAAAGAGTGAAACCCAATTATATTGTTCTATTATGCCCCGAGAGTGTATATTGGCAACGTATCGTTGACTACGTTCACACGAAGCAAAACGGGAACAACCTTAGACAACTCGGTTGCGCACTAACCGCATAACTTTGGAAACAGTACTTTTTCTCATTCCAGAACAAAGAGTAAAACCTAATTATATTGTTCTATTATGCCCGAGTGTAAATTTGCAACATATCGATGTCTACGTTCACAAGAACCAAAACCGGAACAACATTAGACTCCTCCGTTGCGCCCTAACAGTATAACTTTAGAAACAGTACTTTTTCTCATTCAACCGAACAAAGAGTAAAACCTAAATATATTGTTCAATTATGCCCCGAGAGTGTCTATTGGCAACGTATCGTTGTCTATGTTCACAAGAACCAAACTCGGAACAACATTAGACTACTCAGTTGCGCCCTAACAGTATAACTTTAGAAACAGTACTTTTTCTCATTCAACCGAACAAAGAGTGAAACCCAATTATATTGTTCTATTTTGCCCCGAGAGTGTATATTGGCAACGTATCGTTGACTACGTTCATAAGAACCAAAATCGGAACAACATTAGACAACTCAGTTGCGCCCTAACAGTATAACTTTAGAAACGTACTTTCTCTCATTCAACAGAACAAAGAGTGTAACCCAATTATATTGTTCTATTATGCCCCGAGAGTGTATATTGGCAACGTATCGTTGTCTACGTTCACAAGAACCAAAACCGGAACAACATTAGACTACTCAGTTGCGCCCTAACGGTATAACTTTAGAAACAGTACTTTTTCTCATTCAACCGAACAAAGAGTGAAACCCAATTATATTGTTCTATTATGCCCCGAGAGTGTATATTGGCAACGTATCGTTGTCTACATTCACAAGAAGCGAAACCAGGAACAACATTAGACTACTCGATTGCGACCTAACGGTATAACTTTAGAAAACGTACTTTTTCTCATTCAATAGAACAAAGAGTGAAATCTAATTATATTGTTCTATTATGCCCAGAGTGTATATTGGCAACGTATCGTTGTCTACGTTCACAAGAACCAAAACCGGAACAACATTAGACTACTCAGTTGCGCCCTAACAGTATAACTTTAGAAACAGTACATTTTCTCATGCAACCGAACAAAGAGTGAAACCCAATTATATTGTTCAATTTTGCCCCGAGAGTGTATATTGGCAACGTATCGTTGACTACGTTCACAAGAACCAAAGCCGGAACAACATTAGACAACTCAGTAGCGCCCTAACAGCATAACTTTGGAAACAGTACTTTTTCTCATTCCACCGAACAAAGAGTAAAACCTAATTATATTGTTCTATTATTCCCAGAGTGTAAATTTGCAACATATCGATGTCACCGTTCACAAGAACCAAACCAGGAATAACATTAGACTCCTCCGTTGCGCCTAACGGTATAACTTTGGAAAGCAGTACTTTTTCTCATTCCACCGAACAAAGAGTAAAACCTAATTATATTGTTCTATTATGCCCCGAGAGTGTATATTGGCAACGTATCGTTGTCTATGTTAACAAGAACCAAAATCGGAACAGGAGTAGACTACTCAGTTGCGCCCTAACAGTAGATCTTTAGAAACGTACTTTTCTCATTCAACCGAACAAAGAGTGAAACCCAATTATATTGTTCTATTATGCCCGAGAGTGTATATTTGCAACGTATCGTTGTCTACGTTCACAAGAACCGAAACCAGGAACAACATTAGACTACTCGGTTGCGCCACGACGGTATAACTTTAGAAACGATTACTTTTCTCATTCAACCGAACAAAGAGTGAAACCCAATTATATTGTTCTATTTTGCCCCGAGAGTGTATATTGGCAACGTATCGTTGACTTTGTTCACAAGAACCAAAATCGGAACAACATTAGATAACTCAGTTGCTCCCTAACAGTATAACTTTAGAAACAGTACTTTCTCTCATTCAACCGAACAAAGAGTGAAACCCAATTATATCGTTCTATTATGCCCCGAGAGTGTATATCTGCAACGTATAGTTGTATACGTTCACAAGAACTAAAACAGGAACAACATTAGACTACTCAGTTGCGCCCTAACAGTATAACTTTAGAAACAGTACTTTTTCTCATTCAACCGAACAAAGAGTGAAACCCAATTATATTGTTCTATTTTGCCCCAAGAGTGTATATTGGCAACGTATCGTTGACTACGTTCACAAGAACCAAAATCGGAACAACATTAGACAACTCAGTTGCGCACTAATAGTATAACTTTAAAAACAGTACTTTCTCTCATTAAAACGAACAAAGAGTGAAACCCAATTATATTGTTCTATTATGCCCAGGGAGTGAATATCGGCTACGTATCGTTGTCTACGTTCGCAAGAACCAAATCCGGAACAACATTAGACTACTCAGTTGCGCCCTAACAGTATAACTTTAGAAACAGTACTTTTTCTCATTCAACCGAACAAAGAGTGAAACCCAATTATATTGTTTTATTATGCCCCAAGAGTGTATATTGGCAACGTATCGTTGTCTACGTTCAAAAGAACCGAAACAGGAACAACATTAGACTACTCAGTTGCGCCACTAACGGTAAAACTTTAGAAAAGTACTTTTTCTCATTCAACCGAACAAAGAGTGAAACCCAATTATATTGTTCTATTATGCCCCGAGAGTGTATATTGGCAACGTATCGTTGTCTACGTTCACAAGAACCAAAACGGGAACAACATTAGACAACTCAGTTGCGCCACTAACGATAACTTTGGAAACGGTACTTTTTCTCATTCCATAGAACAAAGAGTAAAACCTAATTATATTGTTCTATTATGCCCGGGAGTGTAAATTTGCAACATATCGATGTCACCGTTCACAAGAACCAAAGCAGGAACAACATTAGACTCCTCGTTGCGCCCTAACGGTATAACTTTGGAAACGGTACTTTTCTCATTCCACCGAACAAAGAGTAAAACCTAAATATATTGTTCAATTATGCCCCGAGTGTCTATTGGCAACGTATCGTTGTCTATGTTCACAAGAACCAAACTCGGAACAACATTAGACTGCTCTGTTGCGCCCTAACAGTATAACTTTAGAAACAGTACTTTTTCTCATTCAACCGAACAAAGAGTGAAACCCAATTATATTGTTCTATTATGCCCTAGAGTGTATATTGGCAACGTATCGTTGTCTACGTTCTAAGAAGCGAAACCAGGAACAACATTAGACTACTCGATTGCGCCACTAACGGTATAACTTTAGAAAGCAGTACTTTTTCTCATTCAAGAACAAAGTGAAATCTAATTATATTGTTCTATTATGCCCCAATAGTGTATATTGGCAACGTATCGTTGTCTACGTTCACAAGAACCGAAACCGGAACAACATTAGACTACTCAGTTGCGCCCTAACAGTATAACTTTAGAAACAGTACATTTTCTCATTCAACCGAACAAAGAGTGAAACCCAATTATATTGTTCAATTTTGCCCCGAGAGTGTATATTGGCAACGTATCGTTGACTACGTTCACAAGAACCAAAACCGGAACAACATTAGACAACTCAGTAGCGCCCTAACAGCATAACTTTGGAAACAGTACTTTTTCTCATTCCACCGAACAAAGAGTAAAACCTAATTATATTGTTCTATTATGCCCCGGTGTAAATTTGCAACATATCGATGTCACCGTTCACAAGAACCAAAGCGGAATAACATTAGACTCCTCGTAGCGCCACTAACGGTATAACTTTGGAAACGGTACTTTTTCTCATTCCAGAACAAAGAGTGAAACCTAATTATATTGTTCTATTATGCCCCGAGAGTGTCTATTGGCAACGTATCGTTGTCTATGTTCACAAGAACCAAACCCGGAACAATATTAGACTACTCAGCTGCGCCCTAACAGTAGACTTTAGAAACAGTACTTTTTCTCATTCAACCGAACAAAGAGTGAAACCCAATTATATTGTTCTATTATGCCCCGAGAGTGTATATTTGCAACGTATCGTTGTCTACGTTCACAAGAACCGAAACCGGAACAACATTAGACTACTCAGTTGCGCCCTAACAGTATAACTTTAGAAACAGTACTTTTTCTCATTCAACCGAACAAATAGTGAAACCCAAGTATATTGTTCTATTTTGCCCCGAGAGTGTATATTGGCAACGTATCGTTGACTACGTTCTAAGAACCAAAATCGGAACAACATTAGACAACTCGGTTGCGCCCTAACGGTATAACTTTAGAAAGCAGTACTTTCTCTCATTCAACCAAGACAAAGAGTGAAACCCAATTATATTGTTCTATTTTGCCCCGAGAGTGTATATTGGCAACGTATCGTTGGCTTTGTTCACAAGAACCAAAATCGGAACAACATTAGACAACTCAGTTGCTCCCTAACAGTATAACTTTAGAAACAGTACTTTCTCTCATTCAACCGAAAAAAGAGTGAAACCCAACTATATCGTTCTATTATGCCCCGAGAGTGTATATTTGCAACGTATCGTTGTATAAGTTAACAAGAAGCGAAACCAGGAACAACATTAGACTACTCAGTTGCGCCCTAACAGTATAACTTTAGAAACAGTACTTTTTCTCATTCAACCGAACAAAGAGTGAAACCCAATTATATTTTTCTATTTTGCCCCGAGAGTGTATATTGGCAACGTATCGTTGACTACGTTCTAAGAACCAAAATCGGAACAACATTAGACAACTCGATTTGCGCACTAATAGTATAACTTTAGAAACAGTACTTTCTCTCATTCAACCGAACAAAGAGTGAAACCCAATTATATTGTTCTATTATGCCCCGGGAGTGAATATCGGCAACGTATCGTTGTCTACGTTCACAAGAACCAAAACCGGAACAACATTAGACTACTCAGTTGCGCCCTAACAGTATAACTTTAGAAACGGTACTTTCTCTCATTCAACCGAACAAAGAGTGAAACCCAATTATATTGTTCTATTATGCCCCGGGAGTGAATATCGGCAACGTATAGTTGTCTACGTTCACAAGAACCAGAACAGGAACAACCTTAGACTACTCAGTTTCGCCCTAACAGTATAACTTTAGAAACAGTACTTTTTCTCATTCAACCGAACAAAGAGTGAAACCCAATTATATTGTTCTATTATGCTCCGAGAGTGTATATTGGCAACGTATCGTTGTCTACGTTCTAAGAAGCGGCAGGAACAACATTAGACTACTCGGTTGCGACTAACGGTATAACTTTAGAAACGGTACTTTTCTCATTCAACCGAACAAAGAGTGAAATCTAATTATATTGTTCTATTATGCCCGAGAGTGTATATTGGCAACGTATCGTTGTCTACGTTCACAAGAAGCAGGAACAACATTAGATTACTCGTTGCGCCCAAACAGTATAACTTTAGAAACAGTACTTTTTCTCATTCAACCGAACAAAGAGTGAAACCCAATTATATTGTTCTATGATGCCCCGAGAGTGTATATTGGCAACGTATCGTTGTCTACGTTCACAAGAAGCGAAGCCGGAACAACATTAGACTACTCAGTTGCGCCCTAACAGTATAACTTTAGAAACAGTACTTTTTCTCATTCAACCGAACAAAGAGTGAAACCCAATTATATTGTTCTATTATGCCCGAGAGTGTATATTGGCAACGTATCGTTGTCTACATTCCCAAGAAGCGAAAGCAGGAACAACATTAGACTACTCGGTTGCGACCTAACGGTATAACTTTAGAAAGCAGTACTTTTTCTCATTCCACCGAACAAAGAGTAAAACCTAATTATATTGTTCTATTATGCCCCGAGAGTGTATATTGGCAACGTATCGTTGTCTACGTTCACAAGAACCGAAAGCGGAACAAAATTAGATTACTCGGTTGCGCCTAACGGTATAGCTTTAGAAACGGTACATTTTCTCATTCAACCGAACAAAGAGTGAAACCCAATTATATTGTTCAATTTTGCCCCGAGAGTGTATATTGGCAACGTATCGTTGACTACGTTCACAAGAACCAAAGCCGGAACAACATTGGACAACTCAGTAGCGCCCTATGACATAACTTTGGAAAGCAGTACTTTTTCTCATTCCACCGAACAAAGAGTAAAGCCTAATTATATTGTTCTATTATTCCCCGGTAGTGTAAATTTGCAACATATCGATGTCACCGTTCACAAGAACCAAAACCGGAATAACATTAGACTCCTCAGTTGCGCCCTAACAGTATAACTTTGGAAACAGTACTTTTTCTCATTCCACCGAACAAAGAGTAAAACTTCAATATATTGTTCAATTATGCCCCGAGAGTGTCTATTGGCAACGTATCGTTGTCTATGTTAACAAGAACCAAACCCGGAACAATATTAGACTGCTCAGTTGCGCCCTAACAGTAGACTTTAGAAACAGTACTTTTTCTCATTCAACCGAACAAAGAGTGAAACCCAATTATATTGTTCTATTATGCCCCGAGAGTGTATATTTGCAACGTATCGTTGTCTACGTTCACAAGAACCAAAACCGGAACAACATTAGACTACTCAGTTGCGCCCTAACAGTATAACTTTAGAAACAGTACTTTTTCTCATTCAACCGAACAAAGAGTGAAACCCAATTATATTGTTCTATTTGCCCCGAGAGTGTATATTGGCAACGTAACGTTGACTACGGTCACAAGAAACAAAAACGGAACAACATTAGACTACTCAGTTGCGCCCTAACAGTATAACTTTAGAAACGATTCTTTCTCTCATTCAATAGAACAAAGAGTGAAACCCAATTATATCGTTCTATTATGCCCGAGAGTGTATATTTGCAACGTATCGTTGTATAAGTTCACAAGAACTGAAACCGGAACAACATTAGACTACTCAGTTGCGCCCTAACAGTATAACTTTAGAAACAGTACTTTTTCTCATTCAACCGAACAAAGAGTGAAACCCAATTATATTGTTCTATTTTGCCCCAAGAGTGTATATTGGCAACGTATCGTTGACTACGTTCACAAGAACCAAAATCGGAACAACATTAGACAACTCAGTTGCGCACTAATAGTATAACTTTAAAAACAGTACTTTCTCTCATTCAACAGAACAAAGAGTGAAACCCAATTATATTGTTCTATTATGCCCAGGGAGTGAATATCGGCAACGTATCGTTGTCTACGTTCGCAAGAACCAAATCCGGAACAACATTAGACTACTCAGTTGCGCCCTAACGGTATAACTCTAGAAACAGTACTTTTTCTCATTCAACCGAACAAAGAGTGAAACCCAATTATATTGTTTTATTATGCCCCAAGAGTGTATATTGGCAACGTATCTTTGTCTACGTTCACAAGAACCAAAACCGGAACAACATTAGACTACTCAGTTGCGCCCTAACAGTATAACTTTAGAAACAGTACTTTTTCTCATTCAACCGAACAAAGAGTTAAACCCAATTATATTGTTCTATTTTGCCCCGAGAGTGGATATTGGCATCGTATCGTTGACTACGTTCACAAGAACCAAAACGGGAACAACATTAGACAACTCAGTTGCGCCCTAACAGCATAACTTTGGAAACAGTACTTTTTCTCATTCCACCGCACAAAGAGTAAAACCTAATTATATTGTTCTATTATGCCCCGAGAGTGTATATTGGCAACGTATCGTTGTCTACGTTCACAAGAACCAAAACCGGAACAACATTAGACTACTCAGTTGCGCCCTAACAGTATAACTTTGGAAACAGTACTTTTTCTCATTCCACCGAACAAAGAGTAAAACCTAAATATATTGTTCAATTATGCCCCGAGAGTGTCTATTGGCAACGTATCGTTGTCTATGTTCACAAGAACCAAACTCGGAACAACATTATACTACTCATTTGCGCCCTAACAGTATAACTTTAGAAACAGTACTTTTTCTCATTCAACCGAACAAAGAGTGAAACCCAATTATATTGTTCTATTTTGCCCCTAGAGTGTATATTGGCAACGTATCGTTGACTACGTTCTGAAGCGAAAGCAGGAACAACATTAGACTACTCGATTGCGCCTAACGGTATAACTTTAGAAACGTACTTTTCTCATTCAAAGAACAAAGGCGAAATCTAATTATATTGTTTTATTATGCCCCGAGAGTGTATATTGGCTACGTATCGTTGTCTACGTTCACCAGAACCGAAACCGGAACAACATTAGATTACTCAGTTGCGCCCTAACAGTATAACTTTAGAAACAGTACATTTTCTCATTCAACCGAACAAAGAGTGAAACCCAATTATATTGTTCAATTTTGCCCCGAGAGTGTATATTGGCAACGTATCGTTGACTACGTTCACAAGAACCAAAACCGGAACAACATTAGACAACTCATTAGCGCCCTAACAGCATAACTTTGGAAACAGTACTTTTTCTCATTCCACCGAACAAAGAGTAAAACCTAATTATATTGTTCTATTATGCCCCGGCAGTGTAAATTTGCAACATATCGATGTCACCGTTCACAAGAACCAAAACCGAATAACATTAGACTCCTCCGTAGCGCCCTAACGGTATAACTTTGGAAACGATGCTTTTCTTATTCCACCGAACAAAGAGTAAAACCTCAATATATTGTTCAATAATGCCTCGAGAGTGTCTATTGGCAACGTATCGTTGTCTATGTTCACAAGAACCAAACCGGAACAATATTAGACTACTCGGTTGCGCCCTAACGGTAGACTTTAGAAACGATGCTTTTCTCATTCAAGAACAAAGAGTGAAACCCAATTATATTGTTCTATTATGCCCGAGAGTGTATATTTGCAACGTATCGTTGTCTACGTTCACAAGAACCGAAACCAGGAACCACATTAGACTACTCGGTTGCGCCTAACGGTATAACTTTAGAAACGATACTTTTTCTCATTCAATAGAACAAATAGTGAAACCCAGTATATTGTTCTATTTTGCCCGAGAGTGTATATTGGCAACGTATCGTTGACTTCGTTCTAAGAACCAAAATCGGAACAACATTAGACAACTCGTTGCGCCTAACGGTATAACTTTAGAAACGATACTTTCTCTCATTCAACCAGAACAAAGAGTGAAACCCAATTATATTGTTCTATTTTGCCCCGAGAGTGTATATTGGCAACGTATCGTTGGCTTTGTTCACAAGAACCAAAATCGGAACAACATTAGATAACTCAGTTGCTCCCTAACAGTATAACTTTAGAAACAGTACTTTCTCTCATTCAACCGAAAAAAGAGTGAAACCCAACTATATCGTTCTATTATGCCCCGAGAGTGTATATTTGCAACGTATCGTTTCTATAAGTTCACAAGAACTGAAACCGGAACAACATTAGACTACTCAGTTGCGCCCTAACAGTATAACTTTAGAAACAGTACTTTTTCTCATTCAACCGAACAAAGGGTGAAACCCAATTATATTTTTCTATTTTGCCCCAAGAGTGTATATTGGCAACGTATCGTTGACTACGTTCACAAGAACCAAAATCGGAACAACATTAGACAACTCAGTTGCGCACTAATAGTATAACTTTAAAAACAGTACTTTCTCTCATTCAACCGAACAAAGAGTGAAACCCAATTATATTGTTCTATTATGCCCCGGGAGTGAATATCGGCAACGTATCGTTGTCTACGTTCACCAGAACCAGAACAGGAACAACATTAGACTACTCAGTTGCGCCCTAACAGTATAACTTTAGAAACAGTACTTTCTCTCATTCAACCGAACAAAGAGTGAAACCCAATTATATTGTTCTATTATGCCCCGGGAGTGAATATCGGCAACGTATAGTTGTCTACGTTCACAAGAACCAGAACAGGAACAACCTTAGACTACTCAGTTGCGCCCTAACAGTATAACTTTAGAAACAGTACTTTTTCTCATTCAACCGAACAAAGAGTGAAACCCAATTATATTGTTCTATTATGCCCCGAGAGTGTATATTGGCAACGTATCGTTGTCTACGATCACAAGAAGCAAAACAGGAACAACATTAGACTACTCAGTTGCGACCTAACAGTATAACTTTAGAAACAGTACTTTTTCTCATTCAACCGAACAAAGAGTGAAATCTAATTATATTGTTCTATTATGCCCCGAGAGTGTATATTGGCAACGTATCGTTGTCTACGTTCACAAGAACAAGCAGGAACAACATTAGATTACTCGGTTGCGCCACTAACGGTATAACTTTAGAAACGGTACATTTTCTCATTCAAGAACAAAGAGTGAAACCCAATTATATTGTTCAATTTTGCCCGAGTGTATATTGGCAACGTATCGTTGACTACGTTCACAAGAACCAAAACCGGAACAACATTAGACAACTCGGTAGCGCACTAACGACATAACTTTGGAAACGGTACTTTTCTCATTCCATAGAACAAAGAGTAAAACCTAATTATATTGTTCTATTATTCCCAGAGTGTAAATTTGCAACATATCGATGTCACCGTTCACAAGAACCAAAAGCAGGAATAACATTAGACTCTCAGATTGCGCCCTAACGGTATAACTTTGGAAACAGTACTTTTTCTCATTCAACCGAACAAAGAGTGAAACCCAATTATATTGTTCTATTATGCCCCGAGAGTGTATATTGGCAACGTATCGTTGTTTATGTTCACAAGAACCAAACCCGGAACAATATTAGACTACTCAGTTGCGCCCTAACAGTAGACTTTAGAAACAGTACTTTTTCTCATTCAACCGAACAAAGAGTGAAACCCAATTATATTGTTCTATTATGCCCCGAGAGTGTATATTTGCAACGTATCGTTGTCTACGTTCACAAGAACCGAAAGCAGGAACAACATTAGACTACTCGGTTGCGCCTGACGGTATAACTTTAGAAACGATTACTTTTTCTCATTCAAGAACAAAGAGTGAAACCCAATTATATTGTTCTATTTTGCCCCGAGAGTGTATATTGGCAACGTATCGTTGGCTTTGTTCACAAGAACCAAAATCGGAACAACATTAGATAACTCAGTTGCTCCCTAACAGTATAACTTTAGAAACAGTACTTTCTCTCATTCAACCGAACAAAGAGTGAAACCCAATTATATTGTTCTATTATGCCCCGAGAGTGTATATTTGCAACGTATCGTTGTCTACGTTCACAAGAACCGAAACCGGAACAACATTAGACTACTCAGTTGCGCCCTGACAGTATAACTTTAGAAACAGTACTTTTTCTCATTCAACCGAACAAAGAGTGAAACCCAATTATATTTTTCTATTTTGCCCCAAGAGTGTATATTGGCAACGTATCGTTGACTACGTTCACAAGAACCAAAATCGGAACTACATTAGACAACTCAGTTGCGCACTAAGGCTATGTTTGGTTGGGGGATAAACATGGAATAAATAAGTTTATCCTCCTTATTCTACCAAACACTATAAGGAGGTGTGAGTTTATTTAATCCTCTCTTAACGGGTTATTCTTCTAGAATAATCCGTTAAGAGTGGAGAATTATTGTTCCACCCTTTTAGTGGAATAACAATTTCTTTTCTTTATATCTCTACTAATTTAATAATAAATATTATTAATTAATATATTATCTATATTATTTTATTAACTAATTAGCTAAATTAAAAATTAACTAATTTAATAATAAAATATTAGCTAAATTAATAATTATTTATTAGTGTGTTTATGCAATAACTAATATCTTTATTGATTAATAAATTAATATTTTTACCATAACTAATTAATTAATTAATTAATTAATTTAATAATATATTAATATATTAACCTAATTTGTTAACTTATTAAATTATTTATAGTTAGATAATTTATTAATTAAAGCCCTCATGGTTAATTGATTAATGATTAATTAATCTGGTAATTAATTATTAATTAATATTTATGATTATCTAATAATATTCATGATAAATTAATTTTTTTAAATTATAAATTTGAGATTTTAAAATTTATAAAAGTTTATATTTTAAATTTTAAAATATAAAAATTCTAATTCTAATATAAAGAAAAGAATAATATTATTATTTTTTTATTTATAACTATCTATTTTAATTCATATTCCATCTTACCTAACCAAACGCTATTTTTCTTATTTCCAAGAATAACTCAATTTTCATCCAAACGCAAAATTGATCTAATCCTCACTTATACCTCAATTTATACCTATCCCCGGAATATCCACTTTTTGCTTATTCCCGAACCAAACGATACCTAATAGTATAACTTTAAAAACAGTACTTTCTCTCATTCAACCGAACAAAGAGTGAAACCCAATTATATTGTTCTATTATGCCCAGGGAGTGAATATCGTCAACGTATCGTTGTCTACGTTCGCAAGAACCAAAGCAGGAACAACATTAGACTACTCGGTTACTAACGGTATAACTCTAGAAACAGTACTTTTCTCATTCAACCGAACAAAGAGTGAAACCCAATTATATTGTTTTATTATGCCCCAAGAGTGTATATTGGCAACGTATCGTTGTCTACGTTCACAAGAACCGAAACAGGAACAACATTAGACTACTCAGTTGCGCCCTAACAGTATAACTTTAGAAACAGTACTTTTTCTCATTCAACCGAACAAAGAGTGAAACCCAATTATATTGTTCTATTTTGCCCCAAGAGGGTATATTGGCAACGTTTCTTTGTCTACTTTCAAAAGAACAAAAACCGGAGCAACATTAGACTACTCAGTTGCGCCCTAACAGCATAACTTTGGAAACAGTACTTTTTCTCATTCCAGAACAAAGAGTAAAACCTAATTATATTGTTCTATTATGCCCGGAGTGTAAATTTGCAACATATCGATGTCACCGTTCACAAGAACCAAAGCAGGAATAACATTAGACTCCTCCGTTGCGCCCTAACGGTATAACTTTGGAAACAGTACTTTTTCTCATTCCACCGAACAAAGAGTAAAACCTAAATATATTGTTCAATTATGCCCCGAGAGTGTCTATTGGCAACGTATCGTTGTCTATGTTCACAAGAACCAAACTCGGAACAACATTAGACTACTCAGTTGCGCCCTAACAGTATAACTTTAGAAACAGTACTTTTTCTCATTCCGCGGAACTAAGAGTGAAACCCGATTATATTGTTCTATTTTGCCCTAGAGTGTATATTGGCAACGTATCGTTGTCTACGTTCTGAAGCGAAAGCAGGAACAACATTAGACTACTCGATTACGCCTAACGGTATAACTTTAGAAAGCAGTACTTTTTCTCATTCAACGAACAAAGGCGAAATCTAATTATATTGTTCTATTATGCCCGAGAGTGTATATTGGCAACGTATCGTTGTCTACGTTCACAAGAACAGCAGGAACAACATTAGATTACTCGATTCGCCACTAACGGTATAACTTTGGAAAGCAGTACTTTTCTCTCATTCCACAGAAAAAGAGTAAAACCTAAATATATTGTTCAATTATGCCCCGAGAGTGTCTATTGGCAGCGTATCGTTGTCTATGTTCACAAGAACCAAACTCGGAACAACATTAGACTACTCAGTTGCGCCCTAACAGTATAACTTTAGAAACAGTACTTTTTCTCATTCAACCGAACAAAGACTGAAATCTAATTATATTGTTCTATTATACCCCGAGAGTGTATATTTGTAAGATACCGAACTTTCGGAAATTATGAAGTTGCGGTGAGATGTAGTATACGGGATTCTCAGTTTAAAAATAAATAAAAATAAAAAATAGTGTGAGACACTACTTTTTATTGGACTTAGAAAGTAAAGTATAGGTCAAAAATGACTGTCTTTGAAATCGGAAACGAAAATAGAAAGGCGGAATTTTCTGTGTGAAACGGGACAGATAATTTAGCAGAAAATGCACAGTGTAAGAAAATTAGGAAAACTGAGGGGCATGTCAGGATTGTCATTACGAGGCTAGATTTAAAGTTTCGTGCCATTCGACACCGAAGATGAGAAATAAAATCCGAATGCTATCGATAGCGATTACGATTCGGTACAACTTTCGGTGACCAAATGGGGTCGAAATTGAAAGATTTAAATTTCTTGTTAAGTTATGTAAAAACGAACATAAGCTGTCAAATTTGAGCTCAATCGGACATTCCGAAGGGCAGGCGAAGATCTCAAAGCTTCAGCTGAAAATTTAAGTGAATAGTATGAATAGTGTTTGGGTGTTGCTTAATAAAGAAGCAACAGCTTCTTCTCCTGCCTCCCAAACCGAGCACCCACACACCTCAACACACTCACACGCACACATGAGGAGAAAGAAAATCCTCCCTTTCTCTCTCTAAATATCTCTCTCATCTCTCTATATATTCCGCTCAAATTCGCGGTGTTGGCGGAGAACGATCCTGCGAACGCATTGGAGGCGTCGGTTTGAGCTTTCGGGCGGCCGTTGGAGCGGCGTGTCTTCGACCCGGCGTTCACAATGGTGGTAAGCGTTTAGGTTTTGGTTTATATGCTCTAAGAATGGATTTATTGGAGCTCCTAGATGCTAATTAGAGGTTTATTGCTTAAATCATAGATTAATTAAATGATTTTGGCAATAGTAAATCTATAGGATTTAGAAATGCAATTTTCGCTATTAGATGGGTTTGATCTAAATTGAACCTATGTAAACCTAATTGATAGGTAACGAAACACGCGAAAGTCGGTTCGGCAATCCGTCGAGCCGTTGCGAAGATATTGAGGATTTAAGCCTTTAACGTAAAGTTGGTCGCAGCTTGCAGCGAAAGCTTCCAAAAATCGTGAAAATGGAATCGGGGGCTCGTGGCAGCAAACCGAAGACCTATAATTTTCGGGGCTGCGAAGCGGAGCACGGTTGAGGCATAGTTGCGAGATTGGGCCGAACCGGATACCGAGTGCCGCGGGAGGCCGATTGCAAGTGTCGACGAGCAATCAGAACGCTATAAAAGGTGGGGGGTGTTGTCCGAAGCAGCTGGGCTGCTCCCTATGTCTATTTGTGCATATATGTCCACAAATATGTAATATCGATCTAGTGTAATTGACAAGTATATGATAGGGTTGAGATATTCTCTTTATTTGCATGTATTCTAGCTAGTGTAGCCAATTGAGCTGGACACTAGGAGAGAATACAGGAATAAAGGTGAATGATAATGTAGAAACCCTAACGTAAAGAACTTGTATGAGTGACAAGAACAAAGGACATTGACAATATAGATCGAGTGGCATCTAGGAGAAATGATAACCTAGGTTGAATGACATCTAGGAAAAAGATAACCTAGATTGAGTGACATCTAGATGAATGAGAACCTAGATCGAGTGGCATCTAGGAGAAATGATAACCTAGGTTGAATGACATCTAGGAAAATGATAACCTAGATTGAGTGACATCTAGATGAATGAGAACCTAGATCGAGTGGCATCTAGTAAACAAGAACATTGACAAGAATCACGTCGAACTAGTGTGTAGATGTACACCGTGCATATTGGGCTAGCATTGATAGCTTTAAGAGATTGCACCAGTGGTACACCGTGCATATTGGGCTAGCATTGATAGCTTTAAGAGATTGCACCAGTGGTACACCGTGCATATTGGGCTAGCAATGATAGCTTTGAGAGATTGCACTAGTGGTACACCGTGCATATTGGGCTAGCAATGATAGTTTTGTGATATTGCACGTGTAGTTGACAGGGTATCCTCCTGAGTGAGGATTGGATCATACTCACGTGTCTGTTCTGAGCTTGTGGAGGTCGCTCCTCACAAGCGTGCACTCCGGAGTTGTCACACGAGGGGCTAACGTACTTGCCCATGGACTAACGTACCTGTCCAGCAGACGGTCTCAGGTAGACGAGTGACCAGTACCTCTTACCTGGAGATTGAGTGAGTCGGGGCGAACCTTGAGGGTAAGCCAAGAGATTTGATAAAGTAAAGAACATGTTTCTTTTGAGCATAGTAGCATGGTTGTTTACTCTATCTTATATTGAGCATGCTTACTTGTGGTTTGGGCATAGTAGGATAGATGACTTAGCATGATAGTTCTTTAAACTATATTGAACATACTTGTTTATACTGTTGAGTATAGTAGAAATATCTGTGACATGGTTTCTGACTTTCCATATAAATATCTATCTCGTACATGTTTATGCCCTATGGACCTAGTGGGGAGATCGGTGAGGTCGGCGGCGAGCCCACCGGGAACTAAGGAAGTTAGTTCTCACCCCACCATTATTACAGGGGCTAGCGAGAGTGGACCGGCAGAGGACCGAGGTTGGGGCACAGTGCCCTAGTAGCTAGCGGCTTCCAGTATGCATTAGAGTACCCTCGTGTACATTCGAGTTATTGGTGAGGTTAAATGTATTCATTGGTGAGGTTATGTATATTTAATTGAGAGATGAAATATGTGTATTCATTTGAGAGTTGAAAGAAGAAAAGTGTAAATTATATTGTGAATGTCAAAAATGGATGTAATAGCTAGATGTTTCTCTCTTTATTTACTTGTATAGTATACTTGTATCTTGCTCTTACTTACTAGCACTTGTGGTGCTTCGTCTCGTCATGTATGCTTTTGAATTCTTCGGGAAATTCATGTACATGACTTGTTGTCGAGCCTTGGGCGGACGGGGAGGTGTCGTCCGTTCGGCGTACGTTTGACGTGCCGGACAGGAGCAAATTGGTCGCGGTCGCGGGGCGTGACAGGTTAAATGGTATCAGAGCAAGCTAAGAGCAAGTAAAGAGAGAGTCTAGGATTGACCTAGGATACCCTAGGACGGTTAACCTTAAGGCAATAGGTGCGTGAGTGGAACGTGAACCTATTACGGTGGCGGAAGTTGAATCGATTGGGTTAAGTATTGAAACCTCTAAAATGGATGTTAGAGGTAGACTCAAGATGTGGTTTATTCTCAACCGAGTGTGTTCATGTTGGGCGTACGACAACATGAAACCGAGGGACGAGAATAGACGCTCTTGTGTGACTTTCGCCCGATTTGAGTCTAGTCGGTGTCGGTTGTTATGTGCTTGACCTAGAGGGTCGAGACTGGTTGTGTTGTCGCGGTTCGAGGGACAATGTTACCGCGTAGGCGATCTTTGTTTAGATCGGCGCGGGAGGGGACAAGTGATGTCCCTGAGCATTTCGGTGTACGAGCGGAGACTTGGAACTTCGCTAACGGTTGGCCACACTCGTAGAAGTGATGAGGCAACGAGCCGAGTTGGTGTAACGACAGCAAAAGGCCGTCATGCGCCAAGAGGATACGGATCCGTGTATCGTGGAGTGTTGGATGAACTCCATGGAGGCTCTCTTTGAGGGTCTATGCGTAGTGTAGCGGGACGAGGTACATCTAGACGTGCGTTGTCTGAAACAATCGGCGAGAGTGTGGTGGAAAGGCATCAAGCGGATTTGATCGCCTAGTATCCCTCTTGTGACTTGGGATGAGTTTCGGGGATTGATATTCTCTACCCAATTCCCCGATAGTGTAGAAAGAAAGCGTCAGGAGAGGATTGGGGGACTAAGGTCTTTACCTTCTTCCTCCAGTGGAGAAGCTTTCGGAGTTAAGCTCTCGAGCTTGCTAATGGCATACATCTAGAGTTTTGCTATTCAGACTCCAGAATGGTTTGAGATGACTAAACCTTAGCGTTGGTGACGACCTTCTCCTCTCTGGGACAACTTGTGGGCCTTTGGCATGGTCCGGAGAGCGAGATGAGATGATCAAGCAACCGAAAGGGCTTGCAGCAAGCGCCAGGTGGCTATGGATATGCGATCCAGGTTGAAGAACCTGCAGCTGCTGGCGGGGACCTAGCAAGTGTGGTATTGCTAGGGCAAGCGTACGCTTTTGCATAATGATAAGTCGACGCATTGCATGCATTCATTAAGGGGTCAGTTGCTACTATTGATACATCCTTATAGTAGGGACCTAGTGACGGGTAAGTGGAGACACCCGGGCATGCTTGCGTTGAGAAAGCGTGGCACCTGCTGGAGCAGGTAGAGAGCCAAGTGGCACTAGCAAATGGCTAGTGGTGACTCTTGGACGAGAGATAAGACTCGTGGTAGAGACGGAGTAGTGCGGCGACTCTCAAGGCAATGAGTAGTGGATTGCGAGAGTTGAGCCGTGATACTTGTGGGTACCCGAGCAATCCGAGTGTTTCGGATGTAGTTTCGATGGACCGAACGATGGAAGTAGAACCACTGTTGAGAGTGTAATCGGTTGGTTGTCGAGTACGGGCATGTGAGGCCTAGTGATACCTCGAATTGAGGTAGGTGGGTAGTGTTCATGTAGTCAGCATGCATAGGCAGAGTGGCCTAATGCTTGACATAGTTTGAACCACCGTTGCGAAAATAGTTGGTTCGCGCCGAGTTGGCCTGTAGGCCAGTGGTACCTCAAAGTGGGGTAAGAAAAGGTACTATAGTAAATGGTGCGCGAGAGCAATAGTGCCCAGAGCCAAGACTTGGCATAGAGCGCCCGAATACAGGTACTCGTGGAGTGCGGTTTCGATTCAGCCGTGAGAGTGAGTTGGCAGTAGCACGTTAGCATTGCTAAGTGTGAAGCGGGCCATGGATCACTCGTAGGGCTGGTGGCTCGCACTAGGTGCTTCGGAGCCGATAGTGTGTATAGCTCTATAGAGCATGTCGTATAGGACGACGTTGGTGGGTAATGCTTGGGGACGACCCGTGCCTGGACCATTTGTGGACTGTGGAGCCTGGGCCCTTTGGGCAGGCGCAGTCAGCTGTTAGAGACAGCGGCCCGGTACCTACGGGTAGGGCAGAGTTTTGGTCAGGACGGTAGTCCGAGCTTAGACCCGGGAACATGGAATGCCACGTGTTGGCTAATGAGATTGAGGTTACACACAGTGTACACTGACCCAACCCGAGGATCTATAGTGGTTTGGGGTCTTGTTTATTTTTGGTTGGAATTTGTGCGAATTCGTAAATGAGAATTTCGCCAGGAAGTGATGATTGGGTCTACGCCGGTGAGCGAGAGACGCTAGGCTTAGTTGAGACGGGTTTAGGCGGTAGACCTACGTAGAGTTGGTGACCTTTGGCTCACCTATGGAAGCCGAGGATCGGTCAGTAACTCTATTAATGAGTTTGGCTTGGATTGTGAACGGAGCGTTCGTGTGGGCTCGTTGTGAGAGTCTCACAATTGACTATTGGTTGTGGCAACTGAAGGAGAAAGTAAAGTGGTCTCTAGGAGACACTTGGACAATGAAAGCCACGTGAGAGAGTTAGAGTTGATGCTCTCAGGTGAGTTGAAGCTTGAAGATAGTGCTCTCAAGAGAATTGAGATTTGAGATGTGCCGGAGTGCGCCATCTCGTAGTAGAGCAAAGATCCGATTGTGATGGTAGCACTCGCGATGGGTCGATGCACCGGTGATATTGCTTCTAGGCAATGCCATTGATTGAATCGGATTGCATTCCCTGGACGTAGGGTGAATGCTAGGAAGAGTTGTATCGACTCTTGGATAACCGAGTGGTAAAGCGCCACTTTGTGGACGCTGAGTGATTTCGGAAGTTCTACCCGTGTGCATTGTGTAGCGGTGGTGGGTCGTCCGACTAGTTGACGCATTCTTGCTAGATCCACACCACGAGGATAGCGGGTAGTTCCGGTCTCGAAGGAAGCGGTTCGGCCTTGGTATGCTCGTTGGCGAGTGGTGTTGGGCATGTAGAGTCGTTGAGGATTGACTTGCGCTACCACAGAGACTCGCCGGAATGGTAATGCACTTTCAGTGTTGCTTGACTGGTGTGAGTGAATCTGATCTCACATCTTTCATAGTGGGTCTTTGGACAATTCCGATGAGTAAAAGGCCACTCCGAGATGGGTATGTGCATTGGAATCTCGATTGCTCGATAAATCGAGTTAGAGTAGAGATTGGGTTGAAGTGAGTTAGTTTCGGGGACGAAACTCCTTTTAAGGAGGGGAGAATGTAAGATACCGAACTTCCGGAAATTATGAAGTTGCGGTGAGATGTAGTATACGGGATTCTCAGTTTAAAAATAAATAAAAATAAAAAATAGTGTGAGACACTACTTTTTATTGGACTTAGAGAAGTAAAGTATAGGTCAAAAATGACCTGTGCTGAAATCGGAGCGAAAATAGAAGACTGGAATTTTCTGTGTGAAACGGGACAGATAAATTAGCAGAAAATGCACAGTGTCAGAAAATTATGAAAACTGAGGGGCATGTCAGGATTGTCATTACGAGGCTAGATTTAAAGTTTCGTGCCATTCTGACACCCAGAAGATGAGAAATAAAATCCGAATGCTATCTGATAGCGATTACAGTTCGGTACAACTTTCAGTGACCAAATGGGGTCGAAATTGAAAGATTTAAATTTCTTCTGTTAAGTTATGTAAAAACGAACATAACTGTCAAATTTGAGCTCAATCGGACATTCCGAAGGGCAGGCGAAGATCTCAAAGCTTCAGCTGAAAATTTAAGTGAATAGTATGAATAGTGTTTGGGTGTTGCTTAATAAAGAAGCAACAGCTTCTTCTCCTGCCTCCCAAACCGAGCACCCACACACCTCAACACACTCACACGCACACACGAGGAGAAAGAAAATCCTCCCTTTCTCTCTCTAAATATCTCTCTCATCTCTCTATATATTCCGCTCAAATTCGCGGTGTTGGCGGAGAACGATCTGCGAACGCATTGGAGGCGTCGGTTTGAGCTTTCTGTTGGAGCGGCGTGTCTTCGACCCGGCGTTCACAATGGTGGTAAGCGTTTAGGTTTTGGTTTATATGCTCTAAGAATGGATTTATTGGAGCTCCTAGATGCTAATTAGAGGTTTATTGCTTAAATCATAGATTAATTAAATGATTTTGGCAATAGTAAATCTATAGGATTTAGAAATGCAATTTTCGCTATTAGATGGGTTTGATCTAAATTGAACCTATGTAAACCTAATTGATAGGTAACGAAACACGCTGGCGAAGTCGGTTCGGCAATCCGTCGAGCCGTTGCGAAGATATTGAGGATTTAAGCCTTTAATGTAAAGTTGGTCGCAGCTTGCAGCGAAAGCTTCCAAAAATCGTGAAAATGGAATCGGGGGCTCGTGGCAGCAAACCGAAGACCTATAATTTTCGGGGCTGCGAAGCGGAGCACGGTTGAGGCATAGTTGCGAGATTGGGCCGAACCGGATACCGAGTGCCGCGGGAGGCCGATTGCAAGTGTCGACGAGCAATCAGAACGCTATAAAAGGTGGGGGGTGTTGTCCGAAGCAGCTGGGCTGCTCCCTATGTCTATTTGTGCATATATGTCCACAAATATGTAATATCGATCTAGTGTAATTGTCAAGTATATGATAGGGTTGAGATATTCTCTTTATTTGCATGTATTCTAGCTAGTGTAGCAAATTGAGTGGACACTAGGAGAGAATACAGGAATAAAGGTGAATGATAATGTAGAAACCCTAATGTAAAGAACTTGTATGAGTGACAAGAACAAAGGACATTGACAATATAGATCGAGTGGCATCTAGGAGAAATGATAACCTAGGTTGAATGACATCTAGGAAAAAGATAACCTAGATTGAGTGACATCTAGATGAATGAGAACCTAGATCGAGTGGCATCTAGGAGAAATGATAACCTAGGTTGAATGACATCTAGGAAAATGATAACCTAGATTGAGTGACATCTAGATGAATGAGAACCTAGATCGAGTGGCATCTAGTAAACAAGAACATTGACAAGAATCTGTCGAACTAGTGTGTAGATGTACACCGTGCATATTGGGCTAGCATTGATAGCTTTAAGAGATTGCACCAGTGGTACACCGTGCATATTGGGCTAGCAATGATAGCTTTGAGAGATTGCACTAGTGGTACACCGTGCATATTGGGCTAGCAATGATAGCTTTGAGAGATTGCACTTGTAGTTGACAGGGTATCCTCCTGAGTGAGGATTGGATCATACTCACGTGTCTGTTCAGAGCTTGTGGAGGTCGCTCCTCACAAGCGTGCACTCCGGAGTTGTCACACGAGGGGCTAACGTACTTGCCCATGGACTAACGTACCTGTCCAAGTGACGGTCTCGGGTAGACGAGTGACCGCACTCTTACCCGGAGATTGAGTGAGTCGGGGCGAACCTTGAGGGTAAGCCAAGAGATTTGATAAAGTAAAGAACCTAGTTTCTTTTGAGCATAGTAGCATGGCAGTTTACTTTGTACTATATTGAGCATGCTTACTTGTGGTTTGGGCATAGTAGGATAGATGACTTAGCATGATAGTTCTTTAAACTATATTGAACATGCTTGTTTATACTGTTGAGTATAGTAGAAATATCTGCAGCATGGTTTACAGCTTTCCATATAAATATCTATCTGTACATGTTTATGCCCTATGGACCTAGTGGGGAGATCGGTGAGGTTGGCGGCCGAGCCCACTGGGAACTAAGGAAGTTAGTTCTCACCCCACCATTATTACAGGGGCTAGCGAGAGTGGACCGGCAGAGGACCGAGGTTGGGGCACAGTGCCCTAGTAGCTAGCGGCTTCCAGTATGCATTAGAGTACCCTCGTGTACATTCGAGTTATTGGTGAGGTTAAATGTATTCATTGGTGAGGTTATGTATATTTAATTGAGAGATGAAATATGTGTATTCATTTGAGAGTTGAAAGAAGAAAAGTGTAAATTATATTGTGAATGTCAAAAATGGATGTAATAGCTAGATGTTTCTCTCTTTATTTACTTGTATAGTATACTTGTATCTTGCTCTTACTTACTAGCACTTGTGGTGCTTCGTCTCCTGTCGTGTTTGCTTTTGAATTCTTCCCGGGAAATTCATGTACATGACTTGTTGTCGAGCCTTGGGCGGACAGGGGAGGTGCTGTCCGTTCGGCGTCTGTTTGACGTGCCCGGACCGGACCAAATTGGTAGCGGTCGCGGGGCGTGACAATATTTGCAACGTATCGTTGTATACGTTCACAAGAACCGAAACCGGAACAACATTAGACTACTCAGTTGCGCCCTAACAGTATAACTTTAGAAACAGTACTTTTTCTCATTCAACCGAACAAAGAGTGAAACCCAATTATATTGTTCTATTTTGCCCCAAGAGTGTATATTGGCAACGTATCGTTGTCTACGTTCACAAGAACCAAAACCGGAACAACATTAGACAACTCAGTTGCGCCCTAACAGTATAACTTTAGAAACAGTACTTTTTCTCATTCAACCGAACAAAGAGTGAAACCCAATTATATTGTTCTATTATGCCCAGGGAGTGAATATCGGCAACGTATCGTTGTCTACGTTCGCAAGAACCAAAACCGGAACAACATTAGACTACTCAGTTGCGCCCTAACGGTATAACTCTAGAAACAGTACTTTTTCTCATTCAACCGAACAAAGAGTGAAACCCAATTATATTGTTTTATTATGCCCCAAGAGTGTATATTGGCAACGTATCGTTGTCTACGTTCACAAGAACCGAAACCGGAACAACATTAGACTACTCAGTTGCCCCCTAACGGTATAACTCTAGAAACAGTACTTTTTCTCATTCAACCGAACAAAAAGAGTGAAACCCAAGTATATTGTTTTATTATACCCCAAGAGTGTATATTGGCAACGTATCGTTGTCTACGTTCGCAAGAACCAAAACCGGAACAACATTAGACTACTCAGTTGCGCCCAAACAGTATAACTTTAGAAACAGTACTTTCTCTCATTCAACCGAACAAAGAGTGAAACCCAATTATATTGTTCTATTATGCCCCGGGAGTGAATATCGGCAACGTATAGTTGTCTACGTTCACAAGAACCAGAACAGTAACAACCTTAGACTACTCAGTTGCGCCCTAACAGTATAACTTTAGAAACAGTACTTTTTCTCATTCAACCGAACAAAGAGTGAAACCCAATTATATTGTTCTATTATGCCCCGAGAGTGTATATTGGCAACGTATCGTTGTCTACATTCACAAGAAGCGAAACCGGAACAACATTAGACTACTCAGTTGCGACCTAACAGTATAACTTTAGAAACAGTACTTTTTCTCATTCAACCGAACAAAGAGTGAAATCTAATTATATTGTTCTATTATGCCCCGAGAGTGTATATTGGCAACGTATCGTTGTCTACGTTCACAAGAACCGAAACCGGAACAACATTAGATTACTCCGTTGCGCCCTAACAGTATAACTTTGAAACAGTACATTTTCTCATTCAACCGAACAAAGAGTGAAACCCAATTATATTGTTCAATTTTGCCCCGAGAGTGTATATTGGCAACGTATCGTTGACTACGTTCACAAGAACCAAAACCGGAACAACATTAGACTACTCAGTAGCGCCCTAACAAAGATAACTTTGGAAACAAGATTTTTCTCATTCCACCGAACAAAGAGTAAAACCTAATTATATTGTTCTATTATGCCCGGGAGTGTAAATTTGCAACATATCGATGTCACCGTTCACAAGAACCAAAACCGGAATAACATTAGACTCCTCAGTTGCGCCCTAACAGTATAACTTTGGAAACAGTACTTTTTCTCATTCCACCGAACAAAGAGTAAAACTTCAATATATTGTTCAATTATGCCCCGAGAGTGTCTATTGGCAACGTATCGTTGTCTATGTTCACAAGAACCAAACCCGAACAATATTAGATCGCTCGCTTGCGCCTAACAAAGAGACTTTAGAAACAAGATTTTTCTCATTCAACCGAACAAAGAGTGAAACCCAATTATATTGTTCTATTATGCCCCGAGAGTGTATATTTGCAACGTATCGTTGTCTACGTTCACAAGAACCAAAACGGGAACAACATTAGACTACACAATTGCGCCGACAAAGATAACTTTAGAAATGATTTTTTCTCATTCAACCGAACAAAGAGTGAAACCCAATTATATTGTTCTATTTTGCCCCGAGAGTGTATATTGGCAACGTATCGTTGACTTTGTTCACAAGAACCAAAATCGGAACAACATTAGATAACTCAGTTGCTCCCTAACAGTATAACTTTAGAAACAGTACTTTTTCTCATTCAACCGAACAAAGAGTGAAACCCAATTATATCGTTCTATTATGCCCCGAGAGTGTATATTTGCAACGTATCGTTGTATACGTTCACAAGAACTGAAACCGGAACAACATTAGACTACTCAGTTGCGCCCTAACAGTATAACTTTAGAAACAGTACTTTTTCTCATTCAACCGAACAAAGAGTGAAACCCAATTATATTGTTCTATTTTGCCCCAAGAGTGTATATTGGCAACGTATCGTTGACTACGTTCACAAGAACCAAAATCGAACAACATTAGACAACTCGCTGCGCACTAATAGTATAACTTTAAAAACAGTACTTTCTCTCATTCAACCGAACAAAGAGTGAAACCCAATTATATTGTTCTATTATGCCCAGGGAGTGAATATCGGCAACGTATCGTTGTCTACGTTCGCAAGAACCAAAACCGGAACAACATTAGACTACTCAGTTGCGCCCTAACGGTATAACTCTAGAAACGATTACTTTTCTCATTCAACCGAACAAAGAGTGAAACCCAATTATATTGTTTTATTATGCCCCAAGAGTGTATATTGGCAACGTATCGTTGTCTACGTTCACAAGAACCGAAACCGGAACAACATTAGACTACTCAGTTGCGCCCTAACAGTATAACTTTAGAAACAGTACTTTTTCTCATTCAACCGAACAAAGAGTGAAACCCAATTATATTGTTCTATCTTGCCCCGAGAGTGGATATTAGCATCGTATCGTTGACTACGTTCACAAGAACCAAAACCGGAACAACATTAGACAACTCATTGCGCCTAACAAAGATAACTTTGGAAACAAAGATTTTTCTCATTCCACCGAAAAAAGAGTAAAACCTAAATATATTGTTCAATTATGCCCCGAGAGTGTCTATTTGCAACGTATCGTTGTCTATGTTCGCAAGAACCAAACTCGGAACAACATTAGACAACTCAGTTGCGCCCTAACAGTATAACTTTAGAAACAGTACTTTTTCTCATTCAACCGAACAAAGAGTGAAACCCAATTATATTGTTCTATTATGCCCCGAGAGTGTATATTTGCAACGTATCGTTGTATACGTTCACAAGAACCGAAACCGGAACAACATTAGACTACTCAGTTGCGCCCTAACAGTATAACTTTAGAAACAGTACTTTTTCTCATTCAACCGAACAAAGAGTGAAACCCAATTATATTGTTCTATTTTGCCCCAAGAGTGTATATTTGCAACGTATCGTTGACTACGTTCACAAGAACCAAAATCGGAACAACATTAGACAACTCAGTTGCGCACTAATAGTCTAACTTTAGAAACAGTACTTTCTCTCATTCAACCGAACAAAGAGTGAAACCCAATTATATTGTTCTATTATGCCCAGGGAGTGAATATCGGCAACGTATCGTTGTCTACGTTCGCAAGAACCAAAACCGGAACAACATTAGACTACTCAGTTGCGCCCTAACGGTATAACTCTAGAAACAGTACTTTTTCTCATTCAACCGAACAAAGAGTGAAACCCAATTATATTGTTTTATTATGCCCCAAGAGTGTATATTGGCAACGTATCGTTGTCTACGTTCACAAGAACCGAAACCGGAACAACATTAGACTACTCAGTTGCGCCCTAACAATATAACTTTAGAAACAGTACTTTTTCTCATTCAACCGAACAAAGAGTGAAACCCAATTATATTGTTCTATTTTGCCCCGAGAGTGTATATTGGCAACGTATCGTTGACTACGTTCACAAGAACCAAAACGGGAACAACATTAGACAACTCAGTTGCGCCTAACAAAGAAAAACTTTGGAAACAAGATTTTTCTCATTCCACCGAACAAAGAGTAAAACCTAATTATATTGTTCTATTATGCCCCGGGAGAGTAAATTTGCAACATATCGATGTCACCGTTCACAAGAACCAAAACCGGAACAACATTAGACTCCTCCGTTGCGCCCTAACAATATAACTTTGGAAACAGTACTTTTTCTCATTCCACCGAACAAAGAGTAAAACCTAAATATATTGTTCAATTATGCCCCGAGAGTGTCTATTGGCAACGTATCGTTGTCAATGTTCACAAGAACCAAACTCGAACAACATTAGACTACTCGATTTGCGCCTAACGGTATAACTTTAGAAACAAGATTTTTCTCATTCAACCGAACAAAGAGTGAAACCCAATTATATTGTTCTATTATGCCCCGAGAGTGTATATTTGCAACGTATCGTTGTCTACGTTCACAAGAACCGAAACCGGAACAACATTAGACTACTCAGTTGCGCCCAACCAGCATAACTTTAGAAACAGTACTTTTTCTCATTCAACCGAACAAAGAGTGAAACCCAATTATATTGTTCTCTTTTGCCCCAAGAGTGTATATTGGCAACGTATCGTTGACTACATTCACAAGAACCAAAATCGGAACAACATTAGACAACTCAGTTGCGCACTAATAGTATAACTTTAGAAACAGTACTTTCTCTCATTCAACAACAAAGAGTGAAACCCAATTATATTGTTCTATTATGCCCGGAGTGAATATCGGCAACGTATCGTTGTCTACGTTCGCAAGAACCAAAAGCAGGAACAACATTAGACTACTCAGTTGCCCCATAACGGTATAACTCTAGAAACAGTACTTTTTCTCATTCAACCGAACAAAGAGTGAAACCCAAGTATATTGTTTTATTATGCCCCAAGAGTGTATATTGGCAACGTATCGTTGTCTACGTTCACAAGAACCGAAACCGGAACAACATTAGACTACTCAGTTGCGCCCAAACAGTATAACTTTAGAAACAAAGACTTTCTCTCATTCAACCGAACAAAGAGTGAAACCCAATTATATTGTTCTATTATGCCCCGGGAGTGAATATCGGCAACGTATAGTTGTCTACGTTCACAAGAACCAGAACAGGAACATCCTTAGACTACTCAGTTGCGCCCTAACAGTATAACTTTAGAAACAGTACTTTTTCTCATTCAACCGAACAAAGAGTGAAACCCAATTATATTGTTCTATTATGCCCCGAGAGTGTATATTGGCAACGTATCGTTGTCTACATTCACAAGAAGCGAAACCGGAACAACATTAGACTACTCAGTTGCGACCTAACAGTATAACTTTAGAAACAGTACTTTTTCTCATTCAACCGAACAAAGAGTGAAATCTAATTATATTGTTCTATTATGCCCCGAGAGTGTATATTGGCAACGTATCGTTGTCTACGTTCACAAGAACGGAAACAGTAACAACATTAGATTACTGCGCCTAACAAAGATAACTTTAGAAACAAGACATTTTCTCATTCAACCGAACAAAGAGTGAAACCCAATTATATTGTTCAATTTTGCCCCGAGAGTGTATATTGGCAACGTATCGTTGACTACGTTCACAAGAACCAAAACCGGAACAACATTAGACTACTCAGTTGCGCCCTAACAGCATAACTTTGGAAACAGTACTATTTCTCATTCCACCGAACAAAGAGTAAAACCTAATTATATTGTTCTATTATTCCCCGGGAGTGTAAATTTGCAACATATCGATGTCACCGTTCACAAGAACCAAAACCGGAATAACTTTGGAAACAGTACTTTTTCTCATTCCACCGAACAAAGAGTAAAACTTCAATATATTGTTCAATTATGCCCCGAGAGTGTCTATTGGCAACGTATCGTTGTCTATGTTCACAAGAACCAAACCGAACAATATTAGATCGCTCGTTCGCCTAACAGAGACTTTAGAAACAAGATTTTTTTCTCATTCAACCGAACAAAGAGTGAAACCCAATTATATTGTTCTATTATGCCCCGAGAGTGTATATTTGCAACGTATCGGTGTATACGTTCACAAGAACCGAAACCGGAACAACATTAGACTACTCAGTTGCGCCGACAAAGATAACTTTAGAAACAAGATTCTTTTTCTCATTCAACCGAACAAAGAGTGAAACCCAATTATATTGTTCTATTTTGCCCCGAGAGTGTATATTGGCAACGTATCGTTGACTTTGTTCACAAGAACCAAAATCGGAACAACATTAGACAACTCAGTTGCTCCCTAACAGTATAACTTTAGAAACAGTACTTTTTCTCATTCAACCGAACAAAGAGTGAAACCCAATTATATTGTTCTATTATGCCCCGAGAGTGTATATTTGCAACGTATCGTTGTCTACGTTCACAAGAATCGAAACAGGAACAACATTAGACTACTCGATTGCGCCTAACAAGTATAACTTTAGAAACAAGATTTTTCTCATTCAACCGAACAAAGAGTGAAACCCAATTATATTGTTCTATTTTGCCCCAAGAGTGTATATTGGCAACGTATCGTTGACTACGTTCACAAGAACCAAAATCGGAACAACATTAGACAACTCGATTCTGCGCACTAATAGTATAACTTTAAAAACAAGACTTTCTCTCATTCAACCGAACAAAGAGTGAAACCCAATTATATTGTTCTATTATGCCCCGGGAGTGAATATCGGCAACGTATCGTTGTCTACGTTCGCAAGAACCAAAACCGGAACAACATTAGACTACTCAGTTGCGCCCTAACAAAGATAACTCTAGAAACAAGAGTACTTTTTCTCATTCAACCGAACAAAGAGTGAAACCTAATTATATTGTTTTATTATGCCCCAAGAGTGTATATTGGCAACGTATCGTTGTCTACGTTCACAAGAACCGAAACCGGAACAACATTAGACTACTCAGTTGCGCCCTAACAGTATAACTTTAGAAACAGTACTTTTTCTCATTCAACCGAACAAAGAGTTAAACCCAATTATATTGTTCTATTTTGCCCCGAGAGTGGATATTGGCAACGTATCGTTGACTACGTTCACAAGAACCAAAACCGGAACAACATTAGACTACTCAGTTGCGCCCTAACAAAGATAACTTTGGAAACAAGATTTTTCTCATTCCACCGAACAAAGAGTAAAACCTAATTATATTGTTCTATTATGCCCCTCGGAGTGTAAATTTGCAACATATCGATGTCACTGCTCACAAGAACCAAAACCGAACAACATTAGACTCTCCGTTGCGCCCTAACAAGATAACTTTGGAAACAAAAGATTTTTCTCATTCCACCGAACAAAGAGTAAAACCTAAATATATTGTTCAATTATGCCCCCCGAGAGTGTCTATTGGCAACGTATCGTTGTCTATGTTCACAAGAACCAAACTCGAACAACATTAGACTACTCATTTGCGCCTAACAAGATAACTTTAGAAACAAGATTTTTCTCATTCAACCGAAAAAAGAGTGAAACCCTATTATATTGTTCTATTTTGCCCCTAGAGTGTATATTGGCAACGTATCGTTGACTACGTTCATAAGAACCAAAATCGAACAACATTAGACAACTCGCTTGCGCCTAACAAGATAACTTTAGAAACAAGATTTTCTCTCATTCAACCGAACAAAGAGTGAAACCCAATTATATTGTTCTATTATGCCCGGAGTGAATATCGCAACGTATAGTTGTCTACGTTCACAAGAACCAACAGAACAACCTTAGACTACTCGCCTAACAAAGATAACTTTAGAAACAAGATTTTTCTCATGCAACCGCACAAAGAGTGAAACCCAATTAAAGTATTCTATTATGCCCCGAGAGTGTATATTGGCAACGTATCGTTGTCTACATTCAAAAGAAACAAAACCGTAACAACAGGAGACTACTCACTACCTAACAAAGATAACTTTAGAAACAAAGATTTTTCTCATTCAACCGAACAAAGAGTGAAATCTAATTATATTGTTCTATTATGCCCCGAGAGTGTATATTGGCAACGTATCGTTGTCTACGTTCACAAGAACCGAAACCGTAACAACATTAGATTACTCATTGCGCCTAACAAAGATAACTTTAGAAACAAGACATTTTCTCATTCAACCGAACAAAGAGTGAAACCCAATTATATTGTTCAATTTTGCCCCGAGAGTGTATATTGGCAACGTATCGTTGACTACGTTCACAAGAACCAAAACCTTCCAACATTAGACAACTCGAGCGCCCTAACAAAGATAACTTTGGAAACAAGATTTTTCTCATTCCACCGAACAAAGAGTAAAACCTAATTATATTGTTCTATTATTCCCTGGAGTGTAAATTTGCAACATATCGATGTCACCGTTCACAAGAACCAAAACCGGAATAACATTAGACTCCTCCGTTGCGCCCTAACAGTATAACTTTGGAAACAGTACTTTTTCTCATTCCACCGAACAAAGAGTAAAACTTCAATATATTGTTCAATTATGCCCCGAGAGTGTCTATTGGCAACGTATCGTTGTCTATGTTCACAAGAACCAAACCCGAACAATATTAGATCGCTTTGCGCCTAACAAAGAGACTTTAGAAACAGTACTTTTTCTCATTCAACCGAACAAAGAGTGAAACCCAATTATATTGTTCTATTATGCCCCGAGAGTGTATATTGGCAACGTATCGTTGTCTACGTTCACAAGAACCGAAACCGGAACAACATTAGACTACTCAGTTGCGCCCTAACAGTATAACTTTAGAAACAGTACTTTTTCTCATTCAACCGAACAAAGAGTGAAACCCAATTATATTGTTCTATTTTGCCCCAAGAGTGTATATTGGCAACGTATCGTTGACTACGTTCACAAGAACCAAAATCGGAACAACATTAGATAACTCGCTTGCTCCCTAACAAAGATAACTTTAGAAACAAAGATTTCTCTCATTCAACCGAACAAAGAGTGAAACCCAATTATATCGTTCTATTATGCCCCGAGAGTGTATATTTGCAACGTATCGTTGTATACGTTCACAAGAACCGAAACCGAACAACATTAGACTACTCTGCGCCCTAACAAGATAACTTTAGAAACAAGATTTTTTTCTCATTCAACCGAACAAAGAGTGAAACCCAATTATATTGTTCTATTTTGCCCCGAGAGTGTATATTGGCAACGTATCGTTGTCTACGTTCACAAGAACCGAAACCGGAACAACATTAGACTACTCAGTTGCGCCCTAACAGTATAACTTTAGAAACAGTACTTTCTCTCATTCAACCGAACAAAGAGTTAAACCCAATTATATTGTTCTATTATGCCTGTGGAGTGAATATCGGCAACGTATCGTTGTCTACGTTCGCAAGAACCAAAACCGAACAACATTAGACTACTCTTGCGCCTAACAAAGATAACTCTAGAAACAAGATTTTTCTCATTCAACCGAACAAAGAGTGAAACCCAATTATATTGTTCTATTATGCCCCGAGAGTGTATATTGGCAACGTATCGTTGTCTACGTTCACAAGAACCAAAACCGGAACAACATTAGACTACTCAGTTGCGCCCTAACAGTAAAACTTTAGAAACAGTACTTTTTCTCATTCAACCGAACAAAGAGTTAAACCCAATTATATTGTTCTATTTTGCCCCGAGAGTGGATATTGGCATCGTATCGTTGACTACGTTCACAAGAACCAAAACGGGAAAAACATTAGACAACTCGCTTGCGCCCTAACAAAGATAACTTTGGAAACAAGATTTTTCTCATTCCACCGAACAAAGAGTAAAACCTAATTATATTGTTCTATTATGCCCCGGAGTGTAAATTTGCAACATATCGATGTCACCGTTCACAAGAACCAAAACCGAACAACATTAGACTCCTCCGTTGCGCCCTAACGTATAACTTTGGAAACAAGATTTTTCTCATTCCACCGAACAAAGAGTAAAACCTAAATATATTGTTCAATTATGCCCCGAGAGTGTCTATTGGCAACGTATCGTTGTCTATGTTCACAAGAACCAAACTCGGAACAACATTAGACTACTCATTTGCGCCCTAACAAAGATAACTTTAGAAACAAGATTTTTCTCATTCAACCGAACAAAGAGTGAAACCCAATTATATTGTTCTATTTTGCCCCTAGAGTGTATATTGGCAACGTATCGTTGTCTACGTTCACAAGAAGCGAAACCGGAACAACATTAGACTACTCAGTTGCGCCCTAACAGTATAACTTTAGAAACAGTACTTTTTCTCATTCAACCGAACAAAGACTGAAATCTAATTATATTGTTCTATTATGCCCCGAGAGTGTATATTGGCAACGTATCGTTGTCTACGTTCACAAGAACCGAAACCGGAACAACATTAGATTACTTTGCGCCTAACAAGATAACTTTAGAAACAAGACATTTTCTCATTCAACCGAACAAAGAGTGAAACCCAATTATATTGTTCAATTTTGCCCCGAGAGTGTATATTGCCAACGTATCGTTGACTACGTTCACAAGAACCAAAACCGGAACAACATTAGACAACTCATTAGCGCCCTAACAAAGATAACTTTCAAACAAAGATTTTTCTCATTCCACCGAACAAAGAGTAAAACCTAATTATATTGTTCTATTATGCCCCTACAGTTGTAAATTTGCAACATATCGATGTCACCGTTCACAAGAACCAAAACCGAATAACATTAGACTCCTCCGTAGCGCCCTAACAAGATAACTTTGGAAACAAGATTTTTCTCATTCCACCGAACAAAGAGTAAAACCTCAATATATTGTTCAATTATGCCCCGAGAGTGTCTATTGGCAACGTATCGTTGTCTATGTTCACAAGAACCAAACCCGGAACAATATTAGACTACTCAGTTGCGCCCTAACAGAGACTTTAGAAACAAGATTTTTCTCATTCAACCGAACAAAGAGTGAAACCCAATTATATTGTTCTATTATGCCCCGAGAGTGTATATTTGCAACGTATCGTTGTCTACGTTCACAAGAACCGAAACCGGAACCACATTAGACTACTCAGTTGCGCCCTAACAGTATAACTTTAGAAACAGTACTTTTTCTCATTCAACCGAACAAATAGTGAAACCCAAGTATATTGTTCTATTTTGCCCCGAGAGTGTATATTGGCAACGTATCGTTGACTTCGTTCACAAGAACCAAAATCGGAACAACATTAGACAACTCAGTTGCGCCCTAACAGTATAACTTTAGAAACAGTACTTTCTCTCATTCAACCGAACAAAGAGTGAAACCCAATTATATTGTTCTATTTTGCCCCGAGAGTGTATATTGGCAACGTATCGTTGGCTTTGTTCACAAGAACCAAAATCGGAACAACATTAGACAACTCAGTTGCTCCCTAACAGTATAACTTTAGAAACAAGATTTCTCTCTCATTCAACCGAAAAAAGAGTGAAACCCAACTATATCGTTCTATTATGCCCCGAGAGTGTATATTTGCAACGTATCGTTGTATAAGTTCACAAGAACTGAAACCGGAACAACATTAGACTACTCAGTTGCGCCCTAACAGTATAACTTTAGAAACAGTACTTTTTCTCATTCAACCGAACAAAGGGTGAAACCCAATTATATTTTTCTATTTTGCCCCAAGAGTGTATATTGGCAACGTATCGTTGACTACGTTCACAAGAACCAAAATCGGAACAACATTAGACAACTCAGTTGCGCACTAATAGTATAACTTTAAAAACAGTACTTTCTCTCATTCAACCGAACAAAGAGTGAAACCCAATTATATTGTTCTATTATGCCCAGGGAGTGAATATCGGCAACGTATCGTTGTCTACGTTCACAAGAACCAAAACCGGAACAACATTAGACTACTCATTGCGCCTAACAAGATAACTTTAGAAACAAGATTTTCTCTCATTCAACCGAACAAAGAGTGAAACCCAATTATATTGTTCTATTATGCCCCGGAGTGAATATCTAAGAACGTATAGTTGTCTACGTTCACAAGAACCGAACAGAACAACCTTAGACTACTCGATGCGCCTAACAAGATAACTTTAGAAACAAGATTTTTTCTCATTCAACCGAACAAAGAGTGAAACCCAATTATATTGTTCTATTATGCCCAGAGTGTATATTGGCAACGTATCGTTGTCTACGTTCACAAGAAGCGAAACCGAACAACATTAGACTACTCTTGCGACCTAACAAAGATAACTTTAGAAACAAGATTTTTCTCTCATTCAACCGAACAAAGAGTGAAATCTAATTATATTGTTCTATTATGCCCCGAGAGTGTATATTGGCAACGTATCGTTGTCTACGTTCACAAGAACCGAAACCGGAACAACATTAGATAACTCAGTTGCGCCCTAACAGTATAACTTTAGAAACAGTACATTTTCTCATTCAACCGAACAAAGAGTGAAACCCAATTATATTGTTCAATTTTGCCCCGAGAGTGTATATTGGCAACGTATCGTTGACTACGTTCACAAGAACCAAAACCGGAACAACATTAGACAACTCAGTAGCGCCCTAACAAAGATAACTTTGGAAAAAGATTTTTCTCATTCCACCGAACAAAGAGTAAAACCTAATTATATTGTTCTATTATTCCCTGGAGTGTAAATTTGCAACATATCGATGTCACCGTTCACAAGAACCAAAACCGAATAACATTAGACTCCTCCGTTGCGCCCTAACAAGATAACTTTGGAAACAAGATTTTTCTCATTCCACCGAACAAAGAGTAAAACTTCAATATATTGTTCAATTATGCCCCGAGAGTGTCTATTGGTAACGTATCGTTGTCTATGTTCACAAGAACCAAACCCGAACAATATTAGACTACTCGGTTGCGCCTAACGAGACTTTAGAAACAGTACTTTTTCTCATTCAACCGAACAAAGAGTGAAACCCAATTATATTGTTCTATTATGCCCCGAGAGTGTATATTTGCAACGTATCGTTGTCTACGTTCACAAGAACCGAAACCGGAACAACATTAGACTACTCTAGACTTGCGCCCGACAAAGATAACTTTAGAAACAAGATTTTTTTCTCATTCAACCGAACAAAGAGTGAAACCCAATTATATTGTTCTATTTTGCCCCGAGAGTGTATATTGGCAACGTATCGTTGGCTTTGTTCACAAGAACCAAAATCGGAACAACATTAGATAACTCAGTTGCTCCCTAACAGTATAACTTTAGAAACAGTACTTTCTCTCATTCAACCGAACAAAGAGTGAAACCCAACTATATCGTTCTATTATGCCCCGAGAGTGTATATTTGCAACGTATCGTTGTCTACGTTCACAAGAACCGAAACCGGAACAACATTAGACTACTCAGTTGCGCCCTGACAGTATAACTTTAGAAACAGTACTTTTTCTCATTCAACCGAACAAAGAGTGAAACCCAATTATATTTTTCTATTTTGCCCCAAGAGTGTATATTGGCAACGTATCGTTGACTACGTTCACAAGAACCAAAATCGGAACAACATTAGACAACTCAGTTGCGCACTAAGGCTATGTTTGGTTGGGGGATAAACATGGAATAAATAAGTTTATCCTCCTTATTCTACCAAACACTATAAGGAGGTGTGAGTTTATTTAATCCTCCTCTTAACGGGTTATTCTAGAATAACCCGTTAAGAGGGAGGATTTATTGTTCCACCTTTTTAGTGGAATAACAAATTTTTTTTTTATACCTCTACTAGTTTAATAATAAATATTATTAATTAATATATTATCTATATTATTTTATTAACTAATTAGCTAAATTAAAATTTAACTAATTTAATAATAAAATATTAGCTAAATTAATAATTATTTATTAGTGTGTTTATGCAATAACTAATATCTTTATTGATTAATAAATTAATATTTTTACCGACATAACTAATTAATTAATTAATTAATTAATTTAATAATATATTAATATATTAACCTAATTTGTTAACTTATTAAATTATTTATAGTTAGATAATTTATTAATTAAAGCCCTCATGGTTAATTGATTAATGATTAATTAACTGTAATTAATTATTAATTAATATTTATGATTATCTAATAATATTCATGATAAATTAATTTTTTTAAATTATAAATTTGAGATTTTAAAATTTATAAAAGTTTATATTTTAAATTTTAAAATATAAAAATTCTAATTCTAATATAAAGAAAAGAATAATATTATTATTTTTTTATTTATAACTATCTATTTTAATTCATATTCCATCTTACCTAACCAAACGCTATTTTTCTTATTTCCAAGAATAACTCAATTTTCATCCAAACGCAAAATTGATCTAATCCTCACTTATACCTCAATTTATACCTATCCCCGAATATCCACTTTTGCTTATTCCTAACCAAACGATACCTAATAGTATAACTTTAAAACAAGATTTTCTCATTCAACCGAACAAAGAGTGAAACCCAATTATATTGTTCTATTATGCCCAGGAGTGAATATCGTCAACGTATCGTTGTCTACGTTCGCAAGAACCAAAACCTGAACAACATTAGACTACTCAGTTGCGCCCTAACAGTATAACTCTAGAAACAGTACTTTTTCTCATTCAACCGAACAAAGAGTGAAACCCAATTATATTGTTTTATTATGCCCCAAGAGTGTATATTGGCAACGTATCGTTGTCTACGTTCACAAGAACCGAAACCGGAACAACATTAGACTACTCAGTTGCGCCCTAACAGTATAACTTTAGAAACAGTACTTTTTCTCATTCAACCGAACAAAGAGTTAAACCCAATTATATTGTTCTATTTTGCCCCGAGAGTGGATATTGGCAACGTATCGTTGACTACGTTCACAAGAACCAAAACGGGAACAACATTAGACAACTCAGTTGCGCCCTAACAGCATAACTTTGGAAACAGTACTTTTTCTCATTCCACCGAACAAAGAGTAAAACCTAATTATATTGTTCTATTATGCCCCGAGAGTGTATATTTGCAACGTATCGATGTCACCGTTCACAAGAACCAAAACCGAACAACATGAGACTCCTCCGTTGCGCCCTAACAGTATAACTTTGGAAACAGTACGTTTTCTCATTCCACCGAACAAAGAGTAAAACCTAAATATATTGTTCAATTATGCCCCGAGAGTGACTATTGGCAACGTATCGTTGTCTATGTTCACAAGAACCAAACCCAGAACAACATTAGACTACTCAGTTGCGCCCTAACAGTATAACTTTAGAAACAGTACTTTTTCTCATTCAACCGAACAAAGAGTGAAACCCAATTATATTGTTCTATTTTGCCCCTAGAGTGTATATTGGCAACGTATCGTTGTCTACGTTCACAAGAAGCGAAACCGGAACAACATTAGACTACTCAGTTGCGCCCTAACAGTATAACTTTAGAAACAGTACTTTTTCTCATTCAACCGAACAAAGATCGAAACCCAATTATATTGTTCTATTATGCCCCGAGAGTGTATATTGGCAACGTATCGTTGTCTACGTTCACAAGAACCGAAACCGAACAACATTAGATTACTCATTGCGCCCTAACAAAGATAACTTTAGAAACAGTACATTTTCTCATTCAACCGAACAAAGAGTGAAACCCAATTATATTGTTCAATTTTGCCCCGAGAGTGTATATTGCCAACGTATCGTTGACTACGTTCACAAGAACCAAAACCGGAACAACATTAGACAACTCATTAGCGCCCTAACAGCATAACTTTCGAAACAGTACTTTTTCTCATTCCACCGAACAAAGAGTAAAACCTAATTATATTGTTCTATTATGCCCCGGCAGTGTAAATTTGCAACATATCGATGTCACCGTTCACAAGAACCAAAACCGGAATAACATTAGACTCCTCCGTAGCGCCCTAACAGTATAACTTTGGAAACAGTACTTTTTCTCATTCCACCGAACAAAGAGTAAAACCTCAATATATTGTTCAATTATGCCCCGAGAGTGTCTATTGGCAACGTATCGTTGTCTATGTTCACAAGAACCAAACCCGGAACAATATTAGACTACTCAGTTGCGCCCTAACGGTAGACTTTAGAAACAGTACTTTTTCTCATTCAACCGAACAAAGAGTGAAACCCAATTATATTGTTCTATTATGCCCCGAGAGTGTATATTTGCAACGTATCGTTGTCTACGTTCACAAGAACCGAAACCGGAACCACATTAGACTACTCAGTTGCGCCCTAACAGTATAACTTTAGAAACAGTACTTTTTCTCATTCAACCGAACAAATAGTGAAACCCAAGTATATTGTTCTATTTTGCCCCGAGAGTGTATATTGGCAACGTATCGTTGACTTCGTTCACAAGAACCAAAATCGGAACAACATTAGACAACTCTTGCGCCTAACAAGATAACTTTAGAAACAAGATTTCTCTCATTCAACCGAACAAAGAGTGAAACCCAATTATATTGTTCTATTATGCCCCGAGAGTGTATATTTGCAACGTATCGTTGTATACGTTCACAAGAACCGAAACCGGAACAACATTAGACTACTCAGTTGCGCCCTAACAGCCTAACTTTAGAAACAAAGATTTTTCTCATTCAACCGAACAAAGAGTGAAACCCAATTATATTGTTCTATTTTGCCCCAAGAGTGTATATTGGCAACGTATCGTTGACTACGTTCACAAGAACCAAAATCGAACAACATTAGACAACTCATTGCGCACTAATAGTATAACTTTAAAAACAGTACTTTCTCTCATTCAACCGAACAAAGAGTGAAACCCAATTATATTGTTCTATTATGCCCAGGGAGTGAATATCGGCAACGTATCGTTGTCTACGTTCGCAAGAACCAAAACCGGAACAACATTAGACTACTCAGTTGCCCCCTAACGGTATAACTCTAGAAACACTACTTTTTCTCATTCAACCGAACAAAGAGTGAAACCCGAGTATATTGTTTTATTATGCCCCAAGAGTGTATATTGGCAGCGTATCGTTGTCTACGTTCTAAGAACAAAGCAGGAACAACATTAGACTACTCAGTTGCGCCCTAATAGTATAACTTTAGAAACAGTACTTTTTCTCATTCAACCGAACAAAGAGTGAAACCCAATTATATTGTTCTATTTTGCCCCGAGAGTGTATATTGGCAACGTATCGTTGACTACGTTCACAAGAACCAAACGGGAACAACATTAGACAACTCGATTGCGCCCTAACGACATAACATTGGAAACGATTACTTTTTCTCATTCCATAGAACAAAGAGTAAAACCTAATTATATTGTTCTATTATGCCCAGGAGTGTAAATTTGCAACATATCGATGTCACGTTCACAAGAACCAAAGCAGGAACAACATTAGACTCCTCAGAGTTCGCCTAACAGTATAACTTTGGAAACAGTACTTTTTCTCATTCCACCGAACAAAGAGCAAAACCTAAATATATCGTTCAATTTTGCCCCGAGAGTGTCTATTGGCAACGTATCTTTGTCTATGTTCACAAGAACCAAACTCGGAACAACATTAGACTACTCAGTTGCGCCTAACGGTATAACTTTAGAAACGTACTTTTTCTCATTCAAGAACAAAGAGTGAAACCTAATTATATCGTTATATTTTCCCCCGAGAGTGAATATTGGCAACGTATCGTTGACTACGATCACATGAACCAAAATCGGAACAACATTTGACAACTCAGTTGCGCCCTAACAGTAGAACTTTAGAAACAGTACTTTTTCTCATTCAACCGAACAAAGAGTGAAACCCAATTATATTGTTCTATTATGCCCCGGTAGTGAATATCGGTAACGTATCGTTGTCTACGTTCACAAGAACCAGAACAGGAGCAACCTTAGACTACTCAGTTGCGCCCTAACAGTATAACTTTAGAAACAGTACTTTTTCTCATTCAACCGAACAAAGAGTGAAACCTAATTATATTGTTCTATTTTGCCCCGAGAGTGTATATTGGCAACGTATCGTTGTCTACGTTCACAAGAACCGAAACCGGAACAACATTAGACTACTCAGTTGCGCCCTAACAGTATAACTTTAGAAACAGTACTTTTTCTCATTCAACTGAACAAAGAGTGAAATCTAATTATATTGTTCTATTATGCCCCGAGAGTGTATATTGGCAACGTATCGTTGTCTACGTTCACAAGAACCGAAACCAGGAACAACATTAGATTACTCGGTTGCGCCTAACGGTATAACTTTTGAAACGGTACATTTTCTCATTCAATAACAAAGTGTGAAACCTGTTTATATTGTTCTGTTTTGCCCCAAGAGTCTATATTGGCAACGTATCGTTGACTACGTTCACAAGAACCAAAACCGGAACAACATTAGACTACTCAGTTGCGCCCTAACAGTATAACTTTAGAAACAGTACTTTTTCTCATTCAACCGCACAAAGTGTGAAACCCAATTATATTGTTCTATTTTGCCCCAAGAGTGTATATTGGCAACGTATCGTTGACTACGTTGACAAGAACCAAAATCGGAACAACATTAGACAACTCAGTTGCGCACTAATAGTATAACTTTAGAAACAGAACTTTCTCTCATTCAACCGAACAAAGAGTGAAACCCAATTATATTGTTCTATTATGCCCGGGGAGTGAATATCGGCAACGTATCGTTGTGCGTTCGCAAGAACCAAAGCAGGAACAACATTAGACTACTCGGTTCTTGCGCCCTAACTCTAGAAACAAAACTTTTTCTCATTCAACTGAACAAAGAGAAACCCAATTATATTGTTTTATTATGCCCCAAGAGTGTATATTGGCAACGTATCGTTGGCTACGTTCACAAGAACCGAAACCGAAACAACATTAGACTACTCAGTTGCGCCCTAACAGTATAACTTTAGAAACAGTACTTTTTCTCATTCAACCGAACAAAGAGTGAAACCCAGTTATATTGTTCTATTTTGCCCCGAGAGTGTATATTGGCAACGTATCGTTGACTACGTTCACAAGAACCAAAACGGGAACAACATTAGACAACTCAGTTGCGCCCTAACAGCATAACTTTGGAAACAGTACTTTTTCTCATTCTTCCGAACAAAGAGTAAAACCTAATTATATTGTTCTATTACTTTGCCCAGGAAGTGTAAATTTGCCAAGCATATCGAGTATCTGCGTTCACAAGAACCAAAGCGCGGAACAACATTAGACTCACTCGAGTTAACGTCTGAGTATAACTTTAAAGCAGTACTTTTCTCATTCCACGAACAAGAGTAAAACCTAAATATATTGTTCAATTATGCCCGAGTGTCTATTGGCAACGTATCGTTGTCGATGTTCACAAGAACCAAACTCGGAACAACATTAGACTACTCGGTTGCGCCTAACGGTATAACTTTAGAAACGGTACTTTTCTCATTCAAGAACAAAGAGTGAAACCCAATTATATTGTTCTATTTTGCCCCGAGAGTGTATATTGGCAACGTATCGTTGACTACGTTCACAAGAACCAAAACCGGAACAACATTAGACAACTCAGTTGCGCCCTAACAGCATAACTTTGGAAACAGTACTTTTTCTCATTCCACCGAACAAAGAGTAAAACCTAAGTATATTGTTCTATTATGCCCCGGGAGTGTAAATTTGCAACATATCGATGTCACCGTTCACAAGAACCAAAACCGGTACAACATTAGACTCCTCCGTTGCGCCCTAACAGTATAACTTTGGAAACGGAACTTTTTCTCATTCCACCGAACAAAGAGTAAAACCTAATTATATTGTTCTATTATGCCCGAGGGTGTCTATTGGCAACGTATCGTTGTCTATGTTCACAAGAACCAAACCGGAACAACATTAGACTACTCGGTTAACGCCACTAACAGTATAACTTTAGAAATAATACTTTTTCTCATTCAACCGAACAAAGAGTGAAACCCAATTATATTGTTCTATTATGCCCCGAGAGTGTAAATTTGCAACGTATCGTTGTATACGTTCACAAGAACCGAAACCGGAACAACATTAGACTACTCAGTTGCGCCCTAACAGTATAACTTTAGAAACAGTACTTTTTCTCATTCAACCGAACAAAGAGTGAAACCCAATTATATTTTTCTATTTTGCCCCAAGAGTGTCTATTGGCAACGTATCGTTGTCTATGTTCACAAGAACCAAACTCGGAACAACATTAGACAACTCAGTTGCGCCCTAACAGTATAACTTTAGAAACAGTACTTTTTCTCATTCAACCGAACAAAGAGTGAAACCCAATTATATTGTTCTATTATACCCAGAGAGTGTATATTGGCAAGGTATCGTTGTCTACGTTCACAAGAACCAAAACCGAACAACCTTAGACTACTCAGTTACGCCCTAACAGTATAACTTTAGAAACAGTACTTTTTCTCATTCAACCGAACAAAGAGTGAAATCTAATTATATTGTTCTATTATGCCCCGAGAGTGTATATTGGCAACGTATCGTTGTCTACGTTCACAAGAACCGAAACCGTAACAACATTAGACAACTCAGTTGCGCACTAACAAAGATAACTTTAGAAACAAGACATTTTCTCATTCAACCGAACAAAGAGTGAAACCCAATTATATTGTTCAATTTTGCCCAGAGTGTATATTGGCAACGTATCGTTGACTACGTTCACAAGAACCAAAACCGGAACAACATTAGAGAACTCGTAGCGCCCTAACAAAGATAACTTTGGAAACAAGATTTTTCTCATTCCACCGAACAAAGAGTAAAACCTAATTATATTGTTCTATTATGCCCCGGGAGTGTAAATTTGCAACATATCGATGTCACCGTTCACAAGAACCAAAACCGGAATAACATTAGACTCCTCCGTTGCGCCCTAACAGTATAACTTTGGAAACAGTACTTTTTCTCATTCCACCGAACAAAGAGTAAAACCTCAATATATTGTTCAATTATGCCCCGAGAGTGTCTATTGGCAACTTATCGTTGTCTATGTTCACAAGAACCAAAGCCGGAACAACATTAGACTACTCAGTTGCGCCCTAACAGTAGACTTTAGAAACAGTACTTTTTCTCATTCAACCGAACAAAGAGTGAAACCCAATTATATTGTTCTATTATGCCCCGAGAGTATATATTTGCAACGTATCGTTGTCTACGTTCACAAGAACCGAGACCGGAACAACTTTAGACTACTCAGTTGCGCCCTAACAGTATAACTTTAGAAACAGTACTTTTTCTCATTCAACCGAACAAAGAGTGAAACCCAATTATATTGTTCTATTATGCCCCGAGAGTGTATATTGGCAATGTATCGTTGACTTCGTTCACAAGAACCAAAATCGGAACAACATTAGACAACTCGATTGCGCCTAACAAGAAACTTTAGAAACAAGATTTCTCTCATTCAACCGAACAAAGAGTGAAACCCAATTATATTGTTCTATTATGCCCCGGGAGTGAATATAGCAACGTGCTCGTTGTCTACGTTCACGAACCAGGAACGGAACAACGTTAGACTACTCAGGTTGCGCCCTAACGGATTATAACTTTAGAAAGCAGTGCTTTTTCTCATTCAAAGAACAATGAGTGAAAACCAATTAAATTGTTCTATTATGCCCGAGAGTGTATATTGGCAGCGTTTCGTTGTCTACGTTCACAAGAACCAAAACCGGAACAACATTAGACTACTCAGTTGCGCCCTAATAGTATAACTTTAGAAACAGTACTTTTTCTCATTCAACCGAACAAAGAGTGAAACCCAATTATATTGTTCTATTACGCCCCGAGAGTGTATATTGGCAACTTATCGTTATCTACGTTCACAAGAACCAAAACTTGAACAACATTAGACAACTTAGTTGCGCCCCAACAGTATAACTTTGGAAAGAGTACTTTTTCTCATTCCACCGAACAAAGAGTAAAACCTAATTATATTGTTCTATTATGCCCCGAGAGTGTCTATTGGCAACGTATCGTTGTCTACGTTCACAACAACCAAAACCGCAACAACATTAGACTACTCAGTTGCGCCCTAACAGTATAACTTTAGAAACAGTTCTTTTTCTCATTCAACCGAACAAAGAGTGAAACCCAATTATATTGTTCTATTATGCCCCGAGAGTGTATATTGGCAACGTATCGTTGTCTACGTTCACAAGAACCAAATCCGGAACAACATTAGACTACTCAATTGCGCCCTAACAGTATAACTTTAGAAACAGTACTTTTTCTCATTCAACCGAACAAAGAGTGAAACCCAATTATATTGTTCTATTTTGCCCCGAGAGTGTATATTGGCAATGTATCGTTGACTTCGTTCACAAGAACCAAAATCGGAACAACATTAGACAATTCAGTTGCGCCCTAACAGTAAAACTTTAGAAACAGTACTTTCTCTCATTCAACCGAACAAAGAGTGAAACCCAATTATATTGTTCTATTATGCCCCGGGAGTGAATATCGGCAACGTATCGTTGTCTACGTTCACCAGAACAAGAACAGGAACAACATTAGACTACTCAATTGAGCCCTAACAGTATAACATTAGAAACAGTACTTTTTCTCATTCAACCGAACAAAGAGTAAAACCTGATTATATTGTTCTATTATGCCCCGAGAGTGTATATTGGCAACGTATCGTTGTCTACGTTCACAAGAACCAAAACCGGAACAACATTAGACTACTCTGTTGCGCCCTAACAGTATAACTTTAGAAACAGTACTTTTTCTCATTCAACCGAACAAAGAGTGAAACCCAATTATATTGTTCTATTATGCCCCGAGAGTGTATATTGGCAACGTATCGTTGACTACGTTCACAAGAACCAAAATCGGAACAACATTAGACAACTCAGTTGCGCACTAATAGTATAACTTTAGAAACAGTACTTTCTCTCATTCAACCGAACAAAGAGTGAAATCTAATTATATTGTTCTATTACGCCCCGAGAGTGTATATTGGCAACGTATCGTTGTCTACGTTCATAAGAACCAGGAACAACATTAGATTACTCGGTTGCGCCACTAACGGTATAACTTTAGAAAGCAGTACTTTTTCTCATTCAACCGAACAAAGAGTGAAACCCAATTATATTGTTCTATTATTCCCGGGAGTGAATATCGGCAACGTATCGTTGTCTACGTTCACAGAAGCAGAACAACATTAGACTACTCGGTTAGCCCTAACGGTATAACTTTAGAAAGCAGTACTTTTTCTCATTCAACCGAACAAAGAGTGAAACCTAATTATATTGTTCTATTATGCCCCGAGAGTGTATATTGGCAACGTATCGTTGTCTACGTTCACAAGAACCAAAACCGGAACAACATTAGACTACTCAGTGGCGCCCTAACAGTATAACTTTAGAAACAGTACATTTTCTCATTCAACCGAATAAATAGTGAAACCCAATTATATTGTTCTATTTTGCACCAAGAGTGTATATTGGCAACGTATCGTTGACTACGTTCACAAGAACCAAAACCGGAACAACATTAGACAACTCGATTCTTGCTAATAGTATAACTTTAGAAAGCGATACATTCTCTCATTCAACCGAACAAAGAGTGAAATCTAATTATATTGTTCTATTATGCCCGAGAGTGTATATTGGCAACGTATCGTTGTCTACGTTCACAAGAACCAGAAAACGGAACAACATTAGATTACTCGGTTGCGCCACTAACGGTATAACTTTAGAAAGCAGTACTTTTCTCATTCAACCGAACAAAGAGTGAAACCCAATTATATTGTTCTATTATTCCCAGGGAGTGAATATCGGCAACGTATCGTTGTCTGCGTTCGCAAGAACCAAAACCGGAACAACATTAGACTACTCAGTTGCGCCCTAACGGTATAACTCTAGAAACGTACATTTTATTATTCAATAGAACAAAGAGTGAAACCCAATTATATTGTTCTATTATGCCCCGAAAGTGTATATTGCCAACGTATCGTTGTCTAGGTTCACAAGAACCAAAACAGGAACAACATTATACTACTCAATTCCGCCCTAACAGTATAACATTAGAAAGAGTACTTTTTCTCATTCAAGAACAAAGAGTGAAACCCAATTATATTGTTCTATTATGCCCCGAGAGTGTATATTGGCAACGTATCGTTGTCTACGTTCACAAGAACCAAAACCGGAACAACATTAGACTACTCAGTTGCGTCCTAATAGTATAACTTTAGAAACAGTACTTTTTCTCATTCAACCGAACAAAGAGTGAAACCCAATTATATTGTTCTATTATGCCCCGAGAGTGTATATTGGCAACTTATCGTTATCTACGTTCACAAGAACCAAAACCGGAACAACATTAGACAATTCAGTTGCGCCCTAACAGTATAACTTTAGAAACAGTACTTTTTCTCATTCAACCGAACAAAGAGTGAAACCCAATTATATTGTTCTATTATGCCCCGAGAGTGTCTATTGGCAACGTATCGTTGTCTACGTTCACAAGAAACAAAACCGCAACAACATTAGACTACTCAGTTGCGCCCTAACAGTATAACTTTAGAAACAGTACTTTTTCTCATTCAACCGAACAAAGAGTGAAACCCAATTATATTGTTTTATTTTGCCCAGAGAGTGTATATTGGCAACGTATCGTTGTCTACGTTCAAAAGAACCGAAACCGGAACAACATTAGACTACTCAGTTGCGCCCTAACAGTATAACTTTAGAAACAGTACTTTTTCTCATTCAACCGAACAAAGAGTGAAACCCAATTATATTGTTCTATTTTGCCCCAAGAGGGTATATTGGCAACGTATCGTTGACTACGTTCACAAGAACCAAACCGAACAACATTAGACAACTTAGTTGCGCCTAACAAAGATAACTTTGGAAACAGTACTTTTGCTCATTCCACCGAACAAAGAGTAAAACCTAATTATATTGTTCTATTATGCCCCGGGAGGGTAAATTTGCAACATATCGTTGTCACCTTTCACAAGAACAAAAACCGGAACAACATAAGACTCCTCCGTTGCGCCCTAACATTATAACTTTAGAAACATTACTTTTTTTAATCAACCGAACAAAGAGTGAAACCCAATTATATTGTTTTATTATGCCCGAGAGTGACTATTGGCAACGTATCGTTGTCTATGTTCACAAGAACCAAACCCGAACAACATTAGACTACTCGGTTATTGCCCTAACGGTATAACTTTAGAAACGGATTTTTCTCATTCAACCGAACAAAGAGTGAAACCCAATTATATTGTTCTATTATGCCCCGAGAGTGTATATTTGCAACGTATCGTTGTATATGTTCACAAGAACCGAAACCGGAACAACATTAGACTACTCAGTTGCGCCCTAACAGTATAACTTTAGAAACAGTACTTTTTATCATTCAACCAAACAAACAGTGAAACCCAATTATATTGTTCTATTTTGCTCCGAGAGTGTATATTGGCAACGTATCGTTGACTACGTTCACAAGAACCAAAATCGGAACAACATTAGACAACTCAGTTGCGCACTAACAGTATAACTTTAGAAACAGTACTTTTTCTCATTCAATCGAACAAAGAGTAAAACCTAATTATATTGTTCTATTATGCCCCGGGAGTGGATATCGGCAACGTATCGTTGTCTACGTTCACAAGAACCAAAACCGGAACAACATTAGACTACTCAGTTGCGCCCTAACAGTATAACTTTAGAAACAGTACTTTTTCTAATTCAACCGAACAAAGAGTGAAACCCAATTATATTGTTTTATTATGCCCCAAGAGTGTATATTGGCAACGTATCGTTGTCTACGTTCACAAGAACCGAAACCGGAACAACATTAGACTACTCAGTTGCGCCCTAACAGTATAACTTTAGAAACAGTACTTTTCCTCATTCAACCGAACAAAGAGTGAAACCCAATTATATTGTTCTATTTTGCCCCGAGAGTGTATATTGGCAACGTATCGTTGACTACGTTCACAAGAACCAAAATCGGAACAACATTAGACAACTCAGTTGCGCCCTAACAGTATAACTTTAGAAACAGCACTTTTTCTCATTCCACCGAACAAAGAGTAAAACCTAATTATATTGTTCTATTATGCCCCGGGAGTGTAAATTTGCAACATATCGATGTCACCGTTCACAAGAACCAAAACCGGAACAACATTAGACTCCTCCGTTGCGCCCTAACAGTATAACTTTGGAAACAGTACTTTTTCTCATTCCTCCGAACAAAGAGTAAAACCTAAAGATATTGTTCAATTATGCCCCGAGAGTGTCTATTGGCAACGTATCGTTGTCTATGTTCACAAGAACCAAACCCGGAACAACATTAGACTACTCAGTTGCGCCCTAACAGTATAACTTTAGAAACAGTACTTTTTCTCATTCAACCGAACAAAGAGTGAAACCCAATCATATTGTTCTATTATGCCCCGAGAGTGTATATTTGCAACGTATCGTTGTATACGTTCACAAGAACCGAAACCGGAACAACATTAGACTACTCAGTTGCGCCCTAACAGTATAACTTTAGAAACAGTTCTTTTTCTCATTCAACCGAACAAAGAGTGAATCCCAATTATATTGTTCTATTTTGCCCCGAGAGTGTATATTGGCAACGTTTCGTTGACTACGTTCACAAGAACCAAAATCGGAACAACATTAGACAACTCAGTTGCGCCCTAACAGTATAACTTTAGAAACAGTACTTTCTCTCATTCAACCGAACAAAGAGTGAAACCCAATTATATTGTTCTATTATGCCCCGGGAGTGAATATCGGCAACATATCGTTGTCTACGTTCACAAGAACCAGAACAGGAACAACATTAGACTACTCAGTTGCGCCCTAACAGTATAACTTTAGAAACAGTACTTTTTCTCATTCAACCGAACAAAGAGTGAAACCCAATTATATTGTTCTATTATGCCCCGAGAGTGTATATTGGCAACGTATCGTTGTCTACGTTCACAAGAAGCGAAACCGGAACAACATTAGACTACTCAGTTGCGCCCTAACAATATAACTTTAGAAACGACATTTTCTCATTCAACCGAACAAAGAGTGAAACCCAATTATATTGTTCTATTTTGCCCCGAGAGTTTATATTGGCAACATATCGTTGACTACGTTCACAAGAACCAAAACCGGAACAACATTAGACAACTCAGCTGCGCCCTAACAGCATAACTTTGGAAACAGTACTTTTTCTCATTCCACCGAACAAAGAGTAAAACCTAATTATATTGTTCAATTATGCCCCGAGAGTGTCTATTGGCAACGTATCGTTGTCTACGTTCACAAGAGCCAAACCGGAACAACATTAGACTACTCAGTTGCGCCCTGACAGTATAACTTTAGAAACAGTACTTTTTCTCATTCAACCGAACAAAGAGTGAAATCTAATTATATTGTTCTATTATGCCCCGAGAGTGTATATTGGCAACGTATCGTTGTCTACGTTCACAAGAACCAAAACCGGAACAACATTAGATTACTCAGTTGCGCCCTAACAGTATAACTTTAGAAACAGTACGTTTTCGCATTCAACCGAACAAAGAGTGAAACCCAATTATATTGTTCTATTTTGCCCCGAGAGTTTATATTGGCAACATATCGTTGACTACGTTCACAAGAACCAAAACCGGAACAACATTAGACAACTCAGTTGCGCCCTAACAGCATAACTGTGGAAACAGTACTTTTTCTCGTTCCACCGAACAAAGAGTAAAACCTAATTATATTGTTCAATTATGCCCCGAGAGTGTATATTGGCAACGTATCGTTGTCTACGTTCACAAGAACCAAACCCGGAACAACATTAGACTTCTCAGTTGCGCCCTAACAGTATAACTTTAGAAACAGTACTTTTTCTCATTCAACCGAACAAAGAGTAAAACCTAATTATATTGTTCTATTATGCCCCGAGAGTGTCTTTTGGCAACGTATCGTTGTCTACGTTCAGAAGAACCAAAACCGGAACAACATTAGACTACTCAGTTGCGCCCTAACAGTATAACATTAGAAACAGTACTTTTTCTCATTCAACCGAACAAAGAGTGAAACCCAATTATATTGTTCTATTATGCCACGAGAGTGTATATTGGCAACGTATCGTTGTCTACGTTCACAAGAACCAAAACCGGAACAACATTAGACTACTCAGTTGCGCCCTAACAGTATAACTTTACAAACAGTACTTTTTCTCATTCAATCGAATAAAGAGTGAAACCCAATTATATTATTCTATTATGCCCCGTGAGTGTATATTGCCAACGTATTGTTGTCTAGGTTCACAAGAACCAAAACTGGAACAACATTATGTAGTAGCGGCTTGACCGGCAGCAGCTAGCTATCCACAGACGGCCTCGGGCGAGTCGAGCAGTTTAGACTCCTCGTCGTCGAGGCAAGGGACGCGAGAGTGTGGCAAGCCCTTGGGCAAGCCAAGTGGATTGGGTATTCAAGGGAAGTGTGAACTCATTGAGCATGATAGAGTAATAGCTTCCTTTTTACTATGAGTTGCATGCATATATTTTCATATTCGAGGCATAGTAGATATTGCATTTACCTTACAGTACTTTTACGGCTTTCAGTTAATAGTATTGCCATATATATTGTCTACTTCTGCCTCCTTGGACCTAGTGGGGAGACCGGTGGAGTCGGAGGCCGAACCCACTGGGAACTATGGAAGATAGTTCTCACCCCACTCTATTTCAGGTCCTAGTTCGTCGACACCGGGTGAGGATCGCGGCAAGGGCTTGGCGCCCTAGTGGTATCACTAGTTTACCTTCCTACTGCATTAGAGTACCTTACTTTCACCCTTTTGCGAGTAGATCTTGTATAGGTGGTGAGGTTTTGTGATGATGTATGCCACTTGTATATTTTTGAGGATTTAATGTAAAGAGAGACTTTAAGACAAATGAATGAATGTAATAGATAAGTTATCTCTCTTTTTCACTTGTTAATTACTTGTGTGCTCTCGTGTGTTTGGCACTAGTTGTGCCCTTTCGTGGTTGATTGTGTATAGTATATCAAGTTTGTTCTGGGCACTTGATGTACACAATCTTGTTGCTAGCCTTAGGCGGATAGGGGAGGTGCTGTCCGTCTGGCGTCTGTTCGACGTGCCCGAACCGGACCAAATTGGTAGCGGTCTGCGGGGCGTGACAGCAACAAAGGACTATGAACGTCGAAAACTACTAGAACTGAAGTTGTTAACATTTTCGGGTGCTCGGTAGATAGATCCGACACCCCGAAGAACTGTAGCCAGTTTCGGACCCAGCCTCATGAAAACCCATTTCTACTGTAACGGCCTGAATCTCAGTTGGTTACAAGTGACCTTTGGATTACACGTGTGCAGTGAGTCATCTTGGATTCGGACACATGGTTCGGGTGCCCAAAAACTTTCAGACGGAGGTTCGGTGGATTAAGACCCACCTTGCGAGTGCCCACGAGGAATTTCTGATAGTGCACAGTGGATTCAGGTGCCCAGAAGACCAACCAATTTGTACACGCCCAAAAAGCCCTGTTTTGGCAACTATGTGTTTTTTCCAATGGCGGCAGTGACTTGTCCAGAAAAGGATTAATTAGTTGGGCACAAAAAAAAAAGGGGGGGGCGGAAGGGGAAGGGGCATTTGGTCAATTAAAAATTTGTGTAGGTTGTTTTTTAAAAAAGTCCAATTTGAGCCGTGTGTTGATTAAAATGAAAATTAAATGTAAAATCTTAATTGGAAACAAATTTAGGTTTGATGATTCAAATAAAATTTCGCTAATTAAAAGTTTAGTGACTAAAATTCACACTGAATCAAACTCAGATTAATAATTCACTCGGACAATATTGGAAGGTCCCTTGACCTCGCGGCTCTGTGCGTACTTGGAACATTCTCTGGAAGCATAATCTGCTACAACATTAATTTATATCTGCTAAGAGGAAATGCTCAAAACTGGTGCCGAGGAAATTAAGAAAGAGGGAAGAGAGGCAAAAGAAAAGAGTGGCCCAACAAAACTGGTGCGGCGTCGAGGGGTGGGGGGGGGGGGGGCTTTATTGTGTTTTTTTTTTTTTTTGAGAAATAGGTAGCTTTCATCATTCATTAAGAGAAATGAGCGTATAAAATGGAAGCAGCTTAGGCCTCCGACAATCCGGCAGAAAGAAGAAGGAAAAAACTTACACATAAGAAGAAAGAAAAAAGTCTAGGAAGCTAAAGGAAGTAGAACACAGAGAGGGGACAGAGGAGAATTTAGAGCATAGAAGTCCAATTGCCGATTAGAAGTTTGACCCCCTCAAGAGACCAGGTGACATTCGGCATCATCCCTCTGAACACAGAGTTGTTTCTCTCTGTCCAGACTACCCACCACGTCGCTGCTAGTAGGATCAAACCTTGTTTTCTCGTAGAGTCAGCACGGATATCAGTAGTTCCGGTCCATAGGTCTCGAACATCGCCTGTGTTGACCTCAATTGCATCCGATCCTCCTATACTGAGAAGAAGAAACCGAACGTAAACGCAGTCGTTGAAAAGATGATCGCGACTCTCCGTAAGGACCGCAGAGAGCACAGTTCTGGGATACGTGCATGCCTCGGTTAAGCAGGCTGTCCGCAGTGGGTAATCTCTTCCGAAGGAGCAGCCAGATGAAAACTTTAATTTTGACAGGGGGACTTAATTGTTGTAGATAGATTATTATAGATTATATATATATTGCATCACGTGTATTTTTATAGAATCCCTCTAATAATACAATTATCCATTATTGCTAAATAAAAAAGTCAAAGCATCTATACTTTTAGGTCTTCTCTGAATGCCTTCTAAAATCAACATATGTGAGGTTTCTAAAAAAAAACTCAAACGCCCAGTGAGCTCTATGGTCCAGGCGCACGGTAGACCGGCTAATTTCCGTATAATTTGTAAATAAACAACATCACCTACTGAACATGGGTTCACGCTTATACCATATCATCATTAACAAATTAATCATATCATTCTCAAAAAAAATATAATAAAAATACTTTTCTATTAACTATAATAGGATCGTATGAATCCAAAAAAGTCTCATTGATTGAAAACGCCACATCAGCAATATAATTAGCACTCTTAAATTTTTTCTTGATAAAAATCCTGCTTGACTGTACAGGCATCTTAGTTAGTTAATATATCCTTTTGAACTACTCAAGCCATATAATATTTGATAGATAAAGCGACGGAATTAATGCCAAAAATAAAATAAATACCATATTCAACCTTTAAATCAATTTTTCAGAAAAAAAAATTAAATAAATAAATCACGGCAGTTGAAATACTTTCCTACCAAATCAAATACGCCAAGACATTTTGAGAAGTAAAATCAAACTACAAGCTTCCCATCATACAAAAAAATTTCATAATGGAGAATAACTTATCTCGGTGAATATCTTATTCTAACATTCAAACAAGAGCGGAAAATCAAAATCTACTAAAACAAGCCTGCAATAAACATCCTCAGACATCTAAAAAGTCAACATCGCAGGTCTCCTTGAACCGCATTTAAGCATCTCATAATACTATCATTGTGCCTCATTTTTTACGAGTAGTAGCTAATTTCGAGAATAAGCTATTTGGGTTTACAAATTTTGTTACTACTCAGAGGACATTAAACAGGGAGTCAAGAGGTCATGATACTATCTACAGTAAAATTGATATGCTGCACAACCTTTTGGCAAAAGACATTCATGAGTAAAGTTTGTTGCTTCAATCTAAATGAAAATTCTGTAAACAACGATAACAACATCAGAAGAATTAGATTTTCTTTTCGTAAAACAAGAATAATTCTCTTTCCCAGCTAGACAATTTTCATTCTTCTGAATCCAAAATACTTCTTCATAAACAACCCACCTCCACTTTCTTCTCTAGAACTTGAGTTTCCAAAAGACTGATGAGTGAGAGTCATCGACAGCGTAGTTCAGATGAGGCAAATTGCTGTCCACGCCATCGTACATCATGATTCGTGATTTCAACAAAGCCAAGAGCTCCTTGTGCCGGGATTGCTTCTTCCTCAGCATGCGAATGTACGCATATAGCCCGAGCCAAACGGTTTCGGCTTTCTTCAGCCAGAAAACCGGATGGATGTTGTGGAGCTCCATGTCATGCATGCGCTTGTTGATGAGACTGTGCATGTAACTGATTGAACAAGAAGACAATACAGGACAACATAAAGAAAATCTCAGCTTAGATTTGTTTATACTAAAATTAACTGTAAAATGAAAGAAAACATCGAGTATTTGGTGCATTAAAGTAGAACAGATCAGTGCATGAAATGTGCGCGACCCTTTAGTTTTGTGTGAATGTGTTCTGGAACTATGATCCACAAAATTGCATTAATTGAATTCACAAAGGACTGGTCTCCAAACTCTTAGCATCTCTGTTTGTTTTCAATCTTTAACCGATATCAACCCTCTAACATGACTACAGAGTCCAAAAGTCACAAGAGTATAAAATGGACCTTTCCAGCCATTTAATGATATAAATTCAGTAAAGGGCAAAGATTGACAATGGTATGCACAGATTTGGGGATTTGATTACAATATTTGAGAGGCTAAGAGTTAAAAAATAAACTAAATTAGAAGGTTTAGATCTGGTGGTGCACTCTTTGAACAATAAATCCATATTAGAGAGCAAAGTTTGATAGTAACTTAATTTTGTGTTGTGAGTTGCTCTCAGGTTTGAGCATATTGCTCCTCTCAAATCATTTTTTTTAGTGTGCAATGTCGGATTGAAATATAATAATTGCAAAACGAGATAATCGATCTCATAATTCAATACCTGAAAGTCTTCACAATAATTTTCAACAGAACATTTGGATCCAATTTGGTACCAGGCATGCTACAAACATAGCAGTGGAACTTCATTGCGCATAGGAGAAAGGCTTGATAAGCATTTAATCTCACAATGGCCGGAGAGTTGATGTTAGAGTCATAAAATATAGGATGACATTTTGGCCGCATATAATCACACATCTTGCATTTTAGATGATACATTGGGCTACCATGTTGTTGAACTGTAATAGTGGAACTAATATGTACCTCACTATACCTGTAAAAGAAATTTTCAATAATCGATTAGACCATCTGAACTTTTTTTGAATTTTGTTTGTTAGTGATTGTCTCAATAAATCAGTACAATCAGCTCGAATCAGTGATCAAGATGATCAAGTAACTAAATATTAAGACAATATAAGGCAAAGACATGAGACACCATGCAAATTTTGCGACCCAAAGGCCAAAGCCTTCCTAACATTCATTATTTTCAGATGACATATAACTCCGGATTTGCCTGTTTAACCTGGCATCTGGAAAGGCTTCTCTAGATAGCAGAAAATTCTCGAAACCAGATGTTTGCTAGAGCCTAGAGCTTCTGCAGAGGTGAGAACATCAACTGAGCTTTTGAGTCTGAAAAAGGTAAAAGCCCCGATTTGAAACTTCTGCTTCTATGAATATCAGTGCTCATTGAATGATTCTAATCATTTCAGCAGAATCTCCCGCTGGACCATACAGCACTTGATTCTAAATGCATCAAGAAATAAAAGGACCTAGAAGCCCCAATTTGAATCTTCTGCTTCTATGACTCTTAGTGCTTATTGAATGGTTCTACATCATTTCAGCAGGATCTCCAGATGGGCCGTTCAGGACTTGATTCCGAATGCATCAAGAAATAAAAGGACAAAATCCTAATTACACCAGAGCAAAGGAATAGTACATTTCCAAGCTAGGTAGTAGTAATATAGCATCAATAGAAGATTACCTCGTGTAATCTGCTTGAATCTCCAGTGTTCTACAGTTAATAAGCAAGCCGCTCCACGGCACAAAAGATATGCCATCATCACCTGTATATACCCTATTAAGAATATGGTCGCTATGCTCTACGTCAAAATTAAGACCATATTTCTTGTCATTCATGAAGCAGTTATAATCACCGACTCCTCCCCTCAACCTGTCAAAAAAACTTGTAGCCAGATTCTTGGAGGTAGATATGAAAAGAAAATCGTCAATCAACCTCAGCAACAAATGGTTCAGCATAGAAGTACCACCATCTGATTGCTTGCATGTCTTTTCAAGGTACGGCATAATGATGCTCCTTTCCAATTCTCCAAAGTAGAAAGAACAAAGAAGAGAGGACAAAACACTTCCTTGAGGTATGCCAAGTTTTTGGATGTAAAAATCCCGACCAAGCTGTAATGCATTGCACTTCAAATGATCACACAGACAATCAAGAAGTTCGCTCTTCGTGATCCTTTGAATTTTTGCCTAATTTCACAGAAAAATTTTAGAGAATTTGTATATTGAAGCAAATATTTCAAATAACAGTAGAGTTTTATTACAGAAAAAGATATATGGATAGTCCCTGTACTATACCAATATTACGATAGTCCCTGAACTTTCTCACATATTGCAATTACATACCTGACCATGAAAAGAATATCTAAAGGTTTTCCTGTGAAACTCCTTGCCTCAATATACTTGCTATAGGCCCGTAGGGTTAAAAAAGATCATTACACTGAAAATTCATGTGTCACATGATTTCATTTTTCAGCCCAAAAGGAGGAATTGCACAATATATGATAAAGTGCATGGGAGGAAGAGTTAAGGGACCAATTCACAAGGAAATATTCATAACATTATACCGAAAGGCATCTAGTTTTCAAGGCCAATTCAATAGGAATAACCTAGATGCACAGAGAACTCAAATGAGTAGAATACCTGATCAACAAAAACACCAAATGAAGATGACAACTGTATAGAAGCCTCAGGTGCAGAGGACCTGCTAGCACAGCTGGAGATACAGCCATAAGATACTCGGTTATAAATGCCATCTGAAGACTTCTTTGTGCATACAAGTCGTGCATATTTCCTAATAAAGTACCCCTCATCTGCAATAGTGTCTACCATTATCTTTAACAACATATCATGTTTAATGGAATCAAATGCCTTTGATACATCAGCAACAACAATAAATACCTCAGGCAACCCCTTAGATCCATTTTTCAGTTTCCAAAGGAATTGATAAAAGTTTTGGTAGACGTCATTGTAGTCAAATACAGAAGATCCCAACAATTCTGGATGCTCGGCCTTTACTCTTCTCAAAACAGTATGTAATTCTTGGAGAGAAGAATTCACCGACTTGCAATACAAAAGATTCTTTCTTCCATTAATGTGCATTCCAAAGCGATCAAGCTTATTATGAGGACGATGCATCCTACGTGGTGCCTTAAGATTCGCTAATGGTCTGATGGTTTTATCTTTTGGAAGGAATCTAACTCTTGAGAATGGAAATGGTTTGTTATGAAATATGCATCTCAAAGATTCTGGATCCAGAAGCTCATAGTTGTGCTCTTTCAAGCCAACAATGGCTGTCTTCACTAGCTTCCTCCACACTGGCTTTGCATAATAAAACACATCGTATCTTTTTGATTCTCTCTCTGTAACATAAAAGTTTGCTCTAATAATGGGAACAACTAGGTAGTTAAAGAACCAGTAAATCCAACGATGTGCAAAGTTTCTATGCAACTTTCTTTTGCTATTTTTTGATATCTTTGTATCCATCCCTACATTTTCAGAATTCCCATATTTATATTTTGCCTTTTGCCGATCAAAGGAGCACACAGACAGCATAGTTTGCGACAAAAATGGAAAGGATGAAATCTTCAGCCCTCGAATGCATCCTTTTAGATGGAAATTTTCGAACCTACGTAACCGAACAAACCTCCCAATATTTTTTCTCAGGCATCTCCAACTACTAGAATTTCCAAGTAGAGATGAAGGCACTATGCTTCTAGAAACAGCCCATAGAAAGGAAACCACCTGGTCGCCCTTACAGAATGATTGAGATGGATCCAAACATGGATCAAAATCTTCTGACAATTTTGAACCATGGTTGTTTTCCTGCACAAAGAGGATTAGACCATTGCAGAAGATCTGCTAAGAGCGCAGAAGAATGTAAGTATCGAAATCCAGTTTTTCTGGGCATTTATACAATTTCATCTGAAACAGAATTATTCTACAAAGACAAGGGACATTGTGCATCTTTCAACTAGGGGTAAAAAGGGCAAGCAATCATATAATAGCATCAGTGGGAACCTAAGGTCTCCATTATGGTGAATGAACCCAGTTTTTGGGAAGAATTATCAAATTTTTTCGCTTTATTCTTCCTCTTTGGCAGGAAGTGTTAGAGAAAACCCAAAATTCCTCTAATTTATAAATTTATTATTTATTTATTTATTTATTGTATTTTTTATTATTTAATTTTTTTATTATTTATTGTAGCCGTCTCTGCACGAGCGCGGACATTACACGCGAACGCGTAACTTTACACGCAATGTACGGAGTGGAACGTTGCTTCCAAACTTTCTGGTGCCTTGGGAATTCCACCATTATAAGAACCCCTCCAATTCATGGAGTTGGGTAACTACAGTGGAAAAAAAAATACATATATATTTCTATCTTAATTTCATTACTTTCAAAATTTCTTTAATTGCTCAGTGTTGAAAGAGTCTCCGTCAACCTCTTCCGCGTTCGTGCTCGTAGGAGTTCCGATCGTACCTTGGGCGGTGTTTCCAGTTAATCCAACACGAAGGACGGGAATACTCCTTAGTGCAGTGCTTCGCACGCTTCCGGATCAAATCATTTCAAGTTTCTTCTTCTACAATCAATTTGGAATTTAGCGCTTACTTGTAAGTTGGTTTTATTAATTTTCATCACAAAACTAGTTAGATTTTTATCACAATCAGATTTTAGTACAGTATTTCCCCAACAATCTAAGGCGTATCTCCAATTTGATTGTGATTAAAATCAAACGAGTGCTTATCCCGAAAAATAAATTGTGCATATTGTTTATAATTTGTTTGATAACTTGTTAGTATAATTAGCGTACAAAGTTAAATTAATTGGGATTAGCATTTTTAAAATCTAATTGCATACAGTCTACTTGCAAATTCTCTTGTTCAGATTCGCTTTCTACATTAATAAAAAAAAAATACATATTATTTTGATACAACATAACCCTCTCTGGAAAAAAAAAAAAAAAAAAAAACTGTAGCATTCCTTTTTTATGTTCCATACGGACATACAGTACGGACATACAGTACGGATTACTAAAAAAAAGGTGTAGTTTTTAAAAAATATATATATATTGTTCTATTGTTTTTTCTATAGGTTAAAAAAAATTACTACAGTCAATATAGTACTGAAGAGGGAAAGCAAAAAAAAAAATTGTGTATAAATTTTTCTTCAAGCTTAATTTTTACTATTTTCAACAAAAAAAAAATTCTTTAGCTCTACGTGGGATTTGAACCCACAGTTGCTAAGGGCACAATTTTTTAAACAAGATCCCCTAACCAGGGGCACCACTTTAAATTTCTACTTTTCTTATTGTTGCGGTAAGTTTTAAACTCTGTTTGCAACATCAAATAATAATTATATTGCATATATTTTTTGCTCAAAATTACCTAATCGAAATTTAACTTTTAAATTGATTGGGCCATCTATTTGTTGCTGAACGAACTGTGATAATATATTAATTATAAAAACTTAAACCCTAAAATATTCTGGTCGACTAGGGTAGAAACTTTAACAATATGTTTTTTTTTCTAAGAAGGTTTTTTGAACCTTTCTTGGCAACTCATTTTTATCATCCTTAGTTTCTTAGATCCCTCAACTAGATTGTTTAGAATGGCTTTTGATGACACTTCTAGCCTTAAGCCAGAAAATTTTAAAGTAGTCTTTTTGATGTAAGAACAGTTGAAGGTTTAGCTTATCACCTTACATCATAACTGCAATTGGAAAAACACCTCTTTATCCTACTTCTAAAATTTCTTCTAATCCTCCTACTGTGACTCCTCCATCTAATTCTTCTAAATCTTCTACCACCTCAGTTACAGAACCTAAATCTGGTAAATCCCCCGAAAAAATTGAATTTAACTATAGGTTTAGAATACTCAGCTGTCTATCCGACGAACTTTATGAAACCTATAGGAATTATCAAACCGCCAAAGATTTGTGGTATGCCCTAGAAGACGCCTACGTTAGAGATAATAAAGGTGTAGCTAGGTTTACCATTACTGATTTTAACAATTTTAGAATGATAAACAACATTCCTATAAACGATCAAATCCATCAATTTCAAAATTTTGTACAAAAGATTTATAGGATTGGATCAAACTTATATGAAACCTATCAAGCAACCTGTCTACTGGATAAATTACCCCCTTCATGTACCAAATTTACCCAAGAGCTTAGGCAGACCCAAGAAACTCTTAAACTTAGATCGGTAATCCAAGCTATTAGAATAGAAGACCAATACCGACTTAAGGAGATTAAACCGTCCAACAACCGATCAAACATGCACCTGATCGAAATTCAGAACCAGAGCCATGAGCCTAAACCAAAAAGAAAAAATTTTAAACCCAAGGGTAAAAACTTTAAAGGTAGGAACCCGAATCGAAATCGGAGCTATACTAAGAAACCCAATACCAACCAATCTAGTGGGGATAAGAAGGATAGTTTCTATTATGTATGTGGCCTGGACAACCATTTTGCTTCAAAGTGTTTTTATCGAAAGAAAGAGAAAGTTGTCTACAAGAAGGGCCAAAACAGTCAAAACAACTATCCCAAACCTCAGGTCAACGTGATTGAGGATGAACCTTCCGGCTCCACTTTTAGGTCTGTCTTCTTTGTGCCTAATGTTAACCTTACCTATCATGATTTAGACTGGTGGTTAGACTCAGGAACTAATATCCATGATTGCACTAATAAGTCCATATTCTCCTTTTATCGAACACAAGTGGCCGTTGGAGATGGAAAAGCTTTCAATGTGTTGGGGATCGGAATAGTCAAGCGAAGTTAACACGGAAGGACTTTGATCCTTCACAATGTGCGGAATCTCCCGAGATCCGACGGAACCTAATTAGTGGATCTTTAGTAGTGTAATTAGGATATAAAATTGTATTAGAATCCAATAAAGTTGTAATTTCTAAGAGAGAAATGTTCATTGGAAAAGGTTTTGTTTCTGAGCGTTTATTCAAACTGAATCTACTTTCGTTTGCTAATAATAAAAATTCTTCCAGTTCTTCGACTATTGTTTTGAATACTGAATCATATGATATATGGTATGGCAGATTAGGGCATGTGAATCTTAAATCTATTCAAAAATTGACCAATCTTAATCTTGTACCCAAACTCAAGATTAATCCTACATCCAAATGTGAGATTTGTACGTAAGCTAAGCAGCCAAGAAAACCTTTTAAATTTGTTCCTTATAGGGATACCCAGATTTTTGAACTGATTTTTAGTAATGTCTGTCATTCCAATAGAGGTCCTACTCGTGGAGGAAGTCGTCACTTTGTGACCTTTATTGACGACTATTCCAAATATTGTTACACTTATCTCTTAAAGACCAAGGATGAAGTTCTCACTAAGTTTAAAGTCTTTAAGCAGAGGCTGAAAACCAATTGGAGAAGAGGATTAAAATTCTAAAGTCGATAAAGGAGGTGAGTATACTTTAAATGAATTAAATCTATTCTACGAGGTACATAGAATAATTCATAAAGTAATCGCTTCACACTCACCTCAATCTACTAGTGCAACTAAAAGAAAGAACCAAACCCTATTAGACATGGTTAATGCCATGATTGTATGTTTTGGAGTAACTCAAAACTTGTGGGAGAAAGCTCTTTTATCAGCTTGTTATATCCTCAATAGGAATCCCTCTAAGGATAGAACCGAGACACCTTATGAACTTCGAAAGGGAAGAGCACCTAGGCTGAGTTACTTCCGAGTGTGGAGGTGATTAGCTAAGGTATCTATTCCTGAACCCAAAAGAAAGAAGATTAGTCTTAAAACAGTATATGTCATTTTCATTGAATATTCTCTAGATAGCAACACATACAGATTTCTAATGACAAACTCTGAAATTTCTAAGATTTCCAATGATACTTTGATTGAATCTAGAGATGCAACCTTCTTTGAAAATATCTTTCCTTCCAAACCCGCATCTCTAGAGCTGCTCCAAATTATCAGCCTACTGTTGATCATGCATCTACATCTAATCGTTTACTTGCATCAGATTTATCATATAGTTTAGATTTTATAGAACCTAACCCATCAGCAAAATTAAAAAGAAGCAAGAGAATTGGTATCGAGAAGAACTTTAGTGAAGATTTCTTTACTAGCTTAGTTGAAAGTACACCTTCATCATACAAGGAAGCTATGAATTCTTCTGAAGCTTCTTTTTGGAAGGAGGCTATAAACAATGAGATCGAGTCAATTATTAGTAATAATACTTGGATTCTCACTGATTTACCTCCTGGAAACCAACCCTTAGGATGTAAGTGGATCTTTAGAAAGAAGCTTAGGACTAACGGATCGATAGAGAAGTATAAGGCATGGCTTGTAGCTCAAGGTTTTTAACAAAAAGCTGATGTTGACTACTTTTACACATATGCACCTGTTGCTCACATAGCTACCATTCGAGTCTTCCTTGCATTAGCATCTATTCATAAGCTTTTGATTCATCAAATGGACGTCAAGACTGCTTTTCTTCATGGCAATCTTGAAAAAGAAATCTATATGACTCAACATGAAGGTTTCTCTATACTTGGTCAAGAAAATAAAGTGTGTAAATTAGTCTGATCTTTATATGGACTAAAACAAGCACCTAAGCAATGGCACGAGAAATTCGACAGTGTTATTAAAACATGTAGATTTCTAACCAACAACTTTGACAACTGTCTCTAGTTTAAGAGATTTGATGAAATTTTGCCTGTAAAGAGCCTTCCTGTAGTGAGAGCCCAACCTTTGTAATAGGAGATTGTAACATACTGGACTTGCGCAAATTGCGGAGTTCGAGTAGTTGACTTGAGTTTGGAGCTTTTCCAGATTTTTCTGGAGGGTCGTTGGCGTGTTCCGACCTATGGCACGAGCACCGAGGTTAGTGGATGAATTCCAAGCACTAAAGTCCAAAAAGTTGGATTTTAGGTTACTCTCGGGTTTGACTCTGAAGGGCTTGTACCGGTACAGCCATGGTTGCTATACCGGTACAACCATTGTTGCTATACCGGTACAGGGTGGATTACGTAGGTATGGGATGTTTGGAAGCGACCAATCCGAGCCTCGGGTTTGGTCGTTTCGCAGTCTGTCTTAGGTATGGGATGGCTTGTCTTGCAGTCTGACTGGCAGATTCGACGATTTAAAGCTGCAGGGGTGTTTTAGCATTTTGTTGCTTCTATTAGTGTACCACACACCCCTAGGGCTCCTTTTGAGCACCCTCGTTGCGGCAAGGAGGTGGGAGGAGCTTCTCTCTACTCCTTGTGTTTTATAGAGTTTTGGTTGGATTTTTAGAGGATTAACCCTCTCTTTTGCTCTCTTTTGCTTGGTAGAGCATATCCACCATTGTTGGAGCTTGGAGCTTGGTGGTTGGAGCCTTGTGGTGGATCAAGCTTCAAGCCTAGGGCAATTTGAGCTTGGTTTTGAGCTTCTTAGAGGTATGTGAATGATCTCTTTCCTCTAGTTTTGGTTTTTGTGGGTTTTTGTGAGATGAAACCCTAGAATGGGATTCTAGGGTTAGGATTTGGGGATTTTCGATTTAGGGCCTTTGGGACCTAATTGATGGGTTTAGAACTTTGATTTAGGTTGGATTAGAAGGACTCTAACTCCCATTTGGAGATCAAGAGCACTTCCTTCGCTTGTGGTGAGTTTTCCCCAACCTTTTGTAGAGATCCTTAAAGTGTGAACTCAAGGTTCATCTTCTGAGCTTGTAACTCCTTGGGTGTGCTTTTTAGGCCTCAAGGAGTGATTATCGAAGCTTCGTTAGCGGTTCGGAGCAACGCCTTTCGCACTTGGTGGGTTTGGCTTCATGAGCATAGGGGCAAATGGCTCCTAAGTGCTTATTCGGTTTGATTTAATTATTTTGAATGCATATTCATGCTAAATAGATTTATTATGAATTTTGAATCACTTAAATGCATGCCTTATGTATGATTAAAATTTGACTCTATATAGTAGAGAAATCTGGGTTATATAGCTGGCATGTGGGGGTGATTCCTGTGGGCTCCTGGGAGTGGGCACTTGATGATATTATAGCTTAATTAATGTAATTGAGAACATTAAACTTGCGTTGGAACTTAGAAAAGCTTAAGTGTCATCAAGCGGCACTTAACTTAGAAAACTATGAAACTGCAACATAGAGACGTGACATAGGCCACTGGACATCTATTATTTCCATGTTAGAGACATGATGACATAGAGATAGGCCTTTTGGACACTTGTACATTCCATGTTAGAGACATGACGATTTGAGACTTGCGACGAGTTTGTGACTATATGCCATTGTGCTCATTCGCACATGCTTGTGAGGGGCGCTCCCTGGCTCCGAGTTGGCCAACGCGTTTCTTGTATTCGCCGTGCGGGATTGGGCGCCGAAGTGGATTGCCGTGGGACAGTCTCATTCCTAGGGTGGGAATGTTGACTACTACGGGGCCATTAGGCTCGGCATTTGGGCTAGGCAGCCTTCAGGTGGGCATCGGCCATATCGCCTTCGGGTTGATCTTATTGTACTTAAACTTAATGTAGGTTAAAGAACACTGTGGTCTTTGACTAGAATAGTAAACTTTAACACTTTACTATCACTTGTGGACATTATAGATCTTGATTAGAATAGTAAACTTAGTCTTTTACTATCAAGTTGGGAACTTCATGTTAATTATAACGCTTTCTATTCATGCTTAGAATAGCTTACTTATGCAAATTCATGCTAAGTAGAGATATTGTGTTTAGTAGTTTACATGTTATTTACATGTCGCTTATTATCGCTTATATTATCGTTTATACTTACTTGCTTAGTTTTGGGCCTAGTGGAGCATGCAACTGAAGTCAGTAATTGCCCACTGGGAACTATTATTTAATAGTTCTCATGCCCCCTTTTTCTTATGTGTTTCAGAGCCTTCGGCACCGGCGGAGGCACGGGATCGCGGCAAGGGAGTCGCCTAGTTAGCTAGCTTCTTTGCCACTTCTGTTAGGTGGTTTTTCCTCTCCTTTTGTGTTGAGTGAGAGAGTGATTTTTGTATCCATTTATAGAGACCACCTTGTATTATGTTAGTTTTCGCTTTGGGATCTTTAGTTGTTGCTCGTGGAGGTTATTGTTGTATTTACTCTTTTATAGTTCTTAGTGGATTTTGGTTCTTTCTTTTATCTACTTCTTGTATGCTTATTAGTTTAGAATTCTAGTTGTTATACTGCTCTGATGCTTCTAGATTCTTCTCATTTTGGTGGTTATTTATCGTTTTTGTTAGACGCCTTGTATGTTGTAGACATACGGCGGGTCTGGGCACGCGCCGGGCGGGCTTCCGCTGGGTCCCGGGGCGTGACAGAGATCCTTTAGAGAATGTTCAATGTGGCAAAAACAAGCCGTCAGGTTGGCCAAAAAGCACTTTCTATAGTTATATAGAACTTTAGGTCCAATCCCATGATGGTGAGTAGTGCTCTGTGTAATGGTTGAGGTTGAGCTTATAACTCTTAATGGGATCTGAGACAGTAATTTTCGCAATATGTGACTCTCCACACATCACTAGTGACTCTACACACATCCCTAGAGGAAACCAACTATATAAGAGCACCGTATGTGGCCGCAACTATGAGATGTAGGTTGTCCATAGAAACTCTTATAAAAAATCAAGCTGCTGCGCTTGGCAAACCCGCAACGGTGAATTCTGTTCTATGTGTGGTAGTTGAAATCAGGATCAAAGGAATGTAGTTTAAGAGCTGGTTCACTCCGATTCCTTCTGATGGAAACTGCTTATATTGTGTAAGTCACTTGAAGACACCTCGCCTATTGCATAGTATAAACACTCGGTGATTTATTTATTTCTTATTTTGTAATTTTCAATTTTGTGGGGCATTGTTGGAGAAAACCCAAAAATTTTTATTATTTATTTTTTTTTATTATTTATTCTAGCTGTCTCTGCACGAGCGCGGACGTTACATGCGAGAGCACATAACTTTACACGAGTAGAACGTTGCTTCCAACATTCTGTCTTATAAGAACCTCTCCAATTCATGGAGTTGGGTAACTATTATGGAAAAAAATACATATATATTTCTATCTTAATTTTATTACTTTAAAATTTTCTTTAATTGTTGGGTGTTGAAAGAGTCTCCGTCAACCTCTTTCGCGTTTGTGCTCATAGGAAGAGGAGATCCGGTCGTACCTTGGGGTGGGGCCGCATTTCCAATTAATCCCGCACGAAGGATGAGAATACACCTTAGGGCAGTCCTTCACACGCTTCCGAATCAAATCATTTTCAAGTTTCTTCTACAATCTATTTGGAATTTAGCGCTCACTTGTAAGTTGGTTTGATTAATTTTCATCACACAAGTAGTTAGATTTTAATCACAATCAAATTTTAGTGCAGTATTTCTCCAACAGGAAGAGCAGCAGTATATTACATTGGGTGTTTGATTGAGAGTGTGCACCAATGCACGTGTAAAAATGTTGTATGAAGTATGAACCCATATCCTGATTCTGTTAGTTCAAAGAATGTGACTTATATTAGGCTATGTTTAAAATTGAAATTGATTGGACTATCCCAAATTTCTCATTTGCTACTTCTATAGAAAATAAATTTATTTTGCGGGATAACATAAATGAGTACGGATCAACCCTCATTACCTATTCAGAATGCAACCTCCTAGCTCTTCGAAGGTAAGGCCTTGGGTTCTTCTTTTTAAATCCACCGTATGCATCGCATGAACAAACATTAAGGAATACGAGCGTCATATATATATATATATATATATATATATATATATATATATATATATATAGAGAGAGAGAGAGAGAGAGAGGGGGAGAGAGAGAGAGAGAGAGGAGCTAGGCTCCTATACTATACTTTCAAAGTATTGTGTTTCCTGTTGCTGAAAATCTGTTAAGGTGTATAAAGTTGTTTTCAATGATGAGGCATCCGATTCGACGATCGATTCCGTTAGACATGATCTACTCTATTGGAACTATCTAGAAACCAAATTTCATAATTTTTTAACTTCGTTTGCCTAGTGAACGAATAGCCTCAAAATGAACTAGTGAAAATAAAAATCTCATAAAAAATAGTGATAAAGGACTCAAATTTCAAATCGGAAATATTGTTCTAACTCTTGATAGATTAGTAGAATTCTCTATTAAATTTTTATGTAATTTGGATACTTCTACACCATTGAACTTAAAAACGTGTCACATAGTTAAAATGGTCATTTTGAGACTATGTGATCGCTTGGTAAATGATGTCGAAAAATTATGAAATTTGGTTTCTAGATAGTTCTAATAACGTAGATTATGCCTAATGGAGTCGATCGTCAAATCGGAAGTCCTATCATCGAAAACGACTTACAAGAACGGAAGCCTCCGTACTTTCGAAAGTACGGAGACGTACTATATATATATATATATATAGTTGAGCTAGAATGCTATCGATAGTAAACGGACAAAGGGCTTCTGTTGCTACCGATTTGTTTTCGATGATGAGGCCTCCAAATCGATGGTCGACACCGTTGAACATGGTCTATACTCGAAATATTTAGAAAACAAATTTCAAATCATTTCGACGTCACAGACCTAATGATCAAATAGTTGCAAAAATTGTAATTTTAATAGTCGTTATGAGGGCTTTTCTTGTTTAACGGTGCAAACAAATCTAAATCAATTAAATTTTGGTTTGAAATTTTTTGAATTATTTAAAACAAAATCTGTGCTCTTGATCTTGATTACAATAATCCTATCACTACTTTTTGAAGCATATTTATTTTTAACAATTCATTTTCATATCCACTTGATGCACAAGAGAACAATATCAGAAACACATAAAATTTGATTTCTAGATAGTTTAAGTGATGTAGATCATATTCAACAGTATTGAACGTTGATTTGGAGGCACCATCATCGATAACAAATCGGTAGAAACGTGCCGTTTGCTATCGATAGCATTCTAGCTTAACTATCTTTCTTTCTCTCTATATATAGAGAGAGCTTTACTAGAATACTATCGATACAAAATGGCTCGGGGTTTACTACCAATTTGTTTGATGATAGAGCGTCCAAATCGAACAATTAACCGTTGAACATGATCTAGACCACAAACTATCCAAATTAAAATTCATTTTTTCGATATTGCTCTCTTGTCCATCAAGTTGACAAAAAATGAATGGTGAAAATGATATCCTTAAAAAAGTGATAATAAAGTTTTTGTATTTAAGATCTACAGTCTAGATATTATTTTAAAAGTTAACGAATTTTCTAACAAAAATTTAGTTGATTTGGACTCTTTTATACAATTAAATGAGAAAACGCACCATATCGGCCATTAAAATTACATATTTGTGACCTTTGATCATTCGGTTAGTGATGTCAAAAAAGCATGAAATTTAATTTCTAGATAATTTAAATGGTCTAGATCATGTTCAATGGCACCGATTGTTGATTTGGAAGCTCTACCATCGAAAATAAATCAATAGTAAACTGAGCTGTTTGCTACCGATAGTAGTCCGATCAAGCTCTCTCTCTCTCTCTCTCTCTCTCTCTCTCTCTCTCTCTCTCTCTCTCTCTCTCTCTATATATATATATATATATATATATATCCAAAGGTGGAGTTATATATATCCAAAGGTGGAGTTAGTTCGAGATAACTCGAGGTGTGTGTAACTTTTTCTTTTGTCCGGGTTATCCCACTATCCAATATGACAAAGAAGAAAATCATCTATAAATTTTACAATGCAAACTATTTTGATTGCAGAGATAACTACAATGATGAGGGGATAAAGGGAAGGAAAATGCTATTCTAAAAGTTGTCAAAAACAGCTGTTCCCATATGGCTATATTCCAAAAATGACCCAAGTAGAGTAAATATGATGTTGTTTCCCTTTTTAGGTTCCTTTGGCAGAGTAAGAGCATGATTAAACCTTTATCCTCTAACCAAACAATACCTGTTATTCTCAGGCTATACCATGACAAGGCATATGTATAAGATGAAGCTAATAGAACGATTATGCTATATAAGACTTCAATTAGGGTACTAGACAATTTAAGAAATGTAGATGTAAAGGCAATTATTATCACCAAAGAGTGATAATTATATATTTTGCAAGTGTGCAAAATATAAGCTGATGATGCACAATATAAGTATTAATTCAACATTTAGCAAATCATGAGGAATTAAAGGCTCTACAGAAAAAGGCAAACCTTTGAAGCAGCACCATCATTATCTTTGTTTGACTTCTTAAAAGTAGTGACATGGCAGTGTTTAAGTAATAATTTTCGATATTGACAACGTTGGGCATTCCGTATGAGAGATTTGAACAAATGTAGCAGCGAGTGATACCTGATGCCACCAAAATCCCAAAATCCCGTTAGATGGAAAAGAAAAGAGCTAAAGTGTCATTACATAAACAAATCAAAGAAAAGCAAAGAATGATGACGCAACTTCCAACAGGACAACAAGAAGAGGAAATGGCACTACTAGGGAAAACATAAGTTCCATTGACAAGAACAAATTTAGAACCATTTTCAGAAATTTTGCATATATATAAATTGAAACGTGCTTTTTGGGATTTATACCTCTGAAATTGTATGTGCTGCCTGTCATCACTTGATGTTTCAAACTACCTAACCAAAATGTCAACAAAGTGTGGCATTCCTGCCTCTTTAAAACCTTTAATGCATATACAGTCCTATATGTTAAATAGCATTATCCATATATATAGGCAAATACACTTATCAACAAAAAATATATGCAATTGAGAAATTTTTGAGAGGCCGAACCTAAAACCTATTTGTCCTGCCGACAAGAAGACTTACAACTTACAAGAAGCTAATAGCCGTATATTAAGCAAGGAAAGTCAGATGAGTCAACTTACACCATCATAACTAAATTAAAAAAAAAATCAGATGGCGTATTGAAGAACTGGATCTTGCTACTTACAAGCATTTAGCTTTGCAGATTCTGTAGCTACTGCAATGAGTACAATGCAGGAGATCTGAGCAGCCACCAGAAAAGCCAAAAATATGCTTCATAAGAGAGATGGCACCAGAATTGTTTGGCTTTAATCTATTCAAAATATCTAAGATGACGCAAGAAAATTAAGTAGGAAAAGCTTCAATTTGATTTCAGAGATCCAATCCATAATTCAATGTTGTTCACTCAACATCCTTGTGTGCATGATAATGCTCTAAAACTCAATCTTAGGAGATCTATTAGTGATAGACATTAATGACTATAAAGGTCCAACAGATCGTAAGCAAAAATGATGCACTTCTGCACCAAAAATTCAGAGTGACCAAAAATATAGAAAAACTTAGATTATTGTCCTCAATAGGCATTGCTAAAGAAGAGTAAAACATCTAGAAATTATTCAAAAAAAATGTACATCATTTATTGTTTCCCTTAATGAAGCAAACTGATACTATTACTCCCTTTCAGACAGAAGGAGAGAAGGTGGAGAACTGCCGCATGTCATGAACAACAAGGAAACAATAATATAAATTAATTAGTTTATCAGGGAATGCAGGAAAATATCTCAAGCCATATTCAACAAACACCTTAAGTTGCTATTCTTGGAACTGTTGTCTCTTGTTGGAGCAACATTGGCCAAAAACAAGCTTATCATTAACTCAACACATGTTACGTGATTTGCCGGTAGAAATGACTTGTACAGAGTCCTGCCATTAAGAAGCACCTTCAGCTTATAAACTTTTGAACTTCTATCTTGTTGAGAAAATCTGAACTCAAATGATAACAAATGCACTTTGATAAATATGTTCCATTTTGAAAAAAATTATACGACATCAGCAGCACAAAGGATACGTTTCGTGGGAAGACGGAGAAAGGCCATGATCTATTATAAAATATATATCGTCTCTTTACTTCAGCATCCATTGGTAATTTTCGGCAAGCATGCAGCATGAAGCGCATAAAGCACTTCCGATCGTTCTGCGAGTAGAAGTTAGAGAAGCAGCTACTGATAAAATGGAAAGACTAAAACTGATAGTATAACATAATAGTTACATGGGGAAAAAAAATTTTAACAGACTGCCATAGCAACTTCAAGAATATTGTCAGATTTATTTCAAACTTACAAATTTTTCAATACTTACAAATTTCAGTTACCACCAATCAATTTAATTATTTTGGTTAGAAAATTCCAACTTTGTTTTAGAACTTGAGATCCAAAACATTTACTCAAAGTTGAAGAGAGGAAAGGAATAAACGATACAACGCAGCAATCTAAATGAAAGACTGCTTCGAGCAATACACCACCAAATTAATTATAGTATGTATGTTAAAAGGAACATAATATGAGAAAAGTCATACTTCAACATTTTACTAGAGAGTAGCTACAAAGGACATTGGGGAATTCTGACACTTAAGAGGTAACAAAACATTAATTTAAAAACACTTCAAAGAACTAAGAATGGCTTCGCCATAAGAAGAGGTAAAAACATAAATATAGTGGAATAACTAAGGCCAAGTGTCTTAATTAGAATTAATCTTAAATACTGTACAATACACGAATATAAATTTTAATGCACCATTTCATGAATAGCATAAGTTCACCTCCTTACAGCAAATTAAGCATTGAACGGCGTACATCTCAGATAAAGAAAACATAATAAGCAAGAACAATTTACATCAGAAAATACAAGTATCAACATGTCAAAGAAGAAACATTTTAAGTAAATGAAGCACTAAAGTCCAACAGCATAGCACATTATCTATAAAAGTGTATAGAGTCTATAGACTCAAACAATGGTGCAGAGACCAATTTAAACCAACCTGTTCAGAGCAATTTGGAAGTTCGCGCAAGTTCTCAGATGTTCCAGCACATTTAGATGAAAGCTCCGTTTGAGGTACTTTATCTGGCAAATCACTTACAACGGAATGGCCATAAGAGATCTCAGCTTGAGTCTCTTGCAGAATTGTAGATTGAACTCCCAAGATACCCAAGTCATAAAAAGATTTAATTTCCTTATCTGGTTGAGTAGACTGATTATTGGCATTTATATCAGATACAATTGGCTTTATAGTTCCAACAAATGTACCATTCCTAAAGTGTTCCTTGTACTTTTTGCGACGCTGCCAACTGAACAATCTTTTTCGCTTTCCACACTTACTAGACTCTTCTGAAGCGTCAGTAACAAGAGAACAAAGAGAATTACATGTGTCTTTCGAGCCTGTGGGCACTGCTTGTTGTAAATGCATATCTTTGGCACGTAAAGAAGATACACTCTCAGGCATGAGTGGTTTACAATGCTGTGGAGTACAATAATTGAGGACACAGGATTCATTCTCCGAAATAGATTTGCTGATAACATCAACTTCAATGGAGTTATCAACAATCAACGGACGATGAGGTCGCAAAGTGGCATCAGCGTCGAGTCGCTCCTCAAACTCATCTCGCTTCCTCTTAACTTTTAGTCCTGAAGAAGACTGTCAAGAAGCACTGACAACTAGCATTAAAACAATTTCTAAAAAGCTCCATCTTACCACATGAGTTGTATCCAAAATTCCAGCAATATGAGCAACAAACAATAGTCAGAGTATCCGTAGGTGGAATTAATTATACCCATGTTTAGAACAACTAGATATCTACAGTTACTAATTCAAGTTAATGCTGAAATAGATAGTGTACAAAGCTAAAATAAAATTTTAAAAAATGTTTTAGCACCTACCGTGTGAATAAATGCAACTACAGATACTCCAATGCCAAGATTACAGAGCAACACACATTCAAACAATATCATGAGAAGTACAGCTTCATCAGACAAATAACAAAACCTTCCCAAAGTTATATGATAAATTAACAAAATGAAACGAGCATTTCAAAGATACAATCAATGACCTATCAGGTGGATGTGCGATGCTATTATGTAACGACCCAGCCCAGTAGCAACAATAACTCTTTAGGCCCAACCACCGGCCCAAAATACTTAAGCCCAGTTATTATTACTAGTGTAGAAATTCTCTTATAAACCCAATGACAACCCCATTTCCATCCGATGTGGGACTATTGGGATGTCACATATTAAGCCCCTAACCAAAGCTTTTAGCCGTCGATAATTCCAAAAGACCAGAGCAAAGCTCTCCTAAAGATGGAATTTCAGAGACGAACTCATATTAAACGTCTCATGATTAAATTCATTAATCCAACTAGTTGAGCGGTTAACCAATCAGTTAGCTGACTGTCATCCCACATCAACCACAATTCTACTCTATCAATCGACACTTGTTGCTCTGTCGATCTAAGGGTCTTCTCTACTGTAGTATCTCCTTTCGGGGTCAAGAGCAAAGTGGCTACTAAAAGGCAACAACTAGAAGGGTGTTGAACTAGAAAGGATAGCAATGAACAATCTCGAGGGAGAACGGAAGTGGCTTCCTTAAAAAGGAAAAGGGCACCATGCTATTCACCTAAGTGATTCCATGCATTCTTTGTTAGTGGGACTACAGGCACATTTAATAACCACATTCACAAGTTTCAAACAATCACGCATAATTATATGAAAGAATAACTATATTAATTCTGGCAAATCTCTGGAAAATCATAATTTCAATGAAGTGTCATTTGGATGTCAGAATAAGTACTTTCTACAACATAAGTTTGACTCTTGTCCATCACAAAATCATAATATTTGTGGTCTTTGGGAATAGTGCATTTCATCAATGCGGTCATTTATCATATTCACAAAAGTGTAGATCGGCATCCTCCATCTGACTAGAGCTAGCAATCCAGCTCATTGTTCCCGAGCTAGCTCGTGTTCGGCTCGAAATGAGCTCTAGATCAATCGCTCATTTAAATAAACGAGTCGAACACGAGCTAAAAATTTCAGCTCGAAATCTTAGCTAGCCGAACATGGTGAGTCGCCGCTCGTATTTGGCTCGATATAGTTCGTGTGTGTGTGTGTGTGTGTGTGTGTGTGTATATATATATATATATATAGAGAGAGAGAGAGAGAGAGAGAGAGAGAGTTGAGCTAGAATGCTATCGATAGCAAACCGGCACTTTTGCCACCCATTTGTTTTCGATGTTGGAGCCTCCAAATCGACGATCGACACCATTGAACATGATCTATACCACTTGAAGTATTTAGAAATTAAATTTCAAATCTTTTCGATATCATTTGCCTAATGATCAAAGGGTTTCAAAATTTGTAATTTTAATGGTCGATATGAGGCGTTTTCTTGTTTACCGACGTAAAGATATCCAAATCAATTGAATTTTTGATAGAAAATTCTTTAAACTATTTAAAACAACATCTATACTCTTGATCTTGATTACAAGACTCCTATCATCATTTTTTTAAGAATATTCATTTTCAGCCGTTCATTTTTGTGTCCACTCGATGGATAAGAGAACAAAATCAAAAATGTATGAAATTTGATTTCTAAATACTTCAAATGGTATAGATCATGTTCAACGGTGCCGATCGTCAATTTGGAGGCTCCATCATCGAAACAAATGGGTGGCAAAAGTGCCAGTTTGCTATCGATAGCATTCTAGCTCAACTCTATATATATATATATATATATATATATATATATATATATATATATATATATATAAAGAGAGAGAGAGAGAGAGAGAGAGAGAGAGAGAGAGAGAGAGAGAATTACGTGGAATACTATTAATAGTATGATACTATGATTACTATCCACTTTATAACCATTTGATGCCTAGGGTTGAGTGAATGGTTTGTTTAATAGTAATGATCCAAGGGTGGAAAAGTGGATAGTATGTGCTATTATTAATAGCATCCTAGCTAAACACACACTCTCTCTCTCTCCCTCGCTATATATATATATATATATATATATATATATATATATATATATATATATATATATATATAACTGAGCTATAATGCTTCTAAAAGTACCAAGAATTATTCAGCCTTTGGATCTACCCTTTTGACCATTGGATCAAAAGTCAACAATGATGGTTAAATGTGGTTACCACCGTTGTGCATGATTCAAGAATCGCTAGAGTTGATTTAATGGCCAAAAATGCTCTCGCACCAACACCTTGTGCTCCCAAAAGCACCTCAACCGGACTATGGGGTGTTTGGCCAAGCTTTTGAAAAGTGATTTTGGGCTCAAAAAGGATTTTTGGCTCAATAGAACATTTGGCAACCTCGTTTTCAAAATCGATTCTCATTTTTAGAATCAATTTTCTAATTTTTGAGGTCCAAAATAAGAAAGCTAAAACCTTCTTCTAGAAATCTGATTCTAATTTTGGACTCAAACTTCAAATTTTATTTTTATTTTTATTTTTGATTCAAAGTTTAAATTTAAATTTAATTTTAATTTCATTTTTGCATTTTTAAATTTCAAATTTTAAAATTTAAAATTTAAATTTAGATACTGATTTTGAATTTTAAATTTAAATTCAAAATCTCAATTTTTAAATTTTAAAATTCAAATATTTAAATTTAAAATTTAAAATTTAAGATAAAAATAAAATTTTGATATCTTAGAATTAAGAAATTAAAATTTTAAAATTTAAAGTTTAAATTTTTCAAATTACAAATTTCAAATTTTTAAAATTCAAAGTTTAAATTTTAATTTTAAAATAAATTTTATTTTAAATATAAATTTTATTTTTAAAATTTTAAATATTCAAATTTTAAATTTTAAATTCTTAAATTTTATATTTTACATTTCAAATTTAAATTTTAAATATTTAAATTTTAAATTTTAAATTCTTAAATTTTATATTTTACATTTCAAATTTAAATTTTAAATTTTATGTTTAAATTTAAATTTAAATTTTTAAATTTAAAAATTTTAAATGTCAAATTTTAAATTTATATTTTAAATTTGAAATTGAAATTTTATATTTAACTTTAAAATTTAAATTGTAAATTTTGTATTTTCAAATTTCAAATTCATTTTTTACATTAGAATATCAAACTTTAAATTTTGTACAAATTTTAAATTTTAATTCAATTTTTAAATTATTTTAAAATAAAATTGAGTAAAAATATTATTATATGTAAACATCAAATTTTTTTGCCAAATAGCTTTATAAAATCACCTCAAAAGAATCGCTTTTATCTAAACTCATTAAACACTCTAAAACTTTTAACCAAAATCACTTCTCCAAACCAAAATCAACTCTGAAATCACTTTTCTAGAATCTAGGCCAAATAGGCCTGATATATATATATATATATATATATATATATATATATATATATATATATATATAGAGAGAGAGAGAGAGAGAGAGAGAGAGAGAGAGAGAAAGGGGGGAGTTGAGCTAGTACCAAAGCAGACTCGTTGTCACCCATTTGTTTTCGATGATAAAGCCTCCAAATCAACAATCAAGACCGGTGAATATGATTTATACCACTTGAAGTATTTAGAACTCAAATTTCAAATCTTTTCGACATTATTGGTCTAATGATCAAAATGTTTCAAAATTTATAATTTTAATGGCCGATGTGACTCGTTTTTTTGTGTAACGGTATAAAGATATTCAAATCAATTGAATTTTGGTTAGAAAATTTTTTAAGCTATTTAGAAAAAGATCTATACTCTTGATTTTGATTACAAGACTCATATCATCATTTTTAAAGGATATTCATTTTCATCGTTCATTTTTGTGTCCACATGATGGACAAGTGAACAATATCAAAAAAAAAAAACATAAAATTTGGTTTCTACATACTTCAACTTGTATAGATCATGCTCAACGGTGTCGATCATCAATTCGAAGGTTCCATCATCGAAAACAAATGGGTGGCAAAGCCCGTTTGCTATTGATAGCATTCCACTCAACTCTCTCTCTATATATATATATATACATCGAAAACAAATAGGTGGCAACAGAGCCCGTTTGCTATCAATAGCATTCTACCTCATCTCTCTCTCTCTCTCTCTCTCTCTCTCTCTCTCTCTCTCTCTCTCTCTCTCTCTCTCTCTCTCTCTATATATATATATATATATATATATATATATATATATATATATATATATATATATATATATATATAAATGGCGACTTTAGTGAGCTGGTGAAAATGCATCGAGTGAGTGTGAAAAGCTTCATAAGGCGGAGGGAGAATGGATGCCATAAGTCTTCCGCTCTTGGTGAAGGTGCAGCTTTTCTTTCGGAATGCACTTCCTGTGCTAAACCAAATTGGAATTGGCTTTCTTTATGAAATAATCAAAGGTGCGGAGAGCGTAATCACCCGAAGCGGAGGGCTACCTTTATCTACTAGCGGGCTTTGAAAAGGAAGTTCCGGCAAACAATGCATATATATCAACTTGGATAAAGATCTCGCTATAGACATAGACGAGAAGTCTTTTTAGGGTGGTGAAAGTTGACTTAGTTTGACGGTGGAAGACAGCGGAGGCCCAATGATAGAAGGTGTATATATATAGAGAGAGAGAGTTGAGTGGAATGCTATCAATAGCAAACGGGCTCCGTTGCCACCCATTTGTTTTCGATGATGGAACCTTCAAATCGGATCGGCACCGTTGAACATAATCTATACCACTTGAAGTATCTAAAAACCAAATTTCAAATCTTTTCAAAGATCATTGACCAAATGATCAAAGGGTTTCAAAATTTGTAATTTTAATGGTGAATATAAGGTGTCTTCTAGTTTAATAGTGTAAAGATATCCAAATTAATTGAATTTTGGTTAAAAGTTCTTTAAACTATTTAGAACAAGATATATACTCTCGATCTTGAGTACAATACTCCTATGATCACTTTTTATAGGATATTCATTTTCAGCCGTTCATTTTTTTGTCTATTTGATGGACAAGAGAATAATATCAAAAAAGCATGAAATTTGATTTCTACATGCTCCAAGTGGTATAGATCATGTTCAATAGTACTAATCGTTGATTTGGAGGCTCCATCATCGAAAACAAATAGGTGGCAACGGAACCGGTTTGCTACCGATAGCATTCCAAATTCAACTATATATATATATATATATATATATATATATATAGAGTAGAGGTAGAATACTCTCAAAAGCACCGAGGGTGGTGCTTTTGAGTTTTTAGCCATTGGATGGAGAGATGTAGGGTTGAGATGATGGTAGTAGGTGGTGGTTGGTGCGGTAGGTGGTGGTAGGTGGAATAGTGTTAGATCCAAAGGTTATTGGTAATCAAAAAAGTAGATTCAATGGCTAGAAACTTAGAAGCACCAAAAGTTGGTGCTTCTAAAAGTATTCTAGCTCAATTCTATATATATATATATATATATATATATATATATATATATATATATATATATGTTACAAATTTTTACTATTTGGATTTTAGGCCAACCCAAATGTAAAGAGATTTTTTACTTTGTGAATTTCAGTTATTTGATTAAAATTCTAATTTTCTTCCAACTTTTTACCTAATAGTAAGATTGACAATCAAACATGTTATTCGCGAGCCAGCTCAAGTTTGGCTCGTTAATAAACGAACACGAGCTGAATTTTTCAACTTGATATTTTAACGTGCCAGCTCGTGTTTGGCTTGTTGACGGCCCTACTTCTGACTCATTTTCATATGCATTTACATGTCTCCCATCAACAACCAAAAATGGTCCATGAATGACTATGAGATATATGCCTCAATGAGGCTTCAAGTGACAAATAGCCTAATAACCTAAACTATGCCAGTCATATTAGTGAGAATTTCGAAATGAAAGATACAATCGACTATATGAAATGCACTAGCATGATTACCTCATTAATTACCTTATTCTTCAGTGCAACTTTCTTGTTTTTTGAAACAAAGGAAGTACGCAAAAATCCTGAGTTCTCAAGGACTACATCAAGCCGAGAACCAGTGACTTGATGGTAGCAATTATTCATAATAGGCATAAAAATAGACGAATGCCTGAGAAGAAAAGCCATCAAAGGACTGCCAATCTGCATAGGAGATATAACTGTTTCTAAATAAGAAATAACGCCAATATTTGTATCAACAACCAATTCAGTGTTTGGCACCTTAAAAACTCACCCTAACCAAAAGAAGATTCCAAGCAGAAGAACAGAGAAATTCACCAACGGGGCTGAAGCAACGTTGCTGGCAACATAAATAATTAAAGTACGTCAATTCACCAAAATATTAATCAATATAGGCAAAACTCATAAGTATCACAAAGGGGCATCAAACCAAATCCTATGAATCAGAGCATCAGATGTACACCTATAAATTACATATAAAAAATACATAATGTCAAAATCTAGTAAGCAAAAGAAATATCAGGCTGAAGTGTACATAGAATAGAAAACAAAATGGAAAAAACCAAGAAGTACTGTTCACAATCACCAAGAACTGCAGTAAGACTCTTTCATCAATCAGGTGATTAAAACAATATTCAAAATCTTGGCTTCTGTTTCACTGTAGGATTCTTATGTTTCAGTATTTACGGTTTGATGGTACAAGTTTTGGTTCGAATCTTTGTAAATAAAGCTCCAAACTTTCCAATAGAAATAACAGTATGGAGAAATGAAGCAATCACAACAAGTCTTAATTTCTCATCATTTTCATATATTCAATTCATGTTATACAATAAATTACAATAATAATTACTCTTCATTTCTCATAATTTTCATATATTTAATTCATGCAATATGATATAATTACAATAAGAATTCATCTTACAGTGTTTCTCTAGCACTGTAGGACTAGGACCAAAACGTAGCGAGTGAAATAATATAAAGTGACAAATAGACAATCAAATTTAACCTTGTAAGCTGGGCATTCAAACCAATTTTTAAAGCAAGTTTTCTGTCAGAGTTCTTCAGTTTTCAATTTGCTTTCAAATAAAATGTTGGTTGAGACTGACCAAAACATCTAAGTTTCAAATTGCTCCAGTTCACTTGCACAAAGAAGCAAAAATGATCCGAGAATTCAGACCCATCATTTTCTAGATGTGCATCATACAAGCACCCATACTGAAGCAAGCATATGCAGTTCTCAATAAACATCACACAAGCAATTGAGCTGACATGGCAGCTTGAGTAGCAATAATGATCCAAAAGCTTAGCAATAATGGTCTTCTGAGGCATCAAACATTTTTTTTTAACAAAATCACTAAAAGCTCAAAAAAAACTATAAAATTTTGTAATCTGATTCCATGTGACACTGATTTCCTTTTTTAAAAAATAACAAAAAGAAAAAGGAGCGGAAATGAATCAGTCACGTGAATCAAAATTGAGCAGGTCATCTGAAAATCTGATCTCAACCAAAACAAAACCAAGGGGTCTGATCAGTTTCTAGGTTCTTAGATTTCTTTTGCACAACCATACCAGCAATTTGATCAAAATCATCTTCAACTTCCTTAGCTACCGTATGCCTATATATACCGAGGATCAGCACATCACAAGCATTTTATCGAGCTACTCACATACCTTATCGTAGTTTCCGCATAGTACATTGCTATTCGATAGCGAGCTGTCCAAAATCAACTCCGTCATGTTCTTCACAATCTGAAAGCGCAGAAGTAAACCATTTGAGTTACAACAAGAATATGAACAAGAAAGCAACTCCGCCATTCTCCTTTTGGAGAATTTGATCCAAGTAGTGTCAAATAAATATGCATGGCCTCCACGTTTAAATGTATAACACAATCTCGGACCATTTCCTATCAAAGTCTCTTCTTTTTTTTCCGTTTCATTTCTTTTTTCTCTGCCAAACATGTAATCAACATGAAAGAGAAAGCCATTGTTCTTTTCTTTTTCGCTCTCTCGCCATCCAAACATGGACATATAACTAAAAAATAAAATAAAAATAAAAAAAAAAAAGAAAGATAAAGCGAGTGCAGGGAAGAAGATACCATTCGTTGCGTCACGGGCTGTCGGTGGCGGAAGGCGAAGAGGACGGGCGGCGGGGGTGCCGCGGGGGAGACGGCGCAGACGGCGCGGGCGAGGAGGGCGCGGTAGGCGGCGGGGTCGCCGCGGCGGAGGAGGTGGGCGGCGCCGCAACCGAGGCACCCGCCCCCGCCGCACCGGCACGCCGCCGGCGCGGGCGGCGGCGGAGGGAGGAGGGCGAGGATCGCGTCCTTGAGTGAGCGCGCGCGGTCCCCGTAGGCGCGCACGAGGACCTCGACGACTCCTCCTCCGCCGCCGCCGCCGGCGCTCCGACTCCGGCCCTTCGCCATGGGCGAGGAGGTCTCACCGGAGGGAGACGAAAGGGTTTGCTCGAGCTTCGGCTCTGCACTCTGCTTTACATTCCCGCGCAAAAGAAAAAGAGGAATAGAAAGAGAAAGAGAAAGACAAAGACAAAGTATTATACCGTGTGAGAGAGAGTAATAAAAGAAATACTACTGCTGCTCCGTCCCGAGACAGAATACGGAGAGATTTCCTTTTCAAATTATATCTTGGAAAGGTAAAAATGTATAAATACCGCTTTAAGAATATAAAATATGAAATTGTAGGGTATGGTTGTATAAATACCAGTAATTTAAATTTGAAAGATATAAAATATCAAATTATAAATTTAAAATCTAAAAAAATTAATTTTAAATTTTAAATTTTGAAAATATAAAATTTATAATTTAAACATTAAAATTTATAATTTTAAAAAACTAAATTATAAATTATAAATTTTAAATTTAAATTAAAAATCAATCTCTCTCTCTCTCCTTGGGGTGGAACAAACGGGTAGCAGTACTCATTATTAGGATTTTTTTTTGCAAATAGTCCTCTGAAAAATTTTTATTTAAAAACAGCTCTATCAAAATTAAAATTACAAAAATGACTCTGGACCTGCCACGTAGACGCTACGTCAGCGCCACGCGGGCAAGACTAGGGCCAAGATATTAAGTTGAACACGGTGAACCATTCACCGTGTCTGAACACGGTGAATTGTTCACTATGTCCAATATATTATACAAGTCTAAGTTAGAAGGAGAGAGCGTGTCCATAATACATGAAAGACAGTGAACCATTCACCGTATTCAAACACGGTGAACTGTTCACCGACCATGGACACGGTGAACCATTCATCGTGTTCAATAGAACTATCAGGACTTAGCCATTTTTGTTAGCGCAAAAAAAACAGATCAACAGTACAATACAACATCACAACGAGATCATCACAACAGTACAATACAAAATCACAACGAGATCATCACAACAGTACAATTGCCACGCCCCGGATTGTACGTTCCCTGGGCACGCCGACAAATCCGCCGTATACAAAGGAATTTTTCCTGTATACGAAGTGTAGCTGTAAAACAAACAGTACTACAACCAGTAGTATAGAAAGTCAGAACTATAACCAAGAATCGGTAGAAAGTAAGTTCCATATACATACATAGTATCCAGGTACAAAGTACTCGCACCAGCGAGTTATAACATCAGTATGTACATGAACTCTAAAACACTAGCACTACCTGCAGTAGGAATACTCACGAACAGCAGCAACGAGGGAGGGCTCTAACTCGCGACGCCCTTGCCTCAATCGATCTCAGATGGAGCAGCAGCCGAAACAGAAGGCTCTGTAACAACAGTGGAAGAAAAAGGGCGTGAGAACTACTGTAAAAACAAGTAGTCCTCAGTGGGTGCCGCCCTCAACATCATCGATCCACCCACTAAGTCTACAGGAGTAAGCAATAATAGTATGGAAGGCTGGAAACACTCAACAGCAACATACCACTGTACTATCATGCTCTAAAACCAACGCCTATAGATAAATATCATAACAGACCCAATCTGAAAGGGGATTGTAATCATACCCGTCCCTGGGACTGTGAACACACCCGTCCCGCCTAGTTAGGTAACACCGTAACTCAAGAGTATCTGGCAGAGAAAATTCTCTCGAAACTGGGAATACACCAATCTCGCCTGTCAAGGTTACACCATATCTTAAGAGTAACTAGCTGAGAAAACTCTCTAGAGACGTACTGTGAATACACCCGTCTCCCTCAACTAGGCTACACCGCATCTCAAGAGCAAAAGGTCCAACGGGACGGCTAAGACTCCACTCACGTCACAACCTCACTGAAGATAGAACAAAGGGGTCACTGACTATCTCACCCGGGCTGCCCAAACGGGCCTACCCTGCCTGTATCTAGCTACGTCTTACACCACCCCGAAGGTGGCCGGCTCAGGAACTGTCCCACACAGAAACTGCGACACACATTGCACTGATACCTCATTCTGGAATGGCATTCGCGGGGCGCGACCAACGCGAGTTTACAAGTGTCTCTGTCATATTCATTCTAGCTCTCACAGGCTAAAGTCAAGGTAACTGGGTCTAACAACACCAACAAGTCACATGCCCTCGGCACAATCTGATGCTGCAACGGCAAACCGGATCCACCGTCAACCCCGACAGTCCCCGACAACTCGAAACCGCCTAGACTCTGCTATAAAATAAGCTCGGCATCCCAGCACGAGAGTGTCACGCCCCGGGACCGGCAGGGCCTTTCCCGTAGCGTGTCCAGACCCGCCATATGTCAACACATATAAGGCGTCTACCAAGAACAGCGGAAATAAACAACAAAAGGCTACCACTAAGAATATCAGAGCTACAAACAACTAGTTCTATCAACAAGTAGGAAGGATAATAAACTGAACAATAAGGAAGAAGTAAAGAGGTTACACAACAACTATCTCAAATATCACAATATGTGGTGGTCCCTATACAAGGTACAACACTCCCAAAACCTCCCCAAAGGTAGAAATAAAGAGAGGTAGACCACCTATCCACGATCCCTCGCACAAAAGCCGTTATCCCGGGGCAACCCCTTGCCGCGGTCCCTAGCCTCCCCCGATGCAGAAGGCGTTGAAACAAGTCAGAAAACAGAGGGCGTGAGAACTATAGATTTATAGTTCCCAGTGGACAATTACTGACCTCAGCTGCATGCACCACTAGGCCCAAAACGAACAAATAAACGGGTAATATATATAAGCGAAATAAACGACATGTAAGCTCCTGAACATGATGTCTCTACTTAGCATGACTTTGCATAAGTAAGCTATTCTAAGCATGAATAGAAAGCATGAACAACTAGTCCAAAGTCCACAAAGTAATAGTAAAGTGTTAAAGTTTACTATTCTAGTCCAAGTCCACAATGTAATAGTAAAGTGTTAAGGTTTACTATTCTAGTCCAAGTCCACAATGTAATTAAACTACTTTAAGTTTAAAACTGATAAGACCCACCCGAAGGCTGTCTGGCCGATGCCCACCCGAAGGCTGCCTAGCCGATGCCGAGCCTAATGGCCCCGTAGTAGTCAACATCCCCACCCTACGAATAAGACTGTCCCACGGCAATCCACTTCGGCGCCCAATCCCGCACGGCGAATACATGAATCGGGTTGGCCAACTCCGGAGTGCCGGCTTCTAGGGAGCGACCCTCACAAGCATGTGCGAATGAGCACAATGGCATAAAGTCACAAGAACTGTCACAAGTCTCAAATCATCATGTCTCTAACATGAAAAGTAACGCTACTGTGTCCAAGGCCTATCTCTATGTCATCATGTCTCTAACATGGAATATAATAGATGTCAGTGGCCTATGTCAGTGTCTCTATGTTGCAGTTTCACGGTTTTCTAAGTTAAGTGCCGCTTGATGACACTTAAACTTTCTAAGTCCCAACATGAGTTCAATATTCACAAATACATTATTTGAGATATAATAAGTATAAAATGCACATTCCCAAGTGCCCACAAGAACCACCCACACATGCATGCAAAGTAACCCAGAATGCTCTCCTATATAGAGTGAAATTTTTTTCATACATAAGGCATGCATTTTAAGTGTTCCAAAATTCATAATAATTCTATTTAGCATGAATATGCACTTAGAATAATTTAATCAAACCAAATAAGCACTTAGGAGGCATTTCCTCCTATGCTCATGAAGCCAAACCCACCGAATGCGAGTAGTGTTGCTCCGAAACGCTAACGAAGCTTCGATTATCACTCTTTGAGTCCTAAGAAGCAAACCCTAGGAGTTACAAGCTAAGAAGATGAATCTTGAGCTCACACTTTAAGGATTTCAACAAAAGGTTGAAGAAAACTCACCGAATGCGAAGGAAATGCCCTCGATCTCCAAAAGGGAGTTAGAATCCTTCCAATCCAATCTAAACCAAAGTTCTAAACCTATCAATTAGGTTCTAGAAGCTACAAAACGAAAATCCCCAAATCTAACCCTAGAATCCCAATCCTAGGGTTTCATCTAGTAAAAAGCATCAAAACCTTATTCTAGAGGAAAAAAGACAAAGGTACAAACCTCTAAGATGCTCCAATCCAAGATCAAAATGCTCTAGGGTTGAAGTCTCTAGCTCCACCAAGCCCCAAACAAAAGCTCCAAGCCTCCAATGGTGATGAAGGAGGAAGATGATCAAGGTTCTCCAAAGCTTGCTCCCCCTCTCCTTCTCTTTCTCCTCCTTCCTTCCCTTTCCTCTTCTCTTTCTAGGTGAAATGGAGAGTGTGAGAGGGAGTGATCTGACAAAAAAAGAGAAGGAGTGGCCATATAGGCCTTCTAAGGTAACAAAATCCAACTAGGTCCCTCAACTATGCAACCTGTGCATCAGCCTGGACTGGGCAGTTTTCGGGACTGGAGACCGGTCTCCACTAGCAAGGACCGGTCTCGGATGGCCTTCCCGCAAAAACAGCTCACTGGGACCGGTCTCCACTAGCAAGGACCGGTCTCTAAGGCCTCCCTCGCAGACTGCGCGCGCACAGGGACCGGTCTCCACCCTCCGGGTCTAGATGCCACGCCTCCTGCCGCGGCTTCTGCTTGGGGAGACCGGTCTCTCCCTTTGGGGACCGGTCTCAGAGAGCAATTCTCCCGAGACAAAGCCAAAAGCTCCAAAATCTCGAACCACGGGTCGGGACTCCCTCCAGGACCCTCTACAAAGAGTAGAAAAGTTCGAAACCATTACGAACACTCGAACCTTGCTGTTTGCAACGGTCCAGTGCGTCACAGAGAGTAAATGCAATCTAAACTAGCCCGAGTATCCATCGCATTGATACTGCGACGATACAACCAAAACACGGCTTCTAGATCTAAATCAGGTAGTAATGCATGTGACGGTTTATATTGCAGTTTTCTCATAAGTCAAGTTCCAAGTCCAACATGCATACTTAAATAAATTACTAATCATGTTCCCAATTCAGATTTTATATATGCTACAATCGATGAATCTGAGCTACAATTAAGTATCCAGTTACCGCAATTATACATGTCGACTAACTACTACTTAGGAGTAAGTCCAATGAAAACCCACCTCTAAAGCTAATCCCCTTGCAGCGAAGATGGTCTCGGAATACAAGTTCCTCTGCTGGAATGGCCTCAGGACCAGTAAGCAATTCCTCAAAGCTCTAAACCTAAAAATCCCTCATTTAGCACCAATTTCAGCACTTAAGCTTAATTTAACTAACTTGGAAGGTTAACATTACCTTCAAAACTCTAATTTAGTTGAGTCACAGATCCGATAAGGGTGCACCATGCTGGAATATCAAGCTTAGGTTCAAAATCCAGTTCCTTCAAGGAATTGCACCAAAAGAACTTGTAAACTATACAATCTGCTCAATATAACAGCAGCGGAGTAAAACCTCAGTTCGACCAAGCTAACCTTCTCCAAATCACCAATCTTGGGCTTCGTGGATTCCTCTCGAAGTCCCGAATCCAACGAACCAAGTCTCGCAGAAATCTGACGCTCCTACGCTGCGAACGAGCCGAAATACCGACGGTCGCCGCTGGAATTCAGTAGCAATCAGCAAGCGAGCTTGGAGTAGAGAAATCATGCAATAACTGGAGGAAATGTAGGCTACCTACCTCGGCAGCGACTCTGGCATTGGCGTGACGTCGAGGATGACGAAAATCCGCGGTCGCCCGGCTTCCTCGCAGCACCACGACGACGAGCGTATGTGTCACGCCCCGGGTTGAAGGATTCGCCGGGCACGCCGACAGATCTGCCGTGTACAAGAAATTTTCCCTGTACACGAAGCGTAGCTGTACCTGTATAACATACAATACTACAAACAGTAGTATAGAGCTGAAAATACAATAAACAAATAGGTAGGAAACGAAACACGAGTTCAATATACATACAACGATCACAGAAACAAGAAACTATTCGCTCCAGCGAGTTCACAACTGTATGTACATAACTCACCAAACCCAAAACAATCACTACCTGCAGGAGGGAAAGTCCTCTAACTCAGCAACACACGGGAAGGGCTCTAACTCGCGACGCCCTTGCCTCGATCCAACTCAGACGGAGCAGTAGCCGAAACCGAAGGCCCTGCAACCACGGTGGAAGAAAGAGGGCGTGAGAACTACTATAAAAACAAGTAGTCCTCAGTGGGTACCGCCCTAAACATATCGGTCCACCCACTAAGTCTACAGGATAAGCAAGAAAGTAAAAGAAGCCGGAAAATACTCAACAGCTAAAAAAACACTATACTATCCTGCCCTCAACAACCCTCTGTAGAACAAGTAAAAGCTGACCCAATCTTACGAAGGACTGTGAAACACCCGTCCCGCCTGTCGAAGCAACACTACAACTACCCCAGGGGTAGCTTACAGAGAGCAAGTCCACAACGAGGACGCAGCGACACCAACGCAAAAGCACTAAGCCAGACCCCGGAGCGGCACTCGTGGGCGCGAACCAACCGAGTATGCAAGCGTATCTCTGTCGAGCTCAATCTGGCTCTCACAGGCATAGTCAAGTAACAGGGTCTAAGCACTAATACACCACGTGCCCCTTGGCACAAACTGTAACCACACAGTACACTGGGCCCACCGTCAACCCCCGACGGTTCCCAACAACCAGCACAACTAGACTCTGCTGAAAAGTAAGCTCGGCATTCCCAGCGCGAGCGTAAAAGCAAACTACACTACCCTGGGTATCCATCGCACTCCCCCGGCGATGATACGGCACAAAACGGCTCCTAGAGCTAAATCCGATAGTGTAAGCTAAGGACGATCCAAAACGTGGTTTTCTCCTAAGTCAAATTCAAGTCCGACATGAATGTTGCTAAGTAGTAACATGCTCTCTAAATTCAGATTTTTGAAGATATGATCCATGAATTGAGCTACCACTAATTAGCTTCAACAAATAAAGCATACATGTCGACTATTACGAACTTAGGAGTGAAACGATGAAATCCCACCTCAAGAAGCTCCTCCTCTGGCAGCAAAGGGAGTAATCCAAGTCAGCGAAGGCCCCACGCGTCCAGCACAAGTCCAAGACCACCTGCTGCGAAGAGGTAAACCCAAACACACTCAAATCCACGAAATCTGTCCGAAAAACAGTAGCAGAGTAAAGCTTAATTCCAACTAAGCTAACCTCCTCCAAAATCAGCAAACCAGGGCTCAGAAGCTTCGTCTCGAAGTCACGAATCCAACGGTCCAAGTTTCGCCGGAATCCGTCTCTCCTACGCTGAGATCAAGGCAAAACACCGACGGTCGACGCTGGAAACTGCAGAACAAGACTCGTATTCGTTTCGCAAAACAAATGCTCAAGAAAGATGGGGTCCGACCGGGCAAACCTACTCCAAATCTAGCAAATAAGGACTCTCTGGAATCGTCTCGAAGTCGCGGATCCAATGGCTCAGGTTTCGTCACGTTTCGACACTCCTACACAGAGTACTAGTCAAAACTCCGCGGGTCGACGCTGTAGTCAGCAGCAGCAGCAGCAAGGTGCGAAAATGAAGCAATCCGAAGTAAATGGAGGGATGTCGATGGCCAACTCACCTCTGAAAATGCCCTAGGCTCGTCGCTGAGTCGAGAACGGCGGTCCCGCGCGCACGCTTGGCTCCCTCGCAGCGTCACAAGGTCGCAAACCCGCTGAAGTCGCTCCTCGGCGCGTCGTCGACGAAGATCGGTCTTCACTTGAGCTCCTCCACCACCTTGGTTAAGCAAGGAAGAAGAAGGGAGGTAGCAGCAGCAGCAGCAAAGGGAGAAGGAGAAGAAGAGTGAGGAGTCCCTCCCTCTCTCCTCTCTGCTGTAAGGTAAGGGGGGGAGTAAGGTAATGTGACAAGTGCCCAAAAAGTCAAACTGCACCATTCTGTCACGTTGTACCGGTACAAAATCTCATTTGTACCGGTACAAATAGGCAACCCGAGAGCCCCTCACAAGGCTATACCCCAGTATAGCCCCGGTGGTTATACCGATATAGCAATCGATCTTGTACCTGGATAGCCACCAAAGTGTACCGATAAGCCATCGAAAAATCCGCTATTTCGCGTATTTTCGTATTTCCGTCTCGCGTTCCCACTGAGTCCGTTCGACGTCATTTTGGCGCCAACGCGACTCGGGCTTGTCCCGACACTCACCAGAGCTGTCAATAAGCCTCGGCTGAAATTCCAGGTCTCTACAGTATGCTCGGAACGGCTCCGCGGCGCGACGTCGACGAAGCTCCAACTCCACCGAGCTCATTTTTCTCAACCTGACCAATCTAGCGAGGGAGAGGGAAGAAATGAGCAAAAGAAGTCCCTCTCAGCTCTCTCTCTCTACGTGGATATAGGTTGAGGGAGCTGGTGACACAAACGAGGTGACCAAAAGACTGCTTTGCCCTCTCACCTACCAAAGTGTACCGGTACACGGGCAAGTGTACCGGTACAAAGGGCCAACCCGAGAGCAGTTTCCTACGCGGCACTATACCAGTACATCCCTGATGGTTGTACCGGTATAGCCATCAAGCCTGTACCGGTATACTTTGACAGAAACCTGCTATTTCGCAGATTTCGAAGATTCCAGCTGCTCTCCCGTTCCCACTGAGTCCGTTTGGCGTCCATTTCGCGCCAACGCGACTCGGACTTGTCCCGACACTCATCAGAGCTGTCGACAAGCCTCAACTGCCAAACTCCAGGTCACTACAATACAATATCACAACACAACAACAAATTCAATGCAACAATACAAGTAATTCAGCATTACAATACAACAACAAATTCAACAGAATATCAATAAAGCATCAATACTAGATAATCACAACAGAATATCAAAAATTAAAGCAAGTTTTTCAATAATAAAGAAATATAATACCATGTTCTCCTCCTACTCCCTCGACCACGTCGCCTACCACGTCCGTGGCCACGATCAACACCATACTCATCAAAAGGCTCTAAGATCTCCAACTGGTCAAGATGCTCGATAGCAGCACCCTCAATAACTGGCTGAGTGTCCTGCGTCTCGATCACCCGTCCGATCCCGTGCTCAATCATAGCAGGTGTCGGTAGTATGTCTGGCCGCGGAGGAGCTGAAGAGGAGGCCTGACCTGTATGAAGATACCACATCTGTCGTCGGCGCTTATGATAAACAATATCAACTGGCCGAGGTGGATCCTCTAGTACTGATACTAGTGCCATGTTCATAACATAAGCTGGCTCCTCTATCGGTGATGATGGCCTCGGTGGACTATATACTAGTGTATGGCCGGGCGTCGATGGTCCACTATATTTTGCTAGTCATGGAGGTACAGTATGTGGAAGCGTAGGTAAAGTCTCCAAAACTGCTTCCATCTGATCGGCAACGTGTAATAGGGTATCTAATACTCCACCTCCTGGAATATTTGGTAGGACACGTATGATCGTATAATGTAATGTCTGCACGATATCGACCTCAAATAAAAATATCATCATAAAAATTATACGAAACTTTCTTGTATATATAAAAAGATATTATATATTAAAATCATACCAATACTCTCTCGACGTGACCACGTGGCTGATACGCGAGAGGTGGCCTCTGTACCGGCGTAGATATCCACCTCCTGGTGATCGTCCAATACCACTGCATGTAAACAATGAGCTCGTATAGAATCTGGATCTACTCAGGGTCGACCTCTACTATATCCATCAATCTATCATTCCAACACTGAATATATGAAGCGTGGTATGCCGCCCAATCCTTATCTGCTCTACCTCATGAATTGATGCGAAGTATGGCAAGCACTGCTTCAGGTATATGCTATAATTAACAGACCAAACTGTCGAAGCACACGATCTGGATGATGCAGCTCAATAATGTGGAAGCAGACTAAGGTGGTCCTCGATCGCCAACCCTGGGACCTCGCTAGACAAAAAGGTGGGAGCGTCTCTAACACTATGTCTGTATAAGATCTCCATGTAATCTATTGTGAAAAATACATATAATTAGTTATCAAAATTGAACGGCGCTAGGGGGAGGAGGTCCGGGAGGCGGAAGGGGAAGGCCTGGACGGGTGGGGCCTTGGATTTGGGGCGGGGGCGAGCCGCCGTGGCCTTGGGTGCCGGAACGGGGGCCACGGAGGGCGGCGTGGGGGCCTCGGGGTTCGGCGCCTCTCTTCCTAAGGTTGGGAGGAGAGTTCCGGGAGGAAGAAGGCTTCCTCCCTCCCTCAGAGCCGAGCCGGCCGTCTTGGCCCGCCTAGCACGGCCAAACGGGCCGTGCCGTCTTGGCCGCCGGGCTACGGATGAGCGACCAGACGGCCGGAGGATTGGGCGGGCCGACCCAAGACGGGTGCTACGACTGCAGCCGTGTCGTCTTAGCTCCGCCCAAGGTCGTGCCGGCGGCCCACGTGTCGCCCGCCCGTTTTACACCTCTATGTCCATGTTAAGAAAATATGTTCATGACCCAAGCCATGTCATGTAGTTAGCACTTTTGCAACTTAGAGCATGTTTGTTTCACCGAAACCGGACTTTGGACTAAAGTGGACTTTGGGTTTGAAGTGGAGTTTGGTGAAAACCACTTCTTTCTTGCTTGTTTTGTAGTTATTGAAGTGAAGTTTTATTAATTTGTTTGTTTGGTAGGAAGTGTACGATGTAAAACTATAATTTATATATAAATTATAAATAATTTAATAAATAAAAAAATAATTATATGTTTATATAATTAAAATTTAATTTAAAACTACTAAATTATTTTTATACATAAATTATAGTAATAAAATAATAAAATTATAAATTAAAAAGTTATTAAAACTTAAATAATCAATTTTTATCATATTTTAATTGTAGAAAATAAACAAAAAAAAACATTAAAACATAACTAATCAATTTTTTCATATTTTAAATATGCCAATTGAATAAAAGAGTAATTAATACCAAATTAAATATATTTAAATATAACTATCTTTACCTAGTATATTATTTTATTATGTTTTTCACCTCTCTTCACCGTAATTGACGTCCGCCCATATAGGGCTGAAGCCAATTATACTATTTCCAGTTAACTCAAGTTTTTATCGTAAACAACGAAAGTGATCGTTTATGGTGAAAACGACTTCCCTCCTCTTTACTTCCATTCTACTTCCACCCAAATAACATGTCCTTAGAGAAGCCTTATCTTGTGTTGAACAGTCTGTACGCATTGTAGACAAAAAACATCAAGTGCTGATAAGGCAAACTATTCTATATGTGAAGGTGCAATGTAATAATCATTCTAAACGTGAGGCTACTTAGGAACTCGAGGAACAGATGAAATAGAAGTACCTTCAGTTTTTTGAGAGTTGAGGTAAGTAAGTTTAGAGGACTAAACTTTTTTTTAGGAGGAGATGATGTAACACCCTATTATTTTTATTCTGTTTTGTTTTCATTTTATTTATTTATTTATTTATTTTTGATAGAGAGGGACTATTTTGCATAATGTCAAAAAATTAGGGGTCTAAGTAAAATTATGCAACCCTAATTAATTAAAAGCTTCAAAATCTCTTCTTTTTTTTTTTTTTTGTACGACACCCCAAACCACAGGAGGCTTCTCTCGAGTTTTTTAGTGCAATAATCTTTTTCTAAAATTTTATTCTAAAAATAGACTTATTAAATTTTTATTTATAAATATGGTTCTATAAAAGCGGTGAACCATTCACCGCTTCTTCTTTTTTTTTTTTTCGTTTTCTCACTTTTTTCTATATTTCTATGATGGTAAAAGCAGTGAATGGTTCACCGCGTTTATTCTTTTTCTACTCCTAACGAGGAGTTATGAATGCGGTGAATAATTCACCGCATTTAGAGGTCTATTTTTATAATTATTTTTTTTAAAAAATATTTTTACAATTATAAAAATTGGTAGGATTATTTATAAAAAATTCGCTCCTCACTCTCTCGACCGTACGCCCACATCTCCATCGACATCTCCGTCGTGCGCGCGATCTCTCTCGTTCTCGCACGCGCGCACTAAAAGGCTTTCGCTTCTCATTCTTTGACAACGACATCGCAACTATCTTTCTCGTTCATCATTGGCGTTGTTTCGTTCGTCCATGACGTCTCGTTCGTCATCGTTTTCATCGTTGAAAAGGTTTTTTTATCTGTTCTCTTTATGTTCTTCTTTTCCTATTTTTGAAGGAATTCTTTTTTTGATAGATTTTTCGATTTAAAAAGTATTTTTTAGAATTTGAAATTTATATGGAATATTGATCTTGAATCAGTAGAAATTTGAGATTTGTTTGAATCTTTGTGCTTCTATTAGATACCAATGTATAGATTTTTTATATTCTATATGTTCTTTGGAACGCCTACTAAGTGTTCAACCTAATGCCCAAATGCATATAAATATAAATTTTGATTTCGAATTTGGCCTATTTGGATTACAATTAGCAAATATATTGTCACGCCCCGGATTACTCGTTTTTCCGGGCACGCCAACAGAGCCGCAGTATACAAAGAAAGTATACAAAGCGATAGCTGTACCTGTACCTGTAATCATACAATACTACAACCAGTAGTATAAAGCTGCTAAAAGAAAAAATTCATAATATAACAAAAGTTCACTATACATACATATCATCTGGATACAAAAACACTCGCTCCAGCAAGGATCAACAACAATATGTATAAGAACCAAAAACTACAACTACCTGTAGCTTATATGCTCTAGATCAGCAACAACTGGGAAGGGATCTAGTTCGCAACTTCCTTTCCTTGATCGGTCTGCGACAAGAGTAGAAGAAGAAAGCTCGCAAAGAGAGGAAACAACTGAGCATGAGAACTACTGCAAAAACAAGTAACTCTCAGTGGGTACCGCCCTCAACTCATCGACTCACCCACCAAGTCTACAGAAGAATATGATCAAGGATAGTAAGAAGCTAGAAACAATCTACACTAGGGACTGTGAACACACCCGTCCCGCCTGTCGAATCTACACTAACTGCCACCACACTAAGTCGTCAGTGGAGAGCAAGTCCAACTAGAACAAACCGACATCAATGCAAAAGCACTAAGCTCGACTCCGGAGTGGCACTCATGGGCGCTACCCAACCGAGTATGCAAGCGTATCTCTGTCGAGCTCAATGAGGCTCTCACAAGCTATAGTCAACGTAAACAGGGTCTAACCACAAACTCACGTGCCCTCGACACAATCTGATTCAAAAATAGCAAACTGGGTCCACCGTCAGCCTCAACGGCACCGGAGAGTCCAGAACAGCCTAAACACTGTTGTAAAAATAAGCTTAGCATTCCAGCACGAACGCAACTGTATTCTACACTATTCTGGGTATCCAGTATCCACTGCCTACAAACTGCGGCGATATAAACAACTACGGCTCTTAAAGCTAAATATGGTAGTTTAATTAAATGACGGTGTAGAATTGCTAGCTTTCTCCTAAGTCAATTCCAAGTCCAATATGAATAATTTATTCTAACTCTATATAGTGTGCTCCAAATTCAGATTTCCTTTAACGTGCTAGTCGATGAATTTGAGCTAAAGCATAATATACAAATGCTAAAGATATACATGTCGACTATGTTTATAATTAGGAGTAGAATTCGATGATTAACCCACCTCTAGTGCTAATCCACGGTAGCACAAGGTCGCGAAGCTGCTGGAACCCTGCTGAGATCAGCTGAAAACACCTAGAACCAGCAACCAAACTACTCTAAGGATCTACACACAAAAAATAAGCAAAATCCATCAATACTCAAAAAATCCGGCACTTAAGCTAATTTTATCCAATTCTAATGTCAAAACTCACATATCAAATCTCAAATCCACCATTCAGGTGAAGAACAGCTTCAAAACCAGTAGGGAAACGTGGAGCAACCTCCTCTGGTCCGAAATTCAGACTGCTCCCAAGTTTGATCCGAGAAAACACAAGAAATCCTAATTTCAGCTCAAAAATATCAACAACACAGAAAAACGCCTAATTAAATGTAGTATCCCTGGAGTACGGCGGTTGAGAGTTGTCGACAGCTCTGCTAAGTGTCGGGACAAGTCCGAGTCGTGTTGGCGCGAAATAGACGCAAAACAGACTCGGTAGGGACGCGAGAGCAGGAATTAGCATTGGAATATGCAAAGAGCAGATTTTATGCTTGTTGTACCGGTACAACCATCAAGGCGTACTGGTACATTGCGCCTGTTTCTGCGTAGATTGCTCTCAGGTTTGCCATCTCTGCTTGTTGTACCGGTACAACCATCAAGGCGTACCGATACAATGCGCATGTGTACGCGCAGCTGCTCTCGAGTTGCCATTTGTACCGATACAACTGCCCATGTACCAGTACACCAGGGTAGGTAAGGGGTGTTTTGGTAATTTCTTACATCGTGGACTTCACCATATCCCCTCCTTCTTTATATTGTTAGAGAGGCAAAAAGAGAGCATTTTGGTTACTAATCCTCTCTCTCTCTAGGGTGGATCCGTACGCTTGGGGAAGGAGCTCGGGTGGAGTCGGACAGATGCCGACGTCGCACCGTGGAGCCGTTCGAGCACGCGAGCATCGTAGTTGCTGCGTTGGAAGGCCGAGCGAGTATGGATTCCGCCGTTTTCGATGTTGTGCGGATTAGGAGTAGCTTTCGAGGTGGGTTAATCATCGGTTTATCTTCTAAATAGCTATATAGTCGACATGTGTTCATCGTGTTGTTTAGCTTATTGGAATTGCTCGATTCATGGATTTCGTGTTTTTTTCTACAAATCTGAATTAGAGCTTAGCATTTGATATTATATACTTGCACATGTTGGACTTGGATCAACTTAGGAAAAAACCCGTGATTATGATCCGTCATATGCTTAAACTACCAGATTTAGCTCTAGGAGCCGTGGTTCGATTGTATCATCGCAGTTTCAGAGCGGTGGATACCTCCGGTAGTTTAGAGTGTAGTTATGCTCGTGCTAGGATGGCGAGCATATTTTTATAGTAGTGTTCAGACTGTTCCGGACTGTTGGGTGCCGTCGGGGTTGCAGGTGGACCCAGATTTGCTGTCTTGGCATCAGATTGTGCCGAGGGCACATGACTTGTTGGTGGTTAGACCAGTTGAACCCTGTATACTTGACTTTTGCCTGTGAGAGCCTGATTGAGCTTGACAGAGATACGCTTACATACTCGGTTGGGTCGCGCCCACGAGTGCTACTTCGGAGTCGGGTTTAGTGCTGTTCCGTTGGTGTCGTTGTGTCCTCATTGGATTTGGTTCCACTAACTACCCAGAGTGGTGGTTGTTAGTGTATCTTCGACAGGCGGGACAGGTGTATTCACAGTCCCTGATGAAATTGGGTCAGGATTGACACTTACTATAGATGATTAGTTTTAGAGCATGATAGTGTAGTGGCATTTAGCTATAAATTTATTCAAGCTTTTCATGCTATTCTTGCTTACCTCTGATGTTGACGGTGGCACCCAGTGAGAACTACTTATTTTTACAGTAGTTCTCACGCCCTATTGTTACCCCCGTTTTTGCAGAGCCCTCGTCTTCGGCTGCTGCTGTTGCTGATCCAGATCGTGGTAAGGACATCGCGAGTTAGAGCCCTTCCAGACGTACAAGAGCTAGAGGAGCACCAGCTGCATGTAGTTGTAGTTTTTGAGTTCATATACATACCTTGTTGTATCTCGCTTGGCGAGTTTTTGTATATTGAATAATGTATGTATAGTGGACTCATATGTTCTTTCTAGATATAGTTTTCTTGCAGCTCTATACTACTGGTTGTAGTATTGTATATTTTATAGGTACAGCTATCGTTTCGTATATGGGGGAAATTCCTTGTATATGGTGGGTCTGTTAGCGCGCCCGAAAAAACGAGTAATCCGGGGGCGTGACATTAAATGCTGTCAAAATGGCTTCCACAGAAACTTCAATAAGTCATCTAACTGCCAAACCAAATTTCGTGGCAAACAGAGCTTCCTACGCCGCACACGAGCCAAAACGCCGAAGGTCGTCGAAATCTGCAGAAATTGCACTCCCAAGGTTGAAAGTATGCAAATTAGAAAGTTGGAGGGACCAATGTGTAACTCCAAGCTTCACTGTTGTCACGCCCACGCCCCGAGACCGCTACCGATTTGGTCCGGTTCGGGCGCGTCGAACGGATGCCGGACGGACAGCACATCCCCTGTCCGCCCAAGGCTCAACAACAAAAATGTGTACAAGAATTCACCCAGAAAACTAAATTCTAAACATACACATTCAACGGGGCACAACCAATGCCAACATAAAAGAGCAAGTAATCCACAAGTAAACAACAAGTGAAATAAAGAGAGAGCCACTATCTATTACATCACAATTGCATTTTATACATTTACATCATTCTTTTTCAAAATGAATATATGTTTGATCTCAAGTACATAATAACTCTCCAAAAATATAAGCATCTAGATACAAATGGTACTCTAATGCAAAAGGGAAGCTACTATACTAGATGATCACTGCTCGGGCGCAATGCCTTTGCGGCTGTCCTCACCCGGCGCGCCCGCACTCGACCCTGTAATAAAGTGGGGTGAGAACTATCTTCCATAGTTCCCAGTGGGCTCGACCTCCGACTCCGCCGATTTCCCCACTAGATCCAAGTGGGCAAAGTAACAACATATAGATAGATAGATAGATATCTAAAAACTGTAAATGCGATAGTAGGAAAACTATGCTACTATGCCCATAATCATGGATATGAATGCATGCATCATATAGTAATGGTTTACTATCATGCTATCAAGTTCATTCTATGTTCAACAAGTAATTGTTCAATGACATGTTAACTTTTCATTTATCCAATCCGTGGCAAAATCCTTGGGTTTGCCTACGCCTCACATCAACATCCCTCAGGGTAAGGAACTCCATGTGGTCTCAAACCCGGGATTGTCTGCGGACATCCATGTTGTCCCGATCGTACGACACTCCGGAGTACTCGACGACATGGATGACTATACCATCCCAATACAGGCCGTGAGCTTGATCTATACTCTTCACGTGAGGATACCCTATGAACTAGGGCCAACAATTCTCTCAAAACTCACCTATTCCGACCATCATACACATGTGCTTAGCTATACTAAGTTCTTTGTTCACGAGTCATTTACTAGGGATTCCACCTATCCCTAAGTTCATAAGCCTCTAGTGTCAAATACACTACGTTAATGCCACTCGTTTTGTTCTTTAACATTTATATCCCACTCGTTATGACACCAACCAACCATCAGGTTCATCTCTTTTCTTAGCACTATATGATCCAATGTTCCGACCCAATCCTTACCTATCCAATTCACCAAGTATTCCATGTACATTAGGTTAATGTTTAGAAAGCATAAGGAAAATGGTTAAACGTGCAATCCTACAATGCACATGCAAGAGATGAAATTATATAATATTCTAAGACATAATAAGAAGTTCGGTTGCTTCGGTATGACACCCCGCACCTTTCGAAGAAGTTTTGCGTTGTGGAGGTCCTAAAGATGATCCTCAGTATTTGCTTCGACGTCTTCTCGGCCGCTTAGGTCGAAACGAAGCCCGATCGGCCTTGTTTTGCCGATATCTTTCCAACAGCTCGCCGAATTGTAAATCCGACTTCGCCCACGTGTTTAGACACCTATCAATTAGATTAAGAGGCCATCAATTGAGATCAAACCCCTCTATTTAAATTAGCTCCAAATTGGAGCCCTAGGTTTGCAAGTATAGCAAACCTCTCCACCAAAACCCTAGATTCTAGTATTTATCTATTTAGAAGCGTGTTAGAGGTCCATTTGACCCATTTCTAAACTATTAAGCCCAAACCCTAGATTTCTACTATGCTACGGTTGAGAAGCTTACCTTAAAGCTAGCTCCAATGGTGTGGAGAGGAAGAGAAGAAGATGGTGGTGAGGATCTCCTCCAAGTTCTCCTCTATCCTTTTTTATTTCTCATTCTTCTTCCTTTTTCTTTCTTCTCCTTCTCTTTTCCTTCTTTTCCTTCTAGGGAGAGAGAGGGAGAGAAATGAGAGAGGAAATGAGAGTGAGAGTAGAAATGAGAGAGGGAGAGAGAGCCTTTTGCTCTCTATACCCCTTACAAATGGCATATTTGCAGCCATGCCCCTTCACTTTGCTTCTCTCACACTGCCCAGACTGTGCCATTTTCGTGCTCGGGGATCGGTCCCTCTACGGGATGATCGGTCCCCAAGAGCATCCCATGCTGGCAGAGACTATCTGCCAGCCATTTTCGTGTACGGGGACCAGTCCTTCCCACCAGGGACCGGTCCCCGAGAGGAGTGCTCTCGCAGACCTTACGGAACCGATCTGCCCCTGAGGGTCCGGTCCCCAAGAGATCGGTCCCTCTACTAGAGACCGGTCCCTGAGAGCTCCTCATGCGCGCAGGGGCCGCCTGCCGCAAACACTACCTACGGGAACCGGTCCCTCGCGCCAGGGACCGGTCCCTGAGAGCAACAATGGTGCGCAGAGGGTTTTCCCTGCGCACCCAGCTTACGGGAACTGGTCCCTCATACCAGGGACCGGTCCCCGAGAGCAGAATCTGCCAAGTGCAAATTTTTGCACTTTGCTCTCGTGGATTCCAACTTCAATGCACTTTTTGGATTTTAGACATCTTCAGCTTTTCCAAAGCATACCCACTCGACAATTAGTCAATTCTGGACGAAGTACAGCTCCCGAATTTTGAAAATTCACTTCCTTACATCCTCCCATCCTAAAAAAGAGTTTCGTCCTCGAAACTAAATCAATTCTCAATCTCAGCTTAAACTTTTACCTCAACCCTCAAACAAGTGAGAATGATACTTTCTCATCACCTCCTCGAGTACCCAGGTGGCCTCGCGATCATCATGATTGCTCCAACGAATCTTTACATAGGAAATTTCTCGATTTCCCAATTTTCGCACTTCTTGATGTTCCGGCGGTTCATATAACATTACGTGCTCCGGGTCATGAATGTATTTGCGAAGGTTGGAGACGTGGAAGACATTATGCACGTCGGCGAGCTTCGGTGGCAAGGTGAGCCGATAGGCCACCGTACCTACTCGCTCTAATATTTCATAAGGCCCGATGTATCGGGGACTTAGTTTTTTCCGAACTCCAAATCGCTTCACACCCCGCATTGGTGAAACCTTTAGGAACACGCGGTCGCCCACTGTGAACTCTATATCTCAACGGCGCTTATTTGCTAAACTCATTTGTCTTGACTGCGCCGTGAGCAATCTCTTACGAGCAAGGCGGACTTTCTCTCCGCTTCTCGCAACACATCGGGGCCAAATTCTGCTTGCTCGCCCACATCACTCCAGTGTATAGGAGATCGACACTTCTGCCCGTAAAGGGCTTAGAACGGTGCCATTCCCACACTAGCATAATAACTGTTATTGTAGGCGAACTCGGCCATTGGCAGGTGGTCGCACCAACTTCTTTTGTAGTCGATGACACACGCTCGCAACATATCCTCCAGAGTTTGAATGGTCCTCTCAGTTTGCCCATCTGTCTGAGGATGGAAAGCTGTGCTGAAATCGAGCCGTGTGCCAAGGGCTTTCTGCAGGCTCTTCCAAAAATGCGAAGTAAACCGAGGGTCACGATCCGAGACGATCGATTTCGGCACCCCGTGCAACCTCACAATCTCGTTGAGGTACACCTGCGCTAACTTGTCTCCTGCCCAGGTGGTGTGGATCGGCAAGAAATGTGCCAACTTGGTCAATCGATCCACAATCACCCATATTGCATCGTGGCCGTCGAGCGAGGCAAGCCGACCACGAAGTCTATCGATATATCCTCCCATTTTCAAACGGGGATTGGTAGACTTTGAAGCTTTCCCGCTGGAAATCGACGCTTGGCTTTCACCTGTTGGCATACTAAGCACTTTGCCACGAAGCATGTAGTGACCTGGACGGTTACAGTGAAGGCTTGTCGACAGCTCTGAGGAATGTCGGGACAAGTCCGGGGCGCGTTGGCGCCAACGGGACGCCAGACGGGCCTTGTGGAAACGCGATAGCAGCTTGAATCCTGAAAATCTGCGAAATAGTGGATTTTCAGTGGGCTATACCGGTACAAATCTTGGTTTGTACCGGTACAAGAGTGATGGCTATACCGGTAAAGCCACCAGGGGTATACCGGTATAGTGCCGCGCTGAACTGCCCTCGGGTTGCCTGTTTATACCGGTACAAGGGGCCGTTTGTACCGGTACAGGGTGGTTGATGAGCTGAGGGCAGATTAGTCTTTGGCCACTTTGTTTTTATCACCTACACCCCAGCTACATAGCACGTTAGGGGAGAGAGAGTGAGAGACCTTCTCAGTTCCTTCTCTAATTCTTCTTCTTCCCTCTAATAGAGAGATAGCTTGGTTGGAGGAGGTGAAGCTCGGGTGGTCGTTTCTTCGCCGACGTCGCGTCGCGGAGCTTTTTGAGTGCATTTCCGACGCCGAGGTGCTGCGAGGGAGCTAGGCGAGCTCGGGATTTCGTCATCTTCGACACTACGGCGATTCTACAGGATTTTCAGAGGTGAGTGATCCATCTAGAACACCTCCATTGCTTCCACTTCAACGATTTTCGAGCTAAGTTCGGACTGCTGCAGAAATCGACGTCGACTCGCCGTATTTCGGGCCGTACGCGACGTAGGAGTGGCGGATTTCGCTGAGACTTGACTCGTTGGAACCGGGACGACGAGAGGAATCCAGAGAGCATTTACTTGGAATTTTTGAAGAAGGTTTGCTTACTCGAAATAATGAATTACTCCCTTGCTGTTTTCCTTAAATCAGATTTTCGCGCTGCTGCGGACTGCAGCGTCGACCCGCGGGATTTTGACTAGTACTCTGTGTAGGAGTGTCGAAACGCGACGAAATCTGGGGCGTTGGATCCGTGACTTCGAGACGAAGAATCTGAGACCAAGTTTGCAATTTTTGGAGCAGGTTAGCCCAGTCGAAAGTCTGTTTTACTGAGCCGCTGTTTATAGAGCTAACCAGCAATGCTGTTTCGCAGTTTCCCTGCGTCGACCGTCGGTGCTTTGACCCGTACTCAGCGTAGGAGAGGCAGAATTCGACGAAACTTGGGCCATTGGATTCACGACTTCGAGACGAAGCTACAGAGCCCTTACTCGCTGAAATTGAAGAAGGTTAGCTTAGTCGGAATTAAGCTCTACTAAGCCGTTTTCGTGATTTTGGAAATTGTGTGACGTTGGGTTTTCTTCTTCGCAGCAGGATTTCTCGGGCCTTGGCGGATCAGCGGGGGAGATCGAGTAGGATATAGGACGCCCTTGCTGCCCAGGGATTGCTATTGAGGTGGGCATTCATCGGTTACTCCTAAGTTAAAGTAGTCAACATGTATAGTTTAATTTCATCGATATGTCCTTAGCTCGAATTCATGAATTACAGCATATTAAAATCTGAATTTTGGAGCATGTCTATAAGTAGTATTTTATACATGTTTGGACTTGGACTTGACTTAGGAGAAAACTACGATTGATCGTCATAAGTTACACTACCAGATTTAGCTCTAGGAGCTGTGTTGTGTCGTATCGTCGCCGGGGGAGTGCGACGGATACTCAGAGTAGTGTAGTTTGTTTGACGCTCGCGCTGTGGATGCCGAGCTTAGTTCTGTAGAGTTGTCGGGGACCGTCGGGGGCTGACGGTGGGCCCAGTTTTCTGTTCGGTTACAGTGTGTGTGCCAGGGGCACGTGGTGTGTTAGTGGTTAGACACAGTTACTTGACTATGCCTGTGAGAGCCAGATTGAGCTCGACAGAGATACGCTTGCATACTCGGTTGGTTCGCGCCCACGAGTGCCGCTCCGGAGTCTGGCTTTGTGCTTTTGCGTTGGTGTCGCTGCGCTCTCGTGTGGGTTGCTCTCCGCTAGCTACCTGGGGGTAGTTGTAGTGTTGCTTCGACAGGCGGGACGGGTGTTTCACAGTCCCTGGTGAAATTGGGTCAGGTTTTGGTTGGTACTACTGGTTGATAGTGTTCGAGCTTACAGAGTTGTGACTTATAGCTTTAGAGTGGTTCCAACTTCTCTTTCTACTTTCCTGTGTACCCTGTTGACTTAGTGGGTGGACCGATGTTGTTTAGGGCGGCACCCACTGAGGACTACCTGTTTTTACAGTAGTTCTCACGCCCCTTCTCCTACACCCTTGTTGCAGGGCCTTCGGCGTCGGCTGCTGCTCCCTCTGAGGTGGACCGTGGTAAGGGCGTCGCGAGTTAGAGCCCTTCCCGACTGGTGCTGAGTTAGCCGTCTTCCTCTACTGCAGGTAGTGACTTTTTGGGTTGTTCTTTTGTACATACACTTGTGAACTCGCCGTAGTTGTATTTTGGGAACTTGTATGTATATAGATCTTGTTTTACTACCTGTTTGTATTTATAGAATTTCAGTTCTATGCTACTTTTGTAGTATTGTATATTATACAAGTACAGCTACGCTTCGTGTACAGGAAAAATTTCTTGTACACGGCGGATCTGCCGGCGCGCCCGGAGAATAATGCTACCCGGGGCGTGACAGATTAAGTTGGTATCAGAGCTTAGTATTAGGTTGTTGGGACCTAGGAAACCTAAGCTGGTAAACCCTAAGAAGGTTTGACGTGAGAGGCGTGATTTAACGCGAAAGTCAATGATTGATTGTTTAACTCCTCCTAGAGCAGAGTGAGTGACTGAAGGAGTGTCTGTTTCGGTCCGAGAAAAATTATGTTGGTGAGACGACATAATTTGAGGAGAAACAGGACCACCTTCGAGACTTTCGATGATTGGGTCGAGTGTTTGCGTATCGACCTCGTTTCTATGTGTGCGGCCATGCATCGCCGCAGGACGACCGCCGCTACGGGGTCGCGCCCGCCATTATCACCGCCGCCCCGGATGCCGGAGCAGAGGGAGCGGGACGCCCGACCCGAGACGGGTGTACCTCCCGTGGTGGAGCGAGTACTCGACACGAGACGAGTGCCCGGCGGAGTTGAGCGCCCGGATAGCCGCACCGACGGAGGTGATGAGCGGCGGGGATTGTTCTGCAGCGAGATGTGCGAGAGATTAGCCGCATCATCGAGCACGGCGCCGAGAGCACCAGAGCGATGCTCCACCTCCCGCCACCCCTGCGGCACCGGCCCGCCGCCACACCACCAGTGGAGATTCCTTCGACACTAGTAGCGCCTGCTGGAGGACCCGCATCACTGACAGAGGCAGAGCAGCAGCAGTTGATGAAGCGACTGGTCCATTTTCACCGTTTTGACCCACCGACCTTCGATGGTAGTAGTTTTGAGCCTTGGGTGGTCGAGGGTTGGGTCAGTGCTCTAGAGAGGCTGTTTGAGGATCTACGTATTCCTGAGATGGAGCAGGTGCAGCTAGGGGTCCATTGTTTAGTAGGGGATGCCCGAGAATGGTGGAAGAGGATGAGGCGCGATCGGGGAGTAGTAGCCTCGCAGAGCCGGGATGAGTTTTGCGGGATCTTTGTACCGCACGTATTTTCTGACAGTGTAAAGCGAGAGGATCGAGGAAGACTTGAAGAGGATTCGAGGCGATCGCACGGTGCGAGTACGTTCGGGAGTTTACACGACTCCTGAACTGTGTGCCTTTTGCAGCTAGAGATGAGGCACATCGAGTGTACCTTTTTGAGCAGGGGTTGAGGCCGGATCTCTATAGGTTTGTACGGGCGCGGAGGTCGAGGACTTTGGATGCGTCCATTGAGCAGGCATTATGGGAGGAGAGAAGTGAGGCGACGCTTCGAGAGCGAGCTCCGGGGCCGGGACCGAGTCAGGACAGGAAGCGCCCCGCTCCTGATGACGGTGGACAGTCGAGCAGCAGGCGTCCGCCGAGGCCTCCACGGGCACGTTTTTAGGGTCATGGATTCTCGGGGCGTCAGCGTGCCAGGGATACCCGTCAGCGGGGGCAGCCACCGAGGACTCAGCAGTGCGTGATGCGCGGGGACCACACGCGGCCGGACGGTGCTAGCGGCGGGAGGGCCGTTGTTTTGGATGTGGACGGCGGGACATATGAGTGCCGCCTGCCCACGAGCAGCGTCGTCAGCACCATCATCAGCCTCAGCACCGCACAGATCTTCGCAGAGTTACGGGGCATCGCCGAGCTATCGCCAGGAGGATCGAGCGTCGGCGCCGAGACAGGACGATCGACGACAGCAGGCTCCGAGCGGCAGGGTCTATGCAGCTCAGTTGGAGGACTCGTCAGCAGCCGACCGAGTGGTGGCAGGTATCACTTTACTTTCTGGTACTAGAGCACGTACTTTATTTGATACCGGTGCATCGCAGTCTTTTATTAGTCGAGCATTTGCATTATTACATGGTCTAGAGATAGAGTTATTGCCTCAGGCCCGAGAGTTCCAGATTCCCGACCATGTACTACGAGTGGTAGAGTGTTGTAGGTCTTGTCCTGTGCAGTTAGACTCGTGGATTATGCCCACAGATCTGTTAGTTCTAGGGCGACTGCAGGACTTCGACATTGTGCTCGGTATGGACTGGTTGACACGATACTACGCTACTATCGACTGCGGAGCGAGGACCGTGACATTCCGCGAGCCAGACCAGGAGGAGTTTACTTTCGAGAGGTTGCGGGAGCACCTTGTTCGCGCGTGCATTTCTTCGGCGAGAGCTCGACGGTGATGAGTAGAGGGTGCGTGGCTTTCTTGGCGGCATTGTAGAGGTACCTACGGCGGCGCCGGACTCGAGGATATCCCCGTAGTCCGCGAGTTCCGGATGTGTTTCTCCGGAGTTGACGACGATGCCGAGAGGAGGTTGAGTTTGTGCTTGCTGTAGTCCCTGGAACTGCACCAATCTCACAGGTACCTTATCGGATGGCACCAGCGGAGCTGAGGGAATTAAAGGCGCAGCTTCAGGATCTGATGGATAAGGGATACGTGAGGCCCAGCGTATCGCCTTGGGGAGCACCAGTGCTGTTTGTGAAGAAGAATGATGGTTCACTGAGGTTATGTGTGGATTACCGGGAACTAAATAAAGTGACCATCAAGAACAAGTACCCTTTGCCGCGCATTGATGATCTGTTTGATCAGCTGCAAGGATCTTGTGTATTCTCGAAGATTGATCTCCAGTCAGGTTACCACCAGTTGAGGGTGAGGGCCGAGGATGTTCCCAAGACGGCTTTTAGGACTCGGTACGGGCATTATGAGTTTACAGTGATGCCTTTTGGATTGACGAACGCCCCTGCCGCGTTCATGGATTTGATGAATAGAGTATTCAAGCCGTTCTTGGACCGATTTGTAGTAGTCTTCATTGACGACATTCTGATATACTCACGTAGCGACGCCGAGCACGATGAGCACTTGAGGATAGTGCTACAGCTCCTGCGAGAGAAGGAGTTGTATGCCAAGTTAAAGAAGTGTGAGTTCTGGTTACGGGAGGTTGTTTTCTTGGGCCACGTGATTTCTGCAGTTGGAGTGGCAGTGGACCCGAAGAAGATTGATGCTATTCGGGACTGGCCTAGACCGACGACGGTGACTGAGGTGCGGAGCTTCCTAGGACTTGCAGATACTACGTCGGTTTGTGGAAGGCTTTGCGAAGCTTTCCACACCCCTCACTCGATTGACTCGTAAAGGAATTAAGTTTATCTGGAGTGAGGACTGTCAGAGGAGCTTTGATGAGTTAAGACAGAGGTTGATGTCAGCTCCTATCCTTGCCCTCCCAGTTATGGGGGAAGGATATGTGATCTACAGTGATGCATCACACAGTGGGCTAGGTTGTGTGTTGATGCAGCATGGTAGGGTAATTGCTTATGCTTCATGGCAATTAAAAGATTTCGAGAAGAATTACCCTACGCATGACTTGGAGCTTGCCGCAGTGGTTTTTGCTTTAAAGTTGTGGCGGCATTACTTGTATGGCGAGCACTGTGAGGTTTTCACTGATCACAAAAGTCTCAAGTATCTGTTCACCCAGAAGGAGTTGAACCTGAGGCAACGCCGGTGGTTGGAGTTATTGAAGGACTATGATATTAGTATCCAGTATCATCCCGGCAAGGCGAATGTGGTGGCAGATGCGTTGAGCGGGGAAGCGATGCGAGCTCGTGTTTGATGATCACACACAGAGGCCGTTACTTGAGGAGTTACGGTTGAGACTAGAGGTTGTGTCCCACAGGTCTCGCAATACTTATGTCTATGGTTTTATAGCCTACTCTGTTGGATAGGATCCGAGAGAAACAGAGTGGAGACCCACATCTTTTGAGGATTCGAGAGCAGTTAGAGAGGGGACAGACAGAGGGCTTTGCAGTGGACAGTTCGGGAGTACTACGGTACAGGGACCGGCTGTGTGTGCCTACGGATTCAGAGATTAGAGCAGACATCCTTAGAGAGGCTCACTGTTCTCCTTATACGGTTCATCCTGGTGGAACCAAAATGTATAAGGATTTAAAGGCACAGTTCTGGTGGAATGGAATGAAGAGAGACATTGGCAGATATGTGGCTCAGTGTTTAACTTGCCAATTGAAGGCGAGCATCAAGTGCTGTGCAGCTTCAGTGTGGGAACAGATCACGATGGACTTTGTTGTGGGATTACCTAGAGCACAGGGTGGCTACGATGCTATTTGGGTGATAGTGGACAGACTGACCAAGTCTGCTCACTTCCTACCGGTTCAGACCACCTGGCCCAGAGAGAGACTTGCTCAGCTATACCTGGATGAGATTGTCAGGCTGCATGGCGTGCCCGCGTCGATTGTATCAGATAGAGACCTAAGGTTTGTATCACACTTACGGAGGAGCTTGCGAGACGGCTTTGGGTACACAAGTGCACTTCAAAGACACGACGTTTCACCCACGTACGGATGGCCAGTCAGAGAGAACCATTCAGACGCTAGAGGACATGCTGAGGGCATGCGTCTTGGATTTTGGTGGAGGATGGCATCAGCATCTGAGACTGGTTGAGTTTGCGTACAACAATATCTATCAAGCGAGCATTCAGATGGCTCCGTTTGAGGCGTTGTATGGACGCGGCCGATCCCCTTTGTTTTGGAGCGATGTGGGTGAAAGGAAGACGCTTGGGCCTGAGATATTGCTAGAGGCTGAGGAAAAGGTGAAGATGATTCGACGACACCTTTTGACAGCCCAGAGCCGCCAGAGGAGCTACGCCGACACCAGGAGGCGAGACTTAGAGTTCCAGGCTGGGGACCATGTATTCCTCAAAGTCTCGCCATCTAGAGGGATTCGCCGCTTTGGAGTGCGTGGAAAGCTCAGTCCATGCTACATTGGCCCTTTCGAGGTTTTGGAGCGAGTTGGGCAAGTTGCTTACAGGGTCGCTCTACCCCCACGACTTGCAGGCGTCCACGACGTTTTCCACGTCTCGGCATTGAGGAGATATGTATTCGATCCTTCTCACGTGATTGACTTCACTCCGCTTGAGATTAGCGAGGACCTGCGATACGAGGAGCGGCCGTTGCGAATTCTTGCTCGCGAGGCGAAAGAATTGCGCAATCGGGTCATACCGTATGTGAAAGTGCTGTGGAGTAATCACGAGGAGCGGGAGGCGACTTGGGAGCCGGAGGCGGTGATGAGAGAGTCTTACCCCTACCTGTTTGATGCGCCGATCTGAGGTACGTTTCAGTTTCGAGGACGAAACTCTTTGTAGTGGGGGAGGATGTAGTGACCTGGACGGTTACAGTGTAGGCTTGTCGACAGCTCTGAGGAATGTCGGGACAAGTCCGGGGCGCGTTGGCGCCAACGGGACGCCAGACGGGCCTTGTGGGAACGCGATAGCAGCTTGAATCCTGAAAATCTGCGAAATAGTGGATTTTCAGTGGGCTATACCGGTACAAATCTTGGTTTGTACCGGTACAAGAGTGATGGCTATACCGGTAAAGCCACCAGGGGTATACCGGTATAGTGCCGCGCTGAACTGCTCTCGGGTTGCCTGTTTATACCGGTACAAGGGGCCGTTTGTACCGGTACAGGGTGGTAGGCGAGCTGAGGGCAGATTAGTCTTTGGCCACTTTGTTTTTATCACCTACACCCCAGCTACATAACACGTTAGGGGAGAGAGAGTGAGAGACCTTCTCAGTTCCTTCTCTAATTCTTCTTCTTCCCTCTAATAGAGAGATAGCTTGGTTGGAGGAGGTGAAGCTCGGGTGGTCGTTTCTTCGCCGACGTCGCGCCGCGGAGCTTTTCGAGTGCATTTCCGACGCCGAGGTGCTGCGAGGGAGCTAGGCGAGCTCGGGATTTCGCCATCTTCGACACTACGGCGATTCTACAGGATTTTCAGAGGTGAGTGATCCATCTAGAACACCTCCATTGCTTCCACTTCAACGATTTTCGAGCTAAATTCGGACTGCTGCAGAAATCGGCGTCGACTCGCCGTATTTCGGGCCGTACGCGACGTAGGAGTGGCGGATTTCGCTGAGACTTGACTCGTTGGAACCGAGACGACGAGAGGAATCCAGAGAGCATTTACTTGGAATTTTTGAAGAAGGTTTGCTTACTCGAAATCATGAATTACTCCCTTGCTGTTTTCCTTAAATCAGATTTTCGCGCTGCTGCGGACTGCAGCGTCGACCCGCGGGATTTTGACTAGTACTCTGTGTAGGAGTGTCGAAACGCGACGAAATCTGGGGCGTTGGATCCGTGACTTCGAGACGAAAAATCTGAGACCAAGTTTGTAATTTTTGGAGCAGGTTAGCCCAGTCGAAAGTCTGTTTTACTGAGCCGCTATTTACAGAGCTAACCTGCAATGCTGTTTCGCAGTTTCCCTGCGTCGACCGTCGGTGCTTTGACCCGTACTCAGCGTAGGAGAGGCAGAATTCGACGAAACTTGGGCCATTGGATTCACGACTTCGAGACGAAGCTACAGAGCCCTTACTCGCTGAAATTGAAGAAGGTTAGCTTAGTCGGAATTAAGCTCTACTAAGCCGCTGTTTTCAGGTAGATTTTGGAAATTGTGTGACGTTGGGTTTTCTTCTTCGCAGATTTCTCGGGCCTTGGCGGATCGGCGGGGAGATCGAGTAGGATATAGGACGCCCTTGCTGCCCAGGGATTGCTATCGAGGTGGGCATTCATCGGTTACTCCTAAGTTAAAGTAGTCAACATGTATAGTTTAATTTCATCGATATGTCCTTAGCTCGAATTCATGAATTACAGCATGTTAAAATCTGAATTTTGGAGCATGTCTATAAGTAGTATTTTATACATGTTTGGACTTGGACTTGACTTAGGAGAAAACTACGATTGACCGTCATATGTTACACTACCAGATTTAGCTCTAGGAGCCGTGTTGTGTCGTATCGTCGTCGGGAGAGTGCGACGGATACTCAGAGTAGTGTAGTTTGTTTGACGCTCGCGCTGTGGATGCCGAGCTTAGTTCTGTAGAGTTGTCGGGGACCGTCGTGGGCTGACGGTGGGCCCAGTTTACTGTTCGGTTACAGTGTGTGTGCCAGGGGCACGTGGTGTGTTAGTGGTTAGACACAGTTACTTGACTATGCCTGTGAGAGCCAGATTGAGCTCGACAGAGATACGCTTGCATACTCGGTTGGTTCGCGCCCACGAGTCTTTGCTCCGAGTACGGCTTTGTGCTTTTGCGTTGGTGTCGCTGCGCCCTCGTGTGGGTTGCTCTCCGCTAGCTACCTGGGGGTAGTTGTAGTGTTGCTTCGACAGGCGGGACGGGTGTTTCACAGTCCCTGATGAAATTGGGTCAGGTTTTGGTTGGTACTACTGGTTGATAGTGTTCGAGCTTACAGAGCTGTGACTTATAGCTGTAGAGTGGTTCCAACTTCTCTTTCTACTTTCCTGTGTACCCTGTTGACTTAGTGGGTGGACCGATGTTGTTTAGGGCGGCACCCACTGAGGACTACCTGTTTTACGATAGTTCTCACGCCCCTTCTCCTCCACCCTTGTTGCAGGGCCTTCGGCATCGGCTGCTGCTCCCTCTGAGGTGGACCGTGGTAAGGGCGTCGTGAGTTAGAGCCCTTCCCGACTGGTGTTGAGTTAGCCGTCTTCCTCTACTGCAGGTAGTGACTTTTTGGGTTGTTCTTTTGTACATACACTTGTGAACTCGCTGGAGCGAGTAGTTGTATTTTGGGAACTGTATTGGAATCTAATTTAACTTCGTTTGTTTGAACTCCGAGCAAATGTATTAAAGTCCAACAAGTTTAATTTGATTACATGATTTGATCAATTCTAAGCACATGTAGGAAGTTTAAGTTTTTTTTTTTTAGTCGTTCTCTTTCTATCTCCTTTCTCCCTTTTTTTCTTCTCCTTTTTATCGCACCGAGATGGGCAGTTGGTGCGGTTCGAGACGCTAATCGTGGGGAGCGTGCGATATGGGTAGTTAGGAGGAGGTTGAATCGTGTGAAGGAAGTTAGGAGATCGTGCGTAAGAAGTCAGGAGATGGGGATAATGGGGTGGCATTTTACAGTTTAGTCCCCCCCTTTTTATTATTCTCTCTCCTCCTTTTTTATCGTGTAGATAAAAAAAATAGTATCTCTTTAATTTAAAAGATACTATCTGAAAAGAGATATTTGTAGATCTTTGTAGATCTTAACTAAATATCCTTTCTCTTCTCTTATTATATGAGAAAAAATAATAATATTTTCTTATTATTATTTTTTACTCAAACAGGAACTTGTATGTATATAGATCTTGTTTTACTAACTGTTTGTATTTATAGCATTTCAGCTCTATGCTACTTTTGTAGTCTTGTATTTTATACAGGTACAGCTACGCTTCGTGTACGAAAAATTTCTTGTACACGGCGGATCTGCCGGCGCGCCCGGAGAATAATGCTACCCGAGGCGTGACAAAGCATCCAACATCACCCTTCATTCCCGCCTACCAATAGTGCATTCTCAATTCTTGATACATCTTGGTGCCGCCCGGGTGGTCGCTATAAGGAGACCAATGTGCCGGTACTCCCTCAATGTGGTACTGGTACGCATTGCTGATAATCTGACATTGGCAGATTTCAATGCTAAAAACCTGCTCACGCGTCGCACCGAGTCCGTTTTGCGTCTATTTCGCGCCAACGCAACTCGGTCTTGTTCCGACGCTCTCTAGATGTGTCGACGAGTCTCAGATGCTGTAATGTCATAGCTACAAAAACCCAGGGTACTACATATATGTATTCTTAGTTTAAAATTTTAATTCTATTCATGTTGCACAAATTTTTCCTTTTAATTGATAGTTTGTTACTTTCCCAACTTATTATGGTCGAAATCTTTTTCTTATATGGTTTTATGGCCTCTTAAAAGTGAGTTAAAGGAGAGAGAGCGAGAGGGTTTTATGGCCTCTTAAAAGTGAGTTAAAAGAGAGAGAGAGAGAGAGAGAGAGAGAGAGAGAGAGAGAGAGATATAGGGGGAGCGAATGAAAAATTCTAAGGGGGGGGGGGGGGAATGAAAAAATCTATAAGAAGCTCCAGTTTAGAGTTTGCATAAAGAAAATTTAAATGCCCTTTACTCCAATTTACTTTTAAGTCAAACAATCTAATCTATTAATCTATTACTAACTATATATTAATCCCCAATACTATAGCTGATGTGCAAAACCTCAATTTTTTTCATTTTTTTTATTTTTTAATAGTAAATTTGTCCCCTCATCTACCCCCTATAACTTAACCTCCTACAATTTAATTTTTTCTTTTAGTTTAGTGGGATATTATTATATATAAATGTATAACTTTGACATCTTTTGTCGTTTCTCTTTTCTACCCCTCTTTTTATTTCTTTCTTCATTTTCTCGCCATATTTTTTTTGTATATGTATAATTTCAAACAAAGATGATTAACAATAATAAAAAATTTATTTCGATAATATCTGCCCGCTGCATCGTGCAGGTAACTACACTAGTTAATTTCTTAAAATATAATAATTATTATCATTTAAATTAGGAAAGATAGAACTAGTTGGATGTGGCGACATCTATCTAGGGTTAAAATGGTTCGGATATCTCTAATCCAATACGAACACAAATTCGATAAGAGCCGGAATCTCAAAATTAGCTAATTCAATCGAGCTCAGATTCGAATTCGGTAACAATGATAATTTTTTTTAAAATTTGATTTTTCTTCAAATACAGATTTTCCTGCGGCTATTTTAAAGATTGATTTCGATCGAGCGTTTGATCATGTCAACTAGTCTTTCCTGCTTGATCTCCTTGCCGTCAGAGGATTTAGTTCAAAATTGATCGGCTGGATCGAAGCTCTGCTCTCTTCTTCCTCTAATGCTGTGCTATTGAATGGAGCCCCCGGATCTTCGTTTCTTAGCAGGAGAGGGCTCCGGCAGGGCGATCCGTTATCGCCGCTTCTCTTTGATTTCTGCATTCATGTGCTCTATAGACTAATAGATAAAGCGGTTAATTCGGGGAATCTGCCGGCCATCGGAGTTGGCAACGTTCCTATTCATTCTCTATATTTTGCAGATGATGTGCCCATCTTTTTCGATGGTTCCGTCAGATCGGCCGCTATCATCAAATGCATTCTAGAGGCGTTCTCTGCCAATTCGGGACTCAAGATCAACTTTAGCAAAAGCTCCTTGACCTCAATCAACCTCTCTGCGGATCAGGAAGCTGCTCTCGTTTCCTGTTTGGGATGCCCTCTGCAAGCTTTTCCGATGCAATACCTGGGGCTTCCTCTTTCTCCGAAGTCTCTCCGTCGAGCCGACTACCTTCCCCTCATCGAAAAGATTGATAAACGCTTGGCGGGTTGGAAGTGTTCCACCCTTTCTAGAGGAGGTCGTCTGATTCTCCTCAATTCAGTTCTCACTTCTTTGCCGACTTATTTTTGCTCTGCGTTCGCGCTCCCTGTTTGGGTAGTCAAAGCGATCGACAGGGTCCGTAGAAGCTTTTTCTGGAAAGGAAAGAATGATACTGCGGCTTTCATTGTCTCGTCAGTGGGGGCCGCGTTTGTCGTCCCAAAAAAGTTGGGGGGGTCGGCATCATAAGCATCCAAGTTATGAACTCGGCATTATTGATGAAGGGTCTTTGGAAGTTCCACACCTCCAATAATCTTCCCTGGACCCAGCTCTTGAAACAGAAGCATTACAAAAAGAGACCGGCTGCGGCTTTGACTTCCGTTCCTTACTCCTGCAACCCTATTTGGAGAAATATGCTAAGCCAAGCAGCCCCTTTCCTTTCTTCGGTGGACTTTGCTCTCGGCGATGGCAAGGCGACTTCCTTCTGGAAGGCGCGATGGTGCGGAGACATCTCTTTAAAGAATCGCTGTCCGACTCTCTTCGCGGCTTCCTCCTCCTCCTCGAACATCTCGGTCTTTACCTGGATCCGCCGTTTTTCCAATCAGCCTAATCTCGGATTCCAGCCTTCGACTGATCCCATCTTGCAGCTGGAACTCGATGAGCTATCCACTCTTTCCAACTCAACCTTGTTATCTTTAACTGAACCCGACGTTATCAGTTGGAGGTAGTCCGCCTCGGGCAAGTTCTCTGTCAGCAGCGCTGCGGAGTTTTTGAATTTCGACGGAGCTATCGACTGCAACCTTCCTTTTTTATGGAAGCTTAAGATTCCGCTTAAAGTGAAACTTTTTATTTGGTTAGCGGAAAAAAACAAGATTTTAACCGCCGACAACCTCCTCAAGCGCGGATGGCACGGGCCGTCGATTTGTGTATTGTGCAACTCTGATTCTGAAACTACTCAGCATCTAATGTTTTCGTGCAGCTTTGCGTCCTCGGTGTGGAACGGTCTTCATCGACGATTCGCTTCCTCTCTTTCTAGCAGATGTACGCTACCAACCAGTTTCCCTTATCGATGGCGTCGCCTAAGGCAGATCGCCGCTGGCCAAAATGGTATTGACTTAGATATTGCCATCGCTGCGACTTTCTGGGAAATCTGGCTTGAACGTAACAGAAGATTATTTGATAATCGACTGCTCTCTAGCGACGTCCTGATTACACGCATCATCGAAACCACTACATGCTGGAAGAAGGGATGTTGCTCGTCTCGTAATCAAGTGAACAATTAGCCTGAACTCTAGCTTTCATTATGTTTGCATGTTGGTTTTCGCCTTTCTCAGCCGCTCCCCCCGACCCGGATTGCGATTCTACTTTGCGTTTTGTTTGTTCTGTACTGGGTATTGCATCGGGCATAACTTGTTTTGTCTAGCTTAGTTTTGTTTGGCTCTGCTTAAGGCTCTGTATGTTTTGTCTTCGCTGGGGAAGTGCTGGTGATCCTTGTACTGTTTGCTCTCAGTCCTCTGTGGTCTGGGGTGTTATTTTACTTATTTAAATATGGTTTTTCCCTGTTTACTCAAAAAAAAAAAAAAATTTGAATATTTATACTTAAATTTATTTTCAACACATAGGCTGAACGTTCAAAGCAGGAATAATCAATATAGAGAAATAATTGTTCAAACCTTATTTTCGGGTCTTTAAAATTTTTTTAAAAAATCTTTATAAATCTGATTTTTGGATTCAAATTTAAATTCGAATTTCCTTCAAATACAGATTCTCTAATTCAGATATTTATATTTAAATTTATTTTCAACATGTGACTAAACAAGCAGGAATAATCAATGAAAAGAAATGGTGGTTTAAACCTCTTATTTTCGGGTCTTCAAAATAAGAAAAACCTGATAAATGAAGAAAAGCTATTTATGTGTAGAGTTTGTTGTTGTATATCCATGAATATTTTCAATTAGCAACTTTTTAGCTGTCGAATCATGTGTAAAGTGAAATTAATAGGATACATCGATAAAAGTGCTGTACAAATTTTGAAGCGGTCCAACGGCTAAAGAGTCACAAGCACAAATACTTCTGTACCTTTAAGCTCAAATCTAATTAATTATTCAAATTAAAAATTTCGACATTATTTTGTAAAAGCGCTACGATTCAAATCCATGTTTGGTTTAATTAAACCAAATATACGAGCCGATCAAATTATTTCAGTTTGGTTCGATTTAGTTTGTGTTCAAATTTGCTCTAATTTGGTTTTAGAAGGAAAAAAAAAAAGAAAAAGAAGAAAAAGCTCAACAAGGTTCCACCTCTTAAAAGTGAGCGAAAAGTTTTATTTGAAAAAATTCATTCTCAGACGAGTTCTGACTCCGATTCAGGTCAAATAGTAAATATCATATATCTTTAGGGCTTATGCTTAACTTGTATCCATATTAATATTTTTATATATACAGATTTAGATATTGATTGGACATCAAAATTTAAATATATATTAAATAGGGGCAATTTCATGGATACCCCTCCCAAAATCTGAAATATCATAGATGCCCCCATAAAATTTAAAATATCATCTATACCCATGTAAATGTAGAAAATTATCATCAATACTCTTCTGTTAGCTTTACCATAGTTAGTAAACGGTTATAAATGGGTTAACTTTTAAAATTACTTATTTACCCTCAAGTTTTTTAAGTAAAAATGTATGGAGCCCCTTAACTATATGTCATTTGGAAACAGCTCCCTCAACTTTCATTTTTTTAGTTGATATTTCATTAACTTTTAGTTTTTTAAAAAATTAAATAATTTCAATGTATGAAAAAAATGAGAATTTTTTAGTTTTTTGATAATTTCACCAAATCTAGTAACTCTATTTATATTTTATCATAAATAATTATATATAAAAATTTAAATGAAAATAATGTTAAGGAATTATCCGATCTTTCTTTAATTTTGAAAGTTTTAAAAATTTTTTAATCAAAATTATTCTCAATAATTTTAATTGCATTAAATGCGTTAAAAATTGAAATATAATATATTTTAGCTTTCAAACAAAACTCTTTTTTTGTTTCAATCGACACAACAATGCATGCATATAGTTATGTAATTTACTTTTGCTTAAATAGAAAAAAAATAAAATCTATAATTTATTTCAAAATTACTATTACTAATTAGGAATATAAATTGATAAAGATATGCAATTTTATCGAACTCGATTTAAATGGGATAAGCTTAATCAATGTGCATAGGAATAGTTTCATTATAGATATCAAAAAATAAAATCTTATCGTATGTAAATTCAGTTATGCATGTATTTGGTCTATATTTAAACTGAAGCTGAACGAAAATCAAAAATCAAAAACAAAACCAAAATCAGATAAAAACATACTATATATAAAATATAATTTTTATATATTTTTTAATAATTAATATATATTAATAATTTAATTTAATATGTATATATATTAAATATTCAAAGATTTACAAAAAATTATCTTGAAATATTTAGTAGTATTTCTACTATTAATAAGAGATAAAGGGTAAAAATGGTATTTTGAAAATTTAACTCCGTTTCACGTGAGACTTAACAGATCTAAACTAATGGAGGGTATTTATGATAGTTTTTAACATTTGGGAGGGTATTTGTGATATTATCAAATTTAGAAGAGTATTGATGAAATTAATGGTTTCTAGAAGGGCATCTATGAAATTATTCCTATTAAATAAAGGAAAATGCTACCTGTACTGTGAGTTACGGGGAAGCCCCAAGGATCTATCTAGATTGTATCCGACACCTAGAGGGGGGTGAATAGGTGTACTGGCCAAAAACCACAAATCTCGATGCTTTAAAAATAAATGCGAAAAATAAAAAACACACCGAGATTTACGTGGGAAAACTCCAAACTCGGAGTAAAAAACCCACGGGACCAACACGCGAATACCAATCCACTAAAAGAAAAGATTACAAGGTGATTACCGTCTCCACGGACTTAACCTCTCTAACTCTCTTATGGATCTCCGCGCACTCCACCGAGTTGTCCACGATCACGTCCGAATCCACGAACGCCCGCGTTCCGAATCCACGAAACGCCTTGCTTCGAATCCACGAAGTCTTCAATACGCCGAATCCACGACGCCACGCTCCGAATCCACGAAGTCTTCAATCACGCCGAATCCACGACGCCACCATGAATAGAATCATGAATATGGTGATCCTTCGTTGGAGTATCGATGAAAACCGAAGAAGAAAACTCCAAGCGAAGCGTAGATCAAATCGACATATAGAGAAGGATTTACTATGTCTCGATTTGACCTAAAAGAGGCTATTTAGTAGAAAATAGGTTTTGAAGGAATTCCTAGCCTCTAGGGTTTCTCAAACATGTATTATAATCAAGTGCACAAAGTTAGAGAACCCTAAGAACCTATTTATAGACTTTAGAATCAATTAGATTCGGATTAGAGATTTTTCAGATTTTTACCCATCTGTACCGGTACAAACTTGAACTGGTTACCGGTTCCACAAGGACGGAAGATTATTTTTCGAAGCCTTGGAACCGGTAATGGGATTGATGGCTATACCGGTATAGCAACTTTTCCCATACCGGTACAACATCTTTTCCCATACCAGTATAACTTTGTATTTTTGCTGATTTTCCACTTTTCGAAAACTACAAAGTTCCGATACAGTTTCTAATCCGTTATTCAATGATTTTATGATTTTAATGCCTATAACTAAGTATGAATCACCATAACATGAATTAAAAACTTACCTAGGCATCGTGATTCTCATCGTGAGCTAATTCCTCTTTCTTCGAAGTCTTTGATTCTTCACCGTTCTTCGATCCGCTCCGATCCTTCAAGACTCGACTCAATTCACGAAACTTGCCAACACAAAATCCTTAACAATCTCCCCTTTGGCAATTTCGTGACAAAACACAATAGCTCACTAAAATTACATCATAAATAGAAACGAAGTTCAATGTCATCACCAAAACATTAAACTTCTCGCGTGTAATCCAAATACAATATGAAATCCAAAAGTACATCAAAAACTCCTAAAACAAACTCTATGACTTAGACGCAACTAGGAGTCTTGAAGTCTTGATTTCCTGCAAAACAATTCCAAAATAAAATAGAAGATCAGAACATTAGTCAATCCCCAATTCATGTCTTTGTTCTCATCTTCGACCCCATTCAACTTTTCTTTCGTACACAACTATCTCCTTCTCCCTCCTTAAAATCATCATGTCTCCCCCTTCGTGTATGTCTCCCCCTTCGTGTATGCATCATGAATATCTCCTCCCTTCTTACTTGTTTAGCATTTATTTATTCTTCTCCCCCTTTTTGTCAAAAATTGCCAAAAAGAAACGGTAAGTAGAGAGAAAAGACTAAGAAAAGAGAGTAAGCACATCATAATTACAGACCAAGATGCATAATAAAAGAGAAAACATCAAGTACTAGGCAAAGATAAACTAAACATAATCCTAAGAAAAACAGTAAAAATCAGCAGGAGAAAGAAGTCGAGGCAAAAGTCACTCAGTAGCCTCGTCATCATCGTCTTCTCCTCTAGCAGGAGATCCAGAACCGGCAGTGTCTGGCCCGACACCGAGCGAGCAGTGGCGAGATACGAAACGATAGGATGAGGTCGTCGGAAAGATATCATCCTGTGTGCAACCCATCTTCTCCAAGATCCTCTTCATTCCTCTCTCGAGACTCTTGAATCCCTTCTTTAGAAAACTCACTTCCTTCGTGAGTTCACCCATGTCACGATGAAGTGTGTCCAAAGTGACTGCGCCTCCTGACCTAGAGGACCCTGCAGGCGGTGCACGCTCTGCTCGTCGTGACGGTGGAGGTGGAGAAGGTACAGCACTACTCGATGCTGCAGGCGGTGGAGCTGCCTTGGTCTGCGGGAAAGTCTTCAAGGTGCTCACGGACTTTGCCCAAGTCACCGCATCAATCGGCCCAAGTCCGTAGTCATACTTATCGCACCTAGTGTCTACGCCGTGTCCCCGAAAAATCTGACTGATAAGCAAAGGAAATGGTAGTAGCTCCCGCCGTACTGATGACTGGATAACATGAACCATTCGCTGCCAGATAAGGAACGGTATGTTAATGTTTAATCCAAGGCTCTGCTCAGGGTGACCAAGAAGAAACAATAATAGCAAACGATCCCAACGAAGCCTCTTGGTCCCAATAGTTGGCTGGACGTTGTAGCACAGAATCAAAGAAAGCAAGTGATACTCAGGGCGCAAATCCTTTGATTCCACAACTGCCCGATCCGTGCGAACGCCCGGCTTGCAGACTGCTTCAACCACAGTCTCCCAATGTGTCGAGGACTGGAATGTCCCAGCAGTATAATGTAGTCCAGTCGTGTCAACATACATCCCTAGAATCTCTCCAATCTCGTGAGGAGTGACCGTCAATCTCTGTCCACGCACCGACGTCTCAAATACATAAGACCACTCTCTTCATCCTCTGCGAGAACTACACCACGCGGGTAGAACTCCCGAATGAGTTCCACGCGAGAAGGTGTGCGAGCCGCTACTGTCCAACGGGCTCAATAGGTGCTCTCTGCATCGGTCGCCTAAACTCGGGGAACTGCTCGGTCGGGTCCTTGAAGACTACATGCCGCTCCGCTAGGCATGATCGCACCGAGTAAGCACGAGCCCTCTCAGGAGGAACCTCAGCTATCCTCTTGGCTCGCCGCTCACTGGTAGCACCACCTCCTCGCGATGACTCACCAGCAATGCCTTTTCCCTTGTCGAGACGGGAAACAGGCTCCTCAGCATCTTCTTCTTCTTCTTCAACCTCCTCATCTCCCTCGACCTGATAGTCGGGATCAGATCCTTCGGACTCCTCAGCTTGGCGAGTGCGTTTGGAAGTCTCTCTACTTCCTCTACTACGTCCTCGACGACCTCCAGCAGCCATGAGCACCAGAAGTAAAAGAACCAGTGAAAAAGCCATTTTTCTGCACATGAAAAACCTCACATGACCACATTTTTGAAAAAAAATTCTCTAAAAATTGTGAAAAATTCACAAATAATTCAAGAATAAATAATAAAGCAATAACGAACTTGAATCATGCAGAGAATTTCATCAAATTTAGCACATTTTCAAAAATCCCGAAATTCTACCAATATTGAACCCTAGAACGTAAATCTGTAAAAAATAACGGATTTCAATGTGGTCTAGGTGTTTTAGATGCAAGATCTTGTGTCCAAAAGCCGATTTTCAGCAAAAAATCGCATCAAAAAGGAACGAAAAAAGAGATCAAACAATTTTTCCGAAATTCCATTAAAAAAGAAACCTAGAACATAGATCTGCGAAAAATAGCGAATTTAAACTAGTTCTAAGTGTTCGAATGCAAGATAATAAGTTCGGATAGTGAATTACCAAAAAATTGCATCAAAAACGAGTAATAACAAAGATCGAACACTTGTCCCGGAATATTCAAAAAATATGCAAAAATCGGGTTTGATCTTAGATCCAAGCTAAAATACCTGATGTTTCAGGGGAAAACGTGCAGATCTGAAAGAGAAGAGGCTCGGGGTTTTTAGAGAGAGAGAGCGCGTTTTGAATGAGTTTAGAGAGTGGAAAAAGGAATGAATTCTTAGGTGTTATATCGCAGACTCTGATAATTTGTACCTGGTATGGGATGAATGCAAATTACGGATCAACGATAATTCGAAAAATAGCCTTTTTCATTTAAAAATTCTCCAAAATCAAATTAATTTCACAAAAATTAATGATTTGACGTCAAAAATTATTATGATGACAAGAAATATTCTATGATTTCAAAATACATCATATCATCAAAATTTGATATTAAGAACAATCAAAATTATTTAAATCATCAAGATGCGAATTGATAAATAATAATTTTCTAGAAATTTGTCCAAATTGACACCAATTCGTCGCAACACGTTCAAAATAGAGATTTAACTAATATAGCACCGGGGTGGCTCTTTGAGCATCTTTTTCAAAAACTATCACCTTATGTCACCGAAAAATTCTAAAATATTCATTTTTTCAACCTTTTTCTGTTTTTCTCATAATTTCTCACGTAGTAGCTTCACACACGTCTGGACGGCCAGGGTGGTAGCTCTTTCCTACATGTGGTGGTAGTTTTCACACTCCTTTCGGATGTAACTCTTTCCACATCTTTTAAACTAAGGAGTTCCCTTTTTTTTAAATAAAACAAACTCCCCCTCAATTAGACAATCTCACAAGTGAAAATAATTTTGACGAATCTTAGTCAATTAGAAAATATCCATCAATTATATTCAACATTCACTACCAAGATGGATTAAATACAAAATGATTAAAATTAATTTCAAAAATTTTGATGAAGGTATGTAAGAAGAAATCACATAATAAATTATCGTCAAAATAATGAAAAGTGAAGTAAAATCGATAATCAATATGAATTTAATTCAATTTGAATTGACTTTAAAAAAACGGTTAATTCTCTTTGAAAAACCATTAATCTCTCTAGATTAAAGATTTTCAATCATTGCCACTCTCAAAAATTTTAAAAAAAAAAACTCCCCTTTACCTTTCCTCAAAGACGATTTTCAAACACAAGAAACTCAAGCATCAAAGATATTCACTAAGTACCAAAAATCGCCTAAGCATGTAATGCAATGAATAAAAGTAGGAAATATACACCTATCAAAGCATTACATAACCGAAAAACAAGCTAAGAAGAATAACAAGGAAAGATATCACCTTTCCGAATCCAAACTTGTCGAATTTTTCCTTGCTTTGACTTGTCGACGTGAGCCTTGACTTCTTTCAACCTTTGTTCAACCGATGATTGTCTCGATGCTTGGTTCTTCGGTTGATATTTACGTTGAGGCTTAGTCTCCCGGTTTGCACGAGGTACTCGACCCAATTGATTTCCTATTTGATTCAGTGGGAGATACCGAATAGAAGAAGGTGCCGATTGAGATTTCGTTGTCTTGTTCGGGCAACTCCTTTTGATATGTCCCTTGACTCCGCATCGGTGACATACCTTTGCTTTTAAATTTGTTGAGACTTTCAATATCGTCTTTTGATCCTTCTCAACATATGTCCTTTCGTATCCGAGGCCCAACTTGTTCGTTTGACCTAACCGGAGCATGTTATCCAACTTTTTCGAACCCGAGGAAAATTGTTGAAGATCCGATTTGAGTTGATGAACTTGCTTGGTTAACACTTGATTGGATGTGTAAGTTTCCTTAAATTGTTGCTCCAAAAATCCAATCTTATCCTTATAAGATTTCATCGTTAATTCCGCTTCTTCTAGCTTCTTTTGGAGGACCGAATTGATATTCAAAATTGATTCCCGTTCCTCCTCAAGAGCTTCATTCATGATCCTCATATTGTTGTTATCTTCTTCAATCTCCAACAAACGACTTTCCAACTTCTTATTGAATTTAGCCATCTTTTTCGATTCGATAAGAAGTTGATTATATGCTTCCGCTATATCCTCGTCGTTTGCTTCCTCCTTTCGCCATTCTCGCTCGAAGATTCATGCGAAGAAATAGAAACATTAGAATTAGTAGCAATAGAGGATAAACAAATAGCATTAGATGAAGGCAAAGAAGACTTAGAAATTAAAGCAATATGATCCTTTTCTTCATCACTTGGCGATGATTCACTCGAAGAAGAATCATCCCAAGTTTTTGCTTGCAAAGCTTTTTGTTTATATGTCTTCTTTGAAGGACAATCCGTTGCAATATGGCCGTAGCCTCTACACTTGAAGCATTGGATTTCCCTTCAAATTCATCCTTTTCATTGGATGACTTTGCAAGTTTTTTATCTTTCGATTTAGAATTAGAAGGAGGTTTAGAAAAGGATTTTTGCTTCGACGATGAAGCATTGTTCTTTCGGAAGTTCCGTCGGAATTTCTTCGTGAGGAGCGCCAGTTGATGTTCAAAATCCGCAAGCGTAATATTCTCGTCGGAATCCGTGTCGTCGTCTTCTTCCTTTGTTGATTTGAGTGCCATCCCTGTGCTTTTAGAAAAAGACTTGGAAGAAGATTGATTAGTAGGAAAAGTCATCTCATACGTTTGTAAAGCGCCTACTAATTCTTCGACTTTCATCTCGTCCGGATGCTTAACCGTTTCGATCGCGGCAACCTTTGCCCGAAAACGTTCCGGAAGAGTTCGAAGAATTTTTCTAACAACTTTTGACTCCGGGATTTTCTCTCCCAAGTTAGCGCATGTATTTACTACGTCTTGTAGACGTGTATAGTACTCGGTAAAGGTCTCGTTTTCATCCATGAAAATCGAATCAAATTTGCTTGTAAGCATTTGTAATTTTTGGACCTTTACTAAGCTTGTTCCTTCATGCGTAACTTGTAGAGTATCCCAAATCTCTTTCGCGGTTTCACAAGCCGACACGCGAGTAAACTCCGTTTGCGACAAGGCATTAAATAAAGCGTTTATGCCCTTGCCGTTAAACGAAGATGCCTCGTTTTCATCTTTCGTCCACTTGTCTCGTGGTTTAGGCTTCTCAACATTATCGACCTTTTCGGTTGGAGGTTTCCATCCGAACTCAATTGATTTCCACACCCGCTCTTCGATTGCAATTAGAAAAGCTCTCATGCGAACTTTCCAATAGGCATAATTCGTGCCGTCGAAAAGCGGGGGTCGATTAATGTTACCGCTTCGCCATTAGATAGCAATAGATCTAGATCCCGCTCTGATACCAAATGTGAGTTACGGGGAAGCCCCAAGGATCTATCTAGATTGTATCCGACACCTAGAGGGGGGTGAATAGGTGTACTGGCCAAAAACCACAAATCTCGATGCTTTAAAAATAAATGCGGAAAATAAAAAACACACCGAGATTTACGTGGGAAAACTCCAAACTCGGAGTAAAAAACCCACGGGACCAACACGCGAATACCAATCCACTAAAAGAAAAGATTACAAGGTGATTACCGACTCCACGGACTTAACCTCTCTAACTCTCTTATGGATCTCCGCGCACTCCACCGAGTTGTCCACGATCACGTCCGAATCCACGAACGCCCACGTTCCGAATCCACGAAACGCCTTGCTTCGAATCCACGAAGTCTTCAATACGCCGAATCCACGACGCCACGCTCCGAATCCACGAAGTCTTCAATCACGCCGAATCCACGACGCCACCATGAATAGAATCATGAATATGGTGATCCTTCGTTGGAGTATCGATGAAAACCGAAGAAGAAAACTCCAAGCGAAGCGTAGATCAAATCGACATATAGAGAAGGATTTACTATGTCTCGATTTGACCTAAAAGAGGCTATTTAGTAGAAAATAGGTTTTGAAGGAATTCCTAGCCTCTAGGGTTTCTCAAACATGTATTATAATCAAGTGCACAAAGTTAGAGAACCCTAAGAACCTATTTATAGACTTTAGAATCAATTAGATTCGGATTAGAGATTTTTCAGATTTTTACCCATCTGTAATAGGTACAAACTTGAGCTAGTTAGGTTCCACAAGGACGGAAGATTATTTTTCGAAGCCTTGGAACCGAGAATGGGATTGATGGTTATACCGGTATAGCAACTGTTCCCATACCGGTATAGCATCTTTTTCCATACCGGTATAACTTTGTATTTTTGCTGATTTTTCATTTTTCGAAAACTACAAAGTTCCGTTACAGTTTCTAATCCGTTATTCAATGATTTTATGATTCTAATGCCTATAACTAAGTATGAATCACCATAACATGAATTAAAAACTTACCTAGGCATCGTGATTCTCATCGTGAGCTAATTCCTCTTTCTTCGAAGTCTTTGATTCTTCACCGTTCTTCGATCCGCTCCGATCCTTCAAGACTCCGACTCAATTCACGAAACTTGCCAACACAAAATCCTTAACATGTACTCCCGGACCTAGTTGTACATCCTACAACTATCCTATCCAAAGGCTGAGATTAACCCTACTCACAGTGCCTACTATATTCACTCCCCATTACTCCCCTTTTAATTACTCAACATCTCCGCTCTTTCCCTCTCTCTCTCTCTCTCTCTCTCTCTCTCTCTCTCTCGATCTCTCTCACTCCCTCGTTCCGCTCCCCTCCCGGCCGCTCGCTCCTTCGCCTCTCTCGCTCCCTACTCCATCTCTCACTCTCCCTCTCTCTCTCTCTCTCCCTTCCGCACAGACTTCTCTCTGTTTCTCTCCCTCCCGCACACACTTCTCTCTGTTTCTCACTCCCTCGATTCCGCTCCCGCTCGCTCCTTCGCCTCTCTCGATCACGCGACTTTCTCGTCACCTCTCTCGTCAATTCGCGCTCCTTCGGCAGCGGTCCTTCCACACATCTCGTGTCCGAAGCCGTCTCAGGTGTTTCTCGCCATCGCATCTCTCCATTGGTGGGAGGTCGCCTCTCTCGTGTGCGTCCGAAATTGCGAACGATTTTCGAGCTAATTCGGCCTCAACCGAACCGAACAGAGGATTCAACTCAAACAGGGCATTTTTTGTTTTAGTTCTATAAATTTGATTTTCAATTAGTAATTTTACCAAAATATATATTTTGAGGGTTTAGGGTTTAGAATGTTGTATAATGCGAAATGATAGGAGTGTTCACAATCCATTGATTGTGAATTCTATTATGCAAGTTTTGTTTTTAGAATGTTCTATTAGGGCAACTTTTATTAGTGTTCATTATCCATGTGACAGTCATTAGTTTTATTTGGGTTTATGATTGAGAATGTTCATTTTTTATACTTCCCAACATGTATGAGTTGGAATCGTACTCTTTTATGGTATAATATAACATTCCTAGGACATAATAGAACACTCGTATCAGCTGGCAAGATTTTGAACACTTTAATGCCAGAATAGAACAGTTGTGGGAGGATTGTGATCACTCTATATAGGTTTATGGTTGTTAACACTATTCTAGAATTTAGAATACTTTAATGCCATAATAGAACCATTGTAAATGTTAATTGAACACTTTTAATAGGTGCTCTATTATCCATTTTTAACAGTTGTATATGATATTGTTGCACTTAATAATCCACGCATTTTGGCATGATTTTATATGTTTGCATTCAACGAAAAAAAAATTGTATTAAAATAAGATTGTTCTATTATTTCATAATAGTTTAGAGTAAGTTCTATTATGCAACCTTGTGGTTTAGAATGTTCTACTAGGCTAGGCCGATAGGAGTGTTCACAAAGAAGTTGATAGGAATGTTCTATCATGCCAACTTATAGGAGTTTTCACAATCCATGTGACAGTGAGCAGTTCTATTAGGCTTTAGGATTTACAATGTTCCTTTTTTTTTTACTTCCCAACATGTATGAGTTGCAATCGTACCCTCGTATGGAATAATATAGCATTCCTGCCACATAATAGAACACTGCTTCACCTAGCAGGATTGTGAACACTTTGATGGCATAATAGAACAACTGTGGCAGGATTGTGAACACTTTGATGCCATAATTCAGGTGATAGGAATGTTCTATCAGGGTTTAGGGTTTAGAATGTTCCATTTTTATGCTGCTGAACATGCATGAGTTGCAATCATATGTCTGTTGTAGCATAATTGAACATTTCTAGGGCATAATAAAACACTCCTATCAGCTGACATGATTGTGAACACTTTGATGCCATAATAGAACAGTTGTAGTTGTAAATGTTAATAGAACACTATTAATAGGTTTATGGTTGTGAACACTGTTCTAGGATTTAGAATACTATTATGACATAATAGAAAGTTGTAAATAGTAATAGAACACTCTTAATAGGTTTATGGTTTAGGGTTTAGTGTTCTAGGATTTAGAATACTTGTATACCATAATATGCCATAATAGAACAACTGTACGGTATAATAGAACACTCTTAATAGTTTTATGGTTCTGAACACTCTTAACAGTTGTATATGTTATTTTTTCGATTAATGGATATTCTATTATGCATTGCATTTATATCTTTGCATAGGATGGAATTAAAAGTAAACATTAATATGAATGTTCTATTATATCATAATAGTGTCAAACTGTACATGAACATAAATAATTTATTTTGTAGTCACTTTTGGAAAGAAGTTATGTGCTGATTTGTGGTTCTTAAAATGCAGCTGAAAAGATGTTTTCCACTAGAGCAGAGTCGGGCAAGAAGGCCAGTACAAGTGGTGAGGGCACATCTGCACATTCTGCAGAGAAAATAACAGATAGGTCATCGAAAGGCAAAAGGCCGAGCATGGAGCTTGTTGTGGGCAGATGTTACCCAGCTCATCTGCACACCACAATGTGTGTTTCGGAGTTGTTGAAGAGTGCGGGCACAATTCAAACAGCCGGCCCAGCTTTACGGGATGTAATGTCCGATGAACAGATGGCACTCTTGAAGACCACGCCATTTTTTGCTTATCTTGAGTTCCCTCCAATGAAGCAAGATCTTGTGTTAGTTGATTGCCTGCTTACTTTGTGGGATGAAGAGAAAAGAGGTATTAGAATTGGAGAAACCTTTCTTCCCTTTAGTCCAGAGGAAATATCAATTTTGGTAGGGTTGCCAGCAGAGGGGGAACCGATAGAATGGCAGAAGAAGGGTGTAAAGTCGAGCACTCTTGATAAATACTTCAAGGGTGACTATCAGCACGCCGATAGGTCGCAATTAAGGCATATTTTGTACAAAGATTCTTTGGTAAGAATGGAGAGGAGATGGCGATTTTGTGCGTATATTTATATTATACGTATTTGCGACCGTCCTTTTCCCTACCAGCCACTACATTGTGCCGAAGGCACTATATAGACTTATAGATGATGTACATAGAATAGGGGAATATGCCTGGGGTCATGCGATATGTAATTATCTTGTAAGTTCGATCTCCAGAGCATCCCCACGCGTGAAGCATCGGAATAGCGGCCAAGATAGAGTGGCCGGCTATATTGACGGTTGTACAATAGCATTTTTGGTAAGTAATCTAATAAACTAGTACCTCAATATAAATTCTTTTGCATAATGTTGTTATAATAATAATAATGCTAATTCTTTATAAACTTGCAGAGTTGGGCATATGAGCATATAAAGGGGTTGGGTACTTCCGACGGAGACAAAGCTGTCCCTCGGATGAGAAAATGGAAGGCTTCAAAAGCTTATCGGAGTTACGAGAAGCTTCTTAAAAAGCTTCAGAGCTATACTCCTGCAGAGGTAATCATTTCTGTAATGAATCTAGTTTTCTAAGATTTTCTTCGCATTCTGATTAAATACATTTTACTTTTTGGCAGGTTGTACCCCCATTTACCTACCGCCCTGATGATATGTCAATATTGAAGCCCACGTTACGTCGCCGCCTACCGGGAGCAGGTATTGGTGAATTCAGTTAGTAGAAATTAATATTTTGTGAGAGTTAATATGTAAAATTATCATTTTATCATTTCGTACATTATTTTAACAGGTTGTACAGGCACCGGCCCCCGCGGCAACATATGCTGCCGGTGAATCTAGCAATAATATAACCTCATTATTTAAACAATTGGAGGAATCGCTAAATAAACTACAAGATCGGAATAAGTTCTTGGAGCAGGAGAATGCAATGTTGAAGGAAATAAATGCAAAGCTTCAAGCACAAGCGCAACCCCCAAGATTGCTTCTCGAGAAGGCGAAAGCCGGACCAGTTGATCCAGCGCAAGGCGGCGATGGCGCATTGGTTGAAGAAACCAGCCAACAGAAACTTGATGTTGGCGCGAGCCCGATAAAGGACATTCCTTCCAGAATTAAACGTCTTAAAGGGCGTCAAAGGAAACCCAAAATAATGTCCCCTGACTTTACAGCAGGCGATCGTCCTCTGACTCGCCAATATAAATTAAAGCAGCAGCGGCAGTTTTTGGAGATTGGGGGGGAGAAATGTGATGAAGAGGGATCGGATAGTGCCTCCGGGACGATTGCCGAGGTCCTTAAGGTATGATGTATTTGATTAAGTTATGTGTGAATTAACTTATATCATATAAAATATAAAAATTGCACGTGATTTGGTTCAATATAGGATATTAAAACTAAACTTCGACAGTCAGAAAGTGGAAGTCGAGCTGTTGAGATTGATGATGATATCCCTGCGCCGTCTAAGGAGCCCGGGGTAATTATTGAGCGTCGTCGCAACTACCCTGGAAGAAAAAATATTCCCGAAGTTGAGCAGGATGCAATCAGTTTACTAATTTCGCGACCTATTACAAAGTTTGTCAATCTTTATATACACTAGTGATTAGTTAGCATTATATGTGTTTGGCCAAATATTCTATCTTTACTTCGCAGCACTTCTTTTATTTCGTATTAGTAATTAAATTAACTTTTTATAGAGGACCCATATGGCTAGATGATACAACAGGGTCAGATTTGCCTTCTCTTAGTAGTCAAGTCCTCCTTGATTACTTATTTGGAGGCCCGACGCACGACGAGGTTTGTGCTGCCACATATTATGCATTGTAGTTAGCGCTTTTTGTTTCTTATACACATATCTAATTATAGCTATATATATTAATCTAATTCACTTTGTTTTTGACTTTTTTATTTAGGTGATTAATGTATATTTTTATATAATTGATACGTTGGATTGCATCGGTCTGCATAAATTTAGTCAACCTGGGATTTTTTGCCGGAGTGAAGTTGCGGTGAGTTTGATGCTTTAACTATTACATTAGTTGCTCGTTAATTCTCGCTTGTTTTCTATTTCCGTTTCGAGCAAAGTAAATTCATTATAAAAGTGAGTTCTAATGGGAGATAAAAACTTTTGATGTCCGACCCCTATTTTGTTGAACCTATTAGGTCCCGTTTGATCATGTGTAAAAATATTAACCTTCCAAAATATTGCATTATAATGTTTCCCGCAACTGTGAGTAAGGCATGTTGCTAACTTGATTCCTTTTTATATGAAGATGCACGTACTCAATCGGATGCAGGGAATTGGAAAAGATGAGGTCTTAACAGCTGATTTTGTTACGGATGTGGCATTTGGATCCGCATCTATACGCCACTTCCTCGATAAAATAAATGCACATACATGCAGCAGGAATAGATATATACTCATACCTTTACACTCTAATTGGCATTGGCATTTATTAGCAATTGATTTGAAGGAAGGTCGTTTTGAGAGTTGGAACTCCTTGTGGAGCCACAAGGGGGCACGCGACGCGACAATTCAGCTGGTATTAATTAATTCGCCACGGTGTACACACTGTTTTAGTTCTTTATTCACGTCGCAGTAAATTATAGTTTCCACTCGTTTTAATTTCATTGCCTTTTGTTATCTTTGACAGGCGAAATGGTTTTATTCCTATTTTGACCACATCCTCAAAATCCCCGTCGGTCCTCCTGACGTCGTTTTTCATACAGATTGTCAACAGCAGGGTCCGACGGAAGTCGATTGTGGCATGTACACATGCCTTTTCGCGGAACGACTGGTACGAAGCGGCCTTCCCGATCTCTTATTGTATGATAATGAGCCCCTCTCTTACCGTCCCCATATGGTTAGTGTAATACTAAGGGACCCATGCTGTGTGTCCTATAATTCGATGATTGAGTGTGGAGTCGGAATAGATGATCTGTAAATCGTGTATGATTCAGCATGTCTGACTGGTAGTGGGATGTAAGTGGCTGTCAAGGTTCTATGCTGTGAACAATGTTCTATCATTTTTAATGTTCTATCATTTTTAGTTCATTGTGAGTGTTAGTTCGTTGTGTCAAGCTTTGAATCTTAGTTCGTTGTGAATGTTCTAACATTTTTAATGTTATGTCCGTTTTATATGTCGTCGAGATGTATTGAGACCCATGGGAGTTTGTTGCCCCTCTACATCGCATGTAATTTGTATGAATGTTGTCAAGTAGTTGATACCTTTATAGTCGGTTATATCCTAATGATCTAATGTGTCCATTTACCGTGATGTCGACTTGGTCTAATTATATCCTTAATGACTTGTTATCATTCGGATTATTTTCGCAAGTAGGTTATAACTTCATATGTAGCATATCGATTTCCCGTAGAGTGTGCCGAGTTCCGTCGATATGAGCAGAAACCGAAATAGACTGAGTATGGGTGGTTTCTAAGTCTATTAGAACCCATGCATAGCGAAAATGGGAACTGAGGAAGCAAAACTGCATATATGTCTGAAAAATTTCCAGACTTGGAGGTCTTGGAGACCGGACCGCACGGAGTCGACCGGACCGCACGCCCGTAGCGGCCCGAGCAAATTGGAAAATCGGCTAAGTCCCGGAAATCCCCTTTACGGGATCCGGTCTTGGTGGGGAGACCGGACCTCACGCGCGTATCAGCCGAGCAAATTGAAAAATCGGCTAAGTCCTGGAAATCTCCTTTACGGGATCCGGTCTTCGTGGGGGGACCGGTCTTCTGATGCTTAATAAATATAATGGAACAGGTTGTGAGCGGTGCCCTATATGGGTGTGCGATTCAACGCTACAAATGTATCTGCGACCACTATAATTGTTCCGTTCTAACCTATAGCGAAATTATGAGCGTAGCAAATATAAGATTGGACAAATAGATGAGGGAGAAAATTTAGAAGATTATAATGCGCTCGTTTTAAAGCCAATGAGGAAAATGATATATTAGATTAACACAAGTGAGTAAAGTTGCGATGCAGGTCGTACAGTATACACGCCATCATGGGCTTTCAGTTGGTGGGCAAGTTTGGCATGACTCAATCTCCACAAAAACTATCCATTCTCTATTCCCTACAGAGAGTCTAATATATTCTGGTATGATACGAGGATTAATACATTTGATCAATACACGATGATAGCTTAGATTTTCACCAACACGGCTGCGCTCATCCGTCCATAAGTATCTGCCAAAGCTGGAAACAATGGTAGTTACCTCTTGATGCGATGATAATATAGGGGTAATTTCCGTGGCGAATCCATACAAAATACCGAAATGTTGGTGTGGCTGTATGACGGCTGGCTTCCCATGTAGTGACTGTGATTGTTAATATGTCATTCCTTATTGGGGAACGACGAATAGCTTTCTGACGGGTCTTCTCAGTAGGAAAGAAAACGATATACCTTCCTGCACCACCTTCGCAAATTCATAATCTGAGGGTCGGCCACCTATCTGCTGTGCAAGCATACCAGCTATAGCAATCTGTGGGCAATCGTTATCAATTGCGTTGCCAGCGATGATTACCTCACCTGCACGAAGCAATAAGTTATCACTTTCGAAATGCTCAGTACTACAAGGAAGGAAGCAGTAAGTGTTGCTGGGACGAGAGGATTGGGAGGTAGACATGTCTATTTACTAAGGGATAATGAAATAAGCTTGGAATATCTTTTGAAATCAAATGTCCACTAAAAGGATATTCTATAAGGCCAGTATATAGAGACTATTTATAGATGTTAATGGCCATTTTGCCTTAGATGCAAGATTAATCATAAGCTGAGCCTATCAATTATAAGTGGACAGATGGGTGTCTATATAGGTGTTCCTTTTTACATTATCGCTGTACCGGGGTATGGTATAACTTTTCCAATTCAGGAATCTAATGGCTATATAGCAATGGCCATAAATTTGAGGCAGCTTTATAGGTGTTCCTTTTTAAATTACAATTTGTCTTAGGGTGCGGTATAAGCTCCAATTCGGACTACAATTTGAAGCTTAAGGCATAGCAATGGCCATAAATTTGAGGCAGCTTTATAGGTGTTCATTTTTAAATTACAGCTGTACCGGGGTGTGGTATAACAGTTCCAATTCAGGCTACAGCTGCAGAAGCTAAAGCCTATATAGCAATGGCCATAAATTTGAGACAGCTTTATAGGTGTTCCTTTTACATTACAATTTGTATCAGCGGGCGGTATAACATTCCAATTCGAGCTACGGCACAACAAGCTAAAGGCTATATAGCAATGGCCATAAATTTGAGGCAGCTTTATAGGTGTTCATTTTTACATTACAATTTGTATGCGGTATAATTCCAATTCGAGCCAGCTGAAGCTAAAGCCTATATAGCAATGGCCATAAATTTGAGGCGACTTTATAGGTGTTCCTTTTTACATTACAAATTATGCAGCGGGCGGTATAACTTCCAATTCGAGCTAGCTATATAGCAATGGCCATAAATTTGAGGCAGCTTTATAGGTGTTCCTTTTTACATTACAGCTGTACCGACGTGCTGTATAACTGTTCCAATACAGGCTACAGCCGCAGAAGCTAAAGGGTATATAGCAATGGCCATAAATTTGAGGACTTTATAGGTGTTCCTTTTTACATTACGGTACTGCGGGCGTATAACTGTTCCAATTCAAAGCTACGAAGCTAAAGGCTATATAGCAATGGCCATAAATTTGAGGCGACTTTATAGGTGTTCCTTTTTACATTACAATTTGTCCGACGTCTTTGTATAATCGCATTCCAATTCGGGCTACGGTAAGCTAAAGGGTATATAGCAATGGCCATAAATTTGAGCGACTTTATAGGTGTTCCTTTTTACATTACAATTACCGCGGTGCGTATACTGTTCAATTCGAGCTACGAGCGAAGCTAAAGGCTATATAGCAATGGCCATAAATTTGAGGCGACTTTATAGGTGTTCCTTTTTACATTACAAATTGTCTGACGTCTTTGTATAATGCTCCAATTCGATACGGCACGAAGCTAAGGTCAATATAGCAATGGCCATAAATTTGAGGCAGCTTTATAGGTGTTCCTTTTTACATTACAGCTGTACCGACGTGCTGTATAACTGTTCCAATTCAGGCTACAGCCGCAGAAGCTAAAGGGTATATAGCAATGGCCATAAATTTGAGGCAGCTTTATAGGTGTTCCTTTTTACATTACAGCTGTACCGAGGTGCGGTATAACTGCTCCAATTCGTGCTACAGCTAAAGGCTATATAGCAATGGCCATAAATTTGAGGCAGCTTTATAGGTGTTCCTTTTTACATTACAAATTGTCGGGTGCGGTATAACATTCCAATTCGAGCTACAAGCTAAAGCCTATATAGCAATGGCCATAAATTTGAGGCAGCTTTATAGGTGTTCCTTTTTACATTACGGTTATGCGGGATGTGGTATAACGATCCCAATTCGAGCTACGAGCCTATATAGCAATGGCCATAAATTTGAGGCATCTATATAGGTGTTCCTCTATACATTACAGCTGAAAAAGGCATAACCCTACTTTTTAATAATATTCTTACTATTTTATAAATAAATATGATTTTTATTATATAGGTTTATAATATAGTTGCAGTTAAAATTGTAAAATTCAGAATATATATTTTCAATTTTAAATTATAACTGTGCACTTTTAAAATTGAAATACACGATGTTAATTTTAAATTCTCCATTTCCCATTACACAAATAAAAGTTTTTAATATAAGATAAAATATCGAAACGAATAATATAAAATATAATATTAAAAGAAAATATAATAGTTTTAGCAAAGGCAAAAGTGAAAGAGTAAACCCTAAACCCAAAAACCTTCCCACGTCCTTCCCCACTCTCCCTTTCCCTCTCTCTCTCTCTCGAGAGAGAGAGATCTCTTTGTGGACGCTGACCCCTGCTCGCCGCCTCTTTCTGTGCGCGAAAACCCGGTTGACCGCCCTCCTTCTCTGTGTGCACACCGTGGCCGCCGCCTCCTTCTCCGTGCGCCCAACCCACCTCCGACACCACCCCCGCTATCCGCATCGCCCTTTCTATCAAACGAGGCACGATATTTTGTTCTCATAATTAAAATTTTTTATATTTATTTTTTATTTTTTGTAACCTAAAATAAAATAGATCTACACATTTACATATGTTGTTCGTTTGGGGAATTTTTTATTGCTTTTCATTTTGGTTTTTGCAACCTAAATACATAGATCCTCAATTTTAAACCCAATATTTTGGGGTTATATGGAGATATTACTCTTGTTTTGAACATCTGGGATGCCGTAAATCCGTGGAAAAGTTCTTATCTACTGCAAAACTTTGCATTCACTCGAAGTTATGATAGAAAACGAGAAAAAATATAAACCATTCATGACATCTAGTTATTTCAGTGTATGAAACTCTGCATTGGATCAGTGAACAGTGTGTATTCTTCATATAGTTTGATATGTTGATTTGATAAATTTAATTGACTCTTTATTAGTTTTATAAGATCAGTTAATTTGATTACTTACTTGGTAGTGAATTTATAAATCTTGTTTGACCATTTTCTGTAGAATGTCGATGGCAAGTTCTCGTGAAGACAGGGTAGTTGTGTGCAAGTGTAATGAGATAGCTATAATTAGATCTTCACAACAAGCTAGAAGTAAAGGGAGACAATTTTATGGTTGTCGCAAATATGGAAAGGAAAGCGAAAATTACGTAACTTTTTCATGTGGTGTGATAAGAAGGAAAGTATTCAAAGAACATTCGGAAGGAGATAGTTCAAATATCTCGAGAAAAAGGAAAGTTACGGATTGGAATCGGCAACTTCCCCAAAACAATCTGATGATAAGATACTCCAAACCTTAAAGAACCACCTCTCTACCTTGTCCGAGCAAATAGAGATCCTGAAAAGCAAAGTTGACGAAGTTTCAACAAGAACAACAGCATTGACGGAAAGGATGGACACTGGGAGAAAGTTAATTATTGTATTTATTATATCTATTTTGTGTGTTAAATTTTTGTTCTCGTAGACTGGGAACAATTTGTATGCAAAATATAATAGTTGTTATTTCAATATGTAATATTCACTGCTGACGATATTGTCACGCCCCGAGACCGATCCATTTGGCCGGTTCGAGCGCGCCACGTACGCCGAACGACAGAGCCCAAGGCTCAACAAGTTTAGATAGAGTATAAAATTTTACACATGCGGAAGCATACACAAAAGGCTTACACGAGGGTAAGCAACATAGCCAAAATGAAAGTAACTAATGTAAAACATACAAGTACCATGATTAATTGCAATCACATACATGCATAATTCTTACAACTTTGAATTCTTTAAAGTCTTTACATACTAAGCATCATCTCTTTCTTACATCACATTTTCCTCAAAATGAAAGTTGATTACATTAAAGTTAAACAACTATAATCATCAAATACAAAAGATGATATATATAAAAAGGAGTGCAACTACCAAAAGAAATACTCGGGCGGTCTCTATCTAGGGCGCGATGCCCTTACCGCGATCATCGGCCGGCTCACTCGGTCCCGGCTCTGTGGAAAAAGGGGTGTGAGAACTACAACAAAGTTCCCAGTGGGTTCGGCAACCAACCACGCCGACTTTCCCACTAGGTCTAATTCAAGCGTAATAGAAAGAAAGATAAGTTATTAACCAACTATCAAATGCAGCTAATACGCTTGAAAGTAAACAGTAAGATGCTCAAATTAAAACTCATGATGACTTAAGGATCATAGTTCAATACCCAATCTCTTGGCTAACCCGTAGGTTTGCCCTCAACAAGGCTCAACCAACCCAAATCCCTATTGTCGAGGAAACACTACAACCCGACGGGACCGTCCTCTGGGGAAACACTACAACCCAGCGATGACAACTCCGGAGCACATCGCCCGAGGGGGAGCTACCGCGCCTCGAGCAAGGACTATATGGTGAGTACGATCAATCCTTAACTATAAGGATTCCAATTCAATTCAATTCATTCCTTGACTTCAAGGAGACTACGTTCATATGACCCTTAACTCTAAGGTTGTTGTCATAATGTCAATCTCAAAACTCTACTAGTGTTATGTACACTACTTGTTCTTGTTCTTGATGCCATACAAGTTGTCTAAGTATTCTAGACTCACACTTGTCACAATCTCTAAGTTTATGTCCAATGTCACATTCACTTGTCCATTACACTAAGTTCTTGTTCTTTAACATGCATACATAGGGTTCTTGTTCTTTTACCATACAATCTCATACAAATCTACCTCATGCATTTGAACTCACAAAAGCAATAAGAAATGTATATTAAACCCTACAATGCAACATGCTCAATATGTAAATATGCTCAAAATGTGACACTTAGACATAGAGAGAAGTTCGATGTCTTTGGAATGCACCACCCACCTTAGAATATTTTTGTGGAGTCGCCCAACAAGTTTCGCGACCAACCGGTGCCTACTCGAAAACCTGTTACGTTAAAAGTTGACCCAAACAGGCCATTTTACATAGCAACCCTATGATCGACTTTTCGTAAAAATAAACGGAGTTGTCCCACGCGTCGGGAATACCCCCAATTAGGTTTCTACAAGGTCAATTTGACCCTAGAACCTCTATAGTCAAAAGCCCCAAATTTAGGTGCTCTACCAAGCCCCACTTGAAACCCTAGGTTTTGATCTCCTAAACAAGCAAAAGAGAGCTTGTTGATCTTCTAGGAACTCTTCTAGAACCACTTGGACCCATTCTAAGGCCTCTATTTGAAACCCTAGAAGTTCACCATTAGAGGACCTTGAGCTTCCATGGATTTTCATGGAGCTCAAGCCTCTACCAAGTCTCTATGTCAAAGAGAAGCTCCAAAACCTAGCTTTCTAGGAATAAAACTCAAACCCTAGCTTAGGTTTTTCCATAAACCTCACCTTAGCCCCAAGCTCTCCAAAGTCCACCTTGTAGGAGAGCCCTATGTCTTCCTCCAAGCTCCAAACCTCCAAACCCACCTTCTCCTTCTTCTCCTCCAAGCCCTAGAGATGAGTTTCTAGAGAGAGAAAGAGGGAAATGTGTGAGAGAGTGTGTTTGATAAAGTGGCTGTGAAGAGAGGGGTGTGTGTGAGCCTATAGTGTTGTAACAATTACATTTAGGCCCACAAAACACTTTATTTGCGAAGCGATCCAAAGCTATTGTCGGGCCCAATGCACGGTATGGGGCTTCGTACCGGTATGGGACACTCCGAGGCAAACCCGAGAGCCGCCTCGATTTTTCGCGCACTTGTACCCGGTATGGGATCGGGCTTGTACCGGTATGGGCCATAAAATTTCCAAACCCGAGAGCTCTTCTCCTCTCGGTAAAGGTGGCTATACCGGTATAAATCCACTATGTACCGGTACAGACACCAAAAATCTCAAACCCGAGAGCCTGCTACCCTCTCGGTAAAAGTTATACCAGACAAAGAACTTTGCTTGTACCGTACAAAGTTGCCCCGGACTTGAGTTTCTCGCGTCGTTTCGACTCTACTTCGTGCCGAACAACGCCGAATCCTTTATAACTCTTTTAAACCCTCTTTTAACCCTTCCAAAACGCTTGGAAAGGTAATTGGAACTTGTCCAATTATTTCTTTCGCGTGCTTCAACCGATTTGGCTAAAGTTCGGTTCGTTACAGATATAGTACTGTTATGTTTGCAAAATATGATAGTGTAAATATGTTATCCTTATAGATCATGTCAAGTGTGATATTGGTGAACCCTAATCTAGCTGATATTTTGCGCTGACAAAGTGTATAAGAAAATTCCTAACTTGTTTGCATCCAATGAGTGGGTGCTTCGGCACCAGCTTGTTACATACTGCATACAACATAAAATATATATAGAAAAAAAGATGGCAACGAAATATTGCAGATCTTGCACAATGACATCCACAATACTTGTTTCTTGTGAAATTGGCATTATCAGTTGGCATACAACACTACAAATACGGCATACAACAAGTGTAAACATCATAAAAAATAAGGAAAATATTTGATAAATACAGCACACTAGTTATGCTTCGTTACGAAAGCCAAATTGAATTCTCAGCACATGTACCACCAGAAAATGCATAGTTAGTTCTCATTGGCAACACATTAAGGGCTGCCGGTACAGTGGTGAATTTCCGATGACTCTATTTCAACATTTATTTTCCATTCCCGGTTCCCCAACACGAGCGTAATGCATTCAGGAATGATTTGGAGGTCAGCACATTTGATCAACAATCGATAGAACCTTACATCCGGACGAAGCCGGCTTCTCTCATCTCCACCTATAAATTCCCCGAAAGTTGAGACAATAGATTGTAATTCTTGGTACCCGTGGCACTGGAGCGGTAAGCCATGCAAACGGATCCATATATCGTACAAAAATCTATGGCTGCGGTTACCAAGGTTGTATTCCCACGGCACGGCCGTAATGGTGAGGTTGTCGGAGTGAACTGGCGATCGACGGATAGCTTTATCCCGTATCTTCTGGCTAAGAAAGAATACTACATAGTCGCCGACGTCGGGACTATGTACAATTTCATAATCACAGGGATCGCCACCGAACCGCTCAGCTAGGAGAGTTGTGACGGCATTCATAGAGCAATCGTCTTCACTGTCGGACGAAATAATATTCACTTGAGCTGCACGGTCATACAAAATATTAGCATCTAAGAATCTATTGCAAAATGGAATAAAACAGTTGATGAATCTCGGTCGTGTGGAGTTAGAGTGGACATATTAGATCTATAGCTATAAGAATGATCGCAACACAATGTTTGACGAGGAATGAGCACAAACTCGTGTATAAGGGAGGAGGATAGATGTGAAGTGGGAGGCAATTAACATTAGTGGATATATAGAGGAGGGAGGTATATGGGTATGGACCTCGGTACAGCTATAGCTAGGGTTGTTTTTAAGAGACGTACATAGCACTGTCATATATATAGGTGTTCGAAGCAACTTGTCATATGTATAACTGTTCCGTTTATGGATATGAACTGAAAACTCACGTTTGTAGAGTAAAGTCGTTCCAGCAGCTATTACATATATGAATGTGCCCTACACGACTATAAATGCACCGCAGTACAGCTATAGCTGTTATCTTGTTTGCTGAGAGTTACTTTGCACTGTCATATATATAGGTGTTCGAACCAAGGAGGTAGGTGTACCCAAACGCATGTATAAGCTTTCCGTTTCTCGATATGAGTGTTCCAATTCAGGTTGGGAGAATAAAGTGGTCCTATCACTACTACATATATTTATGTGCCCTACACGACTATAGATGCACCGCGGAACAGCAATAGTTAGGGCAATTTTTTGTTTTTTTGAGTTATTTAGCACTGTCGTATCTATGGGTGTTCTAACCAAAGCGATAGGTGTGCCCAACCTCGTGTATAACTGTTCCGGTTATGGCTATGATGTGAAATATATTACAAGACCGTTCAACATCAAAAACATAAAAGACGGGATGTAGCTGGAGGTGAAGCAGGAGCAGGAGTTTAAACCTATTACACACTCTATGGGTGTTCTAACCAAAGCGATAGGTGTGCCCCAACCTCTCTGCATGATCAATCGAATAAAAATTAAAAATTACAAGTTTAAACCTATTACAGACTCTATGCCTTAGACATTTGGAGGCTTGAAGCCTTGAATGTTCATGCAAAAGAATTCTCAACACACACATTCAAACATCAAGATTTGCATTCATGAAAAGTAAAAGGTCGGGGGATAGTTACAAGAGTTCTAAGCATAAGCTAAAACAAACGATTAACCAACATCCAAAGCTAAGTCAAGCTAACTAACAAAGCAAAGCAACACTAAAGTATTTTTTAAAGTTAGTCCTCACCATCCAACCACATCCACATCATCTCCCCCTTAGTGTCACAAAGCACCAAAAAGACAAAAGGAGGTACTATCCATAAGTCACTCGGAGTCGCTTCCCGGAGGAGGCATCTCGGAGCTTCCACAACCCATCTTCCCACAAAGAAGCCTCGGGAGCGAGATACGCGACCAACTCTTTTGTTCAACTTGTCCATATCGGTGACAAGCTTGTCTTGTTTAGCAACCAATGCCTCTTGACCTGCCGAAAGACGCTCGAGTTCACCCGATAACCTCTGTTGCTCACGAAATACGGATGAAATGGATGCTTCAGTGTCAGAACCTGTAGCTGGAGGTGAAGCAGGAGCAGGAGCCTCAGCTCGAGGCGGAGATTGACCATGAAGCTGCACATGTGACTTGGTCATAGTCGTGTCACTGATCGGCCCCAATGAGCGCTCATACGAGGAACATACGACATTCACTTCATGTTGCCTAAGAATCCGCATAATCAATAAAGAAAATGGGAGGCGATCCTTCTGGCTTGCTGTCTTGATCTCTCTCGCCATCCGTTTCCATATGCGAAAAAGAACATTCAAGTTGATGTTCCGCTCTTGAACTATATACGGACGTCCCAACAAATACATGTATAGCACTCTATCCCATCGAATCACCTTCGTATTCGCCAGAGGCATAATGTTGTAGCAAACTACAAAGTTCAAGAATCTATATTCTAATCTCAAATCCTTCGACAAAATAGCATTACCATTGTTCTCAGCATCGGGAACACATAAAGCAGTGAGAACCCGCTTCCAATCACGAACTGAGTCGAAACCAGATTTTAAATAATCTACTCCATCGATACGACGACCATATCAAGAAGCGATGCCACGGTGTCGGGAGTAATACTCATTTCAACACCTCGAGCGATGTAGAAAAGACGTAAGGACCTCCATCGGTCTCGACCAAATTTCTGCTCGCATGTAGAACTCTCTAATCAACTCAATGCCATATCCAGTTTGCTCAGAGAAGTTACAAACATCATGCAATTCCCCGTGGTCGAAAAGGGCTTGAAACCCGGGAGCTCTATCAGTAAGATTTGCAGCAGCAACGAACCGCTCACCGACGCACTGTTTCGATGAATACAACCGGAGCCGCGTAGGATCAACAGGAACGGGAGGTGCCCTAGCAGGAGACTTGGCTGCAGATCTAGGCTCACCTATGGTAATACCTTCTGTCCTCTTACGTCGTCCAGTAGATCGTTGCTCCTCAACATGTGCTGTGTCGGGAACCTTCTCCTTGCCTTTTCCTTTTCCTTTTGACTTCTCCTTAAACTTCCTTTTTACGCCTCGTTGACTTTCCTTTCCCTTTGTCTCTATATTTTCCTTTTTCGACAACGTGCTCACCTTGCGTCGTACGGGTATCGGCCAATACGGCCTCCCAATCCCCCTCCTGAGACTCACGATCCGAGTCTTCGGCAAGATTGTATTCACTCCCGACATCCTCAGCTAGTGGTTCTTCCTGTTGTTGCGCGGAGGAGCGTCGACGCTTAGCACCAGGGCCTCCTCTTGCCATCAAAAAGACGAGTACCAGTAGCGACGAATACATGATAACAAAGAGTCGCTGTTCAAATGATCAAAATGGACACATTGAGCATAACATTTCATAATTTAAGAAAAATAGGCCATTAATTGAAAAATAAGTCTAGAGCACCATAGAGCCATTAGGAACAAATTTAATATAGAAAATATGCATGCAAAATGATCAAAAACAAGATAAATGAGAAAAAGTCCTCTGTGAACGGTTAAAACGGTAACAAAGGGTTTGATCCAAAATGCGCACAGATCTGATGATAAAACATGAAATATAACTTGTAGAAATGTAATGTAAGCATGTTAAAGTAAGATTGAGGCAACAAATCTAGTTGAAAACAGCAAAAGTAAGATCAAACTCCATAAAAATCAAAACCCTAGTTTTTAAGAAACATAAGCAAAGAAAGAGAAAAATGTGGAAATCATACCTAAAATCCGAAGAAGAAGAAAGGAAAATGATGCAAGATGACCAAATGAAGCAGTCTAGGGTTTCTAGAGAGAGAAACTGGCAACAAGAGTTAAAAAACAAGTGTTTTGAACTGAGTTCGGTCGCTCTGGTTTATACGCATTCCGCTCCAGCTGAGACCGGACATTGCAAGTAATGTCCGGATGCCACACAAGGATGCGCACCCTTCGAGCGTGCGGTCCGGACATCCAACCGAGACCGGTCTCAGCAGGCAAATTTCAGAAATCAATGGATTTTCAATTTAAAAAAATTTTCAACATCAATTACACGAAATATAATAACAAAATCTAATCCAAGAAAATTTAAAAATGTCATAAATGTTGAACCGTTCATCTAATAAAAAATTAAAATTAGTATATTGCGAAATTCAAGCACATCAATCGAGATCTAAACATTAGGCGTATTGCGTAACATTAAAGGCGATGGCACGGGGGACCAGGACAATACCAGGATGTCCGGACATGCCTGAGAATTGTGCAATGTCAAGCCCACGGGATCCGGACATTGACAGGATGTCTGGTCCTGAATTAACCATCCGCGAGAAAACAAGCTTACGGGATCGGACTTTGAGGAAAGTCGGACATTGATTAACTATCCCGACAAACGACCTTACGGGATCGGACATTGAGGACGGTCGGACATTGGTTACATAATTTCATTTTAACGTAAATTTATCAGTTTATAGCTTTTTAAAAGTCTTCTGACTACTATATTCTTAATGTAAATCATCATAAATGATCTTTAAGATATACCTAAGGTGCCGAGCTTCTATAGAGGACAGTTGGAAGAAGAAGAAGAGGCATGAGTATAGTTGGAAGAAGAAGAGGCAAACTGACAATCCATCCAAGTTTTAGTAGTGGATATATAGAGGACGAAGGTTTATTAGTGAATTTTAAATTGATAAAATATCATAATTGATAAAATCAAGTCTCCCATATAAAAGTGGTCATATAACTATGGATGCTGCTCAGTTAAGTTGTAACTGGAGGATCTATTTTTTTAAGGACTTATCACTGTCAGGTATATGAGTGTTCACGATAACTCGTAAAATGTACGACACTAGTATAAGTGTTCCGTTGCTGCCTATAAAACTTCAAATGTACTGTATCGCGCTTTAAGTGTTCCGTTGTTGCCTATCACTAGTAGGTACATGGATTGGCCCTTACAGCACTATAGATGTATTTTGGTACACCTAAATCATCGTTCTCGTTTTACAAAATACAAGTAGGTTTTGAGTAAAATATATATTTAATCAAGAGGCACAATGGTAAATCATTTCCTAAAATTCAAATAGGATACTTATACTTGAATATAAATGAACTTTGTATACAGTATTTACGTTGGACTATGGAATCTTACACACTGTGTCAGCACCTGCGGATTATATAAATTAAAAGGACGGTACAGATTTGTTAGAGAAGACATCAAGAATTCATTTGGATAATTGCAATCAATTTAAAGGTATTTGGCATCGGATTAAATACATGCTATGTATACTAAAAGAATAACAATATGTGGTTTCTTGAAAAGGTATACAGATAAATAGAACAATAATATTTTAGTAAAACAGAATCACGTATATTGGAGGTTAACACTTACTAGACTTCGACATCCCAAATATATAGAGCAACACCTTACATGACACGACGAAATAAGTAAAAGCAGTATCAAGCAGTATCAAATGCATAGTAATTTACATATTTAAAAACATTCAGACGGTCCATAATGAAACACAATTTCACCAATAAATGTACACATTAGTCATACACTAAACAGATAGTAAAAACATTCAAGATTGCTACATATGAGGAATATAAGCACGTTATTACATTGTTGCCAATCCTATATGCAGTGCTACCAAAGCAACACGAAGAATACGAAAGATTGTAAAATCACTATTTATAATTCGACGCTGCCCAACAAGCAGGTTAAAGACAGATCAATTCGGAATCTGTCCAATTCGAATGAATTTAATGGATGCTGCTTTCATGTGGCCGGTGCTCTTCCACCATGCTAAAATTGATGTTCCTGCGGTATCTCCTTTTACTTATTTGTTGAAAAGTTCGATAAGATCAATTTAAAGACAAGTATAAAATACGCATATATAGATTCTATCAAGACGTTGTCAAAACCTCCGATTCTAATGAAGATAATGGATGCAGCGTTCATGTGGCCGGTGCTTTTCCACCCTGCTCAATTTGATGTTCCGGCGGTATCTCCTTATCCTGCAACTGTTTTAAAAGTTAATAGGATCAATTTAAAGCCAAGCATGCAATACGCATTAATAGAATCTATACAAAATTTCTCAATACCTCTTGCAAAAGAGTCAAGCGTGGCATGTGCGTACGAGCGCAATTCGGATGTGTAGATTGAGGACTAATTTCCACGTATGAGTATGCATGATAGGATCTATAGAAGTGGATATATTTTTGGGGCCCCACCTTGTCTGATATAAAAAGAAACCAAACGTAAACCATATTATATTTATATAAGATCAAATTGTATTAAAGGACCGTCCAACATAAAAATATTTATGATTACTGTTACGACAATGTCTGGGACGCTGTGTACACCGATACCATAAGGTACGTCACTTGACGACGATTTGTTAATCGTAGGACTTTGTAGATGAACCTGATTTAATAAACCAATTAGTTTTGTAGAATAAGAGATCCAGATTTTCAAAAATAAATAGTCAAAGCGAATTATATCGTATCTTAGAAAATGCAATGCTATATAGAAATAATAATGTATAAAATATTTACACTCTGTTGGGAGGAGGTCGACTGTGCTGATGATACACGATTATAGATGGAACGTTCACCATTATATAACCTGTCCCCACAATGGTGCCCAACCTGTTAAAATATATCATGAATAATTATCAATATTTCACGTATGTCGTATATTAGAATCAAACAATAAATTGATTCACGTAGCTCAAGATATACCTGTTGTTTATTGGCTTTCATCTTCAACCGTCGTACAACTTTTTCGGTCATAGACTCTTTTCTTTTGCTTGGCGGGCGGCCTTTCTTTGGTAGTGGGCTTAGAACTCTCCGGTCGTTACTTCTATCATCCGACACACCATTCGAAGGTGTTGCCGCAATCGGCGAATGTTCAATATCATTGCTCCCCTTGGATGATGAAGTATATTCCAATTTGGTCTTCAAATCTCGCAACGTACGTAATGCTACTTCACATTTCTCATCGGACTCAGCAGCTATGTCTGCAATGTCATACATACTACTACAGACTTGTTCATATCGATAAATTTCAGCGGTGCTCCCTAAGTTCTTATGCCATGTCTTCACGCGGGTATACCTCCGTCTGACGTCCTTCCTCCATCGTGTTAATATGTAAGTATCTGGGACAATCAGCAACTTCCTATGCACTAGGACGGCAATTGAATGTCGACATAAAATACCTTTATACTCAAATTGACGGCAAATACAACTCACTAGAAAGCTACTCTCATCAAAATAGGTAAAGACTATATCTTTACCGCCATCGCCATACTCATTAACTTGATAAGATTACTCACTGCCGTTCGACGACAGTAAGGAAGTCTCGCAATGCATTAATTCCTTCAACTCTGACTGAAATTCTCTAAATTTCGCATTCGTGTACACATCTTGAAATTGCTTCTCAAATGCATAACGGCTGATACACGGTATGACTGAACTGAATGATTTGTAGTCTAAATCTGCTTCTTTTTCAGCTTTATTATTGATAGCATTTTCGTACTGCTCAACGAATTGTTTTAATGAAGTTTTCGAGTTCACATAACCATCAAAAAATGCATTCATACTTTCACTTCGCTGTGTTGTGGACATTCCAGCCCAAAATGTTTCCTTCACATAAACTGGTATCCACTTACGTCTTTCCTCGTAGAGGCCTGACAACCAGTCATTATTTTGAAGTCCGTAACAAGCTAACATTATCTTCCATTTTTTCTCAAATTCAATATCTGTCAGTGATTCATAAATAGCATCCATCATAACGCTCTTAATCGAATGATATTCGCCGTAGCTTCTTAGCTTCTCCGGTATCTTCTTTGTTATGTGCCATAAGCACCATCGATGTCGAGTGTCAGGAAAGACACGTGCGATAGCATTTTGCATCGCTCTATCTTGATCTGTGATTATTGATTTGGGGGCACGGTCGGACATGCATGCCAACCAATTCCGAAAGAGCCATACAAACGATTCTGTATCTTCAGTGGAGAGTAGGCCGCACCCCAACAAAATTGATTGTCCATGATGGTTAACACCGACGAAGGGAGCAAACGGCATATCATACTTATTTGTTAGATATGTCGAGTCGAATGTAATTACATCTCCGAAACATTCATAGGCCGCTCTGCTCCGAGCATCTGCCCAAAACACATTGCGAAGCCGAGAATCATCGTCTAGATCTATGGCATAAAAAAAGTTTCCATTTCTCTCTTGCATTTCTCTAAAATAATTACAAATTGCTTCGCCATCCCCTTCACCAAGTCGTAACCGACTTTTCAATATAATTACGAGCGTCCTTCTCTCCAAATGTTAAGTTTTCATACCCACCAGCCTCAACAACAATAGAATTATAACTTTTATTCAGTCTGATTCCAGCACGATCATTAAGATCAAGCCGCCTCTTGACGCTTGGATCTATGATTCGATTGCAGGGAAAAAATCGAGACTTATAAGGACTTAGGACGTGATTATGCTCAAGTATAATTTTGCTTATTACACAAGATGAATCCGCATTTATCACGACATTTATCCTCGCAAGACAGTTCGTCTTCAGTACCGATGGACGAGGACGAAGATTCGTTACGGTCCGATGCATTTTTCCATTACGAGAGCATGCGATTATTACATATGTAGCCTTGCCATCACTCATTTTAGTTGTCCGCTTTACAACTCCAAATCCTAATTCTTGTGCATAATGCTTGTAGAAATTAAAAACGGCTTCAAAATTGATAAAAGACATTCCAATTTCTGGTGCCGAAATATGTACATCTCTGACCTCACTGTTTCTTTCTTCATCCATCTCAAATATGTTGAATTCAAATAATCAGTCAAGCCAGAAATTTAACAAAATTGCTCACCTGTATAACATCACATGCAGTCGAAATACACAATTGGAACTATTTATCAAAATCAACACATCTAAATTAATAATCTATACACCACATTCTATTATGCCCTAAAAATGATTCATTGCGGTATAACAAAATAATACAAGTATTTTATTAAAAGAACACCCTAAACGTTTTAGTTGGTGCATGACAAATGTGAAGACAAAGAACTCCAATGTTTGGCAATTCTGCGTAAGAGACGAATAGTTGGACTTTCATGCTATATAGAATATTACCGATCAACCTATTTGAACTGGGCGTCGCTAGTTCCAAGATTATAATATTTCAGGATGAATACAGGAAGGGCAATTAATTGCAAAATCAAGTTCCAGAAATCACTTATATACTTTATTTACGATGCATCTAAACAAATGAAACTAAAACTATGGTGACAAAGGCTAAGTTCATTAAATGTACTTCAGTAGTAAACTAGTTAGTTGGAGGGCAACTTTGGACTGAAACTCTTAAATTCAAATTTTTTTTTCAACCTTTCGATGGCGCAACACAGGATCTCGACCTTTTAGCATAGTTTTACCTTGATCACTACTTCTCTACAATCAAATGCTTATAATATCACAATCAACTAATCCGTAAAAATTACAACACGAACCAAAGTCGCACAAATCCACTGAGTTTAATTTTTTCACCTCTCCCTCATTTTTGCCAGATATATTTGCAAATTTCATACATTTAAACTTTTGAGTCACCAATCTGCAACTCCACTCCAACAATTGTTCACCCTACAAGCTACAAGAAGGGGTTCAAAGAAACCCTAATAGCCACAATGTGAAGCCGAAACAGAGAGTTGGGAAAGGGGTTTAAGGGACAAATTTTCAAGGGATAAGCCCGCAAATCCATTCCCACATATTTTTTTCGTCCAACAAGCTACAAGTAGCAATCTACAACTAGGGATCCGAGAAACCCTAACAACCACAATCCGGCGCCGAAGAAGAGAGGTGACGGGGGGTGAGGGTGAAAGACAAGAGGGTTTTCATCTCGTCGAAGAAGAGGGCGAATCCATCGGCAGCGCCGTGAGCAAGAGGGTGTTGGGAGAGGCCGAGGGAGTCACGGAGGTCGAGTATAGCGTCGAAGAGGACCTCGCCGGAGGCGACCCGGCTCACGTCGGGGCCGAGGGCTAGGGATTTGAGGGACTCGAGCGCTCTCGGTGGCCAAAATAGGACCAAGCAGGAGGAGGGGCAATGGAAAGAAAGGAGATGAGGTACATCTATAATGGTGTATGCTATAATAGGGCTATTTTTATATGATGTATGCTATAACATTGTTATATATATGGGTGTTCTAACCAAGAGGATAGCTGTACCGAACCACACTATAAGAGTACGATTGCAACTCATACATGTTGGAAAGTATCAAAAATGAACATTCTCAATCCTAAACCCTAATAAAAAATGCAAAGAGTTATAGCTGTACCGAGGTACATCTATAATGGTGTAGTGCACATTAATATATGTGGTAGTGATAGGACCACCATTATCTGCGAATCATGGTTTTGCACATCATAGACATATACAGAACACTTATACTGCGGTTCGGTACAGCTATCGCCTTGGTTGGAACATCCATATATACTGTACCAACTATATCGCATCTTTTATCACGTGTTTTAATCTTATATTGAGTTTTGCTCATTGTCTTTTAATAAGCTCATATTAGACTTCTATACTATCTTTCGTCAACCATAGCTGATAATCGACTGGGTATGGGAGGTCCTGTGGCGCTTTGGCTGTACCTGAATGTTGCACATGTGTTCCCATATACATTTATAACTGTACAAAGTATCAGTTTAATAGTTCATCATATTGCGCAATAAAATATAGCGTTGTTATCCAGATTCGGATTATTTTGCATATTCATTGTACCTTCAAGTGTATATGGATCGGGATGGCATATGGGTGTTTCTTTTAGCCCTACAGTTGTTCCGAAGACCAGTATAACTATTCCATTTTAAGCTATAGGTGTACAAGCAAAGACTAGCAAATATTAGAAGTGGACATATAGATATGGCACGCATATGGGTGTACTCTTTAGCCCTACAGATGTTCCGGAGCGTAGTATAACTGTTCCATTTTAAGCTATAGGTGCACAAGCAAAGCCTAGCAAGTAGAATTGGACATATAGACATGACAAGCATATGGGTGCTCCCTTTAGCCCTACAGATATTCCGGAGAGCAGTATAACTGTTCCATTTTACGCTATAGTTAGGACTGTAAAGTCTAGCATATAGAAGTGGACATATAGACATGACATGCATATGGGTGTGCTCTTTTGCCCTACAGATGTTCCGGAGAGCAGTATAACTGTTCTATTTTATACAAAAAATAAACCAGTTTTATTAAACATTAAAGATCACTCAATCCCTGCGATCAAATGCTTATAATATCACAATCAACTAATCCGTAATAATTACAACACGAACCCAAGTCACACACATCCACTGAGAAATAGAGAGGGGAGATTACCCAAATGCAAAATGCTAATCAAGGCGCCATCAGCATCCTTCCATTTGGACACCGAATCAAACACGGAGTCGCCTTTGTCTTGCTCGAGCTACGATACTCTCGCTCTATCGCTCGCAGCCTCTCTCTCTCTAGCTCGCAGCGCGGCAAGGGGAGTGAGGCGGCGCCCCTCGCTCGCAGGCCTCTCTCTCTAGCTCGCAGGCACCGGCAAAAGGGAGTGAGGCGGCACCCCTCTCTCGCTGGAGATCTCTCTCTCGCAGGCACCGGCAAAGGGGAGTGAGGCGGCGCCCCTATCTCGCTGGAGATCTCTCTCTTGCTCTATCGCTCAGCCCTCTCTCTCTCTAACCTAAAGGGGGATAGAAAGGAGATGGGAGGAGAGAGATGAAAAAAAGGGGGGAAGGGTAGAAAGAAGAAAATGGGAGTGAGGATATCACTGCCTTTTTGCTTTTTAAAAGCAATAGAATATGAGACGTTGGATTATAAGGTGGTAAGATGTACAACTCCAAAGGAGTTGTACCTGTAGCACTACCCTTAAATAAAACCAGATTTGGATATGGATTGGATATTAAATAAATAGGGATGTGAATAAAATATTTGAGTAATATATAGTACTAAAAGCAAAATATATACAACATATATGTAAGCTTCTTAATTTTATAGAAAAAGTTCGAAAAATATATAAAAAAAAAAACTTACGAATTCTAAAAATATAATATTAAAAATAGATTCAAAGAGAATGTAACACGCTGAAAATATATCAAAACAAGTTTCGAATTCAATAATCCAAATCCGAAGAATTATAGTGAGCCCAAAACCGAATCCGAATCCAAAAATATTTTAGGTCGAGATACGGTTACGAATTTGAATTTGAATCGGATAGTAAAATTCCAACTCGTATTCGAAAAATTTGATTTGGGTTGGGTTGGGCTGAATATTATCCGACCCATTTTCACCCCCGACTCCATATGTATTTTTTTTTTAGGGATAATTGCCTATATACCCTTCATGCGTTCGGAAATATCCGATCTACTGCTACTTTTTTTTATCTTTTTAAAATGCCCCTCATATGTTTCACCGTTATTCCAAAATACCCCCGTAGTTATCCCGTGTTAGCTTAACTCGAGTTAAACATGGGTTAAATGTATACTAGAGTTAAAATCTAAACAAAATACTTATTTTGCCCCTACCTTATTATAGTTATCCTCACTTTCTCTCCCAACTTGGTCGCCACCACCGGTCGGCTCCTCCGCCTCCACCCTCGCCTCATCTCCTCCCAGACCACCACCACCACCTCCCACACCTCCACCTCCAACACCACCCCTCTCATCGCTCTCGTCGTCCTCTTTCGCTGCCGCTCTCGTCGTCGCCATCATCCTTCTCCTCCGCCGCCTTGGCCGGCGCAGGGAGCAAGAGGGCCGCAACGACGATCCCATCTCTCTGCGCCGCTCTCGTCGTCCTCCTCCTCCTTTGCTGCCTTGGCCGGCGCCGGGAGCAAGAGGGCCGCAGCGCCACCGGACCCCCGCACACCCTCCGCTCAGGATCCGGCTGAAGGGCAAATAAAAAAAGTATTTGCTATATGAAGGGTATATAAGAAAAGTTTGTTACGATATAAGGATATAATGGAATGGGCAAAATGGTATTTTTTCAGAGATAACGGTAACTCACTAACGGAACTTAACTCCAGAGGTATTTTAGAAAAACTTGGAATATAAGAAGGGTATTTTCAATATTAGCCTTCTAAGAGGGATAAATAAAAAAATCAGAAACTTTTCAGGAATATATAGGCAATCGCCCTTTTTTTTTCTTTAAAAGCACAAGAGCCCAGAGCTGTGTGGGACCAGGCATCCCACACTTAAGCCAACATTTTTTGCTTTTGGTGTAGTTCATTTTTTGTTTTAAATGATTTGGTTTTGGTTTGAAAAAGTTTAAAACCTAAGTTTTAGTATTGATTTAGATTGCAAAATTAAAGATCCAGTCCAAACGAGAAGAACCAAAGAGTACTATACTTTCATACACCAAGATGTATATATTTGAATATCTTCTATACTATTATTATACAAAATGGGAATATGAACTTTGGGTCTGTTATTTTTTATACCAGAATATTCTCTATTTAACCATTTTGATTTCAAATTATTTTTACATGATATTATGTTTGTATTAGGTAGATAAATTAATTAGAATCTTGATATATCCAATTGATTTTCTATATATTACTGCAATCATCTTCTTTCACGAAAACCTATTTTATTTACTTGCTCTCTAAAGTTAGTGAGGAAGAAGATCCCTCGAAGGAAGAAGCTCTTAATTACTCAGGTAATCTTTGTTTACTGATATTCTACACTCTCTGCTTTATTTAATTAATTTAAAAAGTATCTAAAAGAAATTAGATTTTTTTTTTTTTTTTTTTCTACGGTGCTTTTAAAAGCACCAACCGCTCGGTGTTTGCAAGTTTTTTACCATTAAATTTATTTTTTTTTTGACCAATTCCACTCTTCAAATCATATTTTATTCTATCAACCATCGAGTAATCCTAGAAAAACACTATTATTCTAAAGTTACAATTCTTTATCCAAAGACTGAAAACCCACCTACACTAATGATCGCTTGTGCTTTTAAAAGTATAAAAACTCAAAACTCCCGATCTGAGGCTCTACCACGATGATGGCACTTTCTTGAGGTTGGTTGGCATCGATGAAGATCGGGCTGATGCTCAGGATCAAATCCAAGAATTGCTTAGATGAGGAAGAAGAAGAGAGAGTGATGAGAAAGAAAATGGGAGAGTTGTACATGGGCAGAATTGTAATATGTCAATTAGTTATTATTTTCAGTGACAATGTAAGATTTTGTTTGGTTTTACAGAGAGATTGCGTTACGTGTAGTGAGAAAGTACAATAGAAAAATACGATGTTTGTTTGTTTTCGTCCGTAATATTACACTCCGTATATCGCGATTTGTCGGTTACGATATATCTGCTGCGGTCCAACCGGAGAACGCAGAAGTATATCCCTATATGTTTTTACCTCAACTCTCCATTTTATCTGACCTTAATACCAAACTAAGCCTAACTAGTTGTAGCCCACACGGGCGGCGGCCCGCATGGAGGGCAAAATGCAAATTGCACTACAAAAAATGTCACATTTAAGGACGCTTTTTTATATATTTAATAATGCTTAAAAGCGTCCCAATTTAATCCAACGTCACTTTTGAAAGCGTCGGTCAAAGCATCGGCAAATGAAGAGTCGCCACGTATATATTGACGCTTATACCAAGCGTCGGTAAAATACATTCTGACGCTTTAAAGCGTCAGGATATACGCTTTAAAGTGTCCGGATTTTTAAAATCCTGACGCTTTAAAGCGTCGAAAAATTAAAAATAATAGTAAAATTTATCATCATTTAATAAATTATTTGATATCATATAACGACGCTTTTTGAAGCGTCGGTATTTTCTATATTATAAAAACGTTTGGGGACGCTTCCCCTAAGCGTCGTCTAAAAAGCGTCCTTATATTAACTTTTTTTTGTAGTGTTGGGCCTCCACTAATCAACAATTTATTTGAACCAAGAGCAAAACCAGATCATGCCCTAAACCCTAATAAAAGCCAGTCCCAATAAACGTGTAGTTTTATTCCAAATTATCTCAATATGTGTAATAAGAGTTATATGCTTTTAAAATTCGCATCATTAATTCAGACCAATTGATCATTAGTCGCAAAATTTCTGTCGAATATCATTTTCGTCCTTGAACTTTTAATTTTAATATTAGTAGTCCTTAAGTTCTCAGACAGACGCCTCAAATGTTTTATTTTAGGCGAGAATAATTATCATCGCCCATACGTAATGCATCTCTACATTTCTGTATCACGGATTTATTTTGATATTTCAAGCCTACCGTCCATTAAATTATGAAAATTTTTATATAAAATTTTGATATTTGAATCGAGTATTATAACATACATGAAGAAACAATAAACTTACTTTAGAAAATAAGTAATCGAGAGCGCAAGAAACTATTTTTAATCGAATATAACGACGATAATTTAGCACTGTTAGAAGTTCAAAAATTACAAAATTTAAAGTTCGAGAATCAACCAAATTGAAATTTGACTCAAAGTTGAGTGACCACAATAATGCAATTTAACTGATGCCCCCAGCGCAAGTGGCAGCAAAAGGTCTGGTGGTTAGTACCTGAGGTCCCAAATTCGAATCTTAACTGATTCATATTTCTAGCTAAGTTTATTTTTTTTAAAAAAAAATAAACGAAGCGAATTATAGCTTGCTACATTTCTTTTTAAAAATAGGGTAATCATCATACATCACTCTTGTAGTTTCGTATTTTGTTCGTACTTTCTCACTTTACTATCCTGTTGTTTAAAGTGTATCAAGTTAGTATCCTATGGTTTAATTTTTATTTTTTTGACAGTTTCTTCGTTAATATTTTGTTAAATTATATACAAAAAATTTCAGATACTTCACTTATATTTATTGAATATGCACTTCAGTATCCTTTAGTTTTAACTTTGTTACTAATTTACAAAAAGAAATTAGTGAAATTAATAATAAAAATATAAAAATGAAACCATATGGCACTAAATTGATATACTTTAAACCACGATATCTTTTGAGAAATATGAAACCACATGTGGTATTAGAATTTTTCCAAAATAATAATAATAAAATAATAATGCAATTTACTGGCTAATATATAAAAAAGAGATAATTACCCGTATATCTTTCGTACGTTTGAAATTATCCGATTTACTCATATTTTTTTTTTCTTTCTAAAATACTCCTCGTATGTTCTTATTGCAAAATACTCATAGTTATTTCCTATTAAGTTAACTTGGATTAAATGTCAGTTAAAAAAATTAAAATACCAATTTTGTCCTTAATTTAAGGGTAAAAAAAAAATATTGGTGACGGTAGAAAGGTATATTAAAAAAGACCAAAAGTCAAAATACTTTTTTGTGCCCTTGACTTTGAAAAGATAAAATTGTAATTTTATAGAGATAACAGGGTTAATTAACAAATTTTAACTCTAGTGGGAACTAATTAAGAAGGGTATTTTTTCAATATTAATCTTTTAAGATGGGTGTAAAACGAAAAGTAAAAACTTTTCGGGGTTATATAACCAATTGCCCTATAAAAAAATAGAATAGAATAGAATAGTCGAAAGGTGGAGGAAAGCACAGGGGATCGAGAGATCGACATTGCACGCATGGAGGGCTCTACGCCTCCGAGGCATCGGAAAAGATCCGGCGACAGCCCCGAAACACCGACAAGGCCGCCCGCGTTCCGGCCGGATGCCGTCCGAGGGCGAGGAGAAGATCCACCGGCGGAAGACGGCATCGGTCGGCCTCGGCTGCGGCCCTCCCGGCCTCCCCTCCCGTCCTTAAACAAGACGTTAAAGACCCGGACTCGTCGCGACCCCCCGCCGCCGATTACAAAGAAGAAGAAGAAGAAGAAGAAGAAGAAGATGCTGCAGGCAGAAGAGGAGGAGGAAAAGGAAAAGGAAAAGGAAAAGGAGGCGGTGGTGGCGCGGCGGCCTTCGTCGCCAAAGTGGAATCTGAGGAGCAGAAGAAGGCCGGCGGCCTCGGCCGGTCTACCGTTCCGGGCGCTGCCGGATCGCGAGAATCCTCTGCCGATGAGGCGACGGAGTCCTCCGACCTTCTCCTTGGAGCTCTCCAAGGCCGAAATCAAGACCGACTTCCTGCGCATCACCGGGAAAGGGCCGCGCCGGCGACCACCAAGAGGAGGCCCAGATCCATACAGCAAAAGCTCGACGTACGCACCTGGCCATCAACTTTTAATTACTTTCTTCTTTTCCTTTTCGATCGGTCGGTACAAATTCAAAATAATTTTTAACAAAAAAAAAAAAAAAAAAAATTGATCTTGAAAGTGTAATAAAAAGATTAGTGATCTTGAATGGTAGTATATATAGCACGTTTAACATACATTATTATTATTATTATTATTCAGATTCATTAATATTAATATTATACAAGGATAGAAAATATGTTTATTTTTATTATTTATTTATTTATTTATTTATTTATTTGGATGATCTGATGGGCTTAATTAATTTTTGTTGCAGCCGCTCTTGCCTGGTGAATTTTTATGGGACGCACGAAAGAATTGGTGGAGCGATTCATGGGAAGATATTTTTTGATAAGGTAAGAATTAATTCTAAATGCACCGATCGATAAATATCTAATATCTATACGAGGGAGGGAAAACAGTTCGATATTAATTATCATTTTTAGATTACTTGTAGAATATTGTGCTCGCCAAAAAAATCAATTAATCTTTTTATACGCTTTGAATTCTGTATGAGCACCGAGTTTCTTTTTAGGGCTAATTTCTTTCTCATTCATGTACTTTTTAATTACTTTCTGCATTTATTTTTGTAATGTGCTTCGGTGAAGTACATCTTTATATATATGGCGTACAAAAAAAAAAAAAGAGGAAGGAGCTTTTTAATTTTTTTGCCTCTTCTTTATTTTTTGGGTTTTTCGTATCCATTGATATATAATTCGACCGAAAAACTCAACCTCAGCGGTGTTATCGTTAGAAATTTATTGAATTAATTGTTGCCTTTTTGTTGAACAATGCTATATCTATAATTATTTTTTAGGTATAATATTATAAATTTAAATTTTTATACTATTCTTTTCCTCTATTTTTTTAAAATACCAAATATAAATTTAAACCCTAGAGAAAATATTTCAATCCTTGGATAACAGTTGTAGCCGCAACAATTCTTTTTGGGTTATAGACTAAGCATGAGATGCCATTAGGCAATAGGCAAAATAAAGTTGCATGAAAAGCAAAAAATGGAATGCGTACAAAAAGATATATTGTAACTAACTTATTGATAATTTATTGGATATGTGTAACGTGAAATTATTGAATAATTTATTGAATATGTGTAACATAAAATTATGTACATACAAAACTGAATATTCTCATAAGAATATAACGCTATCTGATATATAATATACGAATCGTCTAACCTAATTATATATTTATTTATAGGCTCAATCGTACGATTAGTCCACAAACTATGAGCAGTGTGATATTTTGGTCCTGAAATTTTAATTTGTTATAATTTTTTTTTGCGGACTATATAAAATGGTGCAATCTAAGTAATACAACCAAGTTGGTTAACTAAATATTGATATATCGCTAATATAAAAGTGATGCGATATTTTAATTATTATCGTATCATCGGAAAGCATGGGCTAAAAATAGAATAGGAATTGGGTCGGGGCCTAAACAAGGCTCGGTCTGTTGGGCTATGTATGGGTCAGACTTTGCGTATCGAAGTTATAACTCTAGATTCGAGCTGGGTTTAAAAATTTTAATAAATTATAGCAAAAACATCCTCCACAATATTGACTATAAAAGAGTTTTGGACTAATTTGCTCCTATATAGTTAGTTATACCTAATTATAAATAATTGTATGATATAATGTGGGGTTAATAAATTTATTTTACATCCAAGAATGACCTGATTTTTGTTTATGATTTAGTTGATGAACGCTTTGATTCATCTTCTCTAGTTTTTTTTTTTTTTTTTTTTAATTAAATATCCTATAGGCCTCATTGTTGATCTTAATTAATAACTCGTTAATCTAAAAATTATATTATACATTTTTGTAAATCAGTTTTCTACATTATGTAAATTAGAATGATTTTTTTCTATATAAAACTGTTGAAAGAATTATAAGTATAAAATTATCTCTAAAATATATTATCAATGGAATATATCATAATTATAATTAAACTATGCGCAGAGAATATTTAATGTGTCGACATATGTGTAAGTAAAAAAGTTGTGTATCTGATATATTATTCAGCATGAATTGAATTAATGAATCGTAAATTTTAAGTTAATTATTCAAAATTTATGATATTAATATATAAACTTTCTAAATATCATAAAACATTACATTTAACAAATTAAATTTTAATTTGAGTGCTTTATGGTTGAGTTTTAGGAGACTAGTATATGGTGAGGATCGAAATGGCAAACTAAGAGGGGGTGAATTAGGTTTCTAAAATAAAAAGTCAAAAATCAAGTTAATTAAAAATCCAAAACAATCGACAAAGAGAAATATAGAGAAATTCAAACTCAAGAATGCACACGGTCGATTTGTTTCGAGGTTCGACACTTTGTCTACGTCCCCGCCAACTTCTCAACGCAAGAGAAAGTTGGATCTCCACTAGTTGATGCTTTTGCGGGCAAGCACCAAGCCTTTACACCAAGATCTTCTTCTCATCAAGCTTCAAGACTTTGCCTCTCTCTCTTTTTACAAGAATAAATCTCACTACAATTTCACTCAAATTGAAAAAGAGAATTGAGAGCTAAGTGTTTTAAGATGCTGAAGTTTTTTTTTTTTTGCTTAAATTCAAGTGCAAGAAGATAGCTTTGAGAAGCCCAAAGGTCATCTATTTATAGCCTCGGCCAGCTCCTGGAAGTTGATGTTTCGGGCGCCCTAAAGTACATTCCGGGCGCCCGGAACTTGTGCACGCGCACTGCGGTTCCTGCAACCTGTCAGCCGCATGCGTCGCTTTTCAGGATCCGTACGGCATGATTGCCGGGCGCCCGACATGCTCGTGACTTTACGAGGTCGGCACGCGCGCGAATTTCTGACAGAACCTTTTAAGACTTCTCGACAATGCGTGGGCGCCCGGAATTTCAAGACGCGCGCACGCCTTCGAAGTTGCCGTCTTTAACATTCTCGGACTGTACAACACGCAACCTGTCAAAATATTTTTGGTCGACCTAAACTTCTGTGCGGTCGCCCTGAACAGTTAAAAAGAGTGATCTGTGGATAACTCGAGTGTCAAGGGGACAGACCCAAAAATACTGTATATTTCGGATTCACTGTGGGTCGCCCGGAACAGGGTCCGAAAACCCAAACTTGACAGAATGTAAAGTTTTGAGCAGATTGAGAAAAGAGAATTGTAAATAATTAAATTAGCTTAGAAAGTCTCACTCCAATTGAGATTTATTTCAAGTAAAAGTAGAGAGAGAGTGAGTTTGTCATTTTGACAAAAGAAGCAAGTATAGCTTCAAAAGTTGAAGCTTACTACTCAGAGGTTTGTCCATCTTAAATCCTTTTAGATTGATCTAAAAACATAAAGCTCAAGATGAAGAGATTAGTCCAAATAAAAGTGATTATTTGTTATCATCAAAATTTAATGCAAGATTAGGGTCACTAGGCCAACATATGGTGCATCAAGTGAGTTGTCAGTAAATGCATCTACAAATCTATGATTTTTTTTTTTTTTTTTTTTTTTTTTTGAGAGATAGGTATTTAGAAATAAAACTTAGCTAGAAATGTGAATCAACTAGGATTCGAACTTAGGTCTCGGGTACCAACCATCGAGTCCTTCGCCACTTGCTCTAGGGACGATCGGTCAAATCTATGATTTTTAATATGCATATTATTTGAATCCCAAAAACTTATCTAGATAATTAAATTTAGTGAAATGCGCTAATTTATCTAAAATTATTTTATATTTTACTATATTATAATTCGCAAATATAGTATTTTTGCGATTCTATATTATGACATCCCCAACTTTTCAAAGGAGCACCCAGCTTTTCAGAGGGTTATGCATAGGGCTGGCAAACGAGCGAGCCGGCTCGTGTTCGACTCGCGTTCGGCTCGATATTTGGCTCGCTCGAGCTCGGCTCGAATTAATTCCAAGCTGAGCTTGAGCCTAAATCTCGGCTCGAAATTAATTTCAAGCCGAGCTTGAGTATTACTAGGCTCGTTCGAATTAGGCTCGAAAAGCTCGAAAGCTCGAATATATATATATATATATATATATATATATATATATATATATATATATATATATATATATATATATATATATATATATATATATATATAGTCTACAATATCATTAATAGTACCAACCACTTGCTGTTAGATTTTCAGTCATTGGATGATGAGATGTGTAGTTAGGATGATAGTGATTCTCTAAAATTGAATGAGAGATTAGTTGAATAGTATAATCTAATGGGTGAAAGTGGTCAGAGGGTTAGATCTAACGGGACAAAATTCGATAACACTAAGCATTTTGTACTATAGATAATATAGGAGTCAGACTCTCTCTCTCGATATGTATATATATTCCGGCTACTATACTATCTATACTATTGATAATCTTGAGCATTGTGTGCAATCGAGTTTTCTATCGTTAGATTTACCTATATATATAGAGTTCAGCTACTGTACTACCGATAGTACCAAGCATTTGGTATTCTCGAGTTTGTTCCGTTAGATCTACCCCTTTTGCCAATTTCATTTGTTAGATCACACTATTCAACTAGCCACCTACTGAACCCTAGGGGGCTACTATCATCCTGACCGCCCATCCCTTCATACAAGGGCCGAAAACCTAATAGCAAGCCATTTGCACTATTAATATAATATAGTAGTTTAAATATATGTATAATATTATAATATAGTATAGGGCTACTATACTCTTATAAGTATAGATCTCTTTATACTTATAAATTTTCAGTCGTTGGATGTGCGATTAGGATGATAGTGGTCCCCTAGGATTGGAATAAATCCAACGATCGAAAACTGATGAGTATAAATGGATCTACACTCAAAACAATATAGCAGCCGAACTCTCTCTATATATAATTATATATAATATATACTTTAATTATATAAAATAATGTATATTATGTATTTTAATTATATCTATATAGAATTTAGATTATTGGGCCCACAAAATTAAATCAGTAAAATTCTACTCTAATTGCTCTCTTTCTCTCTCCTTTTTCACTTGCTCGCAGAATTATTTTTTCTAATTTTTATAATATTATAATATCTTATTTTATGCATTCATTTTATATGTTGAACTATTAGATATTTTTTGCATCAAATTTGAGATAATGTTTTATAAAAATTAAATTATAGATTGCACGATGTTAAAAATTTCAAGCGGCTCGTTTAGGACTCGAGCTCGCTCGACTCGAAGTTAGGCTCGCTCGAGCTCGGCTCGAATTAATTTCAAGCCGAGCTTGAGCCTAAATTTAGGCTCGAAATTAATTTCAAGCCAAGCTCGAGCTGAGGTAAGCTCGCTCGAGCTCGGCTCGTTTCCACCCCTAGTTATGCATCTTAGGACTACTCTAATTCTAGTACGCTTAACTTTTTTAACCTCTTGAACTTATCCATGACTCAAAATATTATAACCGGGTTAAGAATTTTAGCCATATTATATCTTATGTATAGAACTATCCGGGATCTCATATATATATATATATATAGTGGATATATTCGATAAAAAAATTAAATAAATAAAGTAATAAAGAGCAACTTCTCTAAATTCCAAGAGAGCAAAATATATATGAGAACCAAAGGGCCATTGCCCTGGAGCTATAAAATGTAGCCAATTTGTATATTTTTTTACTATTATGATGCATGATATTAGGCCATCCGCTCATAATTAATTATTCATAGGTATATTTAGACCTGACAATCTCCATCCGTACCTGCGAGTACCCGTGGGTTATCCACAAATTTGCAATTATGCGCATTAATTTTTTACCTAAAAATTATGGGTAAAACAAGTGAGTATCTCTTTAAGTTGTGGATATTTTGTACAATCTGCGAGTACCAACAGGTATGCACATATATTTTTTTTAATTTAAAAGTATCTTAATATCTTATTCATAGCTAATTATATGTAGTAATATAAAGCTTAAATTTACATTTCCCAAGTAAACTCATAGTGGCTAGCGTTTTATGGCATGGAACTTCCTACCTAAGTAGCTTATCTCTCTTGAAATTATATTTTTTTTATCTTCTATATTCTGTTTCCGTTTTAATTATATACTAGCGTAATAACCTGCGCGATGCGGCGGACAGATATTGTTGATGCAAAATATTTTCTTCGAAACCACCTTTACAAAGTACAAAGTACAAACTACATATTTCATGCATGACAGGCACTACTTACCAGCAGCATCCTATCCAGTTTCCCCATTCTCATCATTAAGGAAATCAGTTTCCACCTATAGTGAAAAGAAATGATTAAATTATCATCACTCTTTCAAGTTCAAATTATCAAAATCAAATTAATAAGCAAAATAGCAGAATTGCTTAATGTCAAATAGTAGCTAGGAGCTCAAACTTACTGGTTTATTCTTTTTCTTTTTCATCTCTGCAAAACTTGGCTCACCAGACTCAGCAACTACACAAAACAGGCATGTCATGCTCAAAATTAAACAATTCCCATAAATCTATTATTACTATAGATTAAAAGAGCTGAGAAAGTGAAGCACTTAAATGGTTAATTAGCACTCATTAGAAAAAAGGTTAATAAACCTGTTAAATTCTCAGTCTTCTCAACCAACTTATCCATCTCATCTGCAGGGTCCTGAATCACCACGTTCTTCTTCTTCTTCTTTTTCTTCCTAGGGTCGAAAGGTGCAAGCTGCACAATCATCAGCACCAAATAAATCAAATATGACTATCTAAACCACCATCAAAAGTAGGATAAATATAAGCCTAAAGAAGCTAATACTTAAAAAAGTTAAAACATTGAAACTAACCCTATCTGCAGAAATTTAGCTTTTTCCCAAAGCATAGACAGAGTAGTACTTTAGCAAATTACTTTAAGAACTGAACAAATTAAAATAATCAAATAGTAAGGAAAAACCGTTCACCTCTGGCACCTCCTCTTTTATCTGTGATGTGTTCTCCTCCACCATATTGAGCACCTACTGAAATCCTCAAAGCACCTGTAACCTGATCATAAGAAACGGATACCTAAAGAATCAAAAATGTGAACTAACCCTATTTACTTATTTCTAGTCCCAAATCTAACCAAAATATGAAGAAAACAGGAACAAAACAAAGGAAGAAAAAAAAAACCTAATTACAATTTCAAAGATTGAACCAATCAGACAATAGGAAATAAAAAATTTTAGAGCATTATGTTCATTTAGAGAAGCAAGTGAGGATGAAAAATAACACTTAAAGAAGGTCTGGATGGTAAAAAAGAAAGCTAAAAAGAAAAAAAAAAAGAAAAAAGAAGAGGAGATCCAATATCAATACCATCGCCAACAGCAAGCCAGCGTTTCCAACGGCCACGGCGAGAAAAGACGATAACATTTATTGCGCTGGGGCTTCGGGGCGAGAAGCGAAGGAGGCGCCGTATGAAACGGAAAGGGGAGAGGGATGATACGGCGAAGTGGGGAGAGGGAACGACGTATCGTACGAAACGATGAAGGAAGACGAAGCGTGCAGGGGAGAGGGGAGAGTGACCGCGCTGCTGAGAGAGGAAAGGAAACGCTCCATATGAAAAAACGGAGAGAAGAGAGCGGGCCGGTTCAGGGGGTGTTTGGCCTAGCTTTTAAAAAGCGTTTTTGGGCTGAAAAGTAATTTTAGCGCGATAGAAGCGTTTAACGGCCTCTTTTTAAAATCGATTCTGTAATCAGAGTCGATTTTGAAGGAAGGTGAAAAAAAGCGCTTCTTGATTTAAACTTCATAATTTTAATTTTATTTTTATTTTAATATTTTAATTTAAAGCTAATTTCAAATTTTAATTTTTAGATTAATCTTTTAAATTTTAAATTTTGAAAAATATTTTTCAAACTTTAAATTTAAAATTTTAGATTTCAAATTTCAAATTTCAAATTTCAAATTTTAGATTTTAAATTTCAAATTTTAAATTTTAGATTTCAAATTTTAGATTTCAAATTTCAAATTTCAAATTTTAGATTTCAAATTTCAAATTTCAAATTTCAAATTTCAAAATTCAAAATAAAAATTTCAAATTTTCAATTTTCAATTTTCAAATTTCAAAATTTCAAATTTCAAAATTTAAATTTCAAAATTCAAAATTCAAAATTCAAATTTTCAAAATTCAAAATTCAAAATTCTAAATTCTAAAATTCAAATTTTAAATTTCAAAAATCAAAATTTAAATTTAAATTTTCACTTTCAATTTCAAATTTGACATTTTAGATTTTAAAATTTAAATTAAAAAATATAAATTTTAAATTTGTTACAAATTGAAATTTAAAAATTTTAATTGTAATTCAAATTTAAATTTGGATTTTAAATTATTTTAAAATAAAATTTAATAAAAATATTTATTTATACTAACTTTAAAAAAATTTGCCAAACAAAGATTTCAAAATCACTTTTATCTAAACGCCAAACGCTCTTTTTTTTTTAACCAAAATCACTTTTTCAAACCAAAATCACTTTTTTTTGAAAGCACTTCTTGAAGCTAGGCCAAACAGTCGCATGGTTTGGTTCAGGAATAAATCTGAAAACCACGAAGAACAGAGAGCGGCGGATTGGTTTAGCGGCGGTTCGAAAAAGGATTAGATGAGGGGAAACAATCCGATTCAGAAAAAAAAACTTTTCGGTTCAGATAGACGGTTCGGTTCAAAAGAAAAACAAATGTGGGTGAAGAATAGAATGCCACGTGGCAAAGTTATTGGGGATTCATATAAAGTAATAGATAATAGATAATAGATAATAGATAATAGATTTTTTATCTTCTATACTATGTATCCGTAGGGGTGTTAAAACGGGCCGGGCGGCCCGTGGCCCGCCCGGCCGGGCACGGATGCGGGCCGGGCCGTGGCCAGGCACGACTACTGTAGCACCCGGGTCGGGCCGGGCCGGCCCGGCTCTTCGGGCCGTGCTGGGCCGCATATCTGGGGCCCGACGACCCGGCATGGCACGGCCCGAAACGGGCATGGGCCGTGCCGGACCGAGCCAATGGCCCGGCAGCCGGGCCAGCACGGCCCGGAACCCCAGGCCCAAGGCAAGTTGCCTTGGGCCTGGGGTCTGATCTCCTCCCAAGGTCTGCCTGATTTTGGTCCAATGGACCAAAGTTTTCTTTGGTCCATTGGACCAAAAACCCATCTCAATTTTTTTTTAAAAATAATACAAATATATTAAATAAACTTAAATATTTATTATTTTATTTTATAATTATTTTTATAAATTTTAAATTTTTTAGTTAAAATATTAGTTTAAATAAAAATTATTTATTATTTATATTTTTAGATTATATATTTTTTTTAAAAAAAAAATTAAAAAGAGGCCGGCCTGAAGCACGGCCCGGCCCGGCATGGCCCGTGCCTTCCGGGCCGAGGGGTCGTGCCGGGCAGGAGGGTAGGGAGTTCGAGCCCGGCACGGCCCGGCCTGGATTTAGTCTCGGGCCGGGCCGGGCCAGGCCCTAGCCCGTTTCGGCCCGGAAAATATGGGCCATGCTGGCCTGGCACGGCCCACATTACACCCTATGTATCCGTCTTAGTTAAGATTTGCTTTAACTCAACTATTTGTAAGCTATTAGTTTCTATTAACTGCTTTCTATCGCATCTATTTCTGTCCGCAATGACCAACCTTTGCTTATCATTTTTTACATTTAGTATTCGGCCTCACAATGAATTTATTTTTTACTATGAAAGGTTACCAACTGTAACATTTTGGATTACATTGTTCTTCTTCTTCTTTTTTTTTTCCCTCATAGTGAATGATTCTTAAATTCATCACAATTATTTGTGAACCCTCTACCTAATTTTATGAAAGCTTTATTCACATTCATGTACAAAGCAATCTCAATTATCATATTCTTCTTTGTCTGTTCTTTTCTTTTTATTTTTACTATAATTATTTTCGTTTTTCAATATATGATTGTCTCGTTCTCAATAAGTCCTTTTGATAGAAAAGTAAGATATATGTTAATTATAAGTGGAGAATGTATAAATTATTACACACAATTTATTCATTAATGAAGAACTAACACAACTAATGCACATAGCTACATCATATATTTAGTTTTCAAAAGACTAAGAGCCAATTCTTAATCAACTGATTCACAACCAATCAAATACGTAGCTCTACCCCCTATATAGTGACCTATTGAGTTTAATAAGTTGAATAAATTAACACTATATACTTAAAACTACATATACAAAACAAAGCCATGTATCTGCGTGAAGACGTTGGATGTCATGAGTTCCACAATAGGTCGAAGGCCATGATACATTGCACCAACACCAATTCTAGTAAAAACAACATGAAAGAGCAAAGGCAAGATATAAGTTATAGGAAATTAGTCCTAGTGAGAGAATCATAACAGGGCAAGTGGGAGAAATTAGCTGCTGAAATTGTTTGAAGATAGAGCTAGAAGGTGAGCCCGAATAAATAATTATAAGTAATGGTTCATTAAGAGAAAGAGAGTCGCTAGTAAGAAATGTTCAAAAATTAGAGTTTAGATATAAAAGAACAATGCACTATACTGAATAGATGATTTGATGAATAAATTATAAGAATACAACCTACATGACAGGAATTTCATGCACTCTATCAAAACCCTACTTCTCGAGCAAACTCTTAAAGATATGCAGTAAGAAACAATATGATATACCAAATATAGTTAAATTAATAGAAGGTAGAAGGTGAATCATACTCAATTTTTATTAGGTTTCTAATCTTATAGGTATCTCAATACTTCCTAATCAATAGTAGCAAATGCTCAATTAGGAAAAAAAAAGTAACAAAAATTGCCAGTTGTTTCTAAACATTTTTTCTTGCATTTGATTTATTTAAATCACACCCTGTCACGATAAAGCAATCAAATACAGCACCTCAAAGGTATAAATTTTTACCATTGGGTCATCTTCTTTTTTGTCAAAGCTTGGTAAATATGTATGTGGCTAGTCAAAAGTTGTATATACAATGTGTAACATATCATTTTTTATACACAACAAAAAAGCCACAAAAGACCACATAAGATTATATGTCACTTTCCATCCTAGTATATTATATATTGGTGATTAAGTTTTTATATAGTCTCTGTGATCAACTTAGCGAAAGTACTCAAATAGTTCAGGAGATACTGACCTTGCATATATATATATATATATATATATATATATATATAGTTTTTAATAGTTTTCATAAGAGCTTAAGATGTTCAAAGTATAAAAATTCTGGAAGAGTACGGAACATGATATTCATATGGCATAATTTATTTTAAAAAAAGTACCAAAATGGTCCATGAGCATCATGATCGGTTGGAGGCGGCGATAGATAGACTTTTTCATCAATAGTCACGTTAGGAGGTTGAACTTTTGCTTTTCCTGCACATTCCTGCTTTTCCTGTATGTTCCTGCTTAGCTTCATCCAAGATGGATAGCACCAAACAGTGATCTACCTGTCTACACCGCAATAATAAAATTAGAAATGTAAGATTGGATCAAAAAGGGTAGGGACCTAGTACTCTTTTGCTCGATCTGTGGGACTACAAATTCACGATGAGAGGTGTAGGAAGAAGAGATTAGGGTTTTTCCGATCATCATCACCTCTCTTCCAAAAGCAGAGGCAAAGCAGCTTAGGGAGACGGGTAGAGAAAGAGGCAAGAAAACTACCAATAGAAGAGAAAGAGCCATGAAAACTACAGTATAGAGAGAGAGAGAGAGAAAGAGAGAGAGAGAGCGAGCGAGAGAGAGAAAACCGTTGTAGAATGCGAGGGGGCGGAACTGCCGAAATCGCTATGGAATGAGAGGGGACGGAACTCCCTCCGTTCGGCAGAGTAAAAAAAAATAGAGAGATTGGTGGGGCATATGCTCGAAATCAATTAGGTGTTGCTAATGACGGGGGTTGTGCCATGTTTGTCACGCCCCGCCACCCGCCTCTTTGGTCGAGTTCGGGCCACGTCAACAGGCGCCGAACGGACAGGGCCTCCTCTGCCGGCCAAGGCTCTAGCAACAAGTATAATGAAGCAATCAAAAGAGATCGCAATTATACAAGGCTTGCACGAGGGCAAGCAACAACGGAAGCGAAAGCTCTAAACTATAACATACAACCATACATGATATTTGATTAGATTTAAACCAAATACTAGTAAACTGGAACTATTACATTCTTTTTCCCCTGATCACCATATCTTTTTATATTTAACCATTCCACTAAAAATACATGATTGTTCTCAACTTAACCTCTATAGATCAACAAAATAAAAGTTGATACATGTACACCAAAAGGAATGACTAATGCAAAACTCCGGTGGCCACTGGCTATGGCGCTAAACCTTTGCCCTGGTCCTCCGCCGCCCCGCTCGCGCTAGGATCTGTAGGGTTAGTGGTGTGAGAACTACAACGAAGTTTCCAGTGGGCTCGGCAACCGACCTCGCCGACTTACCCACTAGGTCTATTCAGGCATAAGTATTTCAAAGGAAAGGAAACATAGCAAAACTAAATACTAATACTATGCCTGCAAGAAAGATGTCAGTGGATATATAATCAAAGTAATATTTGATATGCATGCATGCTCTTTACTTTACTTTAGCTTGGTTCTTTACCCAATCTTACCGGTTAACTATGTTGACCCCAATAACTCACGTCTCATAACCCATCTACCGGGAGAGGCTCAAGGCACAACCACCCGAGGGTTCATCGACGGGGTACTATCCCCGTGGTGTCTACACTCCGGAGTACACCGCTTGGGGAGGAGCTACCTCCCACAAGCCAAACCAAGTGTGAATATCGATCCATTTCTCAACTTGGGAAATCATAGCCACTAGTCTCAATGTCATTGTCATAATAGGTTTCTACCTAGATGTCCATGTCACTTTCAAGGTTTAAACTATATTTAACCATTCGTTTCTCAAGGCCAATCATGTCTCTAATGTCAATGTTATCTTTGTTTACTATTGTCAAGGTCTAAGTCTCACATTCATACAATTTTAGGGTTCTATCATACATGTCCAAGATGGTTCTTTCATTCTCTATGTTTAACAATCATTAGAAGCATATAAATGATAATCAACCATTGTTCACATGTGTACTACCCTAGTATGCATGAATGTTCTATGTATATATACGCAACAAAAGTGAAATAGACATAAAGGAAAATCCAACGATTCCGGCGTGCACCCCCCATCTCTAAATATCTCGCGACATGTACTCTAAACAGAGCCCAAATCAGGCCATTTTATTATGTATCTCATACATAGACTTTTCGTCTCGACGAACAGAGTTGTTCCACGCGTCGGGAATACCCCCAAATAGGTTTCCACAAGGTCAATTTGCCTCGGAAACAATTTAGGGCAAAAGCCCCAAAATTCATGCCCTAATAATGTCATTTAGGGTTTTCTCCTAGATTGATCTCATCCCTAAGCAAGAACTAGCTTAGAATCACCTAGGAAGCATTCTAATATTATTACTAAGCTATTTGAACTATTCCTAGGGCATCAATTGTGAACCCTAATGATCCACCATAAGAGCACCTCAAGAAAACCATGATTTTCGTGGTGTTCTTGGCTCTACAAGGTTTCTAACACTAGGAACAAGCTAAAAGCTTCAAAACCTAGGATAAAATTCAAACCCTAGAACTCTATTAACAAGAACTCACCTCTAATCCCAAGCTCTGCCAAGATCTTCTTGTTGGAGAGCTTCAAGATCCACCAAACCCTCCAAAATCCACCTTCTTTTCCTTCTCCTTGATCTCCTTGCCCTAGGAGAGTGTTTCTAGAGAGAAAAAAAATAAAGGAATGAGAGAGAGGGATGTGTTTGGTGAAATGGCTGTGAAGAGAGGAGAAAATAGGTATATTACATGTTGCTACAATTGCAACTAGGTCCTTCAACATTTCAGCCCGAAGCAAGTCACTCCCTGCTGACAGAGCCGAAATGTACCGGTACACTTTCGTCTGTCACCGGTTACATGATGGCGCAGAGGCAAACCCGAGAGCATTTCTCTCGGTTTCGCCGCATTTTTACTAGTACACTTTCAGCCGAATTCACACCCGAGAGCAGCTTTCTCTCGGCTGATCGCAGTGGTTGTCTGGTACAATCAATGTTATCTTAGGTACACTTTGCCCAGACTTGTGTTTTTCGCGTCGTTTCGACTCTACTTCTCGCCGAACAACGCCAAAACCTTTTTAACTCTTTTAGAACTCCTTTTTAATCCTTCCAACATTATTGGAGTGAAAATTGGGACTTGTCCAATTATTTCTTTCGCGTACTTTAGTCAATTTGGCTAAAGTTCGATATTTATTACCGAGGTTTCGGTATGTTACAACGTTGGATAAGTAATCGAGGTTTAATATAGTGTTATAGATTTGTAGTGTTTGAACTTCAAAGCGAGAAGAAGACCTGAGATCTATCAATCAATCAACAAATACTGAGAATTGAGTTGCAAAAAGTGATTAAAATAATAGAAAATGAGAATTTGATGACACAATTTTGAATTTCTTTTACACAATCTATATGATCAGAAGTTTTTACTTCAATGCTCAATACTTTATAAGTGACAGTTCAAATAAAAACAATAAAGTGAAATTGATTAGTTAAACAACTTTACACTTACCTAACAATGAAGTAAAAGTGCAACCCATAGATAATCTCTTTATCTCGACTGCTTATTCGAATCCTTAGACCAGCTTTATTTTATTGTGAAATATACTCGGCTATGTCCACGTCGCTCCAGCTTAATATACTATGTCAAATAGTTGAGTAAGTACATAACAAGATAGAATGAAAAAGCACAACTTAAAGCACTAAATATTAAAAACCCATTCTAATTGCTTAAACAATAATAACTCAATTGATCATTTTTTTCTTATAATTGAATCATTACCTCAACTTTGTAGATTTGATCAATTGGAAAGCCAATAAATCCCCATCTGCCAACTAATGATGTTTGTCTTCCACTTGAGCCTTTCTTATTGGCAAGGTAAACCGTATCAAATTTTTCATACTCAATTAAAGTGATATTGGAGTCACATTTCCATAGGTATTTGTCTATAAATTGAGGGGGATGACTCAGGTTGAAAAGATATAACTATATTTGATTAGATACAATAATATTACAAACACATTAAAAGTTTAGATACTATATTTGGATAATTTTTAATTTTTATGCAGATAACTTATCCAAAAATACAAAATTCTAGATCAAAGTAAATAGAGATCCAGATCCAGATCCAGATCGAGAGAGGGGAAAATGAGACATGTATTTACCAGATTCTCATCCTTCTTTTAGTCCTTCTTCTTGTGCTCCTTAGACTGGGCTGCTTCTAATCTTTAAACGGAAACTGCTTCTGTGGGGCATGCTTCGGTCCATCGGAGCCTCTAGGGTTTTTGAGAGCGGACATCGCGGTGGTAGCGAAGTTCTCCGGTGAAAGGCGGAGGTAGACGAAAGAGAAGAGGCATCGTGCGTGCTCTCTTCTCTCTCTTTGATTATTAGGGTTTTGAGGAGGGAGATGATGAAGCGTAGTGTAGCATATCGAAAATTCGACAACAAGATCGGACTTTGGCCAAATTGACTAAAGTACGAAAATAAAATAGTTGGACATGTTCCAATTGCCATTCCAAATCTCTTGGAAAGGTTATAAGATGATCTAGAAGAGTTAAGAAGGTTTTGGCGTTGTTCGGCGCGAAGTAGAGTCGAAACAGCGCGAAAACACAAATCTGGAGCACCCGTCAGGTACGGCCACGGTGTACGTGGGTATAGCCATCACAGAGAGGAGGAGAGCTCTCGGGTTTGACGGTTTATGGCCCATGCAGGTACGGCCGGGTGTACGTAGGTATAGCCATCACTTGCAGAAGGGTGGAGCCCTCGGGTTTGATAATTTTATGGCCACGTGCAAGTACGGCCGGGTGTACATGTAGGTATAGCCATCGCACCCGAGAGGGGGAGAGCTCTCGGGTTTGATAGTTTTCTTTGGCCCATACCGGTACAGGTCACCCCATACCGGTATAGATGCTGCGAAACCGAGGGAAGCTGCTCTCGGGTTCTACGCCTGTAGCACCCATCTAGAGTCTGATTTCCCCGTAGGTATGGGATGGTCAACGACGGTTGTGAGCTGCGAAATAAATGAAGTAGAGGGGCTTTTTGGCTATTATTACAACATAATAAGCTCTCCCTTCACTCATTTCACAGCACACACACACTCACTCTCTTTTCTTACTTTCTCTCTCTAGAGGAGCTCTAGGGCAAGGAAGAAGAAGGAGAAGGAGTTGGAGAAGGTGGCTTGGAGCTTGTTGGAGGCTTCTTGGAGGATCTTGGGGCTCTCCTACAACAAGGGCTTGGGTTGAGCTTGCTACAAGAGGTAGGTTCTTGCAAGTTTAACCCTAGGGTTTCGGTTTTAGCTTGAGATGTGGAGTTTCTAGCTTGTTGCTAGTGTTAGAGGGCTTGTTTGGCCATGAACTCCATGAAAACTCATGAGAGCTTCATGAGCTCTAATGGTGGTTGGCTAGGGTTTGTTGTAAACCCCAAATAGATGGTTCTAATGGGTCAATGATGGTTTTAGAGAGCTTCTAGGTTGATCTAAAGCTATATTTTGCTTGTGAATGAGATCAAAACCCTAGGTTTGACACAGGGCATTGTTGGAGCACCCAAATTTGGGGCTTTTGAACATAGGGGTTCTTGGGTCAAATTGACCTTGTAGAAACCTAATTTGGGGTATTCCCGATGCGTGGGACAACTCCGTTTAATTAAACAAAAATCCGATATAGGGGCTACTATGTAAAATGGCCTGATTAGGTTCACTTTTAAACTGCAGGTTTTTACCTAGGCCCCGGTAGGTCGTGAAACTTCTTGGGCATCCTCACAAAATTATTTTAAGGTGGCCGGAATCATCGAATTCCCTTCTATGTCTGTTTTCGCCTTTTGAGCATATCCTATGTATAGTATATTCATGCATGATAGGGTAGAGGTTAATTATGCTATGGTTGAACTTCAATTATTGTTCTAGTATGAAAATGAACTTAGAGATTGTAATGGAACCATAGAGGCATGAGAATTAGAACCCTACTTGTGTGAATATAGAATGGACTTGATCTTAGTCAACAAAGGTGATATTGAACATAGAGACAAGATTGGCATTGAGACAACCTTAGTTAAACATAGTTTAACTTAGTGGCATTATGGCAAGAATGATATACATGATTAGGTAGAAAACCTAACATTGACAATGGCATGGTAACTAGTGGCTATGAATCCTCAATGTGAGGATTAGATCGATACTCTTGACAAGTCTTGGCTTGAGGGAGGTCGCTCCTCCTCAAGCGGTGAGTTCCGGAACAGTCACCTAGGGGATCGTGGCCCCGACGGACGGTCCCTCGGGTCTTGTAGGCTTGGAGCCTCCCCGTTCAGTGAGGAATTTTGGGTCTTGAGTTTGTTGGGGTTAACTATGCTAACCGGCAAGATTGGGTAATGAGCCAAGTAAAGTAAAGTAAAGTAAAGAATGGTAAAGAGCATGCATGCAAACATATCTAAATTCGATTATCTATCTATCTATCTGACTCTTTCTTGCAGGCATAGTATTAGCATATATAGTTTGGTTACTATTTCTTTTCCGTTGAAATACTTATGCCTGGATAGACCTAGTGGGTAAGTCGGCGGGGTCGGTTGCCGAGCCCACTGGGAACTTCGTTCTAGTTCTCACACCACTAACCCCACGGGTCCTAGCACGAGCGGGCGGCGGAGGGACCGGGGCAAGGGGTTAGCGCCATAGCTAGTGGCCACCGGAGCTTTGCATTAGTCATTTCCTTTTTGCTATACTTGTATCAACTTTATTTTGTTGAACTATAGATGTCAAGTTGTAAACAATTCAAGTAATTTTGGGAGATGACAATGTAAAAAAGAAATGATGTATCGAATGCTTAAAGAATGTAATAGATTAGTTTACTTGTATTTGGTTCAAATGTAATCAAGTTCATGTATGATTTATATTCTAGCTTAGTGCTTACTCTTCTGCTGTGTTGTTGTTGCTTACCTCCGTGTAAGCCTTGTATAATTGAAATTCTCTTTGATTGTCAAATTATACTTGTTGTTAGAAACCTTGGGCGGGCAGGGGAGGCCCTGTCCGTTCGGCGTCTGTTGACGTGGCCCGAACCCGACCAAATAGGCGGGTGGCGGGGCGTGACACGTAGAGAGATGGAAAAGGTGGAGGGATCGAAAAGGAGGCGGGGTGGAGATCGAAGCGGCAGGAGTGGGGGAGGGACCGAAGCGGCGGGGCAAGGATATGAAGTGGCGGGAATGGGGGAGCGATCGAAGAGGCGAGGGATCAAAGTGGGGATCGAAGCGGCGAGGGATAGAAGCGGTCGGGGCGAAGGAACCAATAGGATCTGAGGTGGCTTGATGACGTCGATTGAATTAGCGTGGATTAAGATAAATATGACACGTGGCAAAAAAAAAAATGGGGATTAATAGAGTTTATATATATATATATATATATATATATATATATATATATATATATATATATATATATATATATATATATATATATATATATATATATATATATATATATATATATGCCTACAAATAGACGTAGAAGGAAGTTATTTGTTTTTTGGCGACTCGGAACCCACCTAGTGTGCGAATCCAAGGAAAGAAATGATCATCGGAGAAGCGAGGTGCTGTTGCCTCTTTCCTATCCGTACGGTAGCCGCAGCCACCCAAAAACGTTTGGCAAAATCCTCTACGAAAATTCGGGAAATCCGATTCCTAAACCACATAGAATTTGATTTCTAAATTCAATTTTCTCAAAATCCATCAAAATTTCCTCTTCTACAAACTACAATGAAAAATCCACCAAACGAATCCCAACAAGAAAATAATAAGATTATAATACAAACCACAATGTCGAAACGCCGAAAAAATCTTACTCGCGCGCATGCTCGATCTGCTCGTGAAACGACCCAAAAAATCTCCTCTTTATTTTTAATTTGTCCTTCTTCTTCTTCTTCTTTTCCCTCTTTTTTCTTTCCCCTCTCTCTTGCGTACGGGATGGAGGTGGAGGGAAGCTTCAAGAGCTCCCTGGCATCTTATAGTGGAATTCCACGAGGGCTCGTTTGTTTTGGTGTAAGTAGAGTGATGGTACTCAAGTTCCATCACTTTCGTTATTTATTTTGGTGTACTTTTGTTATTTATTTTGGTGTAAGTAAAAAATATAATTTAACTAAGCCCACTCTACATACTTTTGACTTTCTCCTCTAAAGTGCCGAACTCGACTTCCACCACATTCAACCTCCTCTAAAAAATTTATTAAACAGTAAAATCTAAACTTTACTTTCTTTATAATGGATTAGAATTACCTTATTTAATTATAATAAATTAGGATTACCTTTAAATAATAATAAAAAATTTAATTATATAATAGGTTAAATTTTATAGTGGTAAATTTACTACTATATTTAGGAAATAATGAGATTCACTTACTTACATCAAAACAAACAACAAAACTTAGAAAACTAATTTTACCAGCACCAAGTTACATCGAAACAAACATAAGAAGTAATTAAATTTAACTTTCAAACTGTATGAGTTGCGTTAAAACAAATAAAAAAAAATAACCATACTTCAGAAAAACTGAAACACTACTACACTTGACTTATATTGGATCTACACTTTCGTCAATCCAAATGCCCCCTAAGGTGAGAAAATGCTAAAAAGTCCCCAACCATTCAAGTTTCTCACTTTAAGCTAATTCTGATGTGATACGTCTAATTGAAGTCTTTCTGAATATCCATTTGTGCACAAATTTGATAGTCAAATTCAAATAAAGTTAATCAGAAAAATGTAATCTTACTTTTTTAGTTTTGAATCATTTTAGGCCACCTAAAGCTCAATAGATTAAAATGTTTAGCAGTTGCACTCGAGCTTCGTTTCCACTTCTCGTGCATCCAAATGACATGAAACTTTAAATCCAACCTCAGAAACATAATTTCGATAAATTTTCAAATTTTCAGAATTTTTTGCCAGTGTCAATTTTTCAACATGAGTATAAGCCCTGTTCCGATAAATTTTTTTCAAATCTTCCTTTTTCTTTCCCATGTAACCACAAATTATTTCAAAATTCTCTTTTACTCCTCTAAGTCCAATAATAATAGTATTTCATATTATTTTTATTTACACTTGATTATTAAAAATTCGGTTTACTACAATAAAATATATTTCATATTATTTTTATTTACACTTGATTATTTTTTTTTAATACTATCTAGATCAAGATTAATAACTCTGATTTTAAATTGAAGTACGCAATCTTCTGTTTAAAGGTGACCGTGCATCAGGTCGGATCTGGATAGTTGATTTACTATACTTGTATCCTAAAAGGAAATGGATTGAAAAATAAATAATACCCTCTCCATTAATTTCAAATCGGGTTCGAATCTAGATACTTAAGTTAATAATATACCCATCGGATCTATTTGAGCGAGTTTGGGTAGTGACTACCCGTATACTATCTGCTTAGGACCGGGAATGGATCAAGTACAGATCGGGTCTAGATCGGATATGAATACCTATATGCATATATTTTTTATAAATTTTATTAAACAGTCTATGAGCAAATTATATACCTCTTATTACAAAAAACTAGCATTTTAATTAGTTGTATCTGACGATCTAAATGGCAACCTAAGAGGGGGGGGTGAATTAGGTTTCTAAAATAAATCGTCAATAATCAAGTAAATTAAAGAAACCCGAAACAATCAACAAAGTGATACTCAAGGAAATGCAAACTCAAAGAGCACACGGTCGATTTGTTTCGAGGTTCGGCACTTTGCCTACGTCCCCGCCAACTTCTCAACACAAGAGAATGTTGGATCTCCACTAGATGATGCTTTTGCAGACAAGCATCAAGCCTTCACACCAACACCTTCTTCTTATCAAGCTTCAAGACTTTGCCTCTCTCTCCTTTTACAAGAATAAATCTCACTACAAATTTCACTCAAGTTGAGAGAGAGAATAGAGAGCTAAGAGTATTGAAACTGCTGAAGGTTTTAAGCTCAAACTGAATTACTGGAAGAAACTGGGAAACACCATAGAGTCATCTATTCATTGTCACGCCCCGGGTCATTTTAGAGTATAAAAACAGCGGAATTTTTTTTTTTTATAAACCTTGACCCCAAGGACATGTCGGACACACAAATACAGAGAGACCACTGTACACACGGACAGAGTCACCCCTGTATTTGCACGGCATCGCACAAGTACATAGAGTCTGAAAAATAGCCAAACAACCACAACCAAGTGTACAGATATAATTACAATCAATATACACATCCAAACACCATTCACCACAGGTTATCCATAATTATTCATTCATAAATCCATATCTATCAGTTGAAATGTTTCCTACTCAGAAACTGGTTTTGAAATGCTAAGTTATAAAATCCACGATAAAATCTTTTAAAAACTATTTCCCACAAGGAAACCTTTTCTTTCTTTAAAACGCTACCACGAGGGGTAAAAAACCGTTTTGTAACATAAATCCAAAACCATTATGAAAACCCAATATTACTTGATATCCCAAAGTATAAGTAGAGAACATGAACCATATAAATGTCTAAGTCGTAAACAAAGTAAACAGGAAGGGTAAAGGAATAACCGACAAAGGGACGGAGCTATGTCGCGAACTAGACTCGCTCCTCACCGTCCCGCTAACCCACTGCAATGTCACACGAAAAAGAAGGCGAGGGTGAGAACATGTAAACATGTCTCCCCCTTCCCGTGGATACCTCGCGGAGATAGACACAAGAGGAGATAATAGTAGTACAGTAGCTATGATAAACAAGTAAATGGAGAGAGATATATAGATATGAAACAACAGCTACTGTAAGTATGCGTCAACAGGTATAGAAGCTCAAGAGTACCCAATCTGAACCAATGCTCTCTTGGTCTGCGCCGCGGACCTCAAGCCAATGCCCACTTTCTCTACAATGCATCCAACCCCGTAAAGCTCCGGGCTCACGGGTCGAACCTCTGCGACCACTTTTAGGAAAAGAACACCCCTTGCGGTGGATCGGACCGGCGGTGTTCGTGACGTGCGGCAGTATCGGGCGATTAATGCAATTATGCTCAATTATTAACCATCGGCAACTAGCGACAATCCCGCCCCCGGGGCCCATCGACCACGCGGGTCGTCAAGTAACCAGAAGAACCAACCAGGTACCAAGTACTGAGTGTGACTGACCAAATAGGTCCCAAGTACAGAAAGTGTCACGCCCCGGGTTGCATATTCACCGGGCGCGCCGACAAATCCGCCGTATACAAAAGAATTTCTTTTGTATACGAAGCGTAGCCGTACCTGTAATAACATACAATGCCACAAACAGTAGCATAGAGCTGAAATAAACTATAAACAAACAGGTAGGAAAAACAACCACTTAATATACATACAATCACAGATACAGAGTAACACTACTCGCTTCAGCGAGTTCAACTGTATGTACAAAAGTGTCAAAAACCAAAAACTGTCACTACCTGCAGGAGGGTCCTCTAACTCGGCACTCGACGGGGAAGGGCTCTAGCTCGCGACGCCCTGCCTCGTCAGGCTCGAGACGGAGCGGCGGCGCAGCGAAGGCCTGCAACAACGGTGGAAGAAAGAGGCGTGAGAACTACTATAAAAACAAGTAGTCCTCGGTGGGTACCGCCTAAACACATCGGTCCACCCACTAAGTCTACGGGGTAAGCAAGAAAGTAAAAGAAGGCGGAAACACTCGACTAACAAGCCCTATACTATCTGCTCTAAACCACTTTACGTAGAACAAGTAAAAGTGACCCAATCTTACGAGGGCAAGCACCGTCCGCACTTTGTCGAAGCAACACTACAACTACCCCAGAGGTAGCTAGCGGAGAGCAACCCACAACGAGGGCGCAGCGACACCAACGCGAAAGCACTAAGCCAGACTCCGGAGCGGCACTCGTCGGCGCGAGCCAACCGAGTATGCAAGCGTATCTCTGTCGAGCTCAATCGGCTCTCACGGGCATAGTCAAGTACACGGCTCCAAGAACTAACACACCACGTGCCCTTGGCACAAGCTAACCACACGCTGGGTCCCCGTCAAACCCCAGACGGTGCCGAGCAACCCGGCACGACAAGACTCTGGTGAAAAGTAAGCTCGGCATCCCCAGCGCGAGCGTAAAAGCAACTACACTACCCGTGTATCCATCGCACCCACGCGGCGATGATACGGCACAGAACGGCTCCTAGAGCTAAATCTGGTAGTGTAGGCTAATGACGATCCAAAACGTGGTTTTCTCCTAAGTCAAAACCATAGTCCAACATGTATAAAACTAAGTACTTGTGTTGAGGCATAAAATATACATATAAATATATATATATATATACATATATATATACATATATATATATATATGTATGTATATATATATATATATATATATATATATATATATATATATATATATATATATATATATATATATGTATATATATATATATATATATATATATATATATATATATATATATATATACATACATATATGTATATATATACATACATATATGTATATATATATGCATACATATATATATATATACATATACACACACTTATACATATATATATATATATATATATACATACATATATATATATATATATATATATATATATATATATATATATATATATATATATATATATATATATATAATATAAACAAAAAATAAATAAATAGAAAAAAAGAGCATGGTGTACGAGATGGTCCATGCACTAGGTGCATGGACAAAAATCGGATCCAATTACCCTCGCTTTTGGGTGCACGATCTAAACCCACATCCCGTCACCCCACTACACACATAATTAACCACCCACATCCCATCATCCCACTACACATGACCAACCACCCATCCCACAACCCATCATCACACGATCAAAAAAAAAAAGAGAGGGAGGAGAGATATCATTTAAACCCACTTGAAATAAAAAACAGATAGTCTTTTAGATCTCCAAAAACCTTCCACAAAAAAATCCTATTCCCTAATTGCTCTGTTCACGGAAGAAGAAAAAAGAGGTAATTAGTCCCCCAATGCAAAATCATCAAAGTAATAGGCTTTCTCTCTCTCTCTCGTAAAAAAAAAAAAAAAAAAAAAAAAAAAAAAAAAAGAAGAGAAACGGTTTCTCTTCTCTCTCTCTCTCTCTCTCCTCCGTCACGGAGCCCACGGCTCGCGAGGCCCTCGGCCGCCGCGGCTCATCTGCCGCCGCGCCGCTCGAGCCGCAACGCCGCGCCACACCGAGCCGCGCCGCCGCGCCACAGAGCCCCGCCGCCGCGTCGCCCTCGGCGACCCTCGGCTCGCACCGCGCCTCGACCCCGTCGCCTCTCTCTTTTCTCTACGATTGGTGAAGCCGAGCGCCACCTCCTCCTCCCTCGCGGCGATCTCCATCTCCTCCACCGATCTCCTCCTCCTCTCGGATCCGGCGAGAGATGGACGGCGCCGCCGCCTCCTCCTCCTCGATCGCCGCCACCGCCACGATCCATGTGCCATATCGGCACCTCAACGAGGCGGAGCTCGAGCTCATGCGCTTCGACGGGGAGCCCAACGGCGAAACCGAAGTGGCGCCGCCCTCCCGGGCCTTCCACGTGCCCCGTCGTCCCCATCGTCGTCCTCGCCGCCGAGCGCACCCGCCATGGCGGCCGGGAGCTCGGCGCGCCTTCATCGAGCCCGCCGCCCTTGAAACTCAATGCGCCGCCGCCCTCGTGCCCGCCGCGCCCGTCGAGCTCGGCGCGCCTTCATCGAGCCGCCGCCGCCCGAAACTCAATGCGCCGCGCCGCCCTCATTGCGCGCCGCGCCGCTCCGTCGAGCTCGGCGCGCCTTCATCGAGCCCGCTACCCCGTCGAGCAGGCGCCACGGCTCGGCCGCTCAGTCAAGCCGTCGTCCGGCTCCGTCAAGCCGCCGTCCGCGCGCGCTCCGTCGAGCCCGCCGCCCCAGCCGCCGCGCCGCTCCGTCGAGCCCGTCCGCCTTCACCGCGCGGGACCCGCTGTGGCGTGCCTTGACTCGGCCGCCGCGCCGCCTCGGGACCGGACGCCGCGGCTGCGCGGGACCCGCCGCCCTTGCCGCGCTCCGTCGAGCCGCGCCCGTCGCCGGCGCGAGCCTTGAAGCACGCGGCGCCTCGGCGAGCTGCGGAGCCGCGCCGCGCCGAGGACCGAGCCGCCTCGGTAGAGCTCGGCGCACCGCGCCACACCTCGCGCCTCGGCGCCTCGGTCGAGCTCTAGAGCCCGCCCGCGCCTTAAAGCCGCGCCTCCTTGAAGCCCTCGGCCAAGACTTGCGCCGCCGCCGCTGCGGAACCGTCGCCGTCTCGAAGCCCCCGGCCGCCTTGAAACTCACCCGCGTGAAGCCGCGCCCCGGCCGCCTCGGAGCCCGCGCGCACTCCGCGCTACGAAGCCCGCGCTTTGATGATCTCCTCGCATTGAGGCCGAGCCTTGAAGCTCGGCACCCGGCCGAGCCTAGAAGCTCACCGCGCTCTTGAAGTCCTCGCCAAGATCCGGAGCGCCGCCGTGAAGCTCGCCGCCTTTGGCCGAGCTCTGGAGCACGCCGTCGCATTGAGGCCGAGCCTTGAAGCTCGGCACCCTTGGAGCCCGTGCCCCTGAGGCTGAGCACAGAAGCTCACCGCGCTCTTGAAGTCCTCGGCCAAGATCTGGAGCGCCGCCGCCGTGAAGCTCGCCGCCTTTGGCCGAGCTCTGGAGCACGCCGTCGCATTGAGGCCGAGCCTTGAAGCTCGGCACCCTTGGAGCCCGTGCCCCTGAGGCTGAGCACAGAAGCTCGCCGCGCCCTTGAAGCCCTCCGTCATCCGCTTGGCTCTGCACCGGCGACCAAGATCTGCCCGCCACCTGCTCGATGAATTCCTTAAGAGAGACGTCGACGATAAAGCTAAAAGAGAAGGAGCGGTGCTCCTCTCTAAAAGCCACTCCGACAAATCCGACGACGGCCGAGCGTGGTGCTTCGCCACCCTCTCGGCTCCGATCCGATAGAGACGAAGACCGCCCGCCAAGTGCTCGACGGTGGATCCGAGAGAAAGAGAGGTGCTCTCCTCTCAAATGAAGTCAAACGAAGCACGCCCACCAAGTGCTCGACGGCGAAATTGAGAGAGAGAGCGATGCTCTCCTCTCAAATGAAGTCAAATAAAGCATGCCCACCAATTACCCGACAAAATGCATAAGACGGCGAAGTTAAAGTGAAGAGAGCGATGCTCCTCTCAAATACCAAAAGAGAAAGAGAGATCATTTTACTTCCAAATTAAAAGAGAGAGAGGAAGCTTTTGAACTCTTTAATTCTATTGAATTCATCAGTTTAATTAAGTTATATTAGATTGAGACTTAATCATATTGAGCGAATTCTATTATGAATTAGAATTTGCAAATAAGAGAAACCATACGTTCATTTAAATCTCAATTCGAGTTCAAAGAGAACATGGACTTAATTCATATTGGCTCAAATTAAGCTCATTCATATAGACCTAACCCATATCATAAACCAATACTATTTAACCCATTAACCCATTAACCCAAATACCCAATAACCCAATATCCATTTAACCCAATAACCCATATATCCATTTAACCATTAACCCATTCCAAACCAATACCCATTTAATCCAATACCCATTTAACCCAAAATCCATTTACCCAAAAAGGCCCAATATCAAAGCCCACCTCGAAATTAAACCCATGAACCATAAATCTGTACACCAGGTCCATGAACCCATGAACCATAAATCTGTACACCAGGTCCATGAACCATGAACCATGAACCTGTACACCCGGTCCATGAACCATGAACCATAAACCTGTACACCCGGTCCATGAACCATGAACCATAAATCCATACACCAGGTCCATGAATCATGAACCATAAACTTATGAATCAAGTTCATGAACCGGAGCCATGGACCATAAATCCATACACCAAGTCCATGAATCATGAACCATAAACCCATACACCAAGTTCATGAATCATGAACCAAAATCATGGACCAACCCATACACCGAGTCCACAACCCATGAACCTATATTCATGAACCATAAACCTATGAACCAATGTTCATGAACCATAAACTTATGAACCTAAGTTCATGAACCATAAACCTATGAACCCAAGTTCATAAACCATAAACCTATGAACCTAAGTCCATATATCATAAACCAAACCAAATTCATGAACCAAATCAAGTTCATGAACCAAATCTCAAATACCCAATACCATAAACCTTATAATCCAAATTCCAATATCGACCGAAACGTCGTTAAACTAATCCTAAGTCTAAAACCTCGACCGAAACGTCGTTAAACTAAACCCAAGTTCAACCCCGACTGAAATGTCGTTAAACCAAAACCCCCAATCGACCGAAACGTCGTTAAACTAAACCTAAACCAAAACTCCGACCGAAACGTCATTAAACTAAACCTAAAACCCAAATCTTAGCCGACCGAAATGTCGCTAAGCTAAATCCAAACCTAATATCGACCGAAATGTCATTAAACTAAACCCAATTTCGACCGAAATGTCGCTAAGCTAAATCCAAACCCAATTTCGACCGAAATGTCGTTAAACTAAAACCAAATCTCAACTGACCGAAATGTCGTTAAACTAAACCCAAACCCATTTTTCACAAATCATCTGATCCTCTAGCATATAAAACTAGAGCCAAATCACAACCATATTCGATCAAATTCTAATTATATGCTTAGAATTGATCAAACCATGTAATCAAATTAAACTTGTTGGACTTTAATACATTTGCTCGAGTTCAAACAAACGAAGTTAAATTAGATTCCAATACATATACTTGGAGTTTAATTTAAATTTGACTAATCCTAATACATATAATTAGGATTTAGTTAATATTTCATCTTAAGATGAATCAAAATCAAATGTGATTAAACTCTAATACATAAACTTAGAGCCTAATTATATCAGACTCTAAAAATATAAAATTAGAGTCTAATTCAAATTTTTGAGCTAGTCCTAATACATACATGGGATTACAGCTCAAATCAAACTCTATTGGACTTTATCATATAAAGTTAAAGTTCAATAAACCAAATCAAACTCTAATACATATAATTAGAGTTTAATTTGAATCAGATTCGATTAAATCCCAATACATATACAGGGAATTTAATCAATCTTTCATCTTAGGGTGAACTATGTTGAGCTCCAAAATATATAGAGCCCAACAAAATTAATTTGAGCATCTTGGAACATATAACTAAGATGCACTTTTCTTTTCTTTTATGCTCCATTCTTGTACACCGAGGGTATGCCCTTGGTTAAAGCCATGTAATTGAGCAATAAATTATAAATTTTCTTTTTGTCCAATTCCAGTTCATCTTCAGCATTTCAAAGGTCTCTTAATCGAAGGTACCCTAACATTTATGGGGGTAATTAACAATAGACGCTTGCGTTTATTGGAAGCCATGGATCCGCAATACCTGATAAACATATATATACATATACTTAATCTGAATCATGAATACTACCCCACGGGAATTCAAGATAAATTTCACCGTGCGAGGTACGTCATTCGTGGTGGCAGACAACTTGCTAAGCATGCTCCAAGGTTCAGATATTCATATCGATTCCAGGCATTCAAGCTATCACATATTAGCATACTTAAACGAAACCGGAGTCTATACATGTTGACTATTTAAGCTTAGGAATATCCCGATGTAAACCCACCTCGATAGCAATCTCCTGGCAGCGAAGGGAGTGATCCAGGTCAAGGTGATCCTTCGCTGATCCGCCGAGGTCCGAAGTCTCCCGCTGCGAAGAGGCAAAAGCACGATTTCACGAAATCTGCCGGAAAACAGCGGCTGAGAAAAGCTTAAAGTTAACTAAGCTAACCTTATCCAAATTCAGCGAGTAAGGTCTCGAAATCTTCGTCTCGCAGTCAAGAATCCAACGGTCCAAGATTCGCTGGATTTCGCCACTCCTGCGCGGAGTACGAGCTGAAATACGAAACGTCGACGCTGAAATCCTGCAGATTCAAAGATTTCGATTCTCGCGCAAACAGCGGCTCAGTAATTAAGGGTTCCGACAGGGCAAACCTTGTCCAAATCCGGCAAGTAAGGTGTCGTTGGAATCGTCTCGCAGTCGCGGATCCAATGCCCCAAATTTCGTCGCGTTTCGACCCTCCTACACAGAGATATAGTCAAAACTCCACGGGTCGACGGTGCTGCCAGCAGCAGTTCGAAAATTCAGGAAATAGATGCAACGGAGGGAAACTTGATGGGCTACTCACCTCGAAACAAGCCCTAGAACCGTCGCTTAGTCGAGGTCGGTGATCCCGCACGCACGATAGGCCCCCTCGCAGCGTCTCGTCGTCGAAAACCTCCTCGTCCGCGGCGCGGCGCGTCGGCGGCGAAACGGCCACCCGAGCCTCCTCCTCTCCTTGGCCGCTAGAGGAAGTTGAAGGAGAAGAAGAAGATCGACGAGCGGGGAAGGAGCTCCCTCCACTCCCCCTGCCCTATATAAGGCATGGGCTAAAGGTGAGAGGGGGACAAAGTGGCCAAAAAGTCAAACTGCACCATACCTCTGCTTTGTACCGGTACAAAACCCACTTGTACCGGTACAAACAGGCAACCCGAGAGCCTAACTGCGCAGGGCTATACCGGTATGGCCCTGGTGGCTATACCGGTATAGCAACCATTGCTGTACCGGTATAGCAACCAACTTTGTACCGGTACAGCTCACAGAAAAACCTACTATTTGCAGATTTTCGTGACACACGCTGCTCTCGCGTTCCCACGGGGCCCGTATGGCGTCCATTTGGCGCCAACGCGACTCGGACTTGTCCCGACACTCGTCGGAGCTGTCGACAAGCCTCAGGTGCAATTTTCCAGGTCTCCACATCCTCCCCCACTACAAAAGTTTCGCCCGCGAAACTCAAACGTACCTCAGCTCTGCTCGTCGAACAGGTAGGGATAGGCCTCCCTCATCGCCGTCTCTGGCTCCCAAGTCGCCTCCCGCTCCTCGTGATTACTCCACTGCACTTTGACATACGGTATGACCCGATTGCGCAATTCTTTCGCCTCGCGAGCAAGAATCCGCAACGGTCGCTCCTCGTATCGAAGGTCCTCGCCAAGCTCGAGTGGAGTGAAGTCAATCACGTGAGAGGGATCGAATACATACTTCCTCAATGCCGAGACGTGGAAGACGTCGTGGACGCCTGTAAGTCGTGGGGGTAGAGCAACCCTGTAAGCAACTGGCCCAACTCGCTCCAAGATCTCAAAAGGGCCAATGTAGCGTGGACTGAGCTTTCCACGCACTCCAAATCTGCGTATCCCCTTGGAGGGCGAGACTTTAAGAAATACATGATCTCCAATCTGAAACTCCAAGTCTCGTAGCTCCTCGCGGCTACGGGGCTGTCAAAAGGTGTCGTCGGACCACCTTCACCTTTTCCTCAGCCTCTAGCAAAATCTCAGGCCCAAGTGTCTTCCTTTCACCCACATCGCTCCAAAACAAAGGGGATCGGCATCTGCGTCCATACAACGCCTCAAACGGAGCCATCTGGATGCTCGCTTGATAGCTGTTGTTGTACGCAAACTCAACTAATCTCAAATGCTGATGCCATCCTCCTCCAAAATCCATGACGCACGCTCTCAGCATGTCCTCTAGCGTCTGTATGGTCCTCTCAGACTGACCATCCGTCTGTGGGTGAAACGCCGTGCTGAAGTGCAGCTGTGTACCCAAGGCTGTCTGTAGGCTCCTCCAGAAATGTGATACAAACCTCGGGTCCCCGTCTCGAAACAATCGACACCGGCACGCCATGCGGCCCTAACAATCTCATCCAGGTATAGCTGCGCGAGTCTCTCCCTGGACCAGGTGGTCTGAACTGGTAGGAAGTGGGCAGACTTGGTCAATCTGTCCACTATCACCCAAATGGCATCGAAACCACCCTGTGCTCTAGGTAAACCCACGACAAAGTCCATCGTGATCTGCTCCCATTTCCACTCGGGCACCGCGGACTCGAAGCTTGCCGCCAGGCACCGATGCTTTGCCTTCACCTGTTGGCAAGTCAAACACTGAGCCACATATCTGCCAATGTCTCTTTTCATTCCATTCCACCAGAACTGTGCTTTCAAGTCCTTATACATTTTAGTTCCACCAGGATGTACTGTATAAGGAGAACAGTGAGCCTCTCTCAAGATGTCTGCTCGGATCTCTGAATCCACGGGTACACTCGCCGGTCCTCGTACCTCGCATCCCGAACCGTCCACCGTGTGAAACCCTCTCGCCCGTCCCCTCTCCAATCGCTCTCTAATCCTCAACAAGTGTGGGTCTCCACTCTGTTTCTCTCGGATCCTATCCAACAGAATGGGCTGCAAAACCATAGACATTAGTATTGCAGTAGACCCAGGGGACACAACCTCTAAACTCAACCGCTGTAGCTCCTCAAGTAACGGCCTCTGCTGCGTGAGCATCAAACACGAGCCCTGCACTGCCTTCCTGCTCAACGCATCTGCCACCACATTCGCCTTGCCGGGATGATACTGGATACTAATATCATAGTCCTTCAGTAGCTCCAACCACCGGCGCTGTCTGAGGTTCAACTCCTTTTGGGTGAACAGATACTTGAGACTTTTATGATCAGTAAAAATCTCACAGTGCTCGCCATACAAATAATGCCGCCACAACTTCAAAGCAAAAACCACTGCGGCCAGCTCTAAGTCATGCGTAGGGTAATTCTTCTCGTAATCCTTTAACTGCCGTGAAGCATAAGCAATTACCCTACCATGCTGCATCAACACACAACCCAGGCCACTGTGTGATGCATCACTGTAGATCACATATCCTTCCCCCATAACTGGAAGGGCAAGGATAGGAGCTGACATCAACCGCTGTCGCAACTCATCGAAGCTCCTCTGACAGTCCTCACTCCAGGTGAACTTAATTCCTTTACGAGTCAATCGAGTGAGGGGTGTGGAAAGCTTCGCAAAGCCTTCCACAAACCGACGGTAATATCCAGCTAATCCAATGAAGCTCCGCACCTCAGTCGCCGTCGTCGGCCTAGGCCAATCCCGAATAGCCTCAATCTTCCTCGGGTCTACTGCCACTCCATCTGCAGAAATCACGTGGCCCAAGAAAGTAACCTCCCGCAACCAGAACTCGCACTTCTTTAACTTGGCATACAACTCCTTCTCTCTCAGGAGCTGTAGCACTATCCTCAAGTGCTCCTCGTGCTCGGCGTCGCTACGGGAGTATATCAGAATGTCGTCGATGAAGACTACCACAAACCTGTCCAAGTACGGCTTAAACACCCCGTTGATCAGATCCATGAACGCGGCAGGGCATTCGTCAATCCAAAAGGCATCACCGTAAACTCGTAATGCCCGTACCGAGTCCTAAAAGCCGTCTTGAAACATCCTCGGCCCTCACCCTCAGCTGGTGGTAACCTGACTGGAGATCAATCTTCGAGAAGACACAAGATCCTTGCAGCTGATCAAACAGATCATCGATGCGCGGCAACGGATACTTGTTCTTGATGGTCACTTTATTCAACTCCCGGTAATCCACACATAACCTAAGTGAACCATCCTTCTTCTTTACAAATAACACCGGCGCTCCCCAAGGCGATACACTGGGTCTCACGTACACTTTATCCATCAAATCCTGAAGCTGCGCCTTTAACTCTCTCAGCTCTGCAGGTGCCATCCTGTAAGGTACCTTCGAGATTGGTGCAGTTCCCGGGACTACATCAATCACAAACTCGATCTCCCTCTCCGGCGGCATAGTCGTCGTCTCAGGGGGAAATACATCTGGGAACTCGCGAACCACATGAATATCCTCGAGTCTCGGTGCCGCCGTAGGTACCTCTGCAACTGTCGCTAGAAATGCAACACATCCTCTACTCATCAGCTGTCGAGCTCTCGCTGAGGAAATCCACGCGGCAAACATCGTGCTCCTACAGCCTCTGAAAGTGAACACCTCCTGGCCTGGCTCGCGGAGCGTCACCGTCCTCTCTCCGCAGTCGATCGTCGCGTAGTACCGCGTCAGCCAATCCATGCCAAGCACAATGTCGAGTCGTGCAACCGCCCCAACACTAACAAGTGCGGGCAAAATCCACAAGTCTAGCTGCACTGGACACGACCTACAACACTCTACAACCCGTACTACATGGTCGGGAACCTGAATCTCCCGGGTCTGAGGCAACAACCCTAACTCTAGACCATGTAATAATGCAAATGCTCGACTAATAAAAGAATGCGATGAGCCGGTATCAAATAAAGTGCGTGCTCTAGTACCAGAAAGTAAAGTGATACCTGCCACCACACGGTCCGTCGAAGAGTCCTCCACCCGAGCCGCATATACTCGCCTGGGAGCTCGTGCGTTGCTCGTCTGTCGCGCACGAACGCCTATCCTCACGACGGTGGCTCGACGGTGTCCCGTACGATTCTTTGGGATCCGGTGCGGCGATCTTGTCGATGGTGCGCGACGATGCCGATCTCGGGCAGTGCCCTAAAGTGTCTGTTGTCCACATCCAAAACACCGCCCTCCCGCCGCTCACCTGTCGGGCCGCGTGCGGTCCTCCGCGAGATCACGCCTGCCGAGTCCTCGGTGGCTGGCCCCGCGGACGGGTGTCCCTGAAACGCTGACGCCCCGAAGACCCCCGACCCTGAAAACGTGGTCGCGAAGGGCTAGGCGGACGCCTGCTACTCGACGGCCCTCCGTCGTCTGGAGCGGGGCGCTTCGTCCCGACTCGGTCCGGCCCCCGAATCCTCTCTCGAAGTGTCGTCTCACCTCTCCTCAAACGGTGCTCGCTCGATAGACGCATCCGGGGTCCTCGACCTCCGCGCCCTAACGAACACGTACGAATCGGCCTCAAGCCACGCTCGAATAGATATACCCGGTGTGCCTTCTCTCTTGCGTACGGCACACGGTTCGGGAGCCGCGAAAACTCCCGAACGTACTCTGAACCGTGCGATCCCTCGCCGGACCTTCTTCAAATCTTCCTCAATCCCCTGCTTCACACTGTCTGGAAAATCTGTTCGGCTCAGCATCCCGCAACACTCGTCCCAACTCGTCTGCGACGTCACAACTCCCTGGGCGCGCCTCCTCCCCGTCCACTCGCCTCCGTGCGTCTCCAACTAAACGGTGGACCCCAAATGAACCTCGGTCCCGATCCTCCAGACGAACATGTCCTCAAATATCCTTTCCATCGCGCGGATCCAACTCTCCAATACCCAAGGCTCGGCGCACACCCCGTCAAACATCGGTGGGTCGAGGCGGCGAAACGAAACAATAGCTCGGTCACCCGCTCTGCTCGCTTCCGCGATCGGCGATCCGATCCTCTAGCCGCTCGGTGCCGGAGGTATCTCTATTTGGTGGGAGTACGGCGATGGCGGGTGCGATGGGTGGAGTAGGGGATGGCGGAGTAGGCTGGGCTGGTGCCCCGGACGATGTACTCGATGATGCCACTAGCCTCTCGCACATCGCCCGTAAAACGAGCCTGTCGCCTCGTCGCCTCTGTCGGTGCGGCTATCCGGGCGCTCAACTCGACGGGCACTCGTCTCGTGTCGAGTGCTCGGCTCCACCACGGGAGGTACACCCGTCTCGGGTCGGGTGCCCCGATCCATCCGCTCCGATATCCGGGGGTGGTAGTGGTGGTAGTGGTGGCGGGGCGCGGCCCCGTAGCGGCGGTCGTCCTTCGCGAAGCGGCATAGCCGCACACATAGAAACAAGATCGGATACAAAAACACTCGACCCAATCATCGAAAGTCTCGAAGGCGGTCCTCGTTTCTCGAAATTATGTCGTCTCACCAACATAATTTCTCCGGACCGAAACAGACACTCCTTCAGTCCCTCACTCCACTCTAGGATGAGTTAGAACAATCAATCAATGACTTTCGCGTTAAATCACGCCTCTCACGTCAAGCTTTCCTAAGGTTAACCAGCTTAGGTTTTCTAAGTCCCAACGACCTAATACTAAGCTCGATACCAACTTAACTGGCACGCCCGGGTTGCATATTCACCGGCGCGCGACAAATCCGCCGTATACAAAAGAATTTCTTTTGTATACGAAGCGTAGCCGTACCTGTAATAACATACAATGCCACAAACAGTAGCATAGAGCTGAAATAAACTATAAACAAACAGGTAGGAAAAACAACCACTTAATATACATACAATCACAGATACAGAGTAACACTACTCGCTTCAGCGAGTTCAACTGTATGTACAAAAGTGTCAAAAACCAAAAACTGTCGCTACCTGCAGGAGGGTCCTCTAACTCGGCACTCGACGGGGAAGGGCTCTAGCTCGCGACGCCCTTGCCTCGAGCCGGCTCAGACGGAGCAGCAGCCGCAACAGAAGGCCCTGCAACAACGGTGGAAGAAAGAGGGCGTGAGAACTACTATAAAAACAAGTAGTCCTCAGTGGGTACCGCCCTAAACACATCGGTCCACCCACTAAGTCTACAGGGTAAGCAAGAAAGTAAAAGAAGCCGGAAACACTCGACAGCTAACAAGCCCTATACTATCCTGCTCTAAACCACTTTCTGTAGAACAAGTAAAAGCTGACCCAATCTTACGAGGAACTGTGAAAGCACCCGTCCCGCCTGTCGAAGCAACACTACAACTACCCCAGAGGTAGCTAGCGGAGAGCAACCCACAACGAGGGCGCAGCGACACCAACGCGAAAGCACTAAGCCAGACTCCGGAGCGGCACTCGTCGGCGCGAGCCAACCGAGTATGCAAGCGTATCTCTGTCGAGCTCAATCTGGCTCTCACAGGCATAGTCAAGTTGTAACATACTGGACTTGCGCAAATTGCGGAGTTCGAGTATTCGACGTGAGTTCGGAGCTTTTCCAGATTTTCTGGAGGGTCGTTGACTATGTTCCGGCCTAGAGCACGTGTACCGAGGCTAGCGGATGAATCCTAAGCACTAAAGTCCAAAAAGTTGGATTTTAGGTTGCTCTCGGATTGAGGTCTGGAGGGTCTGTACCGGTACAGAAATTGTTGCTATACTGGTACAGAAATTGTTGCTATACCGGTACAGGATGGATTCTGTACCGGTATGGGAGAGTGGATGGACGCCAACCCGAGCCTCGGGTTTGGCTGTTTCGCAGGGTCTATACCGGTATGGGATGGCTTGTACCGGTACAACCTGGCAGTTTCGAGCAGTTTAAACTGCAGGGGTGTATTAGCATATTGTTGCTTCTATTAGGTTATCCCTTCACCCTAGGGCTCCATTTGAGCACCCCCTTTGCAGCAAGAAGGTAGGAGGAGCTTCTCTCTCTACTCTCTTGTGTTTTCTAGGGTTTTGGGTTGATTTTTGGAGGATTAAAACCCTCTCCTTGCTCTCTTTTGCTTGTTAGAGCCTCTACCACCATTGTTGGAGCTTGGAGCTTGCTTTTTGGAGCTTTGTGGAGGATCAAGCTTCAAGCCTAGGGCTTTTTGAGCTTGGATTAGAGCTTCTTAGAGGTATGTGAGTGATCTCTTTCCTCTAGTTTCGATTTTTGTGGGTTTTTGTGAGATGAAACCCTAGAATGGGATTCTAGGGTTAGGATTTGGGGATTTTCGATTGAGGGCCTTTGGGACCTAATTGATGAGTTTAGAACTTTGATTTAGGTTGGATTAGAAGGACTCTAACTCCCATTTGGAGATCAAGAGCACTTTCTTCGCATTCGGTGAGTTTTCTTCACCCTTTAGTAGAGTTTCTTATTGTTTGAACTCAAGACTCATCTTTTGAGTTTGTAATTCCTATGGCATGCCTTGTAGGGTGCTAGGAGTAGGAATCGAAGCTTAGTTAGCGATTCGGATCGGCGATTTTCGCACTCGGTGGGTTTGGCTTCATGAGCATAGGAGCAAATGGCTCCTAAGTGCTTAGTTGGTTTGGTTTAATTATTTTGAATGCATATTCATGCTAAATAGATTTATTATGAATTTTGAATCACTTAAAATGCATGCCTTATGTATGATAAAATATTCACTCTATATAGTAGAGCTATTTGGGTTAAACTGCATGCATGTGGGGGTGGTTCTTGGGGGCGCCTGGGAGTGTGCCATTTATGGTGATTTTAGCTTTGCTAATGTTAATTGTGAACAATAAATACATGTTGGGACTTAGAAACCTTAAGTGTCATAAAGCGGCACTTAACATAGAAAACTATGAAACTGCAACATAGAGACTTGACATAGGCCACTTAACATATACTATATTCCATGTTAGAGACATGATGACATAGAGATAGGCCTTTTGGACAATTGTACATTTCATGTTAGAGACATGATGATTTGGGACTTGTGACGAGTTTTGTGACTTTTGCCATTGTGCTCATTCGCACATGCTTGTGAGGGTAGCTCCCTACAAGCCGGCACTCCGGAGTTGGCCAACGCGTTTCTTGTATTCGCCGTGGGACAGTCTCATTCCTAGGGTGGGAATGTTGGCTACTACGGGGCCATTAGGCTCGGCATTTGGGCTAGGCAGCCTTCGGGTGGGCATCGGCCATATCGCCTTCGGGTCGGGTATAAGGGTATTTAAACTTAATGTAGTTTAAAGATAACTGTGGACTTGACTAGAATAGTGAACTTGAGTACTTTACTATCACTCGTGGACAATATGGGATTGGATCGGAATAGTAAACTTTAACTCTTTACTATTAATTTGTGAACATTGCTCTAGTTATGGTACTTTCTATTCATGCTTAGAATAGCTTACTTATGCAAATACATGCTAAGTAGAGATATTATGTTTAGTAGTTTACATGTTATTTACATGTTGCTTTATCGCTCATTGTCGCTTATACTTACTTGCTTAGTTTTGGGCCTAGTGGAGCATGCAACTGAAGTCAGTAATTGCCCACTGGGAACTATTAATTAATAGTTCTCACGCCCTCTTTTTTTAATGTGTTTCAGAGCCTTCGGCACCGGCGGAGGCAAGGGATCGTGGAAAGGGAACCGCTAGCTAGTTATCGCAGCTTTCCACCTTGTAGGGGTTTTTCTCTCTTTTTGTACTTTGGTGAGATTGAGAGAGTTTTGTATCCCTATGTAGAGACTACCCTGTACTTAGTTATTGTGGTGTTCGGATCTCTTTTTGTTGTACTCTCTTTATGGTTTATTTTAAAATTAGTGCTTTACTTTTAGTCTCTTCTTTATGCTTCCTTGTATAGAATTCTAGTTGTTATACTGCTCTGATACTTCTAGATTCTTTTTACTTGTTGGTTATTTATCGTTTTTGTTAGACGCCTTGTATGTTGTAGACACGGCGGTCCGCACGCGCCGGCGTTCCGCGGTCGGGCGATTACAATTGGTATCAGAGCCTAGGGTTGAGTCTTTTTGTGGACCTAGCAAACCTTAGGCAGGTTGGACTATAGGATATAGGCTCGTGAGAGACGAGGTCTATTTAACTTGTGAGCGAAAGTATTAAGATTGGGTATCTTGAATAACTCTAGTAAGTAGAGTTGAATCGAAGTGTATAACTTCTAACGGAGGGTTACGTTGGCGGCCGACAACGTAACGTCGGAGTTAGTAGTAAATGACACTTCATTACTTTCGCATGATTTGGGTATTTATAGCATGAGCGGGGATGCGATTGCGTGAGCTTACTAACTTGCGCTTTTATGATGTTGTAGTGGTGATGCCGATAACTCGCTCGAAATCTGTTGGAGCGGACAATGCGGCAACTTTTGAGGAGGTCGAGGCCTCCGCTACCTCCGGATCCGGCGAGGTCCGTGAGTTGAGGGGCCAGTTGGCGGCCCTCACAGCTTTGGTGACACAGCAGGCGACAGCGGCACAGCGTCAGGAGGCGCGCATGAAGCGCATGGAGGACCTTCTACTGCAGCAGGCGGCTGCGAGGGGGGCTCAGACCCCTTCACCGCCAGCACCAGCCGAGGTTGACTTACCGCGGGCGCAGTCCCCCGCGGCCGGCTCACACCAGACGACACCGGCAGTTGAGCGCCGGGAGGAGGACCGGGACACCCCGCCAGTGAGAGCGTCGCCGGTGGCAGCGGCATTTCCAGTTATGGCTCAGGGAGCCGAGAGGGATCGACTCATGGCTCGCCTCAAGGAGTTCAGGAGGTGCAGCCCGAGGACCTTTGACGGAGAGAAGGTAGACCACTGGATCGTGGAAAAGTGGTTGATGCACATGGAGAACCGTTCGTGACACGTTCGTGGAGGAGCGGGACAGAGTGTGGCTCGCCACCCACCACTTGGACGGCGAGGCCTACGGTGGTGGATGGATCTTCAGAGAACCCCAAAGAGACTTAGCTTCTATTACTTGGACGAAGTTCAAGGAGCTACGTTGGCACACTACTTTCGACGGCGTCAAGAGCGAGATGGAGCGAGTTTGCGCGACACGACACGGGGACGGATCGGTAGCCGAGTACGAGAGAGAGTTTTCTCGAGCTTACGCATTGCGTGCCCTTCGTCGTGCGGGACGACGAGGATAAGGCCCGCATTTTCGAGCGTGGGCTGCGGCCGTCGATTTTCCGGTTCGTGCGGTCCTTCCGAGCTACGTACCGACGGGTGGTGAACCGCGCGCTCACCGTAGAGAGCGGCGCGGTCATGGTGCGAGAGAGACGCGAGGGTTTGGACAAGGGGAAGGGCAAGAGGCCCGCGGCCGAGGGTGCGAGCCAGACGCACTCTAGGAGGCCACCGAAGCATTCGAGATACCAGCAGCGCAGTCGTGGCGCACCGCCCCAGCGAGGAGGATCTGACCGACGCTGGCCTCCCCGGTGTGTGATCTGCGATGGTCCTCACCACCCGCCGCAGTTGTCCACGCGGGCGGCAGTGCTTCCGGTGGGCCGGGAGGGCCACATTCGTACCGAGTGCCCGAGAGGTTCTACACCGGCACCGTCTTACGCATCGGCACCGGCTCTACCGGCCACCGGTGGGCCCCGTCGACACGATGCATCGGGCGGCCGACCGTCAGCCGCGAGCGAGGGGTCACGACAGTGCGCCGAGTGGGCGCATGTACGCCGCGCAGACGAGGCGGCAGACAATTGAGGATGTGGTGGCGGTATCATTTTACTTGATGGCATTAGAGTACGTGCATTATTTGATCACTGCATCACATTCATTTATAGATCTAGTTTGCCGAGTTGCATGACATCCGGTTTGTTCCTTTACTACACCCTGGACGTATTGTTGTCCGACCACATTGTGGACGTGCGAGAGTATTGCCCCGATTGTCCTATTCGGGTAGGAGATTGGACCATGCGCGCGGATTTGCGAGTAGTGCGCAAGTTGGGGGATTTTGACGTGGTTTTGGGTATGGATTGGCTGACTAGATACTACGCCACTATCGATTGTGTTAATCGAACGGTTACTTTTAGAGAACCGGGTCAGAGTGAGGTGGTGTTTAGAGGATGTCAGAGTTCACTTTTTGCGATGTCGATCAGTTCGTCTCGAGCTAGGCAACTGATCAACCGTGGATGCGTAGCCTATTTGGCTAGTCTCGCATTGAGGGTGAGGATGATACCCCTAGGATTGAGGATATCCCGTAGTACGGGAGTTTCGGGACGTGTTTCCAGAGCTACCGGGCATGCCACCTGATAGGGAGATCGAGTTTGTGGTAGATCTCGTTTCCGGGATTACCCCAGTCTCGAAGGCACCCTATAGGATGGCACGGCAGAGTTAAAGGAGCTGAGGGCACAGTTACAGGATATGTTGGACAAGGGCTTCATTCGACCGAGTGTTTCACCTTGGGGAGCACCGGTTCTTTTTGTGAAGAAGAAGAACGGATCACTTCGCCTTTGCGTGGACTATCGTGAGCTTAATAAAGTCACGATCAAGAATAAATATCCGTTGCCGAGGATTGATGATCTTTTTGATCAACTTCAAGGATCAAATGTGTATTCCAAGATAGACTTGAAGTCGGGATACCATCAGTTGAAGATTGCGCCTGGGGATGTGGCAAAGACGGCTTTTAGATCACGGTATGGACATTACGAGTTCACTGTTATGCCGTTTGGGCTTACTAATGCCCCGGCAGCTTTTATGGATTTAATGAACCGTGTCTTCAAGCCTTATCTAGACAGGTTCGTCGTGGTCTTTATCGACGACATCTTGGTTTATTCCCGAAGTGATGTGGAGCACGAGGAACACTTGAGATTGGTACTACAAGTGCTTCGGGAAAAGAAGTTATTTGCTCAGCCGAAGAAGTGCGAATTTTGGCTTCGAGAAGTGGCTTTTCTGGGACATGTGATTTCAGGATCAGGTATAGCAGTGGATCCTAGAAAAATAGAAGCCATTCAGGATTGGCCAAGACCGACGAGCGTCACCGAGATCAGGAGTTTCCTTGGTTTGGCCGGCTACTACCGCAGATTCGTGGCGGGCTTTGCGAAGTTATCTACTCCCTCACGAGGCTCACGCACAAAGGAGCTAAGTTCATTTGGAATGATGCGTGTGAAAAGAGCTTTCAAGAGTTGAAGCCGAGATTGACGACCGCTCCAATCCTCACATTACCTATTCTTTGGAGCGGGGTATGTGGTTTATAGTGATGCATCTCTTAACGGATTGGGTTGTGTTTTGATGACAAGGTGATCGCGTATGCATCTCGCCAATTAAAGGAATATGAGAAGAACTATCCTACACACGACTTGGAGTTGGCGGCCGTGGTCTTTGCATTGAAGCTATGGCGCCACTATTTGTATGGCGAGCGGTGCGAGGTCTATACGGATCACAAGAGCTTGAAGTATCTTTTCACTCAGAAGGAGTTGAACTTGAGACAGTGCAGATGGTTGGAGCTACTCAAGGATTATGATTTGACTATTCTCTACCACCCGGGCAAGGCTAACGTGGTGGCGGATGCGCTAAGTCGGAAATCGACGAAAACTTAGCGATGCATGTTGTTACTCAACCGCAGCTTGATCGAGCAGATGAAGCGGTTGGAGTTGGAGATAGTGACTCCGATACGCCTATGCGGCTGATGACTATGGTGGTGCAACCTACTCTTATGGATAGAATTAAAGAGAAGCAAGCTCTTGACTTAGAGTTGCAAAAGATTCGAGACAAAATGGTTGATGGTTGCACCGGTGACTTTCTTGTGGATGATCAGGGAGTGATGCGCTTTGGTGGACGGATTTGTGTGCCGGCGGATTTGGGACTTAGAGAGGACATCCTTCAGGAGGCACACAGGGCACCTTATGCTATTCATCCAGGAGGCACCAAGATGTACAAGGACTTGAGGTTACTCTATTGGTGGCCTGGGATGAAGAAGGATGTTGGCGAGTTTGTTGCTAGATGTCTAACTTGCCAACAAGTGAAAGCTGAGCATCGAGTTCCAGCGGGAAAACTTCAGAGTTTGCCTATTCCCGTGTGGAAGTGGGAGAAGATCACCATGGACTTCGTGACTGGATTGCCTCGCTCTCAAGCTGGGCATGATGCTATTTGGGTGATCGTGGATAGGTTGACGAAGTCGGCGCACTTTATACCTATCCATACTACTTGGGCTGGAGAGAAGCTCGCACAAGTGTACCTTGATGAGATTGTGCGACTTCATGGAGTACCTACATCGATCGTATCTGACAGGGACACACGCTTTGTGTCACACTTCTGGAGGAGTCTACAGGACGCCTTGGGTACTAGATTGGATTTCAGCACTGCTTTCCACCCCCAGAGTGACGGGCAGTCGGAGCGCACTATACAGACTCTAGAGGACATGCTTCGAGCATGTGTGATTGACTTCCAGGGAGGATGGTCGCAGCATCTACCTATGGCGGAGTTTGCTTATAACAATAGTTATCAAGCAAGTATCAAGATGGCACCGTTCGAGGCATTGTATGGACGGAAGTGCAGATCGCCACTTCATTGGAGTGAAGTGGGCGAAAGATTGGCTTTAGGCCCTGAAGTGCTCCAGGAAGCAGAGGATAAAGTTCGAATTGCTCGGGAGCGACTACTGACAGCCCAGAGTAGGCAGAGGAGCTATGCAGATAAACGCCGACGAGACTTGGAGTTTCAGATTGGAGATTATGTCTTCTTGAAAGTCTCGCCGTCAAAGGGGATTCGGAGATTTGGAATTCGAGGTAAGTTGAGTCCTCGATTTATTGGACCCTATGAGATCTTGGAACGTATAGGTCCGTAGCGTATCGACTTGCTCTACCACCGAACCTATCGGGCGTGCACAACGTCTTTCATGTATCGGTCCTTCGGAAGTATATCCATGATCCGGCTCATGTATTGGAGGCTGTACCCATAGAGCTGCGGGAGGATTTGAGCTTCGAGGAGCAACCCGTAAAGATCTTGGCTCGCGAGGTGAAGAAATTGCGAAATCGGGACATTCCGTACGTGAAGGTTCTTTGGAGCAACCACGAGGAGCGAGAGGCCACGTGGGAGCCTGAGAGCGCACTGCTGGAGCGCTATCCCCATCTTTTTCAGATGGAATCTTGAGGTATGAGTTCGCTTTAGAGTTTCGCGACGAAACTCCTTTTAGGAGGGTGAATGTAACATCTTGGACTTGCGCAAATTGCGAGTTCGAGTATTCGACGTGAGTTCGGAGCTTTTCCGCATTTTACGGAGGGTCGTTGACTATGTTCCGACCTAGAGCACGTGTACCGAGGCTAGCGGATGAATCCTAAGCACTAAAGTCCAAAAAGTTGGATTTTAGGTTGCTCTCGGATTGAGGTTCGGAGGTCCGCATGCACGAAATTGTTGCTATACCTAGAAATTGTTGCTATACCCAAGACGGGATGGATTCTGTACCGGTATGGGAGAGTGGATGGACGCCAACCCGAGCCTCGGGTTTGGCTGTTTCGCAGGGTCTATACCGGTATGGGATGGCTTGTACCGGTACAACCTGGCTGTTTCGAGCAGTTTAAACTGCAGGGTGTATTTGCATATTGTTGCTTCTATTAGGTTACCCCTTCACCCTAGGGCTCCATTTGAGCACCCGCTGCAAAGAAGGTAGGAGGAGCTTCTCTCTACTCTCTTGTGTTTTCTAGGGTTTTGGGTTGATTTTTGGAGGATTAAAACCCTCTCCTTGCTCTCTTTTGCTTGTTAGAGCCTCTACCACCATTGTTGGAGCTTGGAGCTTGCTTTTTGGAGCTTTGTGGAGGATCAAGCTTCAAGCCTAGGGCTTTTTGAGCTTGGATTAGAGCTTCTTAGAGGTATGTGAGTGATCTCTTTCCTCTAGTTTCGATTTTTGTGGGTCTTTGTGAGATGAAACCCTAGAATGGGATTCTAGGGTTAGGATTTGGGGATTTTCGATTGAGGGCCTTTGGGACCTAATTGATGAGTTTAGAACTTTGATTTAGGTTGGATTAGAAGGACTCTAACTCCCATTTGGAGATCAAGAGCACTTTCTTCGCATTCGGTGAGTTTTCTTCACCCTTTAGTAGAGTTTCTTATTGTTTGAACTCAAGACTCATCTTTTGAGTTTGTAATTCCTATGGCATGCCTTGTAGGGTGCTAGGAGTAGGAATCGAAGCTTAGTTAGCGATTCGGATCGGCGATTTTCGCACTCGGTGGGTTTGGCTTCATGAGCATAGGAGCAAATGGCTCCTAAGTGCTTAGTTGGTTTGGTTTAATTATTTTGAATGCATATTCATGCTAAATAGATTTATTATGAATTTTGAATCACTTAAAATGCATGCCTTATGTATGATAAAATATTCACTCTATATAGTAGAGCTATTTGGGTTAAACTGCATGCATGTGGGGGTGGTTCTTGGGGGCGCACAGGAGTGTGCCATTTATGGTGATTTTAGCTTTGCTAATGTTAATTGTGAACAATAAATACATGTTGGGACTTAGAAACCTTAAGTGTCATAAAGCGGCACTTAACATAGAAAACTATGAAACTGCAACATAGAGACTTGACATAGGCCACTTAACATATACTATATTCCATGTTAGAGACATGATGACATAGAGATAGGCCTTTTGGACAATTGTACATTCCATGTTAGAGACATGATGATTTGGGACTTGTGACGAGTTTTGTGACTTTTGCCATTGTGCTCATTCGCACATGCTTGTGAGGGTAGCTCCTACTGCCGGCACTCCGGAGTTGGCCAACGCGTTTCTTGTATTCGCCGTGCGGGATTGGGCGCCGAAGTGGATTGCCGTGGGACAGTCTCATTCCTAGGGTGGGAATGTTGGCTACTACGGGGCCATTAGGCTCGGCATTTGGGCTAGGCAGCCTTCGGGTGGGCATCGGCCATATCGCCTTCGGGTCGGGTATAAGGGTATTTAAACTTAATGTAGTTTAAAGATAATTGTGGACTTGACTAGAATAGTGAACTTGAGTACTTTACTATCACTCGTGGACAATATGGGATTGGATCGGAATAGTAAACTTTAACTCTTTACTATTAATTTGTGAACATTGCTCTAGTTATGGTACTTTCTATTCATGCTTAGAATAGCTTACTTATGCAAATACATGCTAAGTAGAGATATTATGTTTAGTAGTTTACATGTTATTTACATGTTGCTTTATCGCTCATTGTCGCTTATACTTACTTGCTTAGTTTTGGGCCTAGTGGAGCATGCAACTGAAGTCAGTAATTGCCCACTGGGAACTATTAATTAATAGTTCTCACGCCCTCTTTTTTTAATGTGTTTCAGAGCCTTCGGCACCGGCGGAGGCAAGGGATCGTGGAAAGGGAACCGCTAGCTAGTTATCGCAGCTTTCCACCTTGTAGGGGTTTTTCTCTCTTTTTGTACTTTGGTGAGATTGAGAGAGTTTTGTATCCCTATGTAGAGACTACCCTGTACTTAGTTATTGTGGTGTTCGGATCTCTTTTTGTTGTACTCTCTTTATGGTTTATTTTAAAATTAGTGCTTTACTTTTAGTCTCTTCTTTATGCTTCCTTGTATAGAATTCTAGTTGTTATACTGCTCTGATACTTCTAGATTCTTTTTACTTGTTGGTTATTTATCGTTTTTGTTAGACGCCTTGTATGTTGTAGACATACGGCGGGTCTGGGCACGCGCCGGGCGGGCTTCCGCTGGGTCCCGGGGCGTGACACAAGTACACTGGGTCCAAGAACTAACACACCACGTGCCCCTTGGCACAAACTGTAACCACACAGTACACTGGGTCCCCCGTCAAACCCCCGACGGTGCCCGACAACCAGCACGACAAGACTCTGGTGAAAAATAAGCTCGGCATCCCCAGCGCGAGCGTAAAAACAACTACACTACCCGTGTATCCATCGCACCCCCGCGGCGATGATACGGCACAGAACGGCTCCTAGAGCTAAATCTGGTAGTGTAGGCTAATGACGATCCAAAACGTGGTTTTCTCCTAAGTCAAAACCATAGTCCAACATGTATAAAACTAAGTACTAGCTAAGCGTGCTCAAAGGTCCAGATATTCATATCGATTCCGGGCATTCAAGCTATCACATATTGGCATACTTAAACGAAACCGGAGTCTATACATGTTGACTATTTAAGCTTAGGAATATCCCGATGTAAACCCACCTCGATAGCAATCTCCTGGCAGCGAAGGGAGTGATCCAGGTCAAGGTGATCCTTCGCTGATCCGCCGAGGTCCGAAGTCTCCCGCTGCGAAGAGGCAAAAGCACGATTTCACGAAATCACGGAAACAATGGCTGAGAAAAGCTTAAAGTTAACTAAGCTAACCTTATCCAAATTCAGCGAGTAAGGTCTCGAAATCTTCGTCTCGCAGTCAAGAATCCAACGGTCCAAGATTCGCCGGATTTCGCCACTCCCGCGCGGAGTACGAGCTGAAATACGAACGTCGACGCTGAAATCCTGCAGCTCAAGATTTCGCATTCTCGCGCGCAAACAATGGCTCAGTAATTAAGGGTTCCGACAGGGTAAACCTTGTCCAAATCCGGCAAGTAAGGTGTCGTTGGAATCGTCTCGCAGTCGCGGATCCAATGCCCCAAATTTCGTCGCGTTTCGACCCTCCTACACAGAGATATAGTCAAAACTCCACGGGTCGACGGTGCTGCCAGCAGCAGTTCGAAAATTCAGGAAATAGATGCAACGGAGGGAAACTTGATGGGCTACTCACCTCGAAACAAGCCCTAGAACCGTCGCTGAGTCGAGGTCGGTGATCCCGCACGCACGATAGGCTCCCTCGCAGCCGTCTCGTCGTCGAAAACCTCCTCGATCCGTTCCGCGGCGCGTCGTCGGCGAAGAAACGGCCACCCGAGCTTCCTCCACTCCTTGGCTGCTGCTAGAGGAAGTTGAAGGAGAAGAAGAAGATCAGCAGTAGCAGCAGGGGAAGGAGCTCCCTCCACTCCCCCTGCCCTATATAAGGCATGGGCTAAAGGTGAGAGGGGGACAAAGTGGCCAAAAAGTCAAACTGCACCATACCTCTGCTTTGTACCGGTACAAAACCCACTTGTACCGGTACAAACAGGCAACCCGAGAGCCTAATCGCGCAGGGCTATACCGGTATGGCCCTGGTGGCTATACGGTATAGCAACCATTGTACCGGTATAGCAACCAACTTTGTACCGGTACAGCTCACAGAAAAACCTACTATTTGCAGATTTTCGTGACACACGCTGCTCTCGCGTTCCCACGGGGCCCGTATGGCGTCCATTTGGTGCCAACGCGACTCGGACTTGTCCCGACACTCGTCGGAGCTGTCGACAAGCCTCAGGTGCAATTTTCCAGATCTCTACAGAAAGTGACTGACCAACCAGGTCCCAAAGTATGCAAAGTAACTGACCAACCAGGTCCAGAGTAGAGAAAGAAACTGACCAACCAGGTCCCCAACTATGCAAAGTAACTGACCAACTAGGTCCTGAGTAGAGAAAGAAACTGACCAACCAGGTCAACTAGGATGGAACAACTCAACATCCTCTCAACTGTATGCAAGTACTACTGAAGGAAACACGAGAACTGACCACTCAGGTCAACTAGGATGGAACAACTCAACATCCTCTCAACTGTATGCAAGTACTACTGAAGGAAACACGAGAACTGACCGAACAGGTCACAGATGTCATAGGCTGACAAGAAGTAATCTACTCTACTCCTACACATGATACTAAACATGAAAACACTGAGTAGAGTAATACTGTAACAAACAGGTGCAAGATATATCTAGGATAAACGATATAAACAGTAAGGGGTGGAAGGAACGTCACCGGCGTGTACCATCGTACGGACGTCGGATCGAAGTACCCACCCGTACGATCGTCGTGCGTCGACTCCCGATCGCAAAAAGAGTGTCAACCGGACCTAAGGAAGGTCCAGGGTTAGTGTCTAACCCACCACTAATAAACACTGACACCACATCCCACAAACTAATCCCACGGAGATTGGTTTTCCAAACCAATCAGTAACTCGCCGGAAGTCCCGTAAACCGCACCGGGACTCCACCGGGACCCACGAACTGTCCCGGAACTCACCAACTCGTTTCACGAGTTACCCGCTGCCATAAAACACTCATATTTGGATGTTTTGGCAGCAAACCCAAGATAACACTACAATACAATTATCGTCGGATAATTGTACGAATACGGGTTCCCGGAAGTGTCTATTCCGACACCGGAACCCACTGTCGCTCACCCGTCATTTCTAAACCCTCGAAATGACACGAGTGACCAGCCAACAAGGCTCAGCGACAATTCCTGGGGTAACCAAACAATGCCGGAAGAGATCCGGACCAAAACCACGTTATTTCGGCAATTTCGCTGAATAACGCACTGAAATCGACTTTTCGATTTTCGCTAAAGCCTTCGCATCATGGACAATCAGTCCAGAGATCAAGCGTACCCAAACACACTACCCACAGTGGCCCCATGGTGCACAATTGCACATAAACCCCTCTAATTACATAAAATCCCAACATTTTATATAATAAAAGGGATCAAACGACTTGTTCACGTAATCCGAGAGCTTAGGACCTTGGACGATCAGTCCACAGGTCATCCCTAACTTACACATGCTGCCCACGCAGCCTCGAAGAGTACAATTGCACAAAAGCCCTCCGAATTACCCGAAATCGCACTATTTCATGTGATTTCGGGGCTTTTATGGCCCGACTACGCAAACCGGAGGTCAATCAGACCAACCGAGACACTGCCGATAGGTTTCGACGTGCCGAGACCGTGCTCACCCTTCGAGCGCTCGGACACTGTGTGGTGCGCGGGAGCAACCCGAAGTTCAGCAAACTACGCGCACTGTTCGGAAAACATGCTTTTTCTCACAAACCAGGGACTTGTTGACCCTAACTAAGGTGAGCGCTGTGATCGTCCAGATGATCACCATGCTCCCCTCTGGAGGCATCGGAACAGCCTCGGGTCTTCGAAACAGCAAGCAAGCCGAGACGACCAAAAGGTCCAAAAAGGACCGACTAAGCCGAAACAGTAGATCGGGGTCTCCCCGACAGAAAATAAGGTGAGCACGATGATCAGCGATGTGTCCTGATCATCGTGCTCCCTTCCGTTGGGATCGGGGAGCCTCGGAACTCTCAGAACAAGAAGACAGCCCTATTCTAAGCTTACCGGAGCTAGAATGGGGCACGGCGCGCCGGCGGCGGACACGGCACGCCGGCCGGTGGAGGGTGCGGTAGGTCGAGAATGCCGGGCTTGCGTCGGCATGCGGCGGGAGGCGGCGACGACGGCGGCCTTGATGCCCCAGCCGCGCGGCTAGGATGGAGCTCGGCTCGGTTCCGGTCTGGGAGCTCCGGCGGTGGGGCACCGGCAGCAGCCGAACGCGGCCGACCGTGGGGAGGCAACGCGCGGGACAGCCCGTCGGCGGTAGGCGGCGGCGGCGGCACAGGTGCGGCTCGGCCCGCACGGCTCGTGCGGCCGCAGGGAGATGGCGCGGCGGTCGGCGGCCACGGGGAGGGTCGTGGCGACGGCGGAACGTCGCCGGAGGCCGAGGAAGGGTGAAGCGCCATGCGCGGCGGCGGCGGCGACGCACAGAGGCCGAGGCTCGGCCTCGGTTGTATCGGATCCGGGCGGCCGAGGTAGCCCGCGGCGACCGGCCAGAACGCACACGACGGCGGCCCAGCGAAGCGGGGTTGCATGAGGGCCATGGAAGGCGAGAGAGGTCCAAAAGGCGGCGATGCGGAGGATGACCTACGAAACTCGGCTCGGCCAGCAGGTCCGGCGGCGGCGCCAGGTGCGCGCGGCGGCTCGGTGGGCGTGCGATCGGCGGGGATGACTTAGATGAATACCGGCCGATGCGGGGATGGTTCCGAGGCAACACGGCCTCGGCCGGGCTCTATCCCGAGAGAACAAGAGAGATAGAGAGAGAGATGGAGAGGGAATCGAGGCGATGGTGGAGGAGAGGGGCGAGGGACACTGCTCCGGCGGCGGCGCGCTCAGTGGCGGGGCGGGAGCAGGGTAAAGGCAGGGAGGTAGGGGAGTCGGCTAGGGTTCGGTTATGGGAAGAGGGAAGACCAAGGGTTAGGGTTTTCTACGGAGAAACCCAAGTATAACTCTATACAAAATGCCCAAATTGCAATAAAGCCCCCTGAAACCAAATATTTTTATTCGAGTCCTTCGCGCGCGTATTACGCATGTACGTACCTCCATGATCGATCTCGTGCGATACGGTACATAAAATACTAGCACTTTAGCGAAAACACCAATTCTCCAATATCAACCTCTCCTCGATCATCATGCGATATCCGATGATCCGTTCATCGGATTGGCGAACGGATTGCGTCAGTGCGATCAGCACGTCGAGGACATCGAAACTACCATTTTGTTTCGCCCAGTTTGGTCGCCGATTTGCGACGAAACCCATCTGCTCTCTACTAATCTATATATTACACATATATATATGTTTACACCCGCGAAATCTCGATTTCACTCTGCATTTGACTTCCCTATCACTTGTAGGGATCTCAAACACCCTCATTCACACTCTAGGTCACATGCACGGAGTCCGAGGAGTTTCACATTGCTAGAATAGCAAAGTGCGGAAACCCACTTTTCATTAAAACCCCTTTTTCTCGAAAACCGTGCATCAGATCAGAAATCCGTCAGTGCCATTGGTTCCAGAATATCTGAGCCGTTCGAAACGAGCTATTGGAAGCCTATATTTGGAATCCGACACGTACCCAAACCTAACTTCTATTCCCTGCTTATCCGGAAAACTGAAGTTACTATTCACTTTAAGTCGGACTTCCGGGTCGCGTAACTTTTCCGTTTTAGCTCATTTTCTCCTGAAACTTCACGAGTGCTTATGTAATTAAATTACACACATAAACATCGTCAACAGAGAGTCAAATGGCACAGTCAAAATTTCAGTCTTCACATTCATAGCCTCGGCCAGCTCTTGAACGTTGCACTTTCGGGCGCCCTGAAGTACTTCCGGTCGCCTAGAAGTTCTTTATGCGCACAGTGCTTCCAGCTGCTTGTCAAAATCGTGCGCCGCTTTTCTGGATCCGTACACTAGGGGGCTGTCAAAATTTGCGCCCAGTACTTGTGCGCTGACTTTTCTGACAAGATTAGCTCCGTGCGCCGCTTTCTCTGACAGCATTGATTGAGCTTCCAAACCGTTGCGGGCGCCCAGACATTTGAACTCGCGCCGTCGGCGCCGCGCCGTGTCGAACTTTTGGGCCGATCCGTCGTACTCCGTAACACGCAACTGTCAAGTCGACATTCGGTCGACCTAGACATATTTCCGGCGCCCGTAACGGGTAAAAAATCTACTCGGACAACTTCGATCAGGAGGGAGACAGATCCAAAAACACAGAATATTTGGATCCACTTTAGGTTGCCCAGAACATGAGTCCAGAAATGTAAACTGAACAGAACTTGGATTTGAGCGATTTGAAAGTGATAATTAAAAAGGATTAAGCTTAGCTCAAAATATCTCACTCTAAATAGGATTTTAATTCAAGTAAAAATAGAGAGAGTGGGTTTGTCTATTTGACAAAAGAAGCAAATGTAGCTTCAATAGATGAAGCTTGATACTTAGAGGATTGCCCATCTTGAGTCCTTTAGAAGATAGAAAGATCTAAAACACAAAGCTCAAAATAAGAAATTAGTCCATTTAAAAGTGATTATTTGTTATCATCAAAATCTAATACAAGATTAGGGCCACTAGGCCAACAGTATCCAGTCTAATAAAATTCTTCAAAAAAAAAATTCAAACAGTAAACATCTAAAATTAAAAAAAAAAAGAGAATAGAATAAAAAAAAGAGTAAACATCGCTACTAAGTTTTCACTAAGACGAAAATATATAGAGACCCTTCATTTATAAGTTATAGTGAAATTAATCCCTTAACTTCAAATTTTTTTATTTACTAAACTTCATCTGTCCAGGTCTGAGTCCGTAGGTGCGAATTTGGAAACTCTTTTGAACCCTACCTATTAAAATGTCAGATTCGGATCGGATTCAAGTCGATAGGGTATAAAGTATCCGGACTCATATTCAAAATTTTAAATGGATAATTATTTTTTACTCGTATACTATCTATTTTTTATCGGATTTGATTTGTGTCCGGGTAGGATCCGAATCGGATATGGTATATCGAGTATTTTGAACAGCTTTACTTTACTTGTGTTTACAGAAGATATTTTTTTAATTTTTTTGAGAAAAGATCATTTAATTTTGGCCATTAATGTTATATTTATTTGAAAAACTTATAATAACCTTCGAAAATAGATTTTTAGGTACTCCAAAGCTTTCGAAATCATGTTTAATTAACAGTAAGTATTAATTAGTCTTCTACTAAAAACTAAAAACTTTAATATGGAAAATGACTCCGATAATAAAGAGTGTAGTTAGCTCCGCTCGCGGTGTAGATACTCTTTGATGCATACGAATAGACCGGGTGCAGGCGAGAATTTCGTCTCCTTCGCCCATCCTCCTCTCTCTCTCTCTCTCTCTCTCTCTCTCTCTCTCTCGCTATCGCCATTGCCCACCTTCTTAGTTCTTACTCCTCCCTAGGGTTTTAATATAAGGTATCCCCTCCTCCGATCCCCTTGCCCTCTCCTCTCCCTCTTCGATCCACCTCTCCTTGTCCAACTCCATAGATCTGAATCCGGTCGAATTGGTCCGAATCAATGTCGGATTCGGATTCGGATTCGGCATCGTCCCCGAAGGCGTCGAGGAGCAGCTCCGACTCCTCGAGCTCCGGCGCCGCCGCCGACGACGACGCGCCGGTCACCGTCCCGAGGCTGGCGGTGGCGCCGCCGCCTCCGCCGCCGCCGCCGCCATCGTCGCCGCCGCAGAGCCCCGGCGCCGACCCCTCCGCCTTCGCCGATCCCGGGTCCCCCAGCAACGACAGCGGCAGCAGCGATGGCGTCCTCGTCGAGCTCCCCGGCAACCCCGATCAGGTCAGAATTTAGAGATCTCATCTCTTCTCCTCATTGCCTATCGAAAGTTTGGATCTTTATGCGTTTAATTGCGTTCGTGCACATATATTCTTATTTATATACTGCGGCTTTGACTCTTACGTGCAGGATTCTAGTGGCATTCTGGTGAATATTGATGGGTCGACGCAGGAGACGCCGGACGAGGGGGACCGCGGAGAGGACGGCGGGCGGGAGGAGATGTTCGAGGATGCGTCGGACCAGCTGGGCAGCGGCGGGCGTGGCCTCGGGCTCGAGGATTCGATCGCCGTGATCGAGATTGCGGAGAGATCTGGGGATAGATTGGCGGGCGAGCTCGCCAGAGCCCTGGCCCGGCTCGAGGACGCTGCAGTGGAGTGCCGTAAGTATAAGGTGAGGTCGCCGAATTTATTGTCATTTTCTTTTTCTCCCAGAAAAATTAACCTTAGATACTCCTTGTTGACATTGTAGGATTAGTAAGGTTAAGCACTTAAATCCTTATATAGTTTGTTTCCGATAAGCACGTGTTACGATGCGCTCGTCGAAGCGGTCCCAAATGACACGTCCTGCTGGAGAAATAAACTTAGGTGGTAAAGTTGTGTAGGTTTGACCATGGGGTGGTAAAGTGGTATCCAAACTCTTCCGCTTTTCCAATGTCGTAGATTTTGTAATGACCTTTTCTTGCTTGATTCAGGAAGAAAGAGAAGTGTTTGGGAGAGAAGTGGTCAGTCTACGGCAGCAACTTCAAGATATTATTGATCATCAGCCAGCAAGCAGTGATGAGTCAGTTGCGCATGCGCATCGAGTCGAGTCCGGTGGAGATGACGAAAGGGCAGTGTCGTCTCCCACGCCGTTGCATTCCATGTTGAAGGACTGTTCCACATTTATCAATCATTTGAGAACTATTGTTGATGAGAACTCAAACACTAAGGCCACTATTCAGTTCCTGAATAGTCTTCTTCATGCCAAAGAGCAGGAGATTGAGGACCTCAATGTAAAAGCTTCTGTGTCTTTGATCTCCCGCAATGCCATTGATTCGTATTTGGGTTCGATTCGGGAGATATGGTCAGAGTCTCTGAGAGAGAGATCGGATCTTGCTTCCAGTAGGTTGCTAGCTTCCCTTGACACAATCATTGGACGAGACCATGGGTCTTTGCTCGATTCTGATGTTGATGGAGACTCTCCGTTAGAGAAGAAAACTTATTTGCTCATAGAGAAACACAGAGAGTTGCTGTTGGAAATCAGACAACTTGGAGATTCTTTGGGAGAAGTTAGGCCTGATTCGGTAGCTTCAGGGAATGAGCCTATTTCTGCTCTAGGTCTTGCTCGAGAACACTTATTTGAAAGCAAGAGAAAGGAGGAATTTTTGCAAGAGAAGATGGGTAGACTTGAGGAAGAAATGGATGTTTTGAATGAGCAGGTTAAGAAAATGAAAGATGATTTAGATATGGCTAATGCCGAGACAAGCAAAACGAAAATGGAACTTGAGCAAGCGGAGAACAGATATTTTACTACCAAAGAAAAGCTCAGTTTGGCTGCGAAAAAGGGTAAGTCATTGGTGCAACATCGTGACTCACTAAAGCAGTCGTTAGAAGAGAGGACAAGTGAGCTCGAGAGGTGCATGGTAGAGTTGCAACAGAAGTCTGATGCCATGCAAGCCACTGAGGCCAATCTTGAGGAGCTGAAGATGTCCTTAGCTGAGAAGTCTAGTGATCTTGAGAAGTGCTTACTCGAGTTACAGGAAGCAAATGATGCCCTAGAGACTGCTAAAGCTAGTGCTGCTGAGCTCAAGGAATCGCACAATCTTGTCAGTTCTCTTCAAGAGTTGCTCTCACAAAAGGACAAGGTTCATCAGGAAATCATCAAGGTGATGTCTGAGACTAATGTTCCTGAGAAACTGCTTTCCTCAGATTCTGTAGATAAGATCAGGTGGTTTGTTGATCAAAAGAATATTGCAGATGTAGTTTCCGCAGAGCATCAGAAAGTTAAAAATGCCTTGTGCTCAATTGAGCTACCAGAATCTATTTCCTCTATGGGATCAGATGCTCAGATTAACTGGCTAGTAAGCTCATTCAAAAAGGCTAACGATGATGTAAACAGGATGCAGGATGAAATTGCACAGATGCGGCTTGCTGCGGCATCACATGAATCAGATTTAGCTTCAATGCGTGAGGAAATTGAGCATTTGACACTGTCTCTTTTGGAAGAGAAACAGGAGAGAGAGATTCTCAAAAATGAGCATGCTGAATTAAGGTCCCAGCACGAAGGAATCACGGGAAAGCTGTCTCGAGGTCTCCCATCAAAAGGATGAGCTGATAAAGGCGTTTGTACATGTTTCTGAAGTTGAGTTGGATGGTGAGCATCTTGTGGAAAGCAACTTGATGATACAGAAATGCATTGATAGAATCCAAGAAAGGATAAAAGCTTCTTCTGCTGATCTTCACCAGTTTGAGAGGTTCCAAAGTTTATTGTACATTACTGATCAGGAGCTGATACTGTGTAAGAACATTCTTGAAGAAGAGATGTTTGATAGATCTGAAAGGACCAGACTATATGAAGAATTGCAAAGAATTTCAGGGGAAGTTACTAATTTGAGAAATGAGAAAGACTCTTTACAGAAAGAGCTTGAAAAATCTGATGAGAAAACTTCTTTGCTCAGAGAAAAGCTTTCGATGGCTGTGAGGAAAGGAAAGGGCCTGATGCAAGAACGTGATGGTATCAAGCATTCTTTGGATGAGAAAAACTCTGAAATAGAGAAACTAAAACATGAGATACAGTCTAGGGATTTGACAATCACAGACTTGAAGGAGCAAATTGAGCATTTGTCTGCTCATTCTAAGCTTAGTCAGAAGCTTGAGTCTGATATTGTGTCCTTGCATAATCAAAGAGCAGAACTAGAAAGGATGTTGGATGAAAGCAAAAATTCACTGCAAATATTAGTTAGTTCTATAGAAAATATTGTTCTGCCGGCTGATAACATCTTTGAAGGCCCTTTAGAGAAGGTGAACTGGATTGCAAAGCACATTCAAGAAACAGAAGTAGCTAAGATTCGTGTACAGGAAGAGCTACATAAGGTAAAAGATGAAACTACCTCGTATGCTAGCAGGTTATCTGATGCATTTTTAACTATCAAATCGTTAGAGGATGAACTAAGTAGAGCAAAAGATCATATTTCTTTTATCACTGAAGAAGAGAAGGAAATTCAACTTGCGAAGGCTTGTATAGAGGAGGAGTTTGAGAAAACAAAACAGGAAGCTTCTATAAATGCGAACAAGTTAGCTGATGCCCATGCAACTATAGAATCATTAGAAGATGCATTATCACGGGGAAAAAATAGTTTTTCTCTGCTGGATGCAAAGAAGGGGAAGCTGAAGAAAAGCATGAACAGCAGATAATCTCATTGAATGCCAAGATTGCTGAATGCGCTAAAGAGTTGGCAGGAACTCGTGGCAGTATTGAAAGTCATTCAGCTGAACTGCATAGTCACCTTGGACAATTTAAGATGCTTATGATGGATGAACACCTTGTAACCTCGATGACTGAAGAGTTCAGAAAAAAGACCAACAGCTTGACAGACATGGGCCTTGTAATGCAGAGCATGCATGAGCAGTTCTCTGCGAAGGGACTTCATGACTATCATGGCTTGGAGGAGGTATTCTTTTTTTTCTTTTTCTTTTTTTCATTTTCTATGAATTATTCTTATATGATTTATTGGTTGTCTTTGCATATGCTGACTGTTTTCATTGTATCTGTTTGAAGTTTTTTTTTTTTTTAATGTTAAAGCAGTCAAAACTGTCAAAAGATTAATTTAAAGAACATTTATACCCTTGTTTTTCCAAAAATATTTGAGTGCAAGTAGCAGGACTGAAGCCCTGAAGAACATAGCAATCTACAAGAATGTGGCTTAAGCTCAATTATTTGACTGGTCTTTTACATAAAGTTGTAACATTCCCTTTCGGACTTCTATATATATATATATATAGTAGAGCTACTATACTCTTATAGAGGCCTTCGTACTCAAAAGTCGTTTCTGATGATGAAGCTTCCGAATCGATGATCCACATCGTTAGACATGATCTAAAGTATTTGAAGTATCTAGAAATCGAAATTCGTAATTTCTCGAACGTGTAATAAAGTCCATCAATTGGGTATAAAATGAACGATCAAAATCAAACAATCTCTTAAAAATAGGGGATAGGATTTTTAAATTCAAGATTGGAGTTATTGATCTTGATCTATGTACTGAATAGAATTTTCTATTAAAGATTCTATCGATTCCAATTCTTCTATACCATTAACTCGGAAATGCTCCATACAGGCCATTTAAAATGTCAATTTTGAGGCCCTTTGATCATAGGGCATATGATGCAAAAAATTTATGAAATTTGAATTCTAGAATGTTTAAATGCTCTAAATTATGTTTGACGGCATGGATTGTCGATTCAAAAGCTCTATCATCGTAAACGACTTATGAGTACGAAGGTGATGGTACTTATAATAGTATAGCAGGCAGACTCTCTCTATATATATATGTCGGGAAGGTGAACGACGTGAAATTCTGTAGTAGTCTTCTGGTTATTATGTCATATGTAGTTCAGAATATCCTAACATCTTTATGTAATTATAATTCACTGCAAGTCCTGTTGCTTCATGTTTGCAGTTATACGCTTTTGGTAATTGAATGTTTTGTTTGCTTCATTGCTATTAGATATCCCAAAAATTATTGTAATGGCCAACTTGTTAGCGACGAGAGAAAATAGGGACTGAATTGCTCATTTCGACCATTTTGATGGTGCCTATTATACTTGTCGCTGAATGAGCGTATGTTATGTAATCTTGATTCGTTAAATTATGTTTTAATTGCTTGTTGTAGCAAACCATGAAGAACTTATTAATTATTACTAGATGCTTATTTGATTAATGATGTAGCTCTTTTTCCTGTACAATGTACCAATGTAATAAATTTGATAATAGTGATTCATGGCCTTGTCTTGTTATCAGCTGTAGTAGTGAAGTAGAACAAAGGATATAAATTTAAGTTTAGGCAGTAAATTTTTTAAAATTTCCTTCATTAGCATCTAGAGAGAAATATTAATGATGTCTCATAATTTGTCTTTTTTCTATTTATCTACTTTTTTTCTGCTATTAAGTTTTTCATTTTTCTATTGTGTCAGTGTTACATTTTTCTGAATGAACCTCTCGTGCTTGGGACATAATCTGATAAATTATTGTTCAAAATTTATAGGTTCCAGAATTTGTGAAGCTCTTCTCTCTACCAAATTATGAAGATTTTATTAACAGTAAAATGGCTCGCGGTAAAACAAGTTCGGCAAACCTTGATGAAGCTCTATCCTTTGGTACGGTGATTGAATGGTTGAATAATTGGGTCAAATCACTTGAAGACTGTTTTAAAGATTTGTCAGCTTACATGGATGATCATATAGCACGTACATTCCAAGCATTGCAAATAACAAAGGATGAATTTTTCAATATTCTTGAAGTACAGGAATCCTTGAAGTCACATGTAGATAGGCTGGAAGCTCGTAACAAGGCTGAAGAAAGTAAACTGCTTTCTCTGCAAAAAGAACTGATGGCACTTCTGTCTGAATGTATTGATGACACCCAAGAGATCCAAATTGGATTCCATGATCTGTTTGGGTTGGAATCAAGATCCAAATTGGAAACTGGACCAAAGGTGGATGATAGCGAGAATGTTAGTGCAGCGGATAGTCTATTATCTGTTGCTGGGAGACTAAAGATGCAAATTGGACAGCTGGTCGATGTTAAAAAATTATGTGCAGGATCTATGCATAATCTAAAGCACAAATTGGAACAAACTGAGGTGGCCGCGGAAACTGCCTTTCAAGACTGTCATCATTATCAAGAGAGAGTTACTCTGCTGGAAAATGATCTTGCTACGTTGCAAGAGGCTTACACCGAGATGAAGATCAGGATAGAGAATTATCAGACAAGAGAGGATATAGTGAGGGCTAGAGAGGAAGGGCTTTCACCACTCCACCTTTTGGTTGCAAAAGATGGAGGTAAGTAGACAATATAGATTTATCCTTTACACTTCTTTTTCCTTAGCTCTTTTCAGTTCTCATATTTGTTGAAGTTCTTTTGCTGTTTCAGGTACAAATGATCAGCAATTTTCAAAAGACCAAGTAGAAACCCTTGTTGACAAAGTAAATAAGCTAAATTTCTCTTCTGATGAGTCACAGTTTCAGGGCGAAGGAATTTATTTCTCAAGTCCCATTGACAAGCTCTCGTATATTGTTGATAAAGTCAGTGATCTGCAGCATAGATTGGATACTTTGACCTATGAAAAGGATGACATGCAGATACTTCTTGCATCTCATGTTACTGAGATCGAACAGCTAAAGAAGGCCAGGGAATTCTTTGATTCCAATTATCAGGATTTGGAATCAAAGAGGAGTGAATTAGCAGAATTGACGGTTGGTTTAGGAAAAATAATTGATCGGTTGGGAGGAAAAGATTCCTTTGAGGATCAGAAACCCATCACTGTGAAGGCACTCTTGTCATTGCTGGAAAGATTGGCTGTGGCCTCAATTATCGAATCTGAGAATAACAAGTCTACATTACAGGAAGTGGAAGCTAAGTTGCAGGCCAGGGAGAAGGTTGTGGACGATCTATCAACAAAGCTCAAAATTCTTGAAGACTCGTATCGTACTTGTCTTGTGCAGTCAGAGGCTGCCAAAGAAAGAACTGTCTTTGAAGCATCTTCATCAGCAATTAGTTCAGAGATATCTGAGATCGAAGAATTGGTAGACTTGTTTTTCTTATCCTTCTCATCTTCAACATAATCTCCCACAGAATAAATAAATAAAAAAATTCATATATGTAGGTTTGTCTATTCAGCTATAGAGTTCAGAGTTTATCACTGCCTTTGTTGTGCTTGATTTGGGTGAATCTAACTATAATAGTGCCAGAAGCAGAAGTCAGAGGTAGCTTTATTAGTAAATCAAGTGGGAATGTTCTTTTAAGTTAATTACTGAAGTTTAAAAAAAAAGGAAAGAAAAGGAATGAGCTGGGAATTTTGGTGCACCTTATTATTAAAGGAGAAAACAACGTCCATGCCAAAGATTTAAATGATGTTCTCCATGTGAAGAAGGCATGGAAGATCGAACTGGTTGAAGACTGAAACTTCAGTAATTCAATGTATCAATAAATTCGAATTTTGGTGATAGTTTTGATGCTTTAGACCAAAAGAAACTGACCTTTCATCACTTTTTTTTTTTACAGTTTTTTCTGAGTCATTCAATCCAAACTTCTAAACAAATCTCATTTAGAACCCACCCTGCATCAGATACTGTGATTACTTTCTAGTGCTTTTACTACATGTTTGCATTGTTTCATCTCAGAACAACTGGGGAATAACCTAAACTTTTCCCTACCAAATGCGCCAAAAAGTAGTTGGCATTAGTTGTTTTGGTCAAATTTGATTAATCCATCACTATCCTTCACTTTGTCCCTACATATGCAGCTATTATTACGATATACAGTTATTATTACACCAACTGCAGAATTGACTTCATTCTCATTATCTTAAGGATAGGCGGATAACTTAGGAATAAATCTGCTTAGTCTACAGAATTTGTTCCTGAAACGAATGTTTCATTTATATTTTCAAATAAATTCCCTGCCTCCCTCCCTACCCTGCCATCCGCTGTTACAGCAATTATCGTAACTTATCCTCCTGTAGTAATGTCACTAGGCGAACTCACTCATATGATGTCTACAATATTGTAGTTCTTTATTGATACCTATTATAGTTATTCTTATTTGCATTTGCTTTTGTATGCATTGGAATTTAAAATATTTTATTGTTGAAGCTATACAACACCAGAAAAATGTTTCAAAGATCCAAAATAATACTTTTAATTTAGATTAACCTGCATCTAGTCTGTGATATGCATCGTGTTGTGTTTGACTTGCATATATGCAGGGGGCAATGGGAAAATCTTTGATACCTCCTGTCTCCACAGCAGCCCATGCAAGAACGATGCGTAAGGGGTCAAATGACCATCTTATTCTTAATATTAATCCGGAGTCTGAGAGATTAATTGCTGCCCAGGAAACTGATGACAAAGGTTTGATACTGTATACTTTGTCTATTATGACATTCATCAATAATATCTAGCTGTTAAATATCGTTGCGCCTTCTTCTTTACAGGTCATTTTTTCAAGTCGCTGAACACAACTGGCCTTATTCCAAAGCAAGGAAAGTTTATTGCTGATAGAGTTGATGGTCTTTGGTAAGCTGTTTCACTATATTTATGGCAAAAAAATGTTAATTCATCGTACTTTTAGTCCTTTTGATATTGCTTCTTCCTCTGTACATGCACATTTATATTTTCTGACAAAATGGACATACTAAATGGATCAGCTGTTAAATTATACATAACCTATTATTCCAGACTCTTTGTGCTTAATATTTTATCAAAAACAATTAAAAGCATCTCTTACACCAATCAAGCTAGATCTACGTGTTGGTTTAATGTTCCAAAAGTTTTTTGGGTCAGTCCATTCTTTATCTTTTTGCCACAGCTTCAACCTTTCTTGATTCAGTTCACTTCTTGCTGATGCCACGTTCTCTTTTTTTGGATGTGTCCGAACCATCTTAACAATTTTCATCGTCTTATTTTTGAGCTCCTTGACGTGCATTTCTTATTGGAATTTCTGGCAATACCAGCCATTCGCCAAACTATTCCTATTTTCCTATTGTGGTAATAAATTTTATAAATTCTGTTTCACATTTGGAATAAAAGGTCCTTTCAACTTTCAGGATTCTTTTAGTCGCTATAATATTGCTGTAGCATCTTTTACGGCCATTTAACTTTATGTGCAACATTCCATAATTTTGGTTCAACTGATGACTGCAATGGAGTAACAGATGGGGCGTGTCTAAAATTTCTTTAGCCTTATCCTTCAAGTTCAAATGTGTAATCATTGTCCCACAATCTAAGAGGCCAAGTTGTCTGGGCACTATGTGCCAGACCAGACTATATGTTATTTATTAGGAAAAAGAAAAAGAAAAAACAAAAGTTGAAGTGCTAATCTAGGTGAAATGGTCTATTTTGTCCCAGTTCGGCAAATCTATGTCAGAAAAATGAAAAGAAATGACATTTTAGAAATTTTTAACAGGCTTATCCCAATCTCCTAGTCAAGTTTCACCAAAATTGAGAAATGCAGTTTACTTTAATTGTTTAATTCTCTCTTTGTGCCTAAGGGAAAGGCCTAAGGTTCGGAAAAAAAAAAAATGGCGCTGCGTTATAGCACATATTCAAATCAGTGTGCCCTGTCCCTGTGGTTTCATTTGTATCATCTATGTTTCATGAGTTGCTACTTCAGTTTTCCTTTGAGGACCTTTCCACCAGCTCCATTGCAATTTGGGATTTGAACCAAGTTAAGATCATCTAAAGCCGACCCAAAATCCTCATCTGAACCCAAATTCTAACAGAGTGATAGAGCGTACAGAAAAGAGAGAAGAAAATTATGCTTCTATTAGAGCACCACTATATTTAACACTCCAGTCTGCTCATTATATTAAAAGCAGCTCATAGTCCCTCAATTGGCTTCTTTGATTGCGGGTGCTTTTGTATGGTCGTTATTCGATTATGTTAATTACTACAAGCTTTTACTTAGCAAGGACTTTAATTTTCCTTGTAACTTATTTGCAGGGTTTCGGGAGGCCGAATGCTCATGAGCAGGCCAGGAGCCAGGCTAGGTCTAATAGCATATTTGCTCTTCGCGCATTTATGGCTATTAGTCACCCTAGTATGACATTCCCCAGCATGTTGCCACCTAGATCTCATGGCTTGCAAATTGTATTATAGGATGTGTAATCATGGTTTTATTATATTCTTATTCTTTAGATTAGTTCACATGTCATTCTTTTTGTGGCCCTTCTACACATATTGGTATTCAATGATCTACAAGATATATTTCACACACAAGATGTAAGATGAAATATCACAAGAATAAAAAAAAAATTTCTAGCTAGCACATTTTTACACGCATCGATGTCGATTGTGGATCATTCATTCTTTACAATGTTGTTTAAGTTACTATTTTTTTTTTTTTTTTTTTCTTTTTTTTGAATAGCAAATTTGTATATTTCTTGAACTGCCTCATCACTCATGGCTGCTCTTAAATTACCACAAGCTATTTGGAAAGGGAGGTTCATATTGGCATAAGACTATTTTGTTAGGAGCAGATGTCCTTCCAGTTTTATCAAGGCCCTGTTTGGAGGATAAAACTTCAGTAGGGGGAGCTCTCCAATGACGCATCATTGGAGAGGTTCTCATCCGCTGTCTTGTGTTAGTTTTGTTTTCATGCAATAATTTGTTTAGTGGTTTTAAATATTAAAATTTAAAAAGAAATGTTAAATCTTAGAGGGAGGGATTATAATTCTTGGATGGAGATAAAAGCGACAAGTGCCGACAGACGGATTGAGACAGACTCGCGATGTTAGGGAGTTCCTCACTAAAGTTTGGATGTTGAAATAATTATCTAAGAATAACTTATTTGGAATAAAAATTTTCTATTATGATTGTTCCTGAGGAGTTTGATTTTTGCTGCTTCAAAACTTTGCTATCTATGATTTAGTAGGGTAATATATTTTAACTATGAGGTAATTTATTTTAATCAAGAAAGGGAATCGAAGGGTGAATATAGTATTCAATTTTAAACATTTGATTGTATTCTTTATCAATCAAATATCGAATAAAATAGTCATGCTTTTCTAAACATGGCCTAAAAATAGTCATCACTTCTGGCTGAGTAAACATGTGATGTAAGGTAACGGCAAAAGAAGAAGGAGAAGAAGATGTGTTATGCCCTAACAAAGTAGGGTACTACTGAAGGTGCCTAAGAATGTTATTCATGTAAGTATCTTGGCTGAATTTTTTTTTTATAAATAATCCTATCAATTTCTATAATTCTAAAAATATTTTTAAAAATAAATAATTATAAAAATAGACCTCTAAATACGGTGAATAATTCATCGCATTCATAACTCCTTATTAGGAGTAGAAAAAAAAAAAATAAAAACGGTGAACAATTCGTCACTTTTACCATAGAAATATAGAAACAAGTGAGAAAAAAAAAAAAACGGTGAATGATTGAACCATTCATCGTTTTTATAGAACCATATTTACAAATAAAAATTTAACAAATTTAGTTTTAGAATAAAATTTTTTAAAAAAACTATTGCACTAAAAAAAACCCGTCTAAAAGTGTCATACGTATTCGTCAACATATCAATAATTTCTCTCTCAAAATAAAAAATAATAAAAAAAAAAAACATATCGGTAATTTATACGAATAATATATTGATGCCTCAAAAAGCATTTTTCGATGTTATCGGACTGTGTTTGGAAGCTTTACTAACAAGAATCAGCTCTCTTGTATAGTAGCTATCTTCGAAACAAACTTAATAATTTAGGAAAGAAATTTTTTTTTTTTTTGGAGTTTATAAATTCATTTCCTTTTTTCTTTTTTCTTTTTTCTTTTTTTACTGTAGTAGGAGTTTTAAGGCCTTTTTAGGTATGGGGGAAAACACGCATTCTATTAAATACCCAAATATCAAAACAAAATAAACATTTAGTAACGTACACAGAAGCTGCTTGAGCTCTCTTTAGATAGGCTCGTCATAATGTGCATCAAAACACAAAATTGCCCATGACATCGACTAATGCACAGAATATTACTGAAGCAAGAGATTTTCGAAAAGACAACGAAAAATAAAACTACTTGGCTGGGTTCTTTCGGTTGTTTTTCTTAGTGACTTTTTTTCTCGAACTTGTTTCGGCACCAGCTTCTTCTTCAGCCTTTTGTTCCGCCTCTAGTATTGCCAGCTGCACACCATGTGAGACAGAAGCAAATGAATAAAAATATCCCAGAAATCGATATAAACATCAAGCAACCAGGCGAGATTTAGCCCAAAAGTTACCTCATCAAGTATGGGTTTGAGCTCCTTATATCGGGCTTCAGCAAGATCAAAACCATCTTTCCGAAGCTCCTGATGTTCAAATAAATACAAATATATAGACATTTAACATCAAAATTTGAGCCCTAGTGAAAAAAATAAAAGAGGCTATTCACATACAGCAATGAGTGACAGTTTCAAAAATTATGCAAGCCCACTAAAATCAAGTCAGCTAAAAAACTGTAGCTCAAGCATAGTAATTAACAATCCATATCAGATCCTGAATTTGAAGTGATTTGTAAAAATATCGCTTGTTTTATTTCCTAAGCACATAATTTTCTAGATAAGAATAAAACCAAAACTAGAAGCTGTAAATGTTTTATCGATTCCTAACTTGGCTAAAAGACCCAAATTGATACGTAGTGCATAATGAAAGATGAATTAATCAATCCAAACAATAAAATATACTGTTTGAATGTCGTACGCTTTATGTACAGGTGGGACGGTGGCATGATTCCCAAGATATTACAACAAATAGCATTAACAATGTGCAAAGATAACAACCATTGCGTCTACAACTTACTTCTTGTTATTATAGCATAATTCATGGTCTTTGGTTTCCTCTGCTCCATATAAAATCAAACCATAAAATAACAGCAAAGATCAACACTTTATTCCCGCTTAGTAGCAGCTCCCCTTCAATTTTACTTTATCAGCAATTCAACATATGGCTTGTCATTATTTATGAACATCGCTACTCTGACCGGCTAACTTGATAGTCGACACATTAAAAAAAAGCAATGATTATCCTATCCAATCCATGAAGCTGTATTTGTATTGAGGCACACAAGCTTCATAGGTCATCTTCTATTTGATTCTTTTGTTATTTATGCCTCCAAGAGATATCAAATTTAGATATAGTCTTGAAGCTACATCCCTATTGATTATTCTGGTAGCGGAGGTACAAAACAACTTGTGAAAAAGATGCGGAGGTACAAAACAACTTGTGAAAAAGATGACAGAAGCATTAGCAAAGATTGAGTGGGGAGGGAGCAGTTCAGTCATGAAAAACAAAATCCTATCCAATTTGAAGGTTAAAAAGGGGGAAGGAAATCAAGAAGTTGGCCTAAGAATTGATGGAAAGCAACTCGAACAGACTCGAACAGAATTTATTTCAAAAACAGGACAAAGCCATTTATTCATGACTGTCTTGTCATTCCCATTACAGGTAATACAAGAAAGGTATAAGAACGTTTTTACCTGTTTGTTTTTTGAGCATTGCCCTGGACAATTAAACGACTTGCACAAACTACTTGGGGATGAATTATATACTAAGGCTCCTCTAAAGAATTCATGCTACAATATTTTGCATTAAAAAATAAACTCTCCCCTCCTACACCCTTACCTTTACCTCAACGTCCCCTCACTTATGCCCTCTACGCTAGGGCTCGAACCTAACCATCCCCGAAACCTAACCCAGGCATCTTACTAGTGGGATACCGGTAAATATGGCAATAAAAAAGTCAACAAAATTAAATACAAAAAAGAAAAGGAATTAGTACAGAATCTTGGATGAAAATACAGAGTAACATACCTTTCCAGTGTGTTGAGTATGCTCATGAGCAGCCATTTGCCAGTACATACTTGTTCTTCTATAAAAATCTCTCAAAGTTTCTCCGGGCTACAAAATTTACAATCAGAATTAAACAATCAATATTGTCAGAAAAATACAAAAAGAACTATCTGAAGCCCATGCAACAACAAACTCTTTTGACAAATAAGGCCTCATTTGGTACTATAGCTTTTTTTCCCCCCTTTTTCAGAACACAAAATCCAATGCAATTAAGTGCAGCAGTGGATGGCTGCTTTCTTGCAATTTGTACGTTTACCTGGTTTATTTGGCAACGAAGAAAAAATCTAGTTGCAACTTTTGCTGTCTTATTTATCTCCCCAAAAAGGGTGTTCAGCATCCTCCAGGGTGTATTGCAAGCTCACCAACAATAACAGAAAATCAAGAAGTTCATCCACTCATGCATCCAACTACATAGAATGTGATTAAAAACCAAAATAAAAGGGTAATGGTACCAAACATCACCAAAAGATCTAAAATTTTTCTAATCAACCAGCCAGTTTCTTAGAATTTGTGATTACCAAAAGATCTAAAATTTTTTAGTCAAAAAGCCAAAGTACGAAATGAACAACAGTAGTTCCCTTTGTTCCATACGAGCCATTGATCAAACAAAATTTGAAAGATTAATTATCTCATTTTGAGATAATGATGACATCTTTCTGTAAATAAAGGTTACGAAAAAAAAAATCCAATGATTAAGCAATGCCCATAAGTTGGAACACAGTTTCGGTTTTAAGTCATCTGCAGCCAGCAGGAAGCTTCTCAAGCTAATAACATTTACTCATTTTTATATTGGCTTCATAGTTTTTGCACTGATATTCTATTTATGGATACTGCATGTGCTTGTAAACATTTTGCCCATAATTATCAGCAGTAATAACAGCGAAGTCCTAGAAAGCATTACTTCTTGACCAATTATTGTTTTCAGAGATAAGCAGCATTTAATGAACAAGATTGTTTCAGCATTTTCCTCGAGTGAGCATGCAAAATGGAATATAGTTTACTACGGCAACTTCTAAATAGTGGAAGCTCAAAAATTATAGATAAGAAATTTTGAAAAAAAGGGAAAAAAATTTGCAATTTGCAACAACATGGAATAGAAAATTACCATAGGGGTCCTCTGAGAGTCTGAAAGACCAAGAGTAACCCTGATTTGTTCTATCCTTGCACGTTTTTCTTTTCTACGCAAGTTCTTTTTTTCACCCTTCAATAAGGACACAGCAGTGGACATATCCAGAGTCTTTTTCCCATTAACGTCACACTTCGCAAGCATGTCAAGAAAAAGAAAAAAAAATTACGTTGGGTCCACAGATAATAACTGAACGACGGTAGGCAATACAAGTTTAGAACAAGGAGTAAGTTATTAGATGCAGGGAGTGAATAGAAAATGTCTAATTATGTCAATCACCAGGATATTGTCTAGGCACAAGAACAGGCTCATGCTTTAAGCAGACTCGAGCATCTTGCATAAGATAGCCATTTTCGTTTTGTAGACTAGACATTTTGGTTTTGTATACTAGAATTCTTTACAGCTAACGAAGTAAGTAACATCACCCTTTTGATGTTCATCTAGATTGGCAATAGGTCTTACCCAGACCACCTCCTAAATTAGACCACTATCAAAGAGAACTACTCGCTGGTTTGTTAACATTTCAATCCACACCAAATTTCGTAATTGTACTGTGAAAAACTAGCATATGGGACTAGGAAAGCTCAATTTGATACAGCATAAGATTCTTGTGCAAGACTGGAAGATAAAATAAAATCTATGTAATCTGAAACATCTGATAATGAAGTATAGCTGTATAGGAGTATTATCAACTTAAATGTGGGTCCTCGAATCTTCTTACCAACTGAGTAATCAGATAAAAATTTAGTCAGAATGTAGAGGTTCGTATTGTACGCTAATGTGTTGGAATCTGCAGAATATCATCATTGCATCTGTATCAATCTAGATTGTTAGGTTGCCTTAAAATAGTTTCAAAATGTTGTAAAAAAATTTTGCAGTACAGAGTGCTTCTCTAACATGGGTGTGACTCATACCGAGCATGTTGCATAACCTCTTACAATCTACTGATCCTGGTGCCTCATACCGAGCATGTTGCATAACCTCTTACAATCTACTGATCCTGGTGCCTACTTCCATCTAATTCAGTTAATGCTGCGTTTGGTTCACATTACAAAGAATTCCCAAGAATTATCAGATTAAAGGAAATCATTTCCAGTAAGTAGATCAGTGGGAATGTAGTTTTCTCGCGTTTGATTCATGCTCTAGTCTTATCTTAAATTATCAGGAATATAAAATTATTGTGTTCAATTTAACCATTAGATTTCCTATAATTTAGATAATGATATATGTAATTTTCCAGAAATTTTCTACAAAAAAACTTTATTTATTCATAAAGGCATTATTTACCATTAGAATATAAAATAAAATTAATATATAAATCAAAATTTTGATTTTGAAATTTTTTTAAAAAAAAAGTCAAGCTTACACTCGTTATATATGTTGTTGGCTTAATATTTCAATTTGTTTTTAAGCCCCCTTTTTTATTTGAATTTTGAAATATTTATCTAAATAAAATATTTATCTGAATAAAAATTTTAATTTAATTTTATATTATAAATTAAATTTTATGGCCAAATTATACTCAAATTTGAGTTTAATTTCCAATATCAAAGGATTTATAGTGATTTATTTAAAATTTAAATATATTTGCATAAAATAAATTAAACTCAAATATGAATTTTGAGCTCCAACATTGAATTCAAGTTTTATGTTTAACTCTTGAATTCAGATTTGAGTTTAATTATCAAAATTCAAAGGATTTTGAATGATCTAACTAAACAATATATGTTTAAACTCAAACTTAAACTTTGAGATGAATGTAGAATTTGAAATGTATGTTTAAAGCTTCAGTTCAAATTTGAGTTCAATTTTTAAATTCACATGGCTTTTAGTGATTAATTAAAGCGAAATTTATTTGAAGTATTTTTAAATTCAAAGGGCTTCTAGTGATTTAATTACGAAATGTATTTAAAATAAAACATTAAACTCAATGTTTTCTTTTGAGTTCAAATCTTGAATTCAAAATGTGCATTGACTCTTAAATTCCAATTTAATATTCAAAATTTAAATTCTACATCTAAATTGTGAATTAAAATGTGAATTTGATTCTTGCATTCAAAGAACTTAAAGAATTTTACTTTAAATTTTAATTTTAATTTGCATTTAAATTTATTTTCAAACTAAAATTTAAATAAATAATAGGTTTCAAGACTTCATGATGGTAGTTTAGGAGTTCTGAAAAACATCTCAGATTACAAGCATTTAGAACTGTGAGATACTCGCCCCTCTCGTTAGCCGTTAATAAGATTACCCCTTTTGGAGTAAATTTTATTCCATTCGGAATAAAAGGTTTCTAACCAGATTATTAAGTAGAATTCCAAATGCTAATATATACTAGATTTCTGGAAATCTAGATAAGCTAGTGCGAACCAAATGCACCCTAAGGGATGTTAACCACGATAGAATCAATATATAACAGCATCATCTTCAAGGGAACATATATATATATATATATATATATATATATATATATATATATATATATATATATATATAGCTAGAATGCTATGGATAGCCAACCGGCACTTTTGTTACCCATTTATTTTCGATGATGAAACCTTCAAATCGACGATCGACACCGTTGAACATAATCTATACCACTTGAAACATTTAGAAATTAAATTTCAAATCTTTTCGATATCATTTGCCTAATGATCAAAGGGTTTCAAAATTTGTAATTTTAATGGTCGATATGAGGCGTTTTCTCGTTTAACGGCGTAAAGATGTCCAAATCAATTGAATTTTTTATAAAGAATTCTTTAAACTATTTAAAACAAGATCTATACTCTTGATCTTGATTACAAGACTCCTATCATCATTTTTTTAAGAATATTCATTTTCAACCGTTCATTTTTGTGTCAACTCGATGGATAAGAGAACAATATCAAAAATATATGAAATTTAATTTCTAAATACTTCAAGTGGTATAGATCATGTTCAACGGTGCCGATCGTCGATTTGGAGGCTCCATCATCGAAAACAAATGAGTGGCAACCGTGCCGATTTGCTATCGATAGCATTCTAGCTCAACTATATATATATATATATATATATAGAGAGAGAGAGAGAGAGAGAGAGAGAGTTGAGCTAAAATACTATCGATAGCAAACGGGCTCCGATGCCACCCATTTGTTTTTAAAAAACCGTTGAATATGATCTATACCACTTGAAGTATTTAGAAATCAAATTTTATACATTTTCAATATTGTTCTCTTATCCATCAAGTGGACATAATAATGAACGGCTGAAAATGAATATTCTTTAAAAAATAATGATAGGAATCTTGTAATCAAGATCAAGAGTATAGATCTTATTTAAAATAGTTTAAAAAATTTTCGAACAAAAATTCAATTGATTTGGATATCTTTACGCCGTTAAACGAGAAAACACCTCATATCGACCATTAAAATTACAAATTTTGAAACCCTTTAATCATTAGGCAAATGATGTCGAAAAGATTTAAAATTTGATTTCTAAACACTTCAAGTGGTATACATTATGTTCAACGGTGCCGATCGTCGATTTGGAAGCTCCATCATCGAAAACAAAATGGGTGGCAACGGAGCCTGTTTGCACGATAGTATTCTAGCTCAACTCTCTCTCTCTCTCTCTCTCTCTCTCTCGTATATATATATATATATAGTAGGTTGTGTGCCATTAGGATCACATATAGGGATGCAAACGAGGCGGATCTGGGGGCGGGAGCCATGCCCCGTCTCCCGCACCGAATCCGTGACTGGTTAAAAAATACGTCCCATAATCCGTCCCGCCTCATAGCCCGCCTCCCACCGGCGCCCGAATACGCCCACCAACTAATATAATTTATAAAATTAAAATATTATTAATATTTTTTAAAATATAAAATAATAATTTTTAATAATATTATATATATAATTTAACAATATCAATTGTAAAAATAAAAAATATAGATCACAATTCAAAACAAAATTCAAAAGTTTCAAATACATTAGAAATGAGAGTACTAACTTATTTGTATTTTAAATTTTTTTGTAAATACATTATTTTTTAGGAATATTTTTTAAAAATATAAATAATTTTCGAGGCGGATCATGACAGGGCGGAATCGGGGCGGGTCAAAATTTCTCCCGTTTCCTGCCCCAAATCCGTCTCGGATCGTAAAATTTACTCCGTTTCTCGCCGCGAATCCGTTTATTTTCTCCCATTTACTGCCCACGTCGGGGCGAATCAGGGCAGGAGCACTACCAACCCGGATCCGTTTGCATCCCTAAGCACGGAGGCCTCCGTGCTCCTAAGCCGTTTTCAATGATGAAACTTCCGAATCGATGATCGGTTCCGTTAGACTTAATCTAGTGTATTTAAAGTATCTAGAAAATAAATTTTGCAATTTTTCAATATCATTTACCTACTAATCGAAAGGGTTCAAAATCAATGAAAATAAAAATCTCACAAAAAGTAGTGATATAGCATTAAAATTTTCAATCAAAGATACTGATCTTGCGATAAATAGCATAAAGAATTTTCTATCAAAATTTCATCTAATTTGAATACTTTTACACCGTTAAACTTGCAAACGCTATACATCAACTATTAAAAATTATTAATTTTGAACCCTTTCGATCAGTAGGTAAATGATACCGAAAAATCACAACATTTATTTTCAGATAGTTCAAATATGCTAGATCAAGTCTAACGGAGCCGATCGTCGATTCGGAAACTCCATCGTCGAAAAAGGCTTAGGAGCACGGAGGCCTCCGTGCTCCTAATAGATCATGTTCAATGGTGCCGATCGTCGATTTGACGGCTCCATCATCGAAAACAAATGGGTGGCAACGGAACCCGTTTGCTATCGATAGCATTCCAGCTCAACTATATATATATATATATATATATATATAGAACTAGGCTACTATGCTATTAATAGCACCAAGTCATTGGTGCTACCACGTTTTAGCCGTTGGATTGAGAGATGTGCGGTTAGGATGATGTGGGCCCCCTAGGATTAAGTGGGTGGTTGGTTAAATAGTATGATCTAACGGGTGAAAATCATCAAAGGGGTGGATCGAACGGTGGAAAACTTGGTAGCACCGGGTGCTTCGTGCTATTGATAGCATAGCGATAGGACTATATATATATATATATATATATATATATAAATATATATATATATATATATATATATATGGGTCCGGCTACTATACTATTATGAGTACGATCGCCCTCGTACTCATAAGTTGTTTTCGATAATAGAGCTTCCGAATCGACGATCCACACCGTTAAACGTTATTTACAGCATTTAAAACTTCTAGAAATCAAAATTTATAATTTTTCGACATCATTTACCGTACGATCGAGAGGTCACAAAATTGATAATTTTTAACAGCCGGTATGGGATACTTGCTAGTTTAACGGTGTAAACGAATCGGAATTTGTTGGAATTTTTAATAGAAAATTCTATTCACTACATAGATAAAGATCAATAACTCCGATCTTGAATTGAAGGATCCGATCATCCTTTTTAGGACGGCGTTCGATTTTGACCGTTCATTTTATGCCCACTTGATGGACTTTATTATGATTTCGAAAATTTACGAAATTTATTTTCTAGAGGTTTCAAATACTCTAGATCATATTTAACGGAGTGGATCGCCGATTCGGAAGCTCTATCATTGAAAACAACTTATGAGTACGAGCGCTCCAATACTCATAATAGTATAGTAGCCATGGCCATATATATATATATATATATATATATATATATATATATATATATATATATATATATATACTATCGATAGCATCAAACGTTTGGTGCTATCAAGTTTTCCACCATTAGATTTAATCCTTTGACTATTTTCACCGTTAGATTATACTATTAAACCAATAACTCAATCAACCCGAGAGGGTCCATATCATCCTAGCTGTATATTTTTTAATCCAACGGCCGAAAACCTAATAGCACCAATTATTTGGTGCTATTGATAGTATACCAGCCTAGGTCTATATATATATATATATATATATATATATATATATATATATATATATATAAAGTGAAGAAAAGATAATGGAAGAGCGGACTACATTATTGTATACAATACCACAATATCATCATCATCATCATCTGCCTCACTAGTGTCACTACCATCATCGCTTTCATCATCTTCGGTACCATCATCATCATCCTCATCCTCTTCATCCTCATCCTCAGAAATATCTTGCCATTCAGATTCTGATGCCTGTGAATGTAAAAGCTAGAAATTAGTTAAAGAACAACTTGGCTGATAACTATTAAGAAATGGTCTACTGTTTATGTAAAATTATCAATTTCAATGGAAAAAAATAGGCGGAAGAACAAGATAAGAGTTGGATTAGTTTATTTCAAGTAGGTTACTGTTATTAACATCTAATGAAATCTTTGATGATATACTTAATTTTAGAATATCTTGCTAGTTTCTCAAAGCTATCCTACTAAGTCATCTAGCAGAATGTCAACCATATGTAGTTAGTATGACACCAACTGATAGGAACGAACTTACACACTGGATAAATTACATGCCTCTAACATATATTACAGAAAGAACAAAATAATAAATTAAATGCATCTCAGAGTAAGAGATATAAAATAGCTAACCGGTATGATGCACTTCCACTCATCTAGCTTGCTCAGGTTAAGCGAATAAAGATCATCGAGCGTAATTTCTCGATCTTTGATCTCCATCATCCCTCCGTATAAATAGAGTGTGTCCTTTCCCACAACCATGCACGAATTGATTCGCCCACAAGGCTTCACCACCTATAATATTGAAAGATGATAAGTGAGAAGAGAAGGCAGACAAATAGGAAGTTAAAATATCTATATGCAACCAACCTCAGGCAGAGCTGATCCTTGCTTATCACAATCACCAATAAGTCCCTGCACCTTCGCATCAGAGACTTTGGTTGATCTAACTGCATTTAAGGATAGATTCTTAGTCAAATGATTAGAAACGTTGGAAACATCACATTGTGAGCCCGCTGCTTCTTCAGAATCCTCAGTATTATCATCCATTTCATTTTGTAGAGGCATCTCCGTATCATCTTGGCTATCATTCGATCGTTCATTTCTCTTGCAACCTTTTGACTGTTGTGCAAGTACACAGGATACAACAATATGGTTCAGTATCACATAACACAGCACAGTTTATGGCGTTAGAAAGTCAACATTTAATAATTCGACATGAATAACAGTCTGCAAACAGATTACATCAGCAAAGTGTAAGCCCTATTCTTTTTTAAGGTTAACATGTACAACGCCCTCAATGATAGATAGGCCATTGGGAAATAAACCCGTCAATTTATTTTCTTTTGACAACCACTTGCTCAACTTTTCATTCTTGTGATTCGAGTACTTTCACCAATTAAATCAGGGAGTAAATAAATGTAATGCTGATTTTGTTTAATTTAACGATTCTGGATGTTTGTCGGTTGATGGAATTGCAGATTAAGTAAACTGTTAATGACTGATAGCCAAAGAATTTGTTGCTTTTAACAGACCCCCAATTCAATTGAGGAAAATAGTTCAAATACGAATAATTAAAACTTAGGAGGCCACAATCAAATTTTTTAAAAAAAACACATTTTGGATGGTGTACATCAAAATGGCTTATACTTGAAGAGGTCTCTATAATTTTCACCATGAGTTCTGCCACATGCTACTGTCTTTTTCTACACTTTTTGCTTTCTACAAACAAATAAAAGGTAAACTTGTGAATCTCACAATCCAAGTACCACCATAATGTGCATGTAATGGGGTATAATACTATTAAGGTGTCTTTATGGCATTTATGTGAGTTAAGCAACAGATCACACTAATAAAGAGCATCTTATAAGTTGATCAAAACTTGAGAAAATAAACTAAATTAATTGAAGCCAAACATTTCATATTGCACTTTCCGTATCAACAAAGCATGCTATATTGATTACTCAAGCGTCCAATAAAGGGTGCACACTGTGAAGGCATCCAGAGCAATCACTAACATAATGTGCACAGGCTATGTACATGTTTAGGAACAGTTTAAATGAGCAAAGTCAACTGCGAGCAAGGAATAGCTCGCCTTGGCCTGGCACAAATTTTGGAAACCCTAGTATCCATTCACTTCAAAGTTAAATCAAGTTTGCAGGTTAGTCTTGATCGTGACTCAAATTATGAGCCAGCACGTATCTCAATATGACGCCTACATGAGGCATGATTGCTTAGCTGGCTTCAAACAGCTTCGTATGCTAGTATAAAACATAGTTAGTAAATTCGCAAATTTTTGCCGAATTATTCGCGAATTTTTAGAAACGTTTTCGAATTTTTCCGAAAAATTCGGAAAAAAACGCGAATTTTTGGTGAAAAATACTTATTCGTGAATTATTCGCAATTCGCGAATAATTCAATGAAAAAAACAGCCCATGGGCCGGCGGCAGGGCCCGCGCTCGTGCTCGCTTGCGCGTGCGCCCGAGCGCGCGCTCACGCGAACCGTGAGGCACGCGAGCCGTGAGGCGCGCTCACGGCACGGCTCGCGTGAGCGCACTCATGCGAGCCACAGGCCTTGTGGCTCGCCCAAAACAGGAAAGAGAAAAAAAAAAAAATATATATATATATATATATATATATATATATATATATATATATATATATATATATATATATATATATATATATATATACCTGGCCCAAAAAAAAAAAAATCTTTTCCGAACCATTTCTCCCTCCTCTTCTCTATAAAAATGAAAGAATCAGTCAATCAAAAAAGTTTAATCTCTTATAAACTATTTTAGTCTCTTATTTGCTTAATTATTTATTTATTTTGAGGCATAATATAGTGTGCTATTTTTGTTTTACTTAATTAGCTTAATTTTTTAGCTCTTTAATCTTATATTTTTAAGAAATATGAGTATTTATGCTAATAACATAAATCTTGAGAGAAAAAAAAACTTAATTTAATAGCCGAATTTTTGATCCCGAATTTTTAATTGATGAACGTATAATATCCGTATAAATCACGTATCTGAATAATTGGCGAATCCGTTTTTTAGCCGTATTTTTCAACGAATTTAAAAATTAGAAGACGAATTTTATCCGAATTATATCCGTACCGAATTTTTGCCGAATCCGAATTAACTAACTGAGGTATAAAAGCAACTAAAATTGATTTTATTTTGGACAGAACTAGATAAAACAATATCCATAATTTTTGTAGACGGGCAGAGCCATTTCAAATCTGCTTATTGTGCTTTTCATCTTCTAAGAGTTACAGACAGAAATGTTTCTTTTCTCCAAGACCGTATTTTGTGGATGGACAGCCATTTCACTATCTGCCTACCGTGCTTTTCATCAATCTAAGATTTCAGATAGAAATATTTGTTTCTCTTTAAGAACAAGAAGGTAAGAACTGACAGTTCAAGGGTTGAGGCTGCAGAGGATGGCTCGAGGGATTTGAGTAAAGCTTTTATCACTGATGGAGATAAAATATACAAGCAAACATTTAGCAAACTTGGATGCTAAATATGATTATAACACATAAGTAATTTCAACTCTTTCAGAGAGAAGTGAAAGGAATTTTACAAGTTCAACTAGGATCGAGCAAGGCACCGACTTGAACTGGTTTCAAATTTATGTGTGATATTTCAACACATGACGATAAAGTATTAGAGCTATTCATCAAGGAAAGTGACTTCCATTTAAATATAAAATTCGTTAAAGAGAGAGATTCATCGTATCACCTTATCTTTAGTAGACTTGTCCTTGCGTAGCTCCAAAGGATACCTAAATAATATACAAGAAAACAAAATCTCAGGAAACAAACATTTGGTAATACATGCAACAGAGAACTTATAGATCATATCTAAAGCTATATTTTCCACATCAATGTAAAACAAAGAGTTACATTATTGTCAGCAGTAAAAGTCAATAGATTCTGATTTGCAGTTTGAATTTTTACGATTTCAGGCAATACTATTTCTTTTGTTCATCTCATGCACACTAGAAGAATAACAGATACCATTGCATGCTTTCAAGGGTTTGAATGCGCATATAACATGTAGTATTCTTTCATACATGGTTATGCTTTTCCAACATCTAGCATCAAGTTTAACTTTTGACAGCCTCTCTCTAGTGACTTTTTCTTATGACTTCTCATTGGAGCTCAAAGGCATTCCAGCTTAATCTTTTACTTGCAAAGTAGGCAATCAATGCCAAACTCCATTCAGCAGTTTGTGCAGTCTTTTATGTATTATCACCCATCAGTTGTCATCTTTGTTTATACACAACCCAGCACATCACCATGCTAAACAGCGTCAACATGATTTGCAGGAATCAGCAATGCAAACTTAAAAGCAAGGGAATGTTTCTTTATCATACAAATAAAGTTCAATTCTTACATTGTGATTTTCAAACTATATTGCATAGATACGGATACAAGGATACGAATACGTCACGATACGAATATGACGATACAGTTAAGTCCCAAAAACTCTAGGATACAATATGTAGGGGACACTTGAATAAAATATTATTTTAAATATATTAAAACATATGTTGACTATATATAATGACATATTGAGGACAATCAAGATACCTAGATTATATTAACTATTAAGAGACATATACATTAGCTTGTACAATTGTTCTAGCTCTGTTCATCAAAGAAGATAACCAACTATAAGGAATAACAATTCAAAGACTATCAACCAACCATCATCTAGCTTGACTAAATGATAACAATAGATATTTACTTGCACAAACTAGATAATTAGTCCTTCATCATATATGTATGTTTTCAAATAGCATTAGGTTCTACTATATAAAACATTAGCAAAAGAAAAAATGCTAACACTTTGACCAATTAGATTAAGTAAAAGTTAAATGCTAAAGGCATAAACCATAACTTAATATTGTGTGGAGACAGTGAGAGAGAGTGCCTTCCACCATCCAAAATGCCGAATTGAAGAGTGATTGGCATTTTTTCCACTCTTTTCCTTATTTCCTATGGGATTTTCGAAAAATTTTCAACTCCGATCATTTTAGACCATAAAAGAACCTAGCCGTATCCCCGCGAATCCCAGCCGTATCCTCCCGTATCCCCCATACATGAGCCATATCTGGTCTTTTTTTATTTTTAAAAAATTCCAGATACTACAATCCTGTATTGGACACATATCGGGCCCGTATCCGTATCCGATACGCAAATTACACATAAATTGAAGTATCTATGCTTCAAAGTTTTCAGCTTTGATACAAATTGAAGGCAGCAGAAAAATGATCAATTATTCTCCACAATAACCATCAACCTCAACACAATTTACTTCAGATCCAGATGAACAAATAAGTTAATAAGTTGTTTGTACCTTAGTCTCAATAGTTCTAAAACTTTTAGGTTGTCATTACCATCCAACAATTCCTTTTTTCTGATTAAAAAATTATAGTATAATAGAATATCTAAACTCATTATTCTAATATTCATCTATTAAGCAGACTACTTTGTAAGCATTACTAGACAATCAAATGATAAAAAAAGTATAGTGAAGTATGTAAAATAATTAAGGGAAAAAAAAAGAAATGTAGAACATTGCAGACAATAATAGTCAGAAGAAACATACCACCGATGATTATCTAGTTGGAAGCCATATAGCTCATTCATAAATAAGCTGAGTAACACATCGCCTACATCAAAGAGCGGTGTAATAGTAAATGAGCAAACCTCAAATAGAACCAAAACAACTTAAAAGAGATTGTAACACAACTAGAGAAATCACATTGCATAAAACTGATGAGCAATACACTGTAAACCCAAAAGATGCCAAACAATAGTCGATTTAGGAGAAGATCACATTGCAACGCAATCTCATCCTAAATCAGTGAAAGCAATTGCAATGAAAAACATTGAAACCTTTAGCAGTTGTTTACGAAAATTAACTAAAAAAACACATTGTAATACAAGTAGATAATAAAGAAATCTAGCAAAACATCCAACTGTTAAATTAAATGAAACAACCATTTGTCTATTATAGCTTAAGCTACCAGAGGAAAGTGTTTTTATATTTTAGTATTCAACACTCTCTCTCGCGTCTAGGCAAGAGATTTTTTTAATGGACCCAAGGCATGAACTTAATTAAATGAGAGGAAATTAAATAACACTAGGAGACAGGCGGCACTCGAATTCAGGACTTCCTGTTCTGATACCATGTAGGTTGGAAGAAAAACAACAAAGGGTAATAGGTTAATCTGTACCCTACTCCCATTATTAATATATATATGTATGTATGCAGATTTTACACAATAGTCCCTAAGAAAGCAACAAAATAGAAGAAAGTTCCTAGTCAACAAGAACAAACCTTCAGCTTCCATATCAACAACCCCACCAAATAGTACTGCCCTTTTCTTGTGGACGCACATAGAAAATCCAGCACGAGGACCAGGAGGCATCCCACTCTTCTTAATCTATTCACAAAATAGTTTATGCATGTAGCAGCAAAGCCCAAAAAAAAAAAAAAATCATGTATGGCAAGTAAGAACCTTTCAAGTGTATAGATGCTATTATTACAAAGCAAGCAGGCAGTAGATTAATACTAAAGCTAGTTGGTGACTACTACGTGACCCAATGTGGCACCTCGCCATGGTCCTCTCGCCAGCCCAAAAAGGTACATAGTGGAACCAAGAGGATAGCCGACGAAAGGGGCAAAAACAAGGGATAGTCGGCGACTAAAGATTACACCTCACAGTTAATGGGAAAAAAATTTGACAAGAGAGACTGCAAGGAAAAAGTAGGGTTTTCATTTGTCTGCTCATTGCTCTGTGCCTAAATTACATCAAATTTGAATTCTTGACTGTCTACCGATTACCAAGTTATCAAGTTAAATAGTTTGTTCTTGAGGACTATAAGCTGAATACAAAAACTTAGTAGGGAAAACATCAGATAGGAATCTCTAGTTAGACAAAAATAGTACATTTCGCACTTTCACAACAATCCAAGGTACTAATTTCACATTGCAAAATAGCATAGTGATAAACATCTTTTGAATTCATATGCTAGTATGCTATAGTTGCTACCTTAATCCATGTTTCATTTTGACTTGCAAAGATTATAGAAAAGAATTACAAAGCATGCAAGCATTCAAGAAGAAACAACTTAAACCACTATGTAAATCACCTACGTCATCTAAAAAAAGTGTAGTAACAAGCTTAAACCACTATGTAAATTACCACAAGTGGCTGTAAAAGACGAATGCTTAAATGCTTCGTACGTAAAAAATTATGTTTCCCCTCATATTACTATAATAAAGAAATTGAAACTGCCAAAGAAAATAACCTTGTTCCATTCCCAAGTACGAGGATCGAGAGACCACACGTCTGAATGAACTATTCCTTTCTCTGACCCATTTTTATCAGGGATAGCTTCTTTAAAATAGCCACCATACAGATATATCTGCTCATGTCCACAAATAGGAGGATGTGCTAAGAAGAACATGCATACTGAAAAAATGAAAACTCACAACCAACAGTGGCATATAGGAGCATATAAATGAAAAATAAACATCTTGAGAAAATAAGCAAACCAAAGTAGGTCAGACATAAGGGTCTTGGTCAAGAATTTAATTATTTATGAGGCTATCTGAGAGGGTAAGCAACAAAAACAAAAACAAACAGACAAAGGGCAACTCTTGGGAGGACAACCAAAGAAAAATAATAGCCTGCTAGCTGAAATTGCCCATGCCAAACTACTATAGGTTGGCAGCATCATTGTGAGGTACCAAGGGGTTCGCCAAAAGCAGAACAAGGAGTTGCAGGGCCCACTAGCAGCTCGTAATGGTGCTACGATAGGACAAACTAACATGTTTCTGGCACAATTACCTTTGTTCAAACTATAAAAACACCTTTGACATGAGAGGTTTTAATATTTGTTGGTAAAAATCTAGTCAGATTGTTCTTAGAAGTACTTCTAAGTAATCTTTACTCAACTAATAGAATGATTACTACTAATGTAGAAGATGTGAAATAACTGTTGTTGTCCAAAACCTTAAACTATCAAAGAACTGATGTTTTTATATTTTATGTTCAACAACTAATAAAATATCTTAAATTGGTCTTGGGCATACAGTTGTGACAATTGACAGTTACTAATCGGGAGAATCAATTTCTTCCAAATCATCATGAGCTTGGAAGAAAATATAATTTAGGGCCTTTTTTGCATTTGGCCCCTCAAAAAAATTATTTTCACAAATAGCCCTACCAAATTTGTAATTACAATTTTGGCCCTATCCCCGCCATGCATGCGCCACGTCAGCTCCACGTCAGCACCACTCGAGCTTGCTAGGAGGTGGTGGAATAAGTTGAGCACGGTGAACCATTCATCGTGTTTGAACACGGTAAATAGATTACCGTGTTTAGACAGTGAATAGTTCACCGTGTCCATACATGATAAACCATTCACCATGTTCTTTCATATTATACCACCTGCGGATCTACCCTACCTGAGCTGTCTTCTGCACCCTCTTCTCTCGCTCTCTCTCTCTCGCTCTCTCTCTCGCCCACTCGAACCTCCTTGTTGCCGTCGGCGCAGCCTCTCTCTATTCCGCACCATCTTTCTCTCTCCAACCCTAGAACCTTCCCACCTGTCTCTTTTTCTCTCTCTCTCACTGCGCACCACCCCCCCTCTCCCCGCGCACCATCCCCCCTCTCCCCAACCCTTCTCATAGACCCACCTCTCTCTTTTCCTCTCACTCTCTCTCTCTGCACCCCACCAACGCCGCAACCCCAGCACAGAAACCCCCCTCTCTGACCCCCTCCCTCTCTCCCTCTTTCTCTCTCATAGATCACTCCCTCTCTCTCTCAAATCACTCTCTCTCTGTCATCACTCCCTTCCCTCCAGAACTCTTAATCGGCATAGAAGTCGCGCCAACCGTGTTAGCAACATGGTAATTACATCTCTCACTCCCCTTTGTTGTATGTTAGGGATGTTCTATGTTAATATGTTATGAATATAATACTTTTGTACATTTTATTATATTATTTCATAAAATCACTTGCATATAAGTTCATATATTAGTTATTTTGTAAATGCCTAATATTTATTTAACTTATTTAAAGATTTTGTATAGAAAGGACAAGTGGACAATTCACGTATATTTTGGTCATATTGTTTACTTTATAACTACTGTCCGTGAATGTGTTCCTTGCTATATTCATTGGGACGGAAATTTTGTCGTGAACAATAATGTACCACAATACATTGGTGGCCGTAAAGAATTGGTTGGTATCCAACACAATATCACATTTCGGGAATTTGAAATGGAAATATATAAGGTTACTAACCATTATCGAGTGGAAGACCGTCTTCGCATAACAGTTCGATGTCCAATAGGAGTCAACGAATCGGAATTAGTGAACATATCAAGTGACAATGTACTATTTGGTGTGACGAGTTTTTTTCCTTCCACATATGTATAAAATTATACGTAGAGAAACATAGTGTTGACGACACAAGACCGTCCAAGTACCGTTAACTATACGGAAATGCATAGTAGTGATTATTAAAGAAATTACGTCAATCGCGAACGAGTTCCTACATCAAGGTATAGAGTAATAATCTTTAAAAATGTTTTTCATAATTCCTCAATTAGTTTAGGTGTGCGAAATTAATAACTTTGTCTTGTAAACGTTACAGAGTTTGAAGTCTCATGTGTGCCAGTTAGTGCACCATTGCCATCTACCATGATGGATCCGTCTCCATTGGTTGGTCAAAATGACCGGTAGGTTATTGTATAATTTAGTTATATGAAAATTGGAATGCGAATAGTTAATCTTAAACATCTTTGCAGGTTGACTATCCCTCGTAATCAAAATGAAGGTTTATCCTCTAGTGTTCGTGAATGCACCGATTGGGAAGTGAGAACTACTATTAATAATGAGCACGTAACTGGAAGTGATGAGTACATTATTAAAAGTGATGAAGAGGATCTAAGGCGAATCGATGTTGAATCTAGTGATGATGAGGAATCCCTTGTTCCGCATTCTTTGGATTCTGATTATGACGGTAGTTTGAACACACTCGCATGCGCCGTTCGAGATGAAGGTGTTGAATGGATTGAAAATTCAAATGTCAACAACAATGAAATACCAAACCCGATGGAATTCAAGGAATTTGAAGATCAACGATAACGATTTCTCCTAGGTAATTAATTAATTCATCAAACCATTGTTGATGCATATCGAATAAAATATTGATCAGGATCCTCCAAGTGATGAGGCATAGGCTAATCAGACATTTTTTGATAAATCATTCTTGGTGAACGCTTTAGAAGCTTGGCACATTGAACATAATGTGTAGCTTAAAGTTGTTAAGTCAAATACAACTAGATACACTGTCAGAAAGGTAGTTCATTTTTTAAAGAAAAGACTTATAAATGTCCGCACACATATATAGTTCCAATTCTGAATACAACGCATCAAAACTGTATCTTTCATATGTCAATTTATATTACCTACAATGAAGGCAAGGTTTACTATTAAGTCCTATGAAAATTCAATCTCGAGTTCAGAGTGAAATGCACGTTAGCATATCATATAGTAAGGCTTGGTGAGCACAGAATAAAGCACTACAAATTATATACAATAGTTGGGCGCAACCATATTGTGACCTTCCTCGATACTTCTCCGTTGGAAGCAAAACCCCGAACTATTACAAAAGTTGATTTCATTAGGGTGACGGCTACTACAAGAATTTTTCACGAGCCTTTTGGGCTTTTGGACTTTCGATTTATGGTTGGGAGTATTACCACCCATTACTTAGTATCGACGCTACCTATTTGTATGGAAAATACGGAGGCCACACATTAGTTGCCACAGGTGTCGATGCCAATGGTGGTTTATATCCGCTAGTGTTCACAATTTGTGAGGGAGAGAATAGCTTGAGTTAAGAGTAGTTTCTAAGTTGCCTATGAAGGTACATAACACGATCTCGAGTTATTACACTCATTTTGGATTATTTTAAAGGGCCAGAGAATCTTATTGCACTTGTATTCCCACCATCAGAAGGTCATGCTTATCGATGGTGTTTGCAACATATGAAGGCTAATATGAATATTCATTTCGCAGCAAAACACCTACTTACGAAATTTTGGAGAATTGGAAGTGCATCAGAAGAACGAGAAGTAGAAGTATTCAAATCAGATGAAATTTTGATAGAAAATTCTTTATTTATAGCAAGATCAATATGTATGATCAAAAATTTTAATGCTATTTCACCACTTTTTGTAAGATTTTTATTTTCAGCCGTTGATTTTGAACCCTTTAGATCGTTAGGTAAATGATATTGAAAGGTTCCAAAATTTATTTTCTAGATATTTCAAATATGCCAGATCAAGTCTAACGGAGCCGATCATCGATTCGGAAGCTCCATCATCGAAACGGCTTAGGAGCACGGAGGTCTCGTGCTCCTAATAGCACACAAGACCTACTCCTATCTTTTTATATAAATATGGACATGGAACCACCTACCTATTGGTCATCCTGAGATAGTCGGACCGCAGCCTGAGCTTGTTGACATACCATTAGGTTGTGGGTAAGTATTTTTCATTTTAAGTTTTCTAAATATTGTTTAATCATTACTAATATGAAATAAATGAATTGGAAGAAATACTAGGTTGGCTTTTCGGGATAATGCCAAGACTACTGACATTGAGTTTTATCATGATCAACTTGATCAGCAGTATTAGATAAATGAAAGTAATTCAACCTTATTATAACGATAAATTTTATTTAAAAACGAGAGGGTAAGTAACCATATATATTTTTCACAATAGATTACATGGAGGCCTTATACAGATGCGGTATTAGAACACTCCCATCTTTTAGTGTAGCGGGGTTCCAGGTTTGGCAATCTAGGACTACCTTAGCCTGCTTCCATCAAGATTTAAAGTGTCGTGGCACGGGGGTGTGCCGCTGTCTGCTTGGTACGGTACGGCACCGACACGTTTCTGTGCCGACACATGGTACGCATGCGTGCCGATGGATACGCATGACCTCCTACTGGTATGCTTTGGTACGAATTTATTTTAGTTTTTTTTATTCTAATTAGCTCTTATAATATTATATTAAAAATTTAATCAAATAATTATGAGTATTTGCTATATATAGTTTACTATACTTATTAATTAACATACTTGTATGTTTTTTCGTATATAAAATACAACTATACCTGATGCAGAATAGAAATTTTTACAGGTTAGAATTTTTTAAATGCAAATATATTTTTTTCTTTTGACCATATTACGTCTTGCTTTTATAAAATACAAAAATAATTTTAAAAATTATTCAAAAAAATTATTTTAAAAAGTATTTGAAAAAAATTATTTTTTAATTAATTTTTAAAAAAAATTAGTAGATCTATCAAAAAAATTAAACAATAAATTATATGACAAATAAATTAAATAAATTTAAGTATCAATTGATTTAATTTAGCTTTTAATTTTATCAGTATTTTCAATCTTCTAGCGCAAAAATAAAATTTTATGTTTGATCTGCCTCAAATTTTGTTTATTGAGTTCGATTTTGTTCTCTTAATTTGCCAAAAATTTTACGGTGCAACAAATTTTGATAAACTAATTTGTGAAAAAAAAATAGATGTCTGTGGTGAAAGCGGAGGGCTCGGACAAATCTTTTGTTCGTATCTTGATAAACAAAAAATTTAATTATATTTTTTTTGACTTAATAAGTACATTTTTTATTTTCAATGTCTTTGGAAGGGTATGGGATACCCAGAACGCTTCGGATAACCCAAAGAACAAAATAAAAAGAAAGAAAAAGCAAAAAAGCAAAAAATATTACCAGTGAAGGCACGGCACTGTGCCGCGGTACATTGCGCCGTGTCACTGTCTCATGCGGCACGGCGCCGCATGGCGCAGCACGAACGGGTGGTCCGAGACCGCCCCTGTACCGTGCCACCTTCTTGGTAGCACGCTACGTGCCGCCCCTTGCCGTACGGCATAAGGCGACACTTTAAACCTTGGCTTCCATATTATTGAGCTGCATCTTTCAGATCATGTGCTTCGACAGTTTGATCTTCTACAGCATATACCCGAAGCAATGGTTGCCATAGCTTGCATCACTTCACGAGATAAAGTAGATGAGAATTGGGCGGCATATCATGCTTCGTACATTCAGCGTTGGAAGGATAGATTGATGGACATAGTAGAGGTAGACCCTCATGTAGATCCAGATCCTATACGAGCTACCACTATTTACATGCAGTGGTATTGGAGGATCACTAGGAGGTGGATATCTAGGCCGGAACAGTGCCCACCCCTCACGTATCAGCCACGTGGGCATGTCGAGAGAGTATTGATATGCTTTTAATATATAATATCCCTTTATGTTTATTTTTATATATAAAGAACATTTAGTGTAATTTTCATCATGTTGCTTTTATTTTAGATTGATGTCGTGCAAAAATCACATTATACGATTAGACGTGTCCTATCAGATATTTCATATGGTGGAGTATTAGAAGCCCCGACACAAATTGCCGATCAAATGAAAGCAATTTTAGAGACTACCTACGCTTCCAGACACGACCAGCAGAACATAGTGGACCATCAACATCGGGCCATGTACCACTATATAGTCCGCCGAGACCATCTTCACCGATAGAGGAGCCATCTTATCATCCAGAGACAGTACCAGTACTAGAGGATCCACCTCGACCAACTAATATTGTTTATCGTAGGTGCTGACAGCAATTACAGTCTCTCCACGCAGATGAGCCCTCATCTTCAGCTCCTCCACGGCCAGATATACTATCGACACCTGCTATGGTTGAGCACGAGATCAGACGGATGATCGAGACGCAAGACACTCACCCAGTTGTTGAGGATGCTACTATCCACCATCTCGACCAGTTGGAAGTCAGAGCCCTTCGATGAGCATAGTGTTAATCGTGATCGTGATCATGATAGGGGACTTGTAGGTAGACATGGTCGAGAGACTAGCAGGAGGACATGACATTACATTTTGTAAATTTTAAATTGCAAAGAACTTTCTATATTATTGAAAAACTTGCTCTATTTTTTGATATTTTGTCGTGATGATATGATATTGATGTACTATTGATAATGTGTTGTTGTATTAATGTTATGTTGTTGTATTGATGTGGCGTTGGTGTGTTGGATTTGTTGTGTTTGTTGTTGTGCTGAATTTTTAGTGTTGGAGAGGATACTGCCAGAGCTGGGGTTCTACTAAACACAGTGAATTGTTCATCGTGTCTAAACACGGTGAATGATTCGTCATGTCTGTCGTATTACTACCTTTAAGCGCGGGGGGAATATAAGTATGGAACATTGTAAACCATTCACCGTGTTTGAACACGGTGAATAGTTCACCGTGTTCAACTTATTCCTGCACCTCCCAACAAGCTCACATGGTGCATGGCGGGGATAAGGCCAAAGAATTACAATTATAAATTTGGTGGGGCTATTTGTGAAAAAAGAAATTTTGAGGGTGCCAAATGCAAAAAAAGCCCTATAATTTATATTTAGTTTTTATTTTCCATGATATAATGATATGAATTTCCAAACAATTTCTACTATGCCATCGTAGACTTGTAGACTATCAAAGGTTATCCAAATTCCTTTTCTTCCATATCACGATTCATACACCTGTGACAGTTTAGGCACTATTTGGGGCCTTGATTGTTTCGAAAACAATTGGCATCAACTCCCCTTATTGCAAAGTACACACTTCTTGATACATGTATAAACATATGAAACAAAAATCTTAATGGCCCTGCACAAGACGAAGTATTCACTAGCACATACTTTATTATCAAAGTATCAAACCCACTTACGGTGGCCCATTCCCTAGAACCAGCGGAGTCCATCCATACATGACAGATTCTAAAACTTATTACAACCGCTCAATGCTAACAGAATTATCTAATCAAGCATGTACATATGTAAAGAGCATTTACATTTTCTACTGAACTATGTTGTGCCTCAGGCATATTACCATCACAATATGCACAAATACGAAGGCCCATCTTTTTTAAGAGCAAGTTTGGGCCTTTTATAAATGCAAATTTAGTCAGAAAGATATAGTCTGAATCCTCAAAATATATGTAATAATATAATTTAAATTACCAAAAGAAACTTACTTGGTCTTGGAAAACACTAAGCTGAAAACCGCTCCTTGCACTTGGCCATAAAGCTCCAGGCCGGGGCTTTATTTCTTCCCACTACAAGTAAAAGATATTAAATGATAAAGAAACTTATGCCAAACTATCGGATCACCTACTTCAGGACTGGATGAAAGATATAGCACCTATATGATATATGGCAATAAGAAAATCTGCAATGTATTTCTGTTCATATTTTAGTACTCACCTTGAAATGGTCCAGATCAAAGACATGCAAATCATTGAAATATCTGCAAATAACAAAGCAATAGTCCCACTTAATTTGAAATTCTACCATCCTAAAAATATAGCTTTCTTAGACTATCATTGACCAAGATACTGATAGTCAAAGAAATTGTCCAAATATTTCTGAACTCTAAAGATCACCAGAATGCACATTCCACTAGGTGAAAGACACGTCAGTAACACAGGTACAGTAGATGCATGGAGAGGAACAAGACAAAAAAAGTAAAAAGCACGCATAGTGACTAAGAAGAGTGTCATCTCATATCCATAATCCAAAAAAAGAAAGTGTACTATAACATAAAATTAAACATGGAAACGCATTAAAACACTCCATATAATTCGATTGTGTTTCTTATCTTGCAATTTTCTGTACTAGCAAAAATTAAATCAATTTATCAATTCAGGCCAGTTAAGCGATCTCACTTTCCTTGATTATGATATACCTACTTATGTACGCAGCACGGATTACAAAGTGAGGACTCCTCACATGAAATGTAAATCTAAAACTTACTCCATACATTGCACTGTTTCAAGTCAAAGGATTAAATCAGGACATATTATCTCCTAATATTCCATGAAATACCAAAAACTGTGAAACAAGCTTGTACCCTTTTATCACCTTGCAATTAAAATGGATGAAACAACGAACAAGTAACAATTATAAGCTCATAGAAAAAGGAGTGAAGGAAATGGAAATTAGACAAAGCAACCACAAGTTTTGAGTGGTATCCATTTATTCAAGTGAATTTTGAAGCAAGGAAAAAACGAGACATGTTACTTCCGCAACGTAACGATATTTGATTCTATTAGTTGTGGCCTCCCTTTCATGCCAGGTTGGGTTAGCCTAATGAATCATCAAAGAAACTGCATGTGATCAACCAAATGGATCTTCTTTACTATTGGATGTCATCTTGAGCTATGCCCCCTCCCAAACAAAGTGGGATTATATCTTGCCTAACTTCTAGTCATGTCATTTGTACCCCCGTCTACCTCCTCTCACATCATACGCTTGGCTTGCGTTCCTCATATAGACTTGGGGATTTTAATCACCACATCATATATGGGTACTATCTCTGAAAAACCTCCATCGGAAGCCACTCCTACCTCACAGTGAGGATCTTCATTCCTAATTCTACCATGCCATACATACTCACCAAATAAAACATTCTCATCTCAACTACAATTGCTCTATGTGCACGTTATTTCTTAATGACTACTGCATAGAGCAAAGTGGGCATATAGACTGTTAAGGCGAAACATTCTATTTGCATAAAGCAAAGTGGGCATATAGACAATGTATAAAACTTGACCTAAAAGTTCCCAAGGTATCTAACTATCACAAAGGGCACACACTGGATCCCACATTTATTTGATGTCTTACATACTTCTCGATAATCCCATCATTTTAAATAACTAAATAGATAAATAGAAATGCTTGCTGCCTATTTTTGGCTATATCTTGGCCATACTTCTTTGATTAAACTTTAACCTTTCTAACCTTCACCCTCTCTCCTGATTCTAGTAAACAAAATGCACCAGTTACTCAAAATGCTCCACGTATTTGGTCTTTACTCTGGGAGTCCTACTTATTTTCAAGTTTAAACTCACATAATTACCAAAGTGAACAGAAAGAAACACATGCCAATAAGTTAGCCACAAAATGGTTAAATCCACATAGAAATTATCTACAACAATGCGAGCTTGATATCTCCAGAACTCCATCAAGTCAAACGGCAAATTTCAAACCTAAACAAAACTATGCTTAAATTATTATCTGGCTTAGATTGAATAAAAACTTGGACCAAGTTAAGCACAACAGTGATATTCTAGCTGGTTATCTACAACAATGTGAGCTTGCTATCTCTGTACGTTTCTTAATTAACAAAGGCTAAAAGAGAGTATGCCAATACAATCAACGTTAGAAGACAAAAGATCTAAAATTGTAACACATTGAATGAGGTGTAATTAACTAAAAATGAAATCCAAATGAATGTAGGGTTTCATAAAAGCACATGCAATTAAATGATTTGTTCATTTGATGGGCAATACTATTCCTAGCACATGTGGAAAAGAATAAGAATAACACAAATAATGAAAGAATAGTAGATGATGTCACCCAAATCTGTGAGGGAATAACTATCAATCTGGTAGTCTCACACGCTGCCCTACTACTGCAGTTTTAACAAATAGAATCATGACTAAACAGAAGCATGATTTTAGTTCACATGTTCAAGACTCACAGGCTTTATCTGGAAGGAATTTGATTCTAATGATTAATTGAAAGAAGACAATAAATGAATCAGCTGGTAAGTAAAGTTCCCTTGAGTGTCTTTAAGCAAAGTTTCTTGGGACATTCCTGGTTCAGGCTTAGAACATTTTAAGGACCTGGAACAAACATATACTAACCTATTCCCAAAAAATTGTGAATGCAAAAGTGCAAGATAGATTCAGTGTGCCATGCAGGCATATTCAGCAAATAAAGTTGAACTCAAGAGCAATCTACATAAAAAGCATTTTATTCTTGATCTAGAAAATTTTAACTCTAACAGTGAGCCCCCAGTAGCTAAGAGTACCAATTGCTAAGATGACATGCCCATTATGTTTGCAAAATATTATAATGTTCTGATCAAATGATCTGCATGTGCAAGCTGACCTGCAAACACAAGAGTATGAAGTACCAGCAGCTTTAAATCTGGTGACTTCAAATTATAATAAATAAATTTATAAATTAATATCTTCAAAAGTTACAGAAGTAGAACAAATTAACAACCTGACTTCTCTAAGAGTGTCATAGAAGCCGCCAAAAACTATAATTTTGTGCTTGTACAGTACCTGATAACAGGGGAAAAAAAAAAGAGAGAGTGAGCATCACTACTATGCATTATCCTAGCAATGATTTTAAGTGTCTTGGCACAGGGTCAAACCAAGAACTTGTCGGCCCGGCCCGCACGGCCTAGCCTGTCACGTGCCGTGCTGTGCCGAGCCAATGTGTGCCGATCATAAAAATACCTATGTGCCAACACACTATGACAAAATATATTTCTTTGGCACTGATATATTCTAATTGCTTATTATATTTCTTTACCAAATCTTTTGCACTTTATTGATAACTACCAGATAATTTCAAAGGAAAAAGGATGTTGAGCCGTGCCACTGGCACAGGGGTCATATCATGCCGATATCTTGTCGGCACAATACAATACTATGGGCACAGCACGTGCCGATGGCACTTAAAACTTTGCTAATAAGTATAGCAAGTGACACTATGTCATGTAGAAGTACCATAGCAAGGTAGAACCAGCTAAACATGACTGGGAAGCTATGCATGCATATATGCGCAAAAAATGGTCAAAACTTTTGCTGGAATAGTAATACAGTCCCAAATGAGTCGTAAATAAAAATATACAGTAGTTTCCTTGATCACGGTAAAAAAACTCATAATGGCTTGTTTTGTGATTTCTTTGGTTTTTCTCCTATAATTTCTTCTTAGTTTAACATTTTTTTAGGGGGGAACACCTTAGAGCTTTAGGTTGACCTTTCGCATTTTGAAGTTATTTAAGATTGTCCTCTAGCCAAACTTTTACCATTTAGGATTTTGATTGAGGTGATGACTCAAATGCCTCCAAGTTTCATATAATTAAAATGATCTATCATTGTCAATTAACTTGACACATTACTTTCATTTGACATATCGCACATGAGAACATTGTAGTTTTATTATGTTGTGAATTGTAATCATGCTCTTATAATCACATACTATCATGGTTAATTAACTTGGAAAATTACTTTCAGTTGCTATATCGCACAAGAAAACATTGTGGCTGATTATGTCGTCAATTGTGATCGTGCTTGCGTAGAGTACACAATCAAAACTGATATGCTTAGATGTAGTTATAAACACTAATAATTGGACATAACGGATAGCAATCATGTTGATTAATATATATTTAGTTTTCCTGGCTTCACTTAGTCTAGACTCAAAGGTACCTCCATTTACAGGACCTATTGAGCCATAATCTGACATAGATTATTTATCCCCCACTTGACCTCCATAGGTAGTTAGCTATGTGAATTTATTATTGACCAAGTATTATCCTCTCTCTAGATACCTGGCAAATTTTTTTTCTTTTTTTTTTTATTACTCTTGAACATCATGAGGATGGTGTGCGTCAAACGGCATTCCTGGTTTGCTATTACTCACTCCGGTATAATTACGAGATTATCTCAACAATATAATGTGAGAAAGGCTATTGTGATACAGTTCTGCAGTATGCCAGTATGGCTTTTGTAATATAGTTACTAGATGAGAAGTCATGTTATGGTAGTATGATTCCAGACTAGGGTCCCAAAGAAACTAAGGCGCTCAAACTCAAGCAGTTTTAGTAATATTGAAAGAACACCTCTTTTAAACAGCCATTCCCTTGATTGCGATGGCGGAGATTCAAGGATTCTCGCATACCCCGAACTGAAAACTGGTCCAGAATTACTGTAAGAACACGTCATTTAAAGGGCACAGTTTCCCTGCATCGCATTTCCTGGGCTTTGAATATGGTGGGTCTATCTCAGACTAAAAATATTTGCTTGCACTGAAATGGGAGATGTCTATTGAAAGTTCAAGAAAGTTGCCAGCACACACGTTCGTAGCAATGCCGAGCACAAGATCTCTAATCTTGCACTCGCAACAGCACGGAGATCGGCCTTTTGACTTCGAACTCCCGCTCACACCTTTGTGCTTCCAAACAGTGGCTAATGTAAGAACACCTCTTTCTTCGGGCAGCCCCACAGTTGCAGTGGCTAGCTGAGAAGGACCATGGTAGTACTCCTGTACTGCACTACTTTTGGCATTCTACTGCTATCATTCCACTATAGATATGTGATATTGCAAGAGTTATGGTCTATGGCAGTTTGTGGTACTCTATGATGGCCACGTTTTCTGCTATGGTAGGCAATTCGAGACGACTTTGGGATTCTAATATGGTGTCAATATTCTTTTACAATTGGGATTATGATGCAGTTATTCCTGTTTTACTGCTACTGTTCATCTTAGGCCGTAGACTGATCCTGCATATTGTTCGGGTAACTATAAATATTACATTATACAATTGTTTACGTAGTTATAAATTAATTAATTATTCAACTCTTTGGGAATTGGGATAATACTCCTAATCAGCTGAGCATTTACACGTAGGTTCTTTTGACGTAAGCAAAGACCTCTATACTTGCTCAACAGTATGAGCGTGGGCATGTTTGTTTCCATGGAAGTCCAGCATTGAAGTCGCCACGTCGTGGAGCTCGATATAGCCGGTGTTTGGATGATGCTACAATCTTGGAAGTCGGTGGGGCTCACACGGCCCGCACACGCGAGATAGTCTCACGCCGTCACGCAGTCATGAGTTCGCATACAGCATGATCTTGCAACTTCGCGATCATCGGGCACAAAGTTGAGTTTGCCCGTACAGACGGAAGTCGCTGTCTTCCATGGAGTTGAGCTCGTGTTAACAAACACGCCCCTTGCTGCGGAACCTTCTGCATAGCCCTGTAGTGACGGAGCCTGAGCCCGAGAGTTACAACACGAGTGACATGTGGCACTTTTATTATCGTTTAGTCATAGGCAATATATAGGTTAGGGTGCATGCTATATTTGTATCATTTATCCATAGCGCGTATCTTTTCATAATTTAGTTTTTAATCTATACTTTTAAGACATGTCAGTTTTACTTTTTAGATATTTGTTCTTATCTTTGAATTAATTGCTGTTGAGCTGATGCATTTGCTAAAGCCTTGCACAGTCATACAGCTGAGCCCAGAGAAAGGACAATTCTACGATTAAGTGGTGGCCTGGTTACAGCATAGGAGGTATAGGGGCATGAAAACTTCCATGGTAAGTCTCTAGCACAAAGCCACATTAGCAGTTTGAAATTGTTCCAACAACCTTAACAAACTAGATCATAAATTTATCTACTAGTCCAAATTTCCAACAAAAGAAATCACAATGAATGTAAGTTTACCAAACAAGACTAAATTTATCAATATATATTTGTCTAGAGAACCAAGGATGCACATAAAAGCACCATATAAATCACGACATGTGTAGACAATGAAACGAAAAAGCACCATATAAATCACGACATGTGTAGACAATGGAAGGAAAAAAGATACCATCCTATGTCCTGAACGAGCACTCGGATATCCTTTTATTTGTAATTGTTCCCATTGATTTGTTTTTAGATCCAACATCCAAAAATCCTGCAAAACAGAATTTACTCGGAAAGAGAGGTATGATGTCAAAAATAACTGACAGCTCTAAAAGAATGGCGTCTATCAAAAACTACTATTGCTACAAAAAAGTGAGAGAGAATTTCTTTGCGAGGCTAGATGGGAACATGACTTTTCTAATCGCCAACTTTGAAATCATTAAGCTAGTGCAGCCATAAAAATAAACCAGGTGATATAATTTTCTATACTATACATGGTAAAACAAACAATTTAACGAAAAAGCCAAAATGAAGCAGGAATTAATGAACAGAGCTATTAAGCTTATTTAATCCTTTGTTTGCATGCAGATACTTTCCATGAAAGCTCGGTAGCTATATGAGAGAGCTACCACAAATGGGTGAACAACATATGTAACTGAACATTGACAAGCTCACAAGCATGAGACAATCCTCTTTGTAGTTGCAATTGGAGAGATTGGGCAATCTATGGAGAACATTTAGAAAATCAACTTCATTGATTCATAGAAATAAAATAGAAGTTTCTCAAAACTTCTCTCATAATGTTAGATCATGCAAATACGAAATATTCAACAGTGAGCTACTGTTTAAATTGACTCAAGAAAATACTGCATGAAAGAAAAACATTAAGAAAAGTCAAAGACTAAATAAACTGTTAATGGCAGATAGAAGCATAATAACAATGTGATCCATCTTAAGCCCCTACCCGAGTCATTAGATCAAACTAGAAGTTTCAATTAGATACCGGCATTCTACGGGATCTAAAAATTGCCATAACATTTTTTGCAGCTCCTGTTACAGACCCACAACTGTAAATAGTCTAGAAAAAGAGTCGGCAGCCAGCCTGCTTTTGAAGCCATGAAAACTAGTTTCATGATCGACAGCTAACAATTTTTTGGGAAAATCAAGCAGCCTTCTCCTAGACATCCTCTTTAACTAGTTGGTCTATTCCTTATACAAGATTCTCCCTTCTACTGCAATCCATATGAATTTGGCCATTTCATGAATTGTATATATGAGAGCTAACCACATGAAATGAATTAAGCGCAAAGAAGAGTATACGTAGGATCAGAAGAGGGTCAGGGCCTAAACTGTGTTTAGAATTACTCATTAATTATGAGGTGAACAAATTATTTTGAGCAAAAATGACTTGATTGATGAGGTTTAATATGATATATGCACAATAACTATCTAAGATCATCCCTTGGCCCTTTACTGTAAGGAAAGCTATCCCCAAGTCATATCCATGTAGTTGAGCTTTGAATAGCAGTTCTATATGCAGCATAATAATTGTCAATCATTTAAAGCTGTTGATGATGTTATCTTGCTGTGAGACATGAAGAAGAGTAAATACAGTATGATAAGAAGAGTGGAGATAAGAATTATACATCAAAGATCTTGGGGGCAAGACAAGCAAAGACTGAAACATGGAGACAGAGAATTAGAAGAAAGAACGAAAGCTCAGCAAAGGTTTATGGTGAAAAGACCTCAGATAAGGGCTCTGGCATCTTACGACAATATCAAGGCTAACAAGGATAAGACTCGATAATGAAGTGCGATGTTGCAAGCATCTAGTGTAATAGATGGATAGCTCCAAAGTTTATATGTTTATAGAATGCCATTGCATTCTGCCATGCTTTATTGTACTAAATAAATATTGGGAAGTTAAGAAACAAACCCAAAATATCAAGCATAATCATAACAAACGAAAGTGTTCAACAGAGTTTGCAAAAATACAAGAAAATATTGGATGCGAAATAAAGATAACCAACCTAAAGGACGAGCAGCCTCAAGCCCTCAACTTAAGAAGAAAATGAGGAAAGACTAATAGGTATGGTCCGCACATATAAATCTAGAGATGCATACACACCAATCCAAAAGAGTTAGGCTATCCAAATAGAAGACTTTAAAAAAAAATACAGAGGAAGGCTGAAAATAACATAATTAATATGATTAGAGGACTAGAACAAGACCAATTAGCAACTATAAATTATAAGTAGATATAGCTTAAAAAAGAATTGATTGATAATTGAGGTCAAGTATGATAAAAACTTAATTTCTTTTGTCAATTCATATATCCAAACCCATTCTGTATGAAGTTAAAGAGAGCAGTTACAGTAAAGTTGATTTGAGAAAGAACCAAGTCCAAAGTTTAATCTAGAATACAAGCTTATAAATAATTGTTTATTCATAATCAAATTACATTGCCATAATGCCGTATCATTCAAGCTTATCAAAAGAGTTTCTTCATAATCAAATTACATTGCAACAATGACATATCATTCCACATCAATCGAAAAGAAGCATGCATAACTGTGTGTAAGAAAAGGGTAAACAGACGAGGACTGGAAAAGGAGAACCATATTCCTGTTATTACCCTATAGTGATGGAAACGTTCCTGATTGGGGGAAGTGAATTCGCCGCCTGAAGCATAATAATGAATCACCCTCATTAGGTGGTAAATGTAGTTATAGAGGATACAAATAAGCTTGGATGAAGTTGATTACCAAAGATGTATACATGGTTTTTCCAAGCAACCGCTTGGTGAGCACTACGAGGAGGCGGACTATTCGGACTTGATATTAAGTTCCATTCTTTTTTCTCTACATCATAGCGATAAAGATCACCATAAACAAAAGTCTGCAGAAACAAATTACTTAACTATCATTCGATCTTGAATTCAGACTTAAGGGTTAAAGGTACAAGAAAATACCAAATACAGAATGGAGCTAAGCCACTATAATCAAATAAATGCAATTACATTAGAAATCTAGAATTAAAAAAAAACAAAATACAGGTTTTCCACAGAATCAAAACAGACTATATATTCTGACAATTTCTTTCTGAAGATGATAATTAATGCACAAATAAACGAAATGAACACTATCTGTCATCTCGATGCGACAGAACTCTGGTAAACTATTCTATTCTAAAATGCAAATAATCCTGCCAAACAACAAGACAGTAGTAGTCCTCACCTTGTTGCCATTATAAAACTCTCCACCGTACAAAATCAATTCTGTATCTTTCAAAGGATTAATCGTCAGCTGCAATAACGGATAATATATTATTAGATCAACTCCAAGGAACACGGAAATCACAGTATAACAGAAGTAGTACGTTGTTTTGCCATGAAATTCTCAATCAAACTGAATCGAACTCCCAATGTCTCTTCAAACAACGCTGCTAATCGAACTTAATAAGCGATTAATCAATCCCATGTCCTGCGAGCGAACACAGAATTGGCAAAACATGCTAACTTTATTACCTGGATGTAGCTATTAAAATCATCCGACCAGTGAAAATATACAGTATTCCCCTCAACAACTTGACTCAAAGATGTCATTGTGATGATCCAACAAGCCCAGTATTTGTAATTTCATAATTTGTTGTTGGGCCAAACTATTATTGAAGCAAAATGCTTAAGCCCAATTACTTGTAAAGTTCTATGCACCGCACTAGAGTCACAAGTATTATTTGGTAGATGAGAAGAGTGACATGTGTCTACAATGGAGTGAAAATCGAGCTCCTAGCTTCCAATCACCTAAGAAAATCTTAAGTTACTGTTAGATATTTTGCTCTGACAACCAAATAAATCCTTTTTTCCTCAATCTTTTTCACAATGGAATGGTTGGTATTAGTCAATTCAGAGAGAAACTACCGACCGAGCAGTTGGATCGCGGCGACGGAGCGGGCACGTTCTCCTCGACATGAACCTCCTTCTTCTTCGCCTCCTCCTTCTGAATGCTTTTCTGCAATCAAGTTTTGAGTGATTGAAACAAATTCTTAGGGTTTGGAAAAAAAGAATCGGGTTTAGGGTTTTAGAGATTTGGTTGGGTGGGTGGGCTGGCGGGCGGGAGAGAGGGTACGAGAATGGCGTCGATGTCGTCCTCCTCGGAGACTTTCTTGCTGTCCCTGCGGGCGCGCTTCTCCTCCGCCTTCGCCGTCTTCCTCTCCGTCTTCTCCTTCCCCCTCCCGGGCTTCTTCGCCTTCTTCCCCATCGCCTCCTATTCCGTGGCCTCCCCTTTTCCCTACCGCCGGCTTCCGATCGCTCGCTCCACCAAAGATTGCTTTCTCTTTCTGTAAGTACTGACAAATCTTAATTATTTGTTTTTAAAAATCAAAATTTTTAACTCTTTATGAAGGCATTTTTATAACATGACCCTCCAAATTTTAAAATTGAAAAATACATCTGTCAAAATTTTATTTAAAAAAATAACTCTTCTTTCGTGGCGTAGCCACATCGATTTTTCTTATGAATACGGTAAATGATTCCCCGCCTTCATAATTGTGAAGGCGGTGGTCACCTTTAGTGCAAAATATCATAAATTTATCGAAATTTGTCTAAATCCTGAAGTTAAACACAGATAAGACAAGAATCATTCAACGTGGCCAAAGAAGGGTTAGTTTTCCAAATAAAATTTTGATAGAATTATTTTGCCAATTTAAAATTTTTGGAGGGTCATTTATTAAAAAGCTCTCTTATGAATGTGTATATCTATAAATGCACAGTGAGATTACATTATTTTATGTCCGAATTATTACAGTATTCTTTATGAATCTATTCAAATTATTATATTTAATTTATTTTAAAAATAATTTGGTTAGTAATAGAGTATTAGCAAATAGTAATGACACAAAATATATATCTAAAATATTATTAAAGAGGCACTAGAATAATATTCACATTTACCAACATTTTTCTAGCAACACTTAATCATATGTCACTATTTATTTTATTTAGTAACACGCAAATAAAAGTGTTGCTAAATATATAAATTTACCAACATTATATAATAAATGTTACTAAAAACTATAATTACCAAGATATATTATTATACGTCACAATAAAAATTAATATTTTAATCTTATATACAAACATAATTATAAAATACTATAGAATTTACAATTTAAATATAAAGCTCAAATTTAAATCTGAGTAGTGCATTTTAACTTGAATATGAATGTTGTAGTAAATTACATATTTGAATTTGTATTATTAATTTTAATTTTAAATTCAAACGATTCGATCGGCGAGGGATCAAACCGATCGGGTTCGAAACTCTATTCTCTCTTCGGTTTGGCCGGAAGAGCCGAATAGCCAGCGTAAGTAAGAAACTTAAGCAAGAAATGAGCTGAAATGGTTAACAAGAATACTTAAACAGTCGGCCCAGATCAGCTGAATTGTAACTATGTTAAAAAGAAGTTACTGGGAAGTACAAAGTACAGACTGCAAACTTTGAGAGTGATGCCCTGAGCGGACGGACCTCAAAGATTACAACGAGAGGATGGAGTGATGCCACTCAAGGCAGATAGACTCCAAAGGTTTAGATTACTGGCTACTCCTAAGAAAAACGGTAAATGCAGAAAAGAAAATACGAGAAAATAAGGTGGTCTTCTGTTCGCTGGGGAAAAGACCTCTTTTCCGGTTAAATGTGTCTATTTATAGGGTCTCTTTCCGTTGGTTTTTGTCTTCACACGATCGGCCACTATCTCAATACGATTTCTCGGACCCTTCTCTGGCAGGTAAACAGCAACTGTCTGGCTGCAGTTGCTAAACTTACCAACGGTTAAGTATCTTCAGTGTTCCTAGTCGTGCATCCTTCTGGACTACTTTCTGGTGTAAACCTGGTGCACCGGCGACTTGAACTTCTAAAATTGTTTATTTCGCTTTAAACCGACCCAGCAATTGCCCATAAACGACAGGAGTGATGCTTCGATGGCGAGTGTTACGGTTTTTGTGTTGGCAAATTTCGTGATTTGAGTCGTGATTCGAGTCAGAGTCTTGAAGGATCGGAGCGGATCGAAGATAGTCAAAGAATCATGGACTTCGAAGAAAGCAATAAGGTGAATCACGATGCCCAGGTAAGTTTTTAATCAGAATGTGGTAATTCATACTTAGTTATAGGCATTAGAATCATAAATCATTGTTTAACGGATTAGAAATTATATCGGAACTTTGTAAATTTCGATAATTGAAAAATTTACAAAGTATACATTGCGTAGGAACACTGCAGTACAACAAAAGTGCTATCTAGTCTGAACTTTTCCCATTACCGGTAATGGCCCTTCGAAAAATAATCTTCCGTTCTTGTGGAACCGGTAACCAGTTCATTCCTGTACCGGTACAGATAGGTAAAAACCCTGATTTTTCTCTGATCCGAATCTAATTGATTCTAAAGTCTATAAATAAGATATAGGGCTTCTCTAATTCCGGGGACTTCATCATAATACATGTTTGAGAAACCCTAGAGGCTAGAAATTCATCTAAAACCTATTTTCCACATATTAGCCTCTTTTAGGTCAAATCGGGATATCGTAATTCTCTATCTATATGTCGATTTGGTCTACGTTTTTGCTTTGAGTTCTCGTTTCTCGTTTTCATCGATACTCAAGCGAAGGATCACCATATTCATGATTCTTTTCATGATGGCGTCATGGATTCGGCGTGTGTAAAGACGTTTCGTGGATTCGGAGCGTGACGTCGTGGATTCGGCGTGTTGAAGACTTCGTGGATTCGAAGCGGGGGCGTTCGTGGATTCGGACGTGATCGTGGACAACTCGGTGGAGTGCGTGGAGATTCATAGGAGGTTAAGAGAGGTTAAGTCCGTGGAGTCGGTAATCACCTTGTAATCTTTTCTCTTAGTGGATTGTTATTCGCGTGTTTGTCCCGTGGGTTTTTTACTCCGAGTTGGAGTTTTTCCACGTAAATCTCGGTGTGTTTTTAATTTCCGCATTTACTTTTAACGCATCGATTATTTGTGGATTTTGGCCGGTACACCTATTCACCCCCCTCTAGGTGTTGTTTGATACAATCTAGATAGATCCTTGGAGCAACCCATAACTCACAGTGGAATCCCTAGAAAATGACTCGAGAATAATAAACTTAGTAAAGCTAAATAGCAATGCATGATTGTCGGAATAGGTGAGTTCCGAGAGAATTGTTGGTCCTAGTTCATAGGGTATCCTCACGCGGAGAGGATAGATCAAGCTCACTCTGCGCTTGGGATGGTATAGCCATCCATGTCGTCGAGTTCTCCGGAGGGTCGCACGATCGGCACAGCATGGATGTCCGCAGACAATCCCGGGTTTGAGTGCACATGGAGCCTCCTACCCAAAAATGGATGTTGATGTGAGGCGTAGGCAAATTCAAGGGTTTCACCATAGATTTGGTAAATGGAAAGATAACATTGTCATTGAACACTTGGTTATTGAACATAGAAAGAACTTGTTAGCATAATAGTAAAGCTTTACTATATGATGCATGCATTCATATTTATGATTTTGGGCATAGTAGTTTCGTTTTCCTACCATGTCTTTACAGTTTTCGATATCTATCTATATATCTAGTTGTTGTTACTTTTGCCAACTTGGACTTAGTGGGGAGATCGGCGGAGTCGGTGGCCGAGCCCACTGGGAATTATGAAAGATAATTCTCACCCCATTTCATTATAGGATCAAGTGCGGGCATGCCGAGTGAGGATCGCGACAAGGGTATAGCGCCCGAGCAGTAGTTACATTTAGTAGCTTCCTTTTTGCATTAGAGTACCTATGTATCTAGATGCTTTATATTTTGGAAAAGAACAATGTATGTATTCGAAGATGAATGAAATGTATTCATTTTGGAAAAAGAAAGATGTAATTTGTAAAATTAAAGCAAATGTGATGTAATAGATAGTAGTTCTCTCTTTATTCACTTGTATTATACTTGTGTTACTTGCTCTCAGTTCTTGGCATTGTTTGTGCCCCGTTCAATGTGTACGTTAGAATTTAATTTTTTACGGGTAAATTCTTGTACGCATTCACCGTTGTTGAGCCTTGGGCGGGCGGGGGGAGGTGTTGTCCGCCCGACGTCCGTTTCTTGCCGCGAACCGACAAATCGGTAGCGGTATCGGGGCGGGGACGTGACAGTATCCGTAGCTAGAGATTTGTCAGGCGCTTTTAGGGGTTGTGCCGGATGACATCCGAGCTAGTCAGATTAAATTAGATTGGATATACTAGCATTTCCACCATATACATTTGGATGCCCCTGCTGGATTAATTACAGCCACAATACATGCATATTTATGAGATTGGCTGTAGTCTGTTTCCAAACCCCACCGGATATAGAGTTCACCTTAAGTGGCTGTCACTGTTGGCGAATTTTGAGCATGTGGCGGTTTAGCTGGTGCGACGATGTTAGCCTATTTTTATCGAGCATTGGGATCGGCTTCATTAAAAGGAAAGGTCGAATGTTATCGCTTCGCGACATCAGTACAGATATTATAAGTAATATATAATAATTGTTATATAAAGCTTCTCCTATTTAAGTTCAGGTTTAATTTATTGTAATTTATTTATAGATTTGGGCGTGGGACCATCTTCATGTCGGGCGACCTACTAGCGTTGGAGCTATTGCCGATATGACTGATTGCCCCTTGGGTTGCCAGTATGACATATATATTGTAACGACCCAGGCCACTATATATTGTAACGACCCAGCCCACTAGGGACAATAACTCGTTGGGCCCAACCACCGGCCCAAAATGCTTAAGTCCAGTTATTATTACTAGTGTCTAAGTCTATTATAAACCCAATGACAATCCCTTTCCCATCCGATGTGGGACTGTTGGGGTGTCACATAAATTTGATTCATATTACATTTCTATATATACATTTGCAACTAACACATATACTTTTCAAATATTAGGTGGTCGAATACCAGCGGATTACATTTTGGAGTAAATGTTAGGACGATGGATATTGAGTTCTATTAAGATGAGTTAGATCAGCAAAGAGAGCCCGAAGTACATATTAATGAAACTATTTTTTTCAATATACAAACGTAGAAATGCATTCGGCCGACTATTATTGGCTTTTTTACAGATTACATGACAGTCGTACACAGATGCTATTATAGCTGTACTACCAGCATTCTGTGTACAGGGCAGTGAGGTATGGCGATCGAGGACGACGTTGATTTCTTTTCATATTGTTGAGCTTCACGTACCGGATCGAGTTCTACGGCAGTTTCGTCTTCTCCAGCATATACCCATTCACGTGAAGACTATCCGTCGTGTCACTTCTCAAGGGCGGCCAGATGAGGATTGGGCCCACTTTCATACTGCACACATCGAGAGATGGGCGGAGATTACGAGCCATTATTGACCCGGTGGGTTGTCGGTGATGACCGTACGGACGACCTCTTTTATATGTAATGGTATTGGCGAGATCACGAGAAGATGGATTTCTCGTCCAGTACAGCGTCTACCATACCTGTTGTCGCTGATACCGGAAGTCGAGATTTTGGTCATGCCTCGACATCGGGTCATCATAGGAGACAGTCACCGACTACTACTGAATCATACTCGACATCGAGCCTGCGAGTATCACGATCTCCATCTCCTACTGATGTTGCAGATATGCTCACCGCCCCTTTGAGATTTCCTTTCTTGACATTGGACTCGGACTCACTTCCGTCCCATGTCTCTCGAGCGCACTTTAGATTAGTCTATTCTCGACGTCATGACGCGTCATCATCACAGTCCCGCCTAGCATCTACACTGACCACTATCGAGGGTGATCGACCTGAGCCAGAGGAGATTCAGGCGATTCCGGAGCATCCCGAGGGCATTATAATTGCGGATCTCGATCAGATGGCCGGTATCGAGGCACTTGATGACGTACCTATTCTTGAGCTCGATGTTGATCGTGGCGTAGACGTGACGTGGCCGGGTGCACGAGACGTGGCAGGGACGTCGAGGAGAGAGGAAGATTGAGAGACTGATTGTATCTTGTTAATTTAAATCGCATGCTTTGTATAATATTATATAATACTTTATTTAGTTCATATTTGTATATTTGTTTGTATTTTTGTTGATATTTTTATCCGTATCACGCCCCGAGCCCGCCTATTTGGTCGGTTTCGGGCATACGGATAGAACCGAACGGATAGGATTTTTCATGTACGCGACGAGTCTCCACGTACGTCCAAGGCGTCACAATCATACATAACAAGAGTTCCAACTAGGAACGATAATTAATACTCGATTGCATAAGGAAGTATCAAAAACATAATCACATCCTATGTTATTACAAGCATTCACTTAACATGCATTTTATATCGTATTTTCTTTTACATTTTTAAACTTTCAAATACAATCCATCTTTAACATAATTATTACAAATTGGTTCATTTCTTTCTTACATCTCTAAGTAGTCGACTCAGGGTACCGCTATCTCTGGTCTCGGTGGTAGGGCGCTATCTACGGAGCTACGCCCTTTCCTCGCGCCGCCGCGCCGCCACGTGTGTACCTGTACCCCCAAAAATAACACGGGGGTAAGAACTATTGTCCATAGTTCCCAGTGGGTACAACCACCCCAAAAAAAAAGCTCGACCAATAGGTCCAAGGAGGCACTGCAAATGTGTTAGTCCAAAAAACATCTACAGATAGATAATATGCAATTAACATAAAAACATGCCTCACAATATGCAATATGCAACTATTAATTAGCTCTTGACTTTTTCCATTCATTCTTGCTATTCTTTACATTATCCATTTTACTCTACGTTAGCTATTTATTTAAGCTAGCTATTCACATTCTTTACTTTTTGGTACTTATGTTATTTAGCAATCACATTTAAGGTCCACTCTACCTCAACTCACTATTCCACCCGACTCGGTCTTGAGTCAATCAATGCGGATAATCCGTCCGCTGTTTAGCTGGAGGTGATGGACGTCTCGCAAGCACCTCAGCTGTCAACAGCCTGTCGCACCCTGCGACTCAGCCTCCTAGCGGCGAAATCGTCGCACACGCTGAACCTCGCTCGAGTCACTTGATATAGCCATTCTGGCGGCGAACATGGCGTACTTACCCAGCGTGGACTAAAGTTGTGACCTAACCATCTGGCGGCGAACTAGTCGCACCTCACCCAACAATGGTTCGAGTCACTCCTCAGCCACCTGGCGGCGCACGTATCGTACTTATCCAGCAATGGTTTCAGTCAATCCCGTGATCGATCCTCAACCCGGCTCAACCGGTATACAAATCAGCTCGGCTCACCCACCCGGCGGCGAAATCGTCGCACACGCCACGACAGTGGTATAGCCCTGGACGGCAAAATCGTCGCACACGCCCGACACCCTTGGTGGTGTCCAAAACTCGAGATTCCGGAATTCGTTCCACTTTGCTTGGGGTTTGGCTTTAACCCTTAAGAATCGACCCACTAGGTCCATTGTTCTTTACATCCTAGGTCTACTTGACTCTAGGGTCACATTCTTTACTCCACAACCTAGGTTATTCTAACTCTAGGTTCCAAGTCATTCTGATTCGACCTATGTTTACTAACACTAGGTCCGTTATCATCTCTATTCAACCTATATCCTTGACACTAGGTCCAATACCACATACCTAGGTTCATGTGACTCTAGGTTCACTACAATCTATGTTCTTTAACACTAGGTTAGACGCCACTCGCCTGGGTTCCTTTGACTCTAGGTTTAATATAACCTATGTTTTTTAAAACTAGGTTATATGCCACTGCTCTAGGTCCCTTTGATTCTAGGTTTACTACAACCTATGTTCTTTAACACTAGGTTAGATGCCACTTGACCTAGGTTCATGACACTAGGTTCAATGCCATTCATGTTTAACCTATGTTCAAGACACTAGGTTCAATGTCACTCGATCTATATGTATATATATATATGTCCACATGACCATGTCCTTTACTTAACATTTTTACAGTTGTATCTCTATAACATGCTTATCAAGTATATCTTAGTATTAGCCACATGCTTACATTTAGCATTTCTATGACATGCATTCAACTATCATTAACCAATGCATATATTCTAGCATTTTTATACCACATCATTCATGCATTTATTTAGCATTCTTAGATCATGTCCATATGCAATATTTGGTATCCTAACATGACATTCATCTTATACATTCATGTGCTCTACCACTAGCTACCACTACGTGCATCAATAATAAACATTTATCTTAGACTTACAAGCGACCTAGTCGCTTCGGTAAACACAACCCACCTCGTTTCGCATTCCGATTGCTTGTCGACACTTGCAATCGGCCTCCTGCGGCACCCGTGTCCGGTTCGGCCCGATTTTGCTAATACTCACCAACCGTGAGTCAAATCGCGACTCCTAAAATTATGGGTCTTCTATGTGCCACGGTACTTCAAATTCATTTTCATGATTTTTGGAAGCTTTCACCGCAAGCCGCGGCCACCTTTACGTTAAAGTCGTCAATCCTCCATAACCGCAACCCGCTCGACGGATTGCCGAACCGACTTCGCCAACGTGTTTCGTTACCGACCAATTAGGTTTACGAAGGGTCAAATTAGATCAAACCCTTCTATTAGCAAAAATCACATTTCTAATCCTATAGGTTTACTATTGCAAGAATACTCCAAATTGGAACCTGATTCATGCAATTTACACTTATCTAGCATCTTAGGATTCAATTAAACTCATTTCTAGAGTATATAATCGAAGCCCTAAAGATTTGCCATGAGAAGGTTCAAGAAGCTCACCACAAAACTTGCTCCAAATCATGGAGAAAATGAAGAAGATGATGATGGTTCATTTTCAAACTTCATTCTCCACCAAATCCATCAATTTTGGGAGGGATCTAGAGAGAGGAAGGGAGATTTCTCTCTCTCACCATGTATGCGTGTGTGAGTGTGAACGTGTGGGTGTGCTGCTCGGTTTGGGAGGCAGGAAGGAGAAGAAAAGGGAATAAATCCCCTTTTTACAACTTAGCCCCTCAACTATTCACTATTCACACTCAACTTTCGGTTGAAGTTCGGATATTTTTTGCCTGTCCTTCCGGGTGTCCGATTGAGCTCAAACTTGACAGCTATGTTCGGTTTTACATAACTTAATGAAAGAAATTTAAATCTTTCAGTTTTGACCCCGTTTGATCAGCGAAAACTCTACCGAACTGTAATCTTTATCAGATAGCATTCAGATTTTATTTCTCATCTTCCGGGTGTCAGAATGACACAAAACTTTAAATCTAGTCTCGTAAAAATAATCATGACATATCCCTCAGTTTTCATAATTTTCTGACACTGTGCATTTTCTGCTAATTTATCTGCTTGGTTTCACACAGAAAATTTTAAATCTTTTATTTTTATTCCGATTTCTGCACAGGTCATTTCAGACTTATATTTAATTCTCTAAATCCAATAAAAATAGTATCTCACACTATTTTTATTTACATTCACTTTTAAATTAAAATTCGGAATGTTACAATCCGGTTGATTGTATCTTATTATTCCACTTGTCTGGTATATTTCTTGTTGGAATATTTATTCTCGTAAAAATTTCTATCTCAATTTTGTTCAAATTATTTTTAAAATCGAGTTGAAAAAATGAGCTACAAGTATTTGCAATAAAGGCGGTGAATGGTTCACCGCCTTTATTGCAAAATTTCTAGAAGGCACAAAAAACTGGCTAAGTCTTAGACTGAGGGCCGTTTGCACTAGAAGGGATGAACCATTCACCGTCTTTAGTGCAGCACAGATAAGACGGTGAGTCATTCACCGTCTTATCTATATTTTAGCCCAGACTTCAGGACTTGACCAAATTTGCCAAATTTTGGTGGGTGGGAATTTTACACTAAAGACGGTGAATCATTCACCGTTTTAGTTAAGATGGCGAACCATTTACCGCCTTCTCGAGGGCACAAAAAAAGACAATTGGAAAGACGACCTTGTAAGAAAAGCGCGGGAGGGAGTTTGCACTAAGAGACGGCGCGGAGGGTTTACACTAAAGGCGATAAATGGAACCATTTACCGCCTTGACAAGACATATATAAAGACGGTGAACGATTCACCGTTTTTGTCAGAAAATTTCAACGTGGCGCCCACGTGGTGAAAGAAGAGTTAGTTTTACAAATATTTTTTCAGCGAGTCGTTTGCCAATTACAAAATTCTTCTGGTACATTTTATAAAAAAGTCCCCGTGGAGCCGACTTTGTTCGCCAAAAGCTCTCCTTCCTGCTGCTGTCGAAACTAGAAAGAGAAGCGAGCCCGTCTCCGCTCCTCACCCGCCGCCGACAACGTCGCCGCCGCTGCCGATGGCGTCGGCGGAGCCGAGGAAGAAGCCCGCCCCCGGGCGCGGCGGCGTGGTCTCCCTCCCCCCGGGGATCTCCGAGGAGGAGGCGCGCGTCCGCGCCATCGCGGAGATCGTCTCCGCCATGGCGGAGCGCTCGCGGCGCGGCGAGGACGTCGACCTGAACGCGCTCAAGTCCGCGGCGTGCCGCAAGTACGGCCTCGCCCGCGCCCCCAAGCTGGTGGAGATGATCGCCGCCGTCCCCGAGGCCGACCGCGCCGCCCTCCTCCCCCGCCTCCGCGCCAAGCCCGTCCGCACCGCCTCCGGCATCGCCGTCGTCGCCGTCATGTCGAAGCCCCACCGCTGCCCCCACATCGCCACCACCGGCAACATCTGCGTCTACTGCCCCGGCGGCCCCGACTCCGACTTCGAGTACAGCACCCAGTCCTACACCGGCTATGAGCCCACCAGCATGCGAGCCATCCGAGCCAGGTCTCTCTCCTAACTCCTCAATTTCGAATTCTCTTATATGCATGCGAAAAGGCTTCTTTTATCTGTTATATATGTAGAATATAGAATTCTGGATCGAAATAATTTGCATGCTGTGCATACACAATACCAGCAATATTAGGCCATATTCAAGATTACCACAACCACAACTAGAAAGATGAAACTGGTGTTAGTAATCATAAGATTGTTTGCACTTGCAATGATATACACTCGCATCCTATCTCAAATCTGAAATACCACTCATTTACCTAATCTTCACTTATCATCTACCCTATGAATTGCCCTCTTTCATCATTGATCGAATAACGCCATGTGTGAAGCCCTGATTTCGTACTGGTAGTACTGTTAATCAAAGATTTCTTGGTATATTTGAAACCATAATTGATGCCAAATAACCACACTAACAAATTTTTTATTTTTTCCCACTGTTTCCTATAACATAGCCAACTCTTTCTGTAAGAAGGCATTTTTGGCTTATTCAAACGAAAAACATAGAGCACCGGCAGGTATTTAAAGAAAGATTGTGTTAAAAACACATTTGTGGCTCCTGCTAGCGTACTTTCTTCTGATTGGAGATAGAAAACAAAAGGAAGGCAGGTAGTATAGACAATAGAAGGAATATGCGACAGAACTAACAACCATAGATTTGCTCCACACAAAAGAGAGAGAGAGAGAGAGAGAGAGAGAGAGAGAGAGAGAGAGAGAGTTTCTCTACAAAAAATTAGAAGCACTGTCATTCTTGATATCTTTTCTTCCTTTGAAAGCCCCATTTGCTCTTTTCTTCTTTTTGTCCAACTACTCCCAGCTGCATAATATACAGTGCCAACAAATTTCTTTGTAGTTCCCATGATTGATCTCTCTACTCCTTATACTTGCGGATTGAAAGTACGAACCATCTACCCTAATCGTAAGGGCATTTGAATTTTGAATGGGATTCCCATCATGGTTAAAGGTTATGTTGGGTCAACATCTGTTTGTGTTTCTTTTTCTCTCATAGCGGCTGATGTACTTAATTTTTATTGGTGTAGTACTGTAGTGTATAACTGATGCAATGTGTTGGGTGTAGGCAATAATTTCTTATGCAGTGGAGTTGAATGCCGCAATTATAAAAGTTTGTGCCTTCTAATTTGATAAATCATTTTTTTTTAAAAGCATGTTTAACATTGTAGGGAGACAACCAATGCAACTTACCGGTTTTTTTTTTTTTTTTTGAACTCAAAACCTTACAAAATTGAATGTTGGTGGATGGTTTCTTGTTATGTTAAAGAAACCTCCTAACTACAAGTACGGTAATAATGATTTAAAAATCTGTGATTCTTTTGTTTCTTTCTTTTACTGATATGAAACGTTACCACTGTACCGGTTTAATCTTGTATATGGTCTAGTCAGAAAGTCAACCTTGTGAATGAAACTTAAGAGTGAAACTATTTATCTGATATAAATCTATTATATTATTTGCAAAGTAGTTGTTGCTCCTTAATGAGTTAAATAAGAGTAAGGGTGTAATGTGGGCTGTGCCATGCCGTCATGACCTACATCTACCTGTGTCGTGCCGACATGATTCGCATTTAACTATGCTGAAATAGATCTGAGACTGATTTGGCATTGCATAGGACTAAAACTATGCCTTGTTGTGTCGGGCCGGCTTTCCTAAATCAGCGGCGTAGCATGGCCGCTTGTTTTGGACGGATTGGAGTATTTTTTTTTATATAATTTTATATAAAATTAAATAAAAAAATGGACCAAAATGAATGCCAATAGTCTATCTTTTCTAGCTATTGGGGGGGTATTTTGTCTTAGAAAACAAAAAAAATATTTCCATTGGATCCTCTGGGACTTGTTTTTGTCCCTTCCAAAGTCTTAAGTAGAGCCACTGCCACGCTTCACCAAACTAGCATTTCTTAGCAACTTCGGCCTGCTTCCTTATTCCGATGCTAAGATTGAAAATCCCTAAGAAAAATAATGAAACAAACCAGACAATAATGACAACTCCAACCTTTATAGCACTCCATTATTTATTTGCAAATAATCTGCTATAATGCTATAATAAGAAAACAATAATAGTTTGATTTATAGTGACCAACAATTATGATCTATCGATTGAAAGAAAGACGCTTCGTTCATATTTCTTAACCAACATCCAATCAAGCATTGCCAACAAATTGCGGAGTTCGATGGCACTATCGAGAAGTAAAAGCTCAAACTATAAAGAGGAAGAGGAGAGATGATACTTGTGGTGATTGTATAGTTGATGTTATTGTGGGATTCCTCACACATTTGTGTGTGTTGGTGTTGTGTGTGTACGTGTATGAGAGAGAGATTCAATTAAGCACGAAAGAGTTAGAGAGTTCCTTTGTAATATCAAGCATTCAAGTAAGCACTAAAGAGTTGGAGGGTTCATTTGTAATATCAAGAAAAGGAGGGTCAAGTTGGAGAAAGAATAAGGGAGATGACACTTCATTATAAGGGAGATGACACTTCATTATGCGGTTCCTTTTGATATGTGTGTGTGCGCGCAAGAGAAAAAGAGGAGGATATATATATATATATATATATATATATATATATATATATATATATATATATATATATATATATATATATATATAGTGAGGCTACTATTGTCACGCCCCGATACCCGCCTATTTGGTCGGGTTCGGGCCACGTCGACAGACGCCGAACGGACAGGGCCTCCCCTGCCCGCCCAAGGCTCTAACAACTAGTATAATTAAACAATCAAAAGAGAATTGCAATTATACGAGACTTGCACGAAGGCAAGCAACAAACACAGCGGAAGTAAAAGCTCTATGCTATATGATACAACATACAAGATATTTGATCCCATTTCAATCAAATACAAGTAACCTAAACTATTACAATCCCTTTCATTCAATATACATCATATTCTTTTTACATTGTCGTTCACCAAAATACACATGATTGTTATCAATTTACAACTATAGTTCAATAAGAAAGTTGATACATATACCAAAATGGAATGACTACTAAAGTACTCCGGTGGCCGCTAGCTATGGCGCTAACCCCTTGCCCCGGTCCTCCGCCGCCGCACTCGTGCTAGGACCTGTGGGGTTAGTAGTGTGAGAACTACAACAAAGTTCCCAGTGGGCTCGGCCTCCAATCACACCGACTTTCCCACTAGGTCTAATCAGGCATAAGTAATTCAACGGAAATAAAATAATAACCGAACTATATATGCTAATACTATGCCTGCAAAAGAAAGGTCAGTGAGTAGATAATCAACTAACAACCGAAAATGACTAGGCATGCATGTACTCTTTGCTTTACCTTTCATTACTTTGGCTCTTTACCCAATCTTGCCGGTTAACATAGTTAACCCCAACAAACTCAAGACCCAAAATTTCTCTCTGAACGGGAAGGCTCTAAACCCAGCCTACATGCAGGGACCGTGCAGCCGGGGCCACGATCCCAGGTGACGATCCAGGAACTCGCGCTCGAGGGGGCGACCTCACTCAAGCCAAGACTTGTCAAGAGTGTCGATGTAATCCTCACATTGAGGATTCATAGCCACTGTTCTCAATGCCAATTCCATGGATAGGTTACTACCATGTCATCAATCTCATTCTTGTCATAATGCCACTAAGGTTAAACAATGTTTAACTATGGTTATCTCAATGCCAATCTCGTCTCTATGTTCCATATCACCAAGTTGACTAAGATCATAGTCCTTTGCCATATTCATACAAGTAGGGTTCTATTCAAATGCCTCTATGGTTCCATTTCTATTACTAAGTTCAACTACACTAGTAACAGAGTAAAGAGGTTCAACCATAATGCATAATTTCCAACTATCCTATCATGCACGAATTTACTGTACACATACAATGCTCAATAATTAACATATAGACATAGAGAGAAGTTCAGAGTTAGTGGAAGCACCCCCCCACCTTAAAATAATTTTATGGAGTTGCCCTTCAAGTTTCACGACAAACCGAGACCTAGGTTATGACCTGCAGTTTAAACAGAGCCCGAATCAGGCTAGTTTATACAGTAGCTCCTATATCGATTCTTCGTTTAAACGAACGGAGTTGTCCCACGCGTCGGGAATACCCCCAATTAGGTTTTCACAAAGTCAATTTGCTTTGAAAACAGCCTAGAGCAAATGCCCCAATTTTCAAACCCTAACAATGTCACCTTGACATAGCTCCTGGATTGATCTCATCCACAAGCCAATAACAGCTTAGGACTACCTAGGAAGCTCTTTAGAACCTTCCTCAAACCTCTAGAACCATCTCTAGGGCATCTACCCCAAACCCTAGCCAACTACCATGAGAGCTCTTGAGCTTTCATGGAGGATTCATGGAACTCTTGCTCTAGCAAGCTCCCAACACTAGCAAAAAGCTAGAAATCCTCAAAACCCAATAGAAAACCCAAACCCTAAGAGTTTTCTTGTAAAAACCTACCTCTTGTAGCAAGCTCTTCCAACTACACCTTGTAGGAGAGCTTCAAGACCTCCAAGAAGCCTTCCAAAAGCTCCAAAGCTTTCCTCTCCAACTTCCTCTCCAAGATCTCCAAGCTCCTAGAGCACTTCTAGAGAGAGAGAATCAGAGAAAAGTGAGAGAGGGATGAAGTGTGCTGTGAACATGAAGGCCCACACCTATATGTTGTTGTAACAATTGCATTTAGACCCTCAAAATTGCAATATTTGCAATGCGCGGGCAGGCACTCTGCGGGCTTGAAGGCCAGGTCTCGGGTGGATGTCGGTCTCGGTAAGCCTCGTTCGGGACTTAACCAATTTTCTGCATATTGCGCAGCCAATGTCCGGTTTTGACCTCCAGGTTCGGTCTTGGATTGTCCGGTCTTGGACTATTGTCCGGATCCCGTACGCTAATTCTCCAAGACTTAGCCGATGTTCAGATTTTTCGAAGGCTGAGACCGGTCCTGACCCCAATGTCCGGTCTTGGGTTGTCCGGTCTCTAGCCAATATCCGGATCCCGTGGAGTGGAATTCCAGGACTTAGCCAAATTCCTCACTGCGCAGCCGGGGGCACCTGTGGCATCCGGACATCCCTTGGATGTCCGTGCTTCGTCAAGTACGGGAATTTCTCCGGACTTGCGGTTTAGCTTTTCCAAGACCCGTTTCGCTACGCACGGGTTCCAAAGCACTTAGAACCCACACTTACTCGCTCCACTCCGGTCACCGCTCATTTCGACGAAACTCGGCACGCTTACGGGAAGCCATACGCTACGTTCCCCACCCTTAAAATTAGTTTCGTCCGCGAACAAGTGGGGATATTCTTTCCTCATTGTCTCCTCAAGTTCCCAAGTGGCCTCACGCACTGCATGATTACTCCACTGGACCTTAACATAAGAAAGCTTGCGATTCCTAAGCTTCTTCTCTCCTTTTTGAAGAATACAAACCGGGTACTCTTCGTAAGTCATATCTTCGTTCAATTCCACCGGTTCATACTCCAATACGTGCGACGAATTGCGGACATACATGCGGAGATTTGACACGTGAAAGACATTGTGCACTCCCGCAAGTCTCGGGGGTAATGCCCAACTTATACGCTACCGCACTGATCCGCTCCAAGATCTCAAAAGGTCCGATATAACGGGGACTTAGCTTCCCGCGAACACCAAACCTTTTCACCCCGCGCATCGGCGACATTTTCAAAAATACGCGGTCTCCAACCTCGAACTCTAAGTCTCTTCTTCGTTTGTCGGCATAACTCTTTTGCCGAGATTGAGTCGTCGTGAGTCTCTGTCGGGCTAGGCGGACTTTCTCCTCCCGCCTCCCGCGCATCTCGGCCAAGAGCCGTCCTCTCGCCCGCGTCGCTCGATGGATTGGAGAGCGACACTTCTTTCCATGGAGTGCCTCGAATGGCGCCATCGCGATGCTCTCTTGATAGCTATTGTTGTATGCGAATTCCGCCGTCGGTAGGAATTCATGCCATCTACTTATAGTCAAGTACACATGCCCGTAGCATATCCTCGAGTATCTGAATAGTCCTCTCAGATTGACCGTCACTCTGAGGATGGAATGCTGTACTAAAGTCGAGCCGCGTACCCAATGCATTCTTCAAGCTCTTCCAGAAATGAGATGTGAACCGAGGGTCTCGATCTGATACAATTGACACCGGAACCCCGTGTAGTCTCACAACCTCGTCGAGATAAACTTGAGCTAACTTGTCTCCCGACCAAGTAGTGTGGATCGGCAAAAAGTGAGCCGATTTCGTCAACCGGTCCACAACTATCCAAATCGCATCGTGTCCGCCTTGGGATCTAGGCAAGCCCGTCACAAAGTCCATAGCGATATGTTCCCACTTCCACACGAGTATTGGTAGACTTTGCAACTTTCCCGCCGGAAAACGACGCTCTGCCTTTACCTGTTGGCACGTGAGACATTGTGCCACAAACTCTCCAATATCCCTTTTCATGCCTGGCCACCAATAATGAAGCTTTAGATCTTGATACATTTTGGTGCTGCTCGGGTGAATACTATAGGGTGATTGGTGTGCTTAACTTGCATAATCGCCTCCGAAGCTCGTCGTCCTTAGGCACACACCAACGGCTTCTATCTGCAGCGATTGCAGTCGGTCCCGATGCCAAAATTTTCGCTCTACCGCTCTCTGCCGCGCACCTTTTGGAGATACGAATCGAGATATTTGCAACTCTTTTATCTTCTCCGACAAGGTGGGTTGCACGACTAACATGGCAAGTGTTGCGGTATTCCGGTGCCACGACTTCAAGTCCTAACCGCGTCTCCTTGTGCAATGCGGTTGAGCGTAATCGCCGCTAAATTTTCCGCCGACTTTCGACTTAGAGCATCGGCCACGACATTTGTTTTACCGGGGTGGTATAGAATAGTGACATCATAATCTTTAAGCAACTCTAACCACCGCCGCTGTCGCATATTCAACTCCTTCTGGGTGAACAAGTACTTGAGACTCTTGTGATCCGTATAAATCTCACAATGCTCACCGTACAAGTAATGCCTCCATAACTTTAGCGCGAAAATAACCGCCGCTAGCTCAAGATCATGGATCGGGTAGTTCTTCTCGTAGGTCTTCAACTGGCGCGAAGCATAAGCTATAACTCGGCCATTTGGCATCAAGACACACCCGATTCCCACATAGGAAGCATCATCGCTGTACACCACATAACTCTCTCCGGTGTCGGCAAAGCAAGCACCGGATTCGACGTCAATCTCCTCTTAAGTTCCTCGAAGCTCTGCTCACATTCGGGGCTCCAATCGAACTTCATTCCTTTGTGTGTAAGGCGCGTCAGTGGAGTAGTTATCTTGGCAAACCCCTCTACGAACCGCCGATAGTAACCCGCAAGCCCCAAAAAGCTTCGAATTTCCGTTACGTTTGTCGGGCGAGGCCAATCCTCAATAGCCTCAATTTTCTTCGGGTCCACCGAGATGCCATCTCTGGATACAACGTGTCCCAAGAAAGTAACATCCGAGAGCCAAAACTCACATTTCTTCAGTTTAGCATACAACTTCTCTCTTCGGAGTGTCTCCAACACGATTCTCAAGTGCTCCTCGTGTTCTTCCTCCGTCCGAGAATATACTAATATGTCGTCAATAAAGACCACGACGCACCGGTCCAATAGCGGACGGAAGACTCTATTCATTAAGTCCATAAAAGCTGCCGGGGCATTGGTAAGCCCGAATGGCATGACTGTGAACTCATAATGGCCATACCGCGTACGGTACGCCGTTTTGTGCACGTTCTTGGGCCGTATCTTCAATTGATGATATCCCGACTGAAGGTCGATCTTTGAATAAACCCTTGACCCTTGCAACTGATCGAATAAATCGTCAATTCTCGGCAACGGGTACTTGTTCTTAATCGTAACCTTATTCAACTCGCGATAATCAACGCAGAGTCGAAGTGTACCATCCTTCTTCTTTACAAATAGCACCGGAGCTCCCCACGGAGACACGCTCGGCCGCACGAAGCCTTTATCAAGCAAGTCTTGCAACTGAGCTTTAAGTTCTTTCAGCTCTACCGGTGCCATTCTATACGGGGCCTTCGAGATTGGCGCCGCCCCGGGGACTAAGTCAATGACGAACTCAACTTTCCGGTCCGGTGGCAATCCCGGTAACTCCGCTGGAAACACATCCGGGTACTCGTATACCACCCGAATGCTACCCAACTCCGGGTGCTCCCTTTGGGTATCCACGATGGTCGCTAGGTAGGCCTTACAACCACCCTTGATCATCTTCTTCGCCCTTACTGACGATATGGTTGCTGCAAAGCGCGCACCCTTACACGCTTGATAGACCATCTCCTCCTGGTTAGGCTCACGAAAAGTGATAACCTTTTTATCACAATCGATGACTGCGTAGTACTTGGAGAGCCAGTTGATTCCCAAGACTACGTCGAATCCTGACAATCGGTCTACAACTAGAAGATCGATCGGCATAATCCAACTTCCAATCTGTACTGGACAGTTCTTGCACTCCTCATCCACAACGAAAGAGTGTTCGATAGAGTTGACCCACCACTGGTCATCGTGACACACAATCTCTAGTCCATGAGCCTTAGCGAATGATGCATTTATGAATGAATAAGATGCACCTGTATCAAATAATGCTCTGGCTCTAGTGCCTTGGATCAGAATAATACCTGCCACCACGTCGTCGGGAAGCTGAGCTGAGTCGGCTATGCTCACTCACTTTGAGTGGCAAAAACCCGCCCACTGGGTGCTCGAGGTCTCCTCGACGAGCGCCGACGATCGTCCGGCGGAACATAGCGAAGCGATCCACCGGTGTCGTGGAGTGTCTTGTCTTGAAGCTGCCGAGGGTGCGGTGATGCACCGCCGAGGCACTCGCGACCAATGTGGCCCGCAGCCACACCGAAAGCATCGCCGCCTCGGCGAGGCGGTAATAACTCGGTGGTTTCGCCGGATAACACAAGGATAGGCGGTCGACTGCGAGTCGACTCCGACCGCCATGCCATTGTGTTCGCGGGGGTCGAGGGGACCGTTTAGAACTCGTCTGCCCCTCGGACCCAACCGATGCCCGTTTCTTAGACTTCTCTCTGTCCTTGTCCCTTTCAAAGGCCTCGCGCTCCTCTCGCGCAATAGCGTTGCTGCGCTCCACCCATAGCGCGCGGTCCAAAACCTCTTCGTAAGTCTTCACGAAACGTCCTTGCACTTGAAAATGTCCGGCCTCAATCCACGCCCGAATATTTTCGCCCGGTCCTTATCGCCGTGGACCAAGCTCGGCACGCAATTGATCATGTGCGTGAGCTCCCTCTCATACTCGCGCACTTTGCGACTCCCTTGCCTTAGCTTGCGGAAGTCCTCATCGATCTTTCGTTCTTCACTTTCGGGGAAATACTCCATTAATAGCATCTCCCGGAACGTATCCCACGCCATGGTTGCGTCGTCCAAAGAACGATCCTTTTTCACTTGTCTCCACCACAGGCGCGCCGACCCCTCGAAACAATGGGCCGCCAAATGCACCTTGTCCAGCTCGAGGGTATAGAAGTCCTCGAACAAGGATTGCATGGCGATCAACCACGTCTCGCACACCCACGAGTCCTTGTCTTCCCCGTTGAAGGTCGGTGGTTTCAACCTCTTGAAGGCCGTCAGCACTGCTACCGCCCGTTCTCGCTCCGCCTCGGGGGTGTCGTGATCAGAAGCCGACGAACCCGAAGCCGGTGGGGGCACAACCGTCACCGGTACTGTAGAGACCTGGAAAATTGCACCTGAGGCTTGTCGACAGTTCCGACGAGTGTCGGGACAAGTCCGAGTCGCGTTGGCGCCAAATGGACGCCATACGGGCCCCGTGGGAACGCGAGAGCAGCGTGTGTCACGAAAAGCTGCAAATAGCGGGTTTTACGTGAGGCATGCGTACAAATCGATTTTGTACCGGTACAAGATGGTTGCTATACGTATAACCACCGGGGCTATCTGGTATGGCCTGCGCGATTAGGCTCTCGGGTTGCCTGTTTGTACCGGTACAAGTGGGTTTTGTACCGGTACAAAGCAGAGGTATGGTGCAGTTTGACTTTTTGGCCACTTTGTCCCCCTCTCACCTTTAGCCCATGCCTTATATAGGGTGGCCGTTTCTTTGCCGACTTCCCCTGCTGCTACTGCTGATCTTCTTCTTCTCCTTCAACTTCCTCTAGCAGCAGCCAAGGAGAGGAGGAGGCTCGGGTGGCCGTTTCTTTGCCGACGACGCGCCGCGGAACGGATCGAGGAGGTTTTCGACGACGCGACGTGCTTGGGGGCCTATCGTGCGTGCAGGATCACCGACCTCGACTCCGCGACGATTCTAGGGCTTGTTTCGCGGTGAGTAGCCCATCAAGTTTCCCTCCGTTGCATCTATTTCCTGAATTTTCGAACTGCTGCTGGCAGCACCGTCGACCCGCAGAGTTTTGACCATATCTCTGTGTAGGAGAGGCGAAACGCGACGAAACTTGGGGCGTTGGATCCGCGACTTCAAGACAATTCCAATGACACCTTACTTGCTGGATTTGGACAAGGTTTGCTCAGTCGGAACCCATCTTTACTGAGTCTCGCATTTGCGACGTTACGAAATCTTGAATCGTAGGAATTCTGCGTCGGACCGTCGGTACTTTGGCTAGTACTCGCGCGGGGAGGTCGGATCGCGTCGAAACTTGCGGCGTTGGATTCTTGACTCGAGACGAAGATTTTGAGGCCTGAATTTGGATAAGGTTAGCTTGGTTAACTTTAAGCTTTTCTCAGCCGCTGGTTTCGGCAGAATTGTGAACTTTGCGTTTTGACCGCCGTTCCTCGCAGCAGGTGGCCTTGGTTTCGTGCTGGACGCGTGGGGCTTTTGCTGACCTGGATCACTCCCTTCGCAGCCAGGAGATCGCTTGAGAGGTGGGTTTACATCGGAATGCTCCTAAGTATTCATAGTCAACATGTATAGTCTCCGGTTCCGCGTAAGTATGCGAGAATGTGATAGCTCTAATGCATGGAATTGTTATGAAGTTCTGATCTTGAAGCATGCTTAGTAAGTACTTAGTTTTATACATGTTGGACTTGGATTTGACTTAGGAGAAAACCACGTTTTGGATCGTCATTAGCCTACACTACCAGATTTAGCTCTAGGAGCCGTTATGTGCCGTATCATCGCCGCGGGAGTGCGATGGATACTCGGGTAGTGTAGTTGTTTTTACGCTCGCGCTGGGGATGCCGAGCTCACTTTTCAGTCTTGTCGTCTTTGGTTGTCGGGCACCGTCGGGGTTTGACGGGGGACCCGATTGCTTGTGTGGTTACGGTTGTGCCAAGGGGCACGTGGTGTGTTAGTTCTTGGACCCGGTGTACTTGACTATGCTGTGAGAGCGATTGAGCTCGACGGAGATACGCTTGCATACTCGGTTGGTTCGCGCCCACGAGTGCCGCTCCGAGTCCGGCTTAGTGCTTTTGCGTTGGTGTCGGCGCCTCGTTGTGGGTTGCTCTCCATTGCTACCTGCAGGGTAGTTGTTGTGTTGCTTCGACGGGCGGGACGGGTGCTTTCACGATCCTCGTAAGATTGGGTCACTTTTACTAGTTCTACGAGAGAGTGGTTTAGAGCGGGATAGTATAGGGATTGTTAGGCGTCGAGTGTTTCCGAACTTCTTTTACCTTCTTGCTTACACTGTAGACTTAGTGGGTGGCCAGTGTGTTTAGGCGGTACCACCGAGGACTACTTGTTTTTATAGTAGTTCTCACGCCCTCTTTCTTCCACCGTTGTTGCAGGGCCTTCTGTTGCGGCTGCTGCTCCGTCTGAGTCGGACCGCGGGAAGGGCGTGGCGGGCTAGAGCCTACCCTTCGAGTTCGGTACTAGAGGACTTCCACTGCAGGTAGTGACAGTTTTGGTTTGGGACACTTTTGTACATACAGTTGAACTCGCTGGAGCGAGTAGTGTTATTTTTGTATCTGTGTTTGTATGTATATAAAGTGGTTGTTTTTCCTACCTGTTTGTTTATAGTTTATTTCAGCTCTATGCTACTGTTTGTGGCATTGTACGTTATTACAGGTACGGCTACGCTTCGTATACAAAAGAAATTCTTTTGTATACGGCGGATCTGTCGGCGCGCCCGGTGAATATGCAACCCGGGGCGTGACAGATTAAGTTGGTATCAGAGCTTAGTATTAGGTCGTTGGGACTTAGAAAACCTAAGCTGGTTAACCTTAGGAAGGCTTGACGTGAGAGGCGTGATTTAACGCGAAAGTCATTGATTGATTGTTCTAACTCATCCTTGAGTGGAGTGAGTGACTGAAGGAGTGTCTGTTTCGGTCCAGAGAAATTATGTTGGCTGCAGACGACATAATTTCGAGGAGAAACAGGGACCGCCTTCGAGACTTTCGATGATTGTGTCGAGTGTTTTGTATCGACCTTGTTTCTATATGTGCGACTATGCGTCGCTCGCACGACGACCGCCGGCTGGGGCCGCGCCCCACCACCACTACCACCACCCCAGATACCAGAGCAGATGGATCAGGGCACCCGACCCGAGACGGGTGTACCTCCTGTGGTGGAGCCGAGCACTCGACCTGAGACGAGTGCTCAGTCAGAGTTGAGCGCCCAGATAGCGCAGCGACAGAGGCGACGAGCGGCGGGCTGTTTTACGGTGATGTGCGAGAGGCTAGTGGCATCGTCGAGTACATCGTCGGGGCACCGACCCGACCTACTCCGCCATCCCCTACTCCACCCATCGCACCGATTCTGCCGTACCACCGAGATACTCCAAAGCGCAGTTGTGCGCTAGAAAGGCCCAGATCGGCCGTGACGGAAACGAGAGCGGGTGAGCGAGCTATTGTTTCGTTTCCGCATCGACCCACCGATGTTTGACGGGGTGTGCGCCGAGCCTCAGGTATTGGAGAGTTGGATCCGCGCGATGGAAAGGATATTTGAGGACATGTTCGTCTGGAGGATCGGGACCGAGTTCGTTTGGGGGTCCGTTTAGTTGGAGACGCACGGGAGCGGGTGGACGAGGATGAGCGCGACCGGGGAGTTGTGGCTTCGCGAGACGAGTTGGGACGAGTTTTGCGGGATCGCCGTGCCGCATATATTTTCCGGACGGTGTGAAGCGGGGATTGAGGAAGATTTGAAGAAGATCCGGCGAGGGGATCGCACGGTTCGGGAAGTACGTTCGGGAGTTTCGCGGCTCCCGAACCGTGTGCGCGTCTGTGACGAGAGATGAGAGCACACCGGTATATCTATTCGAGCGAGGCTTGAGGCCGGATCTGTACGGGTTCGTTAGGGCGCGGAGGTCGAGGACACGGATGCGTCTATCGAGCGAGCTTGTTTGAGGAGAGGAGTGAGACGACACTTCGAGAGAGGATTCAGGGGCCGGGACCGAGTCGGGACGAACGCCCGCTCCCGATGACGAGACGATCGAAGCGATGGCGTCCGCCGAGACCTCCACGATCACGTTTCGAGTCGTGGGTCCTCGGGCGCCGGCGTACGAGGATACTCGTCGGCGAAGCGGCACGAGAGGACACGGCGGTGCGTGATGCACGGAGGACCGCACGCGGCCCGACAGTGTGAGCAGCGGGAGGGCCGGTGCTTTGGATGCGGACAGCCTGGACATTTTAGGGCAGCTTGCCCGAGATCGACATCGTCAGCGCCATCAGCAAGCATCGGCCCAGACCGGATCCCAGCAGTCGTACGGGACACCGTCGAGCCACCGTCGTGAGGATAGAGGCGTACGTGTCGCGACAGAGCGGCGACGAGGCTCCCAATGCAGAGTATATGCAGCTCAGGTGGAGGACTCTTCAGCAGCCGACCGTGTGGTGGCAGGTATCCCTTCACTTTCTGGTACTAGAGCACGCACTTTATTTGCTACCGGCGCACCGCATTCTTTTATTAGTCGAGCATTTGCATTATTACATGGTCTAGAGTTAGGGTTGTTGCCTCAGACCCGGGAGATTCAGGTTCCCGACCATGTAGTACGGGTTGTAGAGTGTTGTAGGTCGTGTCCAGTGCAGCTAGACTTGTGGATTTTGCCCGCAGACTTGTTAGTGTTGGGGCAGTTGCACGACTTCGACATTGTGCTTGGCATGGATTGGGCCGACGCGGTACTACGCGACGATCGGCTAACGGAGAGAGGACGGTGACGCTCCGCGAGCCGGGCCGGGAGGTGTTCAGCACTTTCGGAGGTGTAGGAGCACGATGTTTGCGCGTGGATTTCTTGAGAGCTCGACGGTGATGAGTAGAGGATGTGTTGCATTTCTAGCGACGATTGCAGAGGTACCTACGGCGGCAGAGACTCGAGGATATTCATGTGGTTCGCGAGTTTCCAGGATGTATTTCCCACGAGGCAGCGACTATGCCGCGGAGAGGGAGATCGAGTTTGTGATTGATGTAGTCCCGGAACCGCACCAATCTCGAAGGTACATACGGGATGGCACTGCAGAAAGTGAGAGAGTTAAAGGCGCAGCTTCAGGATTTGATGGATAAAGGGTACGTGAGACCCAGTGTATCGCCTTGGGGAGCGCCGGTGTTATTTGTTAAGAAGAGGGATGGTTCACTCAGGTTGTGTGTGGATTACCGGGAGTTGAATAAGGTGACCATCAAGAACAAGTATCCTTTGCCGCGCATTGATGATTTGTTTGATCAGCTGCAAGGATCTTGTGTCTTCTTGAAGATCGATCTCCAGTCAGGTTACCACCAGTTGAGGGTGAGGGCCGAGGATGTTTCCAAGACGGCTTTTAGGACTCGGTACGGGCATTACGAGTTTACAGTGATGCCATTTGGATTGACGAATGCCCCTGCCGCGTTCATGGATCTGATGAACAGGGTGTTTAAGCCGTACTTGGACAGATTTGTAGTAGTCTTCATCGACGATATCCTGATATACTCCCATAGCGCTGCCGGGCATGAGGCGCACTGGAGGGTAGTGCTACGAACACTGCGAGAGAAGGAGGCTGTATGCCAGAGTTAAAGAAGTGCGAGTTACGGTTGCGGGAGGTTACTTTCTTGGGCCACGTGATTTCCGCGGATGGAGTGGCGATCGACCGAAGAAGATTGAGGCTATCCGGATTGGCCTAGGCGACGACGGCGGCGAGGTGCGGAGCTTCATTGGGCTTGGATATTACCGTCGGTTTGTGGAAGGCTTTGCGAAGGCTTTCCACACCCGATTGACTCGTAAAGGAATTAAGTTCACTTGGAGTGAGGACTGTTAGAGGAGTTTCGATGAGTTGCGACAGCGGTTGATGTCAGCTCCTATCCTTGCCCTTCCAGTTATGGGGGAAGGATATGTGATCTATAGTGACGCATCACACAGTGGACTAGGGTGTGTGTTGATGCAGCATGGTAGGGTAATTGCTTATGCTTCGCGACAATTAAAGGATTACGAGAAGAATTACCCTACACATGACTTGGAGCTTGCCGCAGTGGTTTTTGCTTTGAAGTTGTGGCGGCATTACTTGTATGGCGAGCACTGTGAGATTTTTACTGATCATAAAAGTCTCAAGTATCTGTTCACCCAAAAGGAGTTGAACCTCAGGCAGCGCCGGTGGTTGGAGTTACTGAAGGACTACGATATTAGCATTCGATATCATCCCGGCAAAGCGAATGTGGTGGCGGATACGTTGACGGGAAGCGATCTGGGGCTCGTACCTTATGATCACACACAATGACCGTTACTTGAGGAGCTGCGGCGGTTGAGTTTAGAGGTTGTGTCCCCGGGTCTCTTTGCAATATTAATGTCTATGGTTTTGCACCCACTCTGTTGGATAGGATCCGAGAGAAAGCAGTGGAGACCCACACTTGTTGAGGATTAGAGAGCGATTGAGAGAGGACGAGCGAGAGGTTTCACGGTGGACGGTTCGGGAATGCGAGAGTACGACCGTGTGTGTACCCGTGGATTCGAGAGATCCGAGCGACGTCTTGAGAGAGGCTCACCGTTCTCCTTATACGATCGTCACGGTGGAACTAAAATGTATAAGGACTTGAAAGCACAGTTCTGGTGGAATGGAATGAAAAGAGACATTGGCAGATATGTGGCTCAGTGTTTGACTTGCCAACAGGTGAAGGCGAGCATCGGTGCCTGGCAGCGCCGGTGCAGAATGGGAGCGGATCACGATGGACTTTGTCGTGGGATTACCTAGAGCACGGGGTGGTTTCGATGCCATTTGGGTGATAGTGGACGGATTGACCAAGTCCGCCCACTTCCTGCAGGATTCGACCACCACCGGTCCGGAGAGAGACTCGCGCAGCCTTTACGGATGAGATTGTCGGTGCATGGCGTGCCGGTGTCGATAGTATCGAGACGGGGACCCGAGGTTTGTGTCACACGGAGGAGCTTACGAGACGACACTTGGGTACACAAATACACTTCGACACGACGTTTCGCGCAGACGGATGGTCGGTCGAGAGAGGACCATTCGGACGCTAGAGGACATCTTTGAGAGCATGCGTCTTGGATTTTGGAGGGGGATGGCATCAGTATTTGAGATTAGTTGAGTTTGCGTACAACAACAGCTATCAAGCGAGCATCCAGATGGCTCCGTTTGAGGCGTTGTATGGACGCAGATGCCGATCCCCTTTGTTTTGGAGCGACGTGGGTGAAAGGAAGACGCTGGGGCCTGAGTTACTGCTAGAGGCTGAGGAAAAGGTGAAGGTAGTTCGACGACACCTTTTGACAGCCCAGAGTCGCCAGAGGAGCTATGCTGATACCAGGAGGCGAGACTTGGGGTTGCAGATTGGAGGTCATGTATTCCTTAAAGTCTCGCCATCCAAAGAGATTCGCAGATTTGGAGTGCGTGGAAAGCTCGATCCACGCTACATTGGCCCTTTGAGATCTTGGAGCGAGTTGGGCCGATTGCTTCTGAGGATTGCTCTACCCCCGCGACTAGTCGGCACTCACGATGTTTTCCACGTCTCGCGTTGAGGAAATATGTATTCGATCCTCTCACGTGATTGACTTCACTCCACTCGAGCTTGGCGAGGACCTTCGATACGAGGAGCGACCGTTGCGGATTACGCTCGCGAGGCGAAAGAATTGCGCAATCGGGTCATACCGTATGTCAAAGTGCAGTGGAGTAATCACGAGGAGCGGGAGGCGACTTGGGAGCCAGAGACGGCGATGAGGGAGGCCTATCCCTACCTGTTCGACGAGCAGAGCTGAGGTACGTTTGAGTTTCGCGGGCGAAACTTTTGTAGTGGGGGAGGATGTAGAGACCTGGAAAATTGCACCTGAGGCTTGTCGACAGCTCCGACGAGTGTCGGGACAAGTCCGAGTCGCGTTGGCGCCAAATGGACGCCATACGGGCCCCGTGGGAACGCGAGAGCCGCGTGTGTCACGAAAATCTGCAAATAGTAGGTTTTCTGTGAGCTGTTGGGGTACAAGTCTGATTTTGTACCGGTACAAGATTGGTTGCTATAGCGGTATAACCACCAGGGCTATACTGGGGTATGGCCTGTGATTAGGCTCTCGGGTTACTGTTTGTGCTACAAGTGGGTTTTGTACCTGTACAAAGCAGGTATGGTGCGGTTTGACTTTTTGGGCACTTTGTCCCTCATCACCCCTCACTCCCTTTATTGCGGCGAGAGGAGAGAGAGGAGATCATCTTCCTCATGCTCTGCGTCTTCTTACTTTCTTCTTTCTTCTTCCGGCCAAGGAGAGGAGGAGCTCGGGTGCCCGCCGCGAGAGGTTTTCGACGACGAGACGCTGCGAGGGAGCCTATCGTGCGTGCGGGATCACCGACCTCGACTCAGCGACGATTCTAGGGCTTGTTTCGAGGTGAGTAGCCCATCAAGTTTCCCTCCGTTGCATCTATTTCCTGAATTTTCGAACTGCTGCTGGCAGCACCGTCGACCCGCAGAGTTTTGACCATATCTCTGTGTAGGAGAGGCGAAACGCGACGAAACTTGGGGCGTTGGATCCGCGACTTCAAGACAATTCCAATGACACCTTACTTGCTGGATTTGGACAAGGTTTGCTCAGTCGGAACCCATCTTTACTGAGTCTCGGATTTGCGACAGTTACGAAATCTTTGAATCGTAGGAATCTGCGTCGACCGTCGGTACTTTGGCTAGTACTCCGCGCAGGGGAGGTCGGATCGCGTCGAAACTTGCGGCGTTGGATTCTTGGCGAGACGAAGATTTTGAGGCTGAATCGCTGAATTTGGATAAGGTTAGCTTGGTTAACTTTAAGCTTTTCTCGGCCCTGGTTTCGGCGGGTGTGAACTTTGCGTTTTGACCGCGTTCGGACCTCGCACGGGTGGCCTTGGTTTCGTCTTTGGACGCGTGGGGCTTTCTTGACTGGATCGCTCCGCCGCGACCCGGGAGATCGCTTGAGAGGTGGGTTTACATCGGAATGCTCCTAAGTATTCATAGTCAACATGTATAGACTCCGGTTCCGTTTAAGTATGCTAGTATGTGATAGCTCTAATGCATGGAATTGTTATGAATATCTGAACTTGAAGCATGCTTAGTAAGTACTTAGTTTTATACATGTTGGACTTGGATTTGACTTAGGAGAAAACCACGTTTTGGATCGTCATTAGCCTACACTACCAGATTTAGCTCTAGGAGCCGTTCTGTGCCGTATCATCGCCGCGGGAGTGCGATGGATACTCGGGTAGTGTAGTTGTTTTTACGCTCGCGCTGGGGAGGCCGAGCTCACTTTTCACCAGAGTCTTGTTGTGCTGGTTGTCGGGCACCGGCGGGGGTTTGACGGGGGACCCGGTGTACTGTGTGTTTACGGTTTGTGTCAAGGGGCACGTGGTGTGTTAGTTCTTGGACCCGGTGTACTTGACTATGCTGTGAGAGCCAGTTGAGCTCGACGGAGATACGCTTGCATACTCGGTTGGTTCGCGCCCACGAGTGCCGCTCCGGAGTCTGGCTTAGTGCTTTTGCGTTGGTGTCGCTGCGCCCTCGTTGTGGGTTGCTCTCCGCTAGCTACCTCTGGGGTAGTTGTTGTGTTGCTTCGACAGGCGGGACGGGTGCTTTCACAGTCCCTCGTAAGATTGGGTCAGCTTTTACTAGTTCTACAGAGAGTGGTTTAGAGCAGGATAGTATAAGGTTTGTTAGCTGTCGAGTGTTTCCGAACTTCTTTTACCTTCTTGCTTACACTCGTAGACTTAGTGGGTGGCCGATGTGTTTAGGCGGTACCACGAGGACTACTTGTTTTTATAGTAGTTCTCACGCCTCTTTCTTCCACCGTTGTTGCGGGGCCTTCATTGCGCCGCTCCGTCAAAGTCGGACCGCGGGAAGGCGTGGCGGGCTAGAGCCTACCGCCTTCGAGTTCGGTACTAGAGGACTTCCACCGCAGTAGTGACGGTTTTTGGTTTGGGACACTTTTGTACATACGGTTGAACTCGTGTGTATTTTTGTATCGTGTTTGTATGTATATAAAGTGGTTGTTTTTCCTACTGTTTGTTTATAGTTTATTTCGACTCTATGCTCTTGTTTGTGGCATTGTACGTTATTACAGTGCGGCTACGCTTCGTATACAAAAGAAATTCTTTTGTATACGGCGGATTTCGCGCGCCGGTGAATATACAACCGGGCGTGAGTGTACCGCCGCCGTGGAGGTGGTGCGCAGCTCAGCGGGTGGTGTCGGGTCTGAGGCACGGCGCCGCCGCCGCTGTTGGGCCGCCAAGTCGTGGAGCCTACTAAGGCTGCTCCGCCGCTTCATAGCCCGACCAACGCCTACTCTGCTTGGGCTTGCAGCGCGTGTACGTCGTTCGATCGCGGTTGCTCGGGCACCTCGGAAGGTGGTGCCGCCGCGGATCGCGTCACAGGGCGTCTTCGTGGTGCCATCACGTCCTGAAACGTAGCACACACGCATTAATACTCGATACGCGTGACACTTACACGTTTCATTTTAACTACCCAATTAAGCGAAAGCAACAAGTAAAAATGAATTTCAACTCTTGGGGTCATGTGGTCGGCCGCCCACACAATTCCCTTGAGCAGAAACAAATAATACTCGGATTCATCTCTAATTCCCTCTAGAGAAGTATTGACTCCAACCCAATCTATTAGCTTTCGCAATCACCAAGTTCACGTCAAACGTTTCCTAAGTCCCTAAGGTCTCCAATCCTAAGGGTCCTAAGTCCATCCTAGACCTTTGCTTTCTTCCGTTCACGCTCTGATACCATCTTATCTGTCACGCCCCGATACCCGCCTATTTGGTCGGGTTCGGGCCACGTCGACGTACGCCGAACGGACATGGCCTCTCCCCCGCCCAAGGCTCTAACAACTAGTATAATTAAACAATCAAAAGAGAATTGCAATCATACGAGACTTGCACGAAGGCAAGCAACCAACACAGCGGAAGTAAAAGCCCTATGCTATATGATACAACATACAAGATATTTGATCCTATTTCAATCAAATACAAGTAACCTAAACTATTACAATCCCTTTCATTCAATATACATTATATTCTTTTTACATTGTCATTCCACCAAAATACACATGATTGTTATCAATTTACAACTATAGTTCAACAAGAAAGTTGATACATATATCAGAATGGAATGACTACTAAAGTACTCCGGTGGCCGCTAGCTATGGCGCTAACCCCTTGCCCCGGTCCTCCGCCGCCGCACTCGTGCTAGGACCTGTGGGGTTAGTGGTGTGAGAACTACAACAAAGTTCCCAGTGGGCTCGGCCTCCAATCACACCGACTTTCCCACTAGGTCTAATCAGGCATAAGTAATTCAACGGAAATAAAATAATAACCGAACTATATATGCTAATACTATGCCTGCAAAAGAAAGGTCAGTGAGTAGATAATCAACTAAAATCCGAGAATGACTATGCATGCATGCTCTTTTCTTTACCTTTCATTACTTTGGCTCTTTACCCAATCTTGCCGGTTAACATAGTTAACCCCAACAAACTCAAGACCCAAAATTTCTCTACGAACGGGAGGCTCTAAACCCGGCCTACATACCCGCAGGGGACCGTCCGTCGGGGCCACGATCCCTGGTGACTGTTAGGAACTCACCGCTCGAGAGCGACCTCCTCAAGCCAAGACTTGTCAAGAGTGTCGATCTAATCCTCGCATTGAGGATTCATAGCCATTCTCAATGCCAATTCCATGGATAGGTTACTACCATATCATCAATCTCATTCTTGCCATAATGCCACTAAGGTTAAACAATGTTTAACTATGGTTATTTCAATGCCAATCTCGTCTCTATGTTCCATATCACCAAGTTGACTAAGATCATAGTCCTTTGCCATATTCATACAAGTAGGGTTCTATTCAAATGCCTCTATGGTTCCATTTCAATTACTAAGTTCAACTACACTAGTAACAGAGTAAAGAGGTTCAACCATAATGCATAATTTCCAACTATCCTATCATGCACGAATTTACTATACACATACAATGCTCAATAATTGACATATAGACGTAGAGAGAAGTTCAGAGTTAGTGGAAGCACCCCCCACCTTAAAATAATTTTGTGGAGTTGCCCTTCGAGTTTCACGACAAAGTGAGGCCTAGGTTATGACCTGCAGTTTAAACAGAGCCCGAATCCGGCCAGTTTATACAGTAGCTCCTATATCGATTCTTCGTTTAAACGAACGGAGTTGTCCCACGCGTCGGGAATATCCCCAATTAGGTTTTCACAAAGTCAATTTGCTTTGAAAACAGCCTAGAGCAAAAGCTCCAATTTCCAAACCCTAACAATGTCACCTTGACATAGCTCCTGGATTGATCTCATCCACAAGCCAATAACAGCTTAGGACTACCTAGGAAGCTCTTTAGAACCTTCCTCAAACCTCTAGAACCATCTCTAGGGCATCTACCCCAAACCCTAGCCAACTACCATGAGAGCTCTTGAGCTTTCATGGAGGATTCATGGAACTCTTGCTCTAGCAAGCTCCCAGCACTAGCAAAAAGCTAGAAATCCTCAAAACCCAAAAGAAAACCCAAACCCAAAAGAAAACTCAAACCCTAAGAGTTTACTTGCAAAAACCTACCTCTTGTAGCAAGCTCTTCCAACTACACCTTGTAGGAGAGCTTCAAGACCTCCAAGAAGCCTTCCAAAAGCTCCAAAGCCTTCCTCTCCAACTTCCTCTCCAAGATGTCCAAGCTCCTAGAGCACTTCTAGAGAGAGAGAATAAGAGAAAAGTGAGAGAGAGGGATGAAGTGTGCTGTGAACATGAAGGCCCACACCTATATGGTGTTGTAACAATTGCATTTAGACCCTCCAAATTGCAATATTTGCAATCTGGCAGACTGGGTACTCTGCGGGCTTGAAGACCGGTCTCGGGTGGATGTCCGGTCTCAGTAAGCCTCGCCGGGACTTAACCAATTTTCTCGCATATTGCGCGACCAATGTCGGTTTGACCTCCGAGGTTCGGTCTTGGATTGTCCTGCTATTGTCCGATCCGTACGCTAATTCTCCAAGACTTAGCCGATGTTCAGATTTTTCGAAGGCTGAGATCGGTCCTGACCCCAATGTCCGGTCTTGGGTTGTCCGGTCTCAAGCCAATGTCCGGATCCCGTAGAGTGGAATTCCAGGACTTAGCCAAATTCCTCACGCGGGGCACTGTGGCATCCTGGACATCCAAGGATGTCCTGTCTTCTTCCAAGTCCTGGGAATTTCTCCAGACTTGCAGTTTAGCTTTTTCAAGACCCCGTTTCGCTACGCACGGGTTCCAAAGCACTTAGAACCCACACTTACTCGCTCCACTCCGGGTCCCGCTCATTTCGACGAAACTCGGCACGCTTTACGAAGAAGCCATACGCTACAACTATGCTTCTGGAAGCAAGGTCGTTTTCCATGTTGCGACTCTCGAATCATCGATCGGCTCCGTTAAACTTGATCTAGAGTATTTGAAGTACCTAGAAAATAAATTTTATGATTTTTCGATATCATTTGCTTAGTAATCAAAGGGCCTCAAAATCAATAATTTTAATGGTCGTGGTGAGCCGTTTGCAAGTTTAACGGTGTAGAAATATCCTAATCACGTGAAATTTTGATAGAATTTTTTTTATACAATATAAAACAAGATCAATATTTTTGATCTAAAATTTTAATGTCATATTATCACGTTTTGTAAGATTTTGATCTAAAATTTTTCGTTCACTAGGTAAATAATATCGAAAAATCGCATAATTTATTTTCTAGGTACTTCAAATACTCTAGATGAAGTTTAATGGAGCCGGTCGACGATTCGAGAGTCGCAACATGGATAACGTCTCCGTGCTTCCAGAAGCATAGTAGTTTCTCTCTCTCTCTCTCTCTCTCTTATATATATATATATATATATATATATATATATAGGCTACTATACTTTCTATCAAGGATTTAAGTGACGTGGCACGGGATCGTGCGGAAAACTTCTTTGTTATGCAATGCGTCTTGGATGCGTCTTAGGTCAAAAAATTCTTGTGTCTTGAGCACATAATATGAAATATTTATTTTCTTTAGCAACAAAATATTCTAACTATTTATTATGTCTTTTTATCACATATTTTGACATTTGTTGAGGAAATTACTTACTAATTTAAAGAATAGAGGGTTTTGAGTGTGCCGTGCACGGGGTTTGTATCGTCATCTTGGTATTTTGTTGGCACGGTGCGACACGGTGGATCTGACGGCCGTCTTGTTAAAACCTTCTTTTCTATAGTACCGCTCCGTACTATAGTCTCGTTTTCGATCTTAGGTTGTTCAAATTAACGATCTACACTTAAATATGATCTAGGATATATGAAGTTCTTAGAAATAAAATTTTAAGTTTTTTCGACATCTTCATTTGTAAGTAAATCATGTCAAAATGAACGGTTGAAATTGAGCAATTTTTAAAATTTGAGGATAGAACTTTTAAATTCAAGATCTAGGATGTTAATCTTGATCTAGATAGTTTATAGTATTTTCTATCAAAATTTGAATAAATTTAGATTCTTTTACACCGTTAAACTACAAACTTACCATACTAGCCACTGAAAATTGACACTTTTGAAATAATTTGATCATAAAGTAAACAATGTCAAAAAAATATAAAATTTTATTCCTACAAACTTCAAATACCCTAGATCAGTTTTAACGGTATGGTTCATTGATTTAAACATTCAAAGGTTGAAAACGAGACTATACTTCATATGCCCCGGTGCCATAGATAGTATAGGAGACAAGCTCTCTCTCTCTCTCTCTCTATATATATATATATATATATAGTATGGCTATATACTCTTATGAGTATAGAGCTCTTACTCTAATAAGTTTTTTGATGACGGAGCTTACGAATCGACGATCCACTCCGTTAAATATGAGCTAGACTCTCTCTCTCTCTCTATATATATATATATATATATATATATATATATATATATATATATATATATATATATATATATATATATATATATAGAGTAGGGCTACTATACTATTATGAGTATAGAGCCCTTACTACTCATAAGTTGTTTTCAATGTTGGGGTTTTCGAATCGGCGATCCACACCGTTAAACATGATCTAGAGTATTTGAAACTTCTAGAAAATAAATTTCGTAATTTTTCGAAATCATTATAAAGTCTATCAAGCGGGCATAAAATGAACGGTCAAAATCGAAACGACATCCTAAAAAGGATGATCGGATCCTTCAATTCAAGATCGGAGTTATTGATCTTTATCTATGTAGTGAATAGAATTTTCTATCAAAAATTCAACAAATTTCGATTCTTTTACACCGTTAAACTAGCAAGTATCCCATCCGTTAAAAATTGTCAAATTTGTGACCTCTTGATCGTAAGGTAAATGATATCGAAAAATTATAAAATTTTATTTCTAGAAGTTTTAAATGCTCTAGATAACGTTTAACGGTGTGGATCGTCGATTCGGAAGCTCTATCATCGAAAACAACTTATGAGTACGAGGCGATCGTACTTTCGTAATAGTATAGTAGTAGGACTCTATATATATATATATAGTTTGGTGAGCTACTATTGGTAGTAAAGCTGCTAGGTTTACTACGATTTGTTTTTGATGATAGAGTTTTCAAATCAACGATCGATCATTGAACATGATTTCGATCATTTAAATTATCTAGAAATCAAATTTCATGATTTTTTGGCATCACTAACTGAACGATCAAAGGGTCATAAATTCTATAATTTTAATGGCCGATATGGTGCGTTTGCTCGTTTAACGGTATAGAAGAGTTCAAATTAACTAAATTTTTGTTAGAAAATATTTTAAACTATTTAAAATAAGATCTAGATTCTAGATCTCAAATATAAAAATTGTATCATCACTTGTTGAAGGATATTCATTTCTAGCCATTCATTTTTCTGTTCACTTGATGGACAAGAGAACAATATCGAAAATGTGTGAAATTTGATTTCCAGATAATTTAAATAGTTTAGATCATGTTTAACGGCACCGATCATCAATTTAGATGCTCTATAATCGAAAACAAATCAGTAGTAAACCGAGGCGTTTACTGCCGATAGTATTCTAGCAAAACTCTCTCTCTCTCTCTTTATATATATATATATATATATATATATATATATATATATATATATATATATATACTATTATGAGTATTGAAGACCTAATACTCATAAGTTTTTAACCGTTCAGATGAAAAAATGGACGATTAGGATGTGAGTGGTTACGGTTAAGTTGATAGTGGGCCTCTAGGGTTGAGTGGGTGGTTTGTTGAATAGTATAATTTAACGGGTGAAATTGATTAAATGATAGATCTAATGGCAAAAAACTTATGAGTACAAGAGGCTCTATACTCATAAAAGTATAGTAATAGGACTCTACATATATATATATATATATAGAATTGAGCTCCTATGCTTTTAAAAGTACCAAGTCATTGGTGCTTGTAAGTTTTTAGCCCTTGAATTAATAGATGTGCGGTTAGGATGATGTGGGCCCCCTTGGTTTAAGTGGGTGGTTGGTTGAATAGTATGATCTAACGGATGAAAATGATCAAAGTCCTAGATCGAACGGTAAAAAATTCACAAGCACCAAGTGCTTGGTGCTTTTACAAGCACCATAGCCAGACTCCTATATATACTTCTATATATATATATATATATATATATATATATATATATATATATATATATATATATATATATATATAGTATATTATACTATTATGAGTATTGGAGCCCTCGTACTCATAAGTTGTTTTCAATGATGGAGCTTAGAATCGACGATCCACTCCGTTAAAAATGATCTAGAGTATTTGAAAATTATAAAAAATAAATTTCGTAAATATTTTGAAATCATAATGAAGTCCATCAAGTGGGCATAAAATGAACGGCCAAAATCGAACGACGTCCTAAAAAAGATGATCGGATCCTTCAATTCAAGATCGGAGTTATTGATCTTCATCTATGTAGTGAATAGAATTTTCTACCAAAAATTCAACAAATTTCGATTCTTTTACACCGTTAAACTAGCAAATATTCCATACCTAATTTGTTAAAAATTGTCAATTTTTTGACCTTTTGATCGTAAGGTAAATGATGTCGAAAAATTATAAAATTTTATTTCTAGAAGTTTTAAATGCTCTAGATAACGTTTAACGGTGTGGATCGTTGATTCGGAAGCTCTATCATTTAAAACAACTTATGAGTACGAGAGCGATCGTACTCATAATAGTATAGTAGCCGTACTCTATATATATATATAGAATTTTTAACGGCCGGTATGGAATATTTGCTAGTTTAACGGTGTAAAAGAATCGAAATCGAGTTGAATTTTTTATAGAAAATTTTATTCACTATATAGATAAAGATCAATAACTCCGATCTTAAATTGAAGGATCCGATCATCCATTTTTAAGGACGTCGTTCGATTTTGACCGTTAAATCCCGCTTGATGAACTTTCTTATGATTTGAAAAATTACGAAATATATTTTCTAGAAGTTTCAAATACTCTAGATCATATTTAACGGAGTGGATCGTCGGATTCGAAAACTCCATCGTCGAAAACAACTTATGAGTATGGAGGGCTCTATACTCATAAGAGTATAGTAGCCCTAGCCTATATATATAAGAGTATAGAGCCCTTCGTACTCACAAGTTGTTTTCGATGATGGAGTTTGCGAATCGACGATCCACTCCGTTAAATATGATCTAGAGTATTTAAAACTTTTAAAAAATAAATTTCGTAATTTTTCGAAATCATAATAAAGTCTATCAAGTGGGCATGAAATGAACGATCAAAATCGAACAACGTCCTAAAAATGGATGTTTGAATCCTTCAATTTAAGATCGGAGTTATTGATCTTTATCTAGGTAGTGAATAGAATTTTTTATAAAAAAATTCAACCTATTCCAATTCTTTTATCTTTGTTAAACTAGCAAGTATCCCATACCGGCCGTTAAAAATTGTCAATTTTGTGACCTTTTGATCGTAAGGTAAATGATGTTTAAAAGTTATGAAATGTGATTTCTAGAAGTTTTAAATGTTCTAGATAATGTTTAACGGTATAGATCATCAATTCGGAAGCTCTATCATAAAAAATGATTTATGAGTACGAGGGTGATCGTACTAATAAGAGTATATATGAGTGATGGAGGTTCTTAGGTTTGGTGCTAGTTGGCTTATTAGGATCAAATAGAGAAATGGTACCCGCTAATAAAGGGCACTTATAGTTTGTTAAATGTATTTTGCACAAAAGTTTCCATATGATTGACATCAATTCTAATGTGACTGTGAGATTCAATTTAAGAAAGAGTATATTTTGAAAAGTGTATGAATAGAGGCGTAGATGCTGCAAAAAACTTAACAGGCCCAGAATTTTTGCCCAGAATTTTTATTCCCTCATTTATATATATATATATATATATATATATATATATGTATGTCTGTGTAAGAACATATACGTTATTTTAGTTCTTTGATCGTGTCCATTTCTAATTGCAAATTGTAAGTCGATATGTCGGTACTTTCTAAGAAAGAAGAAAAAGGATTGCTTACCTTAATCCCGAAATATGGGATTTTCAAAGTCTAGTTTAATCTCATGACTTTGGGCTGTTTGATTGCTGCGGTTTCACCTGCGAGCATTGGCGAAGGTAATTGTACACTACAAGTTAATGTTATCTACCCAACAACTTTTTTTAAAAAAGAAAAGCACGCATATGTTTCTCTATACTGGGGGTAATCTTCCTGTTATAAGATGAGAAAATTTGGAACTGCATTTTTCAACTACCTGCAAGCAAACACAATATCAATATGTTGGATCATTCTCATGTACACATTACAAGCAAGATGGGTGTAATTGCATATACTGCCAGTTCAAGTGCATGTATCTTTAGTTATACTGTATTACAAGTTTACAATTGCGTTTAATTGAATATTTGAATGGCTCCTTGGATTGTTTACATACCATTTGACTTTGTGAGGATAATCATGTGTTGAATTCCCTTTTTCCACTGCAAATTTGCAAATTTCTCAAGCTATTTTTTTGGACTATTATTGAACTGATCTTAGATAGTCTTATGTCTGCAGGTACAATCCATATGTCCAAGCTAGAAGCAGAATAGATCAGCTTAAAAGGCTAGGCCATAGTGTGGATAAGGTTTTCATTGAATTGAATTGCATATTTACATCAGAACATGCAAAAGTATACACTTGTACCTTATGTTTGATTGTCATGCAATATGCAGGTTGAGTTCATTTTGATGGGAGGAACTTTCATGTCATTGCCTGCAGACTATCGTGATTATTTTATCAGAAATCTCCATGATGCTTTATCTGGGCATACTTCTGCTAATGTTGAGGAGGCTGTTTCTTATTCAGAGCATAGTGCCATCAAATGTATTGGCATGACAATTGAGACGTAAGAAACCAGTAATTTGCTGTGCTTGCATTTGTGCTTAAATGAAATACTTTTTTATTGCTTTCATAGTCTCCAAATAAACAACCGTATTCTGACCTTTTTATTTAATGATATTCATGCTGCACCATTGGTATTGTTTATTAAGGCATAAGTTTTTGAGAACCATCTGATGATATTGCTTTATTGGTGGAGCACAGAAGACCTGATTACTGTCTGGGCCCGCATTTGCGTCAAATGCTGTCATATGGTTGCACCAGACTGGAAATAGGAGTTCAAAGCACATATGAAGATGTTGCTCGTGATACAAATAGAGGTCATACAGTAGCTGCTGTTGCTGATTGCTTTTGTTTAGCAAAAGATGCGGGTTTTAAGGTGCGCATTACTTCTCTATGCCGTTTAAATGTTTAAGATATGGCACAGCTATGTAACATGGATTGATGTCATTAAGTGTTGAATACCACGATATCCTAGTTAGTTCAAAAGCTGCTTTGGATATGTAGATGGATGGTGATGACTCTTCAGTGACATTGTGTTTTAATGAATTAGACTAGTCTTGATCTATAGAAATAAAAAATATGAATATTTTGACAGATCTCTTTATTGGACTGTTGTGGTCTATATACATTAAACATACAAATTGTGACAGTGGCTGTGTACATTCATCTACACTTGTACCTACAGCAAGTTGAAGTATTTGGCCTTTTTTTTAAAAAATTTTGGTATGCCAGTTTGCTGTAGTAAGAAAGCACAAACAAGTGTATAATGTTACCATGCGTAAGCATTTCAGCAGAAAATATGTCCGTGGGGTGGCTTGGTTTAGTTTGAGCAATTTTATATTGCTGTCTTTTCCTTGCTTAGTTAATATTTTCTACTGTTACCTCGAAGTTATTGCTGGGAAGGGCATTACTTCTTGTTCAATTTCGGAACTTCATATTTACAGAATGTGCAGAGTCTATTGGCTGACAGCTGTATGTGCTAAGCTGTCATGATATAATCCATCGTCCTTTGTACTGACCCTATCTCTCTTTCTGACCTTTTCTCCAATATATGCAATAAGTTTCCGTTTATTTTGGAAATAAATTCATTTCCTTTTGGTTTGCTTCATCATTATATATTTTGGGTTTTTTATGTATCCAAACTCCGATATTCTAGAGGATCCAAGTGCTGGGGCATGAGGGCATGCAGGGCACTTGCCTTATGGTGCCATGCCAATTTACGTCATTGAAACAATACCTCTGCACCGACTGTCACAGCTCGCGACTACCCCGCCAATTTGACCGAAGTCGCGGCGCCGCCGACAGACCGCCGAACGGACAGAGTTTCCCCTGTACGTCCTAGGCGTCGCAATCAAATACAGTTACAAGAGGTTCCAAACAGGAACCGATATCACAATCAGATTGCATAAGGAAGTATCATAAATATAAATGCAGCTACTTGCTATTACAACCATTCAACCCATATTACAATTTTTACATTTTTCTTCAAACTCCCTGATACAATCTAGTTATTACAAGTTATTTCAAATTTTAATACATCTTGCTCAAGTTGGTTGTTGTCATCTATCTCTAACCCCTGGGCTATGCCGACTCGGGATACTGCTATCTCTGGTCTCCTGGTAGGGCGCTATCTATGGAGCTACGCCCTTGCCTCGTGCTGCTGCTGCGCCGCTCACGTGCGTACCTGGGAAATACCCCAAAACAACGTGGGGTGAGAACTACTGTCCATAATTCCCAGTGGGTACAGCCACTCAAGGGAAAAGCTCGACCAATAGGTCCAAGAAGGCACTGCAAATATATTAGTCGAAAAACATCTACAGATAGATAATATGCAACTAACATAAAAACCTGCCTCACAATATGCAATATGCAAATTATCATTTAGCTCTTAGCTTTTCCATTCATTCTTACTATTCTTTACATTATCCAATTACTCTACCATTAGCTAATTATTTAAGCTAGCTATTCACATTCTTTATCTTTTGGCACTTATGCTATTTAGCAATCACATCTAAGGTCCACTCTACCTCAGCTCACTATGCCACCCGACTCGGTCTTGAGTCAATCAAATGCGGATAATCCGCCCGCTGTCTAGTCCGAGGCGTACTTACCTAGCGCGGACTAGAGCCATGATCTAACCATCTGGCGGCGAACTAATCGCACCACACCCAACAATGGTTCAAGTCATGTCTCAGCCACATGGCGGCGCACGTTTCGTACTTACCCAGCAATGGTCTCTGTCACTCCTGGCGGTCTGATCCTCAACCCGGCTCAACCGGTATAGAACTCAACTCGGCTCACCCACCCGGCGGCGAAATCGTCGCACACACGCCACGACAGTGGTATAGCCCTGGACGGCGAAATCGTCGCACACGCCCGACACCCTCGGTGGTGTCCAAAACTCGGGATTCCGGAATCCATTCCACTTTGCTTGAGGGTTGGCTTTGACCCTCAAGAGTCGACCTACTTGGTCCAATGTTCTTTACATCCTAGGTCTACTTGACTCTAGGGTTCATTCCTTGTCACATAACCTAGGTTACTTTACTCTAGGTTCAATGTCATTCTAACTCGACCTATGTTTACTAACACTAGGTCCATTATCATCGTTGTTCAACCTATGTCCTTTACACTAGGTTAGATGCCACACTCCTAGGTCCATTGACTCTAGGTTTACTATAACCTATGTTCTTTACACTAGGTTAGATGCCACACTCCTAGGTCCATTGACTCTAGGTTTACTATAACCTATGTTCTTTACACTAGGTTAGATGCCACTCGATCTAAGTGTTTGTTTATGTCCAAGACTCACATCCTTCATTAGCTCTCTTATGTCTACCAATCCATTTACATGCATATTTTTCATTATACTAAACATGTATTCTTGCAACATTTCACTTTCTAGCATTGTATGTGACATGCTACTATCAGGCATCCATTTAGCACTTAACACTAGGTTCTCTAACATTATATATTTCATGCTATTATCATGCATTTCATTCATGTCACTAACATACATTTCTACTTATGCATTTCTCAACATGCGTCAACATGGTTTATGTTGTTCTTAGACATACAGGCGACCTAGTCGTTTCGGTAAACACAACCCACCTTAGCTTTGCTCTCCGATTGCTCGTCGACACTTGCAATCGGCCGCCCGCGGCACTCTCGACCCGGTTCGGCTCGAACTCTTGCGCGACCAACCGAACGATCACCAAACTTCGATCCGAGACTTTGTGATGTTATCCCACGTCTTCAAGATGCCCCAGTTCCGATTTCACGAATTTAGGGCTTCTATCTTGCGTGCTGCGGACATCTGGTAAGAATATATTAATTCATTAATATCTTTGTACTCGCTCGTCGGATCACCGAACCGAGCGCGCCAACGCGTTCGTTAGACCCTCAATTAGGTTTACATGGGGTCAAATGAGATCAATCTCATCTATTTTTAAAAACCCCATTTTGGAGCCCTAACATGGCATTTACCCAAATCCACCAATTTGATCCCTTGAACAAGCAAAATAAAGCTTGATCAACATCTAGAAACTCATCTAGGACTATTGGAACCATCCTTAGGGTGTTTAGAACAAATCCTAGAAATCCACCATTAGAGCACTACGAAGAAATCATGGTTTTCATGTGTTCTTCGGTTGCTACGGGTTTCTACACTTGTGAGGAGATCAAAACACTAGATCTAGGGTTTAGAAACCCATTCCTTAAAGATCTACCATGAGAGGAGGCTAAGGCTTACCTCTCCATGAAGCTCTCCAAGCTCAAGGAAGAAGAAGAGGATGGCTATCATCATCATCATCATCTTCTTCTTCATCTCCTTCTTTTTCTTCTTCTTCTTCTCTTTTCTCATTTCCTTTCTTTCTTTCTTTCTTTCTTTCTTGTCGACGAGAGAGAGGAGAGAGAGAGCGATCGATTGAGGGAGAGAGAAAGAGGGTTTATCCCACTCTATACACTCAACATATGCCAAAATTGCATATAAACCCCTCAACAACGCTTCTCTTGCAACGCCCAAAGCGGGCATTTTCGAACTGCGAGATCGGTCTTCACCATGGAGTCCGGACCCTGAGACTGGTCCCCACATTCAAGACCGGTCCCCAAAGGGACCTCCAGCCTGCACAAAGGACTTAGCCAATTTTTTAGCTTTTTCGTCCGTTTCTTCTCCGTTTTAACTCACTTTTGGCTCGTTTGGCCTCCGATTCTTTTCAAATCGAACTGAGACTCTCCAAACATGTTTTCAAACATGTTTTCATCATCTTTTCATCTACGCTAATGCCGGATTTATCTCACGGCCCAACATAGCCTTTAGGGTTCCGTTCTCGCACCTACGCGCATCGAACGCCCGAATGCTCCCGAACTTAACCGGAACCATTCAAATGGCTCTCCAAGCCAACATACCCCGCAACTTCAAGACTTTAGAAGTTCGGGATGTTACACCGACGCATTTTGGCATAAAGAATTTGTTTTTATTTGGCTGTAGTATAATCTAGTTGTATTTAGAATATTTTAATCTAATTTATTTTATTTTATTGCTCTAATTACTTGCTAATTTTATCAAAAAAAGGCTTCTGAGTTGTGCCATCGGCACGGAAGTCGTATTTTACCAATACTTTTGTCAGCACAATGCATCATGGTGGGCACGACCCATGTCGCGGGCACATATCTGTGGTTCTATATTACATTCACAGCAAGAAACTAATTATACTTACGTCCTTGTATATTCGTGCATAATTTGCATTCGTTCAAGTGCTGATTATCTCTTGTAGAAGTTAACCCTAATCTGCTAGGATTGAAAACCCTAATCTAATACGAATTAAAAACTAATTGTAACACTTTCTTACAGAAGTCAAGTTAGTATTTTGAACAAATTCTTGTTGTTAAAATTGATTAGCTGCTTTTGCATGTACTTGGTAGGAAACTACACTCTGGACCTGCTTGGATGTTAAAACAAGTTATCTGTTTGATGAGGATATTTGTTGTGATTTATCATATTTCAGAAAGGATTTTTTTTTACCTGCTGCATATGCTATGCGGACCTGTTTTATACTTGCAATCGACAAAATTTTAGATGTCCCATTTGAGTAAACAAAAGAGACATGCTGAATGATATGTTCATGCATGGCGCTCTAAGTAGGAGGGCTATAATTCGGTTACTTGGGCATCACACGAAACTTTATATCAAACTCCTAAAAGAAGAAAGTACAATGAGAGGTGGAAGACAAAATGCCTTGATTTCAATTTGACTATTGTGAACCTGACAACTATCATACCAAATAAAGGAAAAACATATGAGCATAATGATGCACATGATTGTTTTTGCGGTATGTATTGAACATGTGTCTTGTGTGTCTTCTGTGGTTACTGGGTCATATAGTAAACGAATGTTTTACAACCTTTGTTTTATTCTCTGTCTGCACAAAAAAAAATAGGGGCCTGTCTAGTTGGATTTGACTATAATTGTTTGGGTAGAGCTGTTCAAGAAGTCCTGAACACTTGGGCCTTGTTCGGCCCATCTTCCTCCTTCCCCCTCGAATTTAAGTCTTATTTGATTAAATGTGCCAACCTATTGACTTCTCTATCCTTGTTATTGTTGGTTAGCTTGCAATGAGCTTTGGCTGGATGCAAAACAAGCATCTTCTTTCTACAAAAAAAAAAAAAGAAGTGAAAAAATTGCTGCTTAGTTTTGTTCAGTTCTTTTTTTTTTTTCCTAGATTACAAATTTGCAGAACTTCCGTCGTGGTGCCATCTCTTGGCCTATTCAATCGCTTAGAGTTCGAGTTTGAGTAAGTAAAAAATGTTACTTAAAGCAATCTTAGTTTTTGAATCATCCTAATAACCACGGTTGATCTTTGAGAAGTAGAAAATTTTGGCAGCTTTCGCTTTTGGAGCTCGGAAGCTCACTTCAACTTTCTGCTCCATTAAAGCTTTGCTCTCTTTGTTGACCAAGGGCCCAACTTTACGAAGAGTAATGTGACACCGTAGGTTTAGTCCTATATTGAATAGAAAATCCATGTAGCCTGGGTATATTAGGGTGGATATTCCTATAAGTAATAATTGGACTTAAGTATTTTGGGTCAATGGTTTGGTCCAAAGAGTTATTAGGCTAGTGGGTCAGGTCGTTACAGTTTGATATCAGAGTAGGTCGGGTAGCCAAAAGTGTGAGACGAGGTCTCACATGGCTTGGCGATCTTGGGCTCTGTGTGTGGTTGTGTGATTGAACCCGATGAGGACGTCAGGGCTTTAAAGGTAGGGAGTCTGTGACACCCCCGATTTAATCTCACACTAGTGTAGAATCCGAGCTTCGCAGCGGATAGTCAATTAAAATATATAATTATAAAAATTTATAATTTAAAAATTATTTAAAAAAATAAAAAAAATAGTTTTTTTATTAATAGTTTCTTAATTTTTGAATAGTTATATTATTTTAATAATAGTTTGAAAATTGTTCTCTAAAAAATATTTTTAACTAAAAAGTTAAAAATCAATACATCTCTTATCTCTAAGTTAGTATATTTTGTGTGATTCTCACAACTAAATTTTGTAAAAAGTAAAATTAATTTAAATTCTATCGATCTTTCTTTTATTTTTTAATATGTAATTTATATTTAAATGCTCAATATTATAAAATAAAAATTTATGTTTAACATAAACGGTTTAAAATATATAAAAATTATTTATATATTTTAAATTTTATAATAAAAAATAAAAAAATCAGATTGGATTTTAAAAAAATATAAATTATTTTGTATATATGAAGAGAGCAAAAAAAATGTAAGAGAGGAAAAAAAAATCTCCTCCTCTCTTCCCCGATGGGCCCGTCTCCGCCGGGCACATCCTGTGCCTCGCGCCCAGCATCCGCGCCCGAGTGGGTGCGACGCGAGTGCTACCTGTCCCGCGTTCGCCGCCCCGCGCGAGCTCGCACCTACCCGCCCGCGCCCGCCCCGCTCTCGGCCCGCTCGCGCTCGCGCTCGCCTCCCTTGCGCTGGCAAAATGAGGATTCATATATTTACTAAGCCGCCACCACCGTAGCCGTCGCCATCGCCTTAGCCGCCACCGCCGCTGCGTCGCGCCTGCTTCCATCGCCGCCGCCATCGCCGCCGTCGTCGTCGCGAAAGCCGGCCAAATCCTCGCACGAAAGTGGTTTTCAATGAGAAAAAGAAAGAAAAATAGAAGGAGGGGCATAAGAGAGAGAGTAGGGGAGGGAGAGAAAGGGAGTGGAGGACAGCTGGAGTGAGGAAGAGAGAGAGAGAATGGGGACAGCTGGAGGAGGAAGGAGAGAGAGAGTGGGGGTCATCTTAGGGAAGAGAGAGAAAAAGAGGAGAAGAGAGGAGAGGAGAGGAGAGGGAAGAGAGAGAGAGTGCTAGAGAGAGACGAGAAGAGAAGAGAGGAAATAGGTTGGGGGAGAGAGAGTGGGGGAGAGGAGAGATGGTAGAGAGAGAAAGTTTCATAAAAAGATATGGGAGTCCCAAAGCATTTATAAATCGCCACGTAGAATAGGACAATGTCCTCACGCCGCGTGTACCTGTGTTCTCTCAAATTAAATAGTGTAAGATTGGATAGGAAACTTAAATAGCATAGGTATACAAGGGTGGGAATCCTTTGAAAAAATAACCGGGTCTAAGCATTTTGGGCCAGTGGTTTGGGCCCAACGAGTTATTCCTGTTGGTGGGTCGAGTCGTTACAAGTAAATATTTTAACTAGTTGTCCTATTCCGATGGGCTTGCCATCTTTGATGCATACTACAATTCTTTTATACTTGTTAGTGTTGATGTCTATGATTATTATTTTTTAATCTTTTCATTTCTGTGAATGTTAGAGCCCAAAAAAAAATCATGGCATATTTTCTGTGAAAACTACTAATTTACTGGGGAATATACATAGTACAATTCTTTTACTTGTTAAGGTTGTTCCATTTTACCTCATGCATAATGTTGTGTAGCCTGCTAAGGATATATCAACTGCTATGGTGTTCAGTAACGCTTATTTTCTTCTCCGGAGAATTTTCATCATATATTTTGATGTACAAGTTTATGATCTTTGTTTACTGCAACATCTAGAAATGCCGCCCATTGTTCCTGTTTGTTAACTGACCTTCTTGTTTTCCAGGTTGTTGCGCACATGATGCCAGATCTGCCGAATGTTGGATTTGAAAGAGATATGGAAAGTTTTCAAGAATTTTTTGAGAGCCCAGCTTTTCGGGCTGATGGGCTTAAGATTTATCCGACCCTTGTAATTCGTGGAACTGGTTTGTATGAGCTATGGAAAACTGGCAGGTACGGTGTTTCTGTTGCATTCAGCTTCTATTAAAGGATATGTATATGTACCATGTAAATCCTCGAATGGAGGTTGCTATGTTTATTCTAATGGATTTGTGTGATCATTAGTGGAAACTGTTACTTCTTTGACTTACATATTCAGAAAGAATACATTCTGTCCAGAAGTTAACACTTAATTTTGAACTAGAAGACAGCAAAAATAATTGAAAGATATTAAATTTTTATCCGTTAATGTTAATTATGATTGATTTCGGTAAACAAGCAACTTGAATTGATAAGTTTATTCTTGTGTTATCAGGATTATTCCACATTTCATAGACCTAGAGTCACTATTGGACTTAATGTTCCTAGCAGTTCTGTGACTTATGTGTTACAGGTACAGAAATTACCCACCGGAACTCCTGGTAGATATTGTCGCAAGAATTCTATCATTGGTGCCACCATGGACGCGTGTGTACAGAGTCCAGAGGGATATCCCTATGCCCCTCGTCACTTCTGGAGTTGAGAAAGGCAATCTGCGAGAGCTTGCTTTGGCTCGCATGGAGGATTTGGGGTTAAAGTGCCGAGATGTTAGAACACGGGAAGCTGGAATTCAGGTCCTTTGATGTTTCCTAACTTACTAGTCTATTCACAGAATGGTTATATCATTTTTTATCGTTTTCCCTGACACTTGTTTTCAGGACATCCACCACAAAATTAAGCCTGAAGAAGTTGAGCTCGTCCGGCGTGAGTATGCTGCAAATGAGGGTTGGGAGACCTTTCTTTCTTATGAAGATACTCGCCAGGTAGTTAATGAAAGCTAACCTCTATCAAATTCTTGTTGGTGGCGGTGCAAATCAACTTACTAATTTTCTTATGAATTGTGACACTTCAGTAAAATTTTCCTTTGTTTTCCTTCTGCCTATTTGATTTTGAAGTTGAGCATTACTTTAGTTTTTTGTTTCTGTCAGATCAATTAGCTTTTGCTGTAGATTTGTCGTTACAATCTGATATATGGCCCTGCACGTTCGTGATTCAATGGTTTAGTGCAATTTATTTCTCCTGTGCATTTTCTTTCTTTTTCAGGATATTCTTGTTGGCCTGTTACGCTTACGTAAATGTAGCCGCAATGTAACATGCCCAGAGCTCGTTGGGAGGTGCTCCATTGTTCGTGAACTTCATGTTTATGGAACCGCTGTACCAGTGCATGGACGTGAGGCTGACAAGCTGCAGCACCAGGTAATTTATTTTTTTATTTTCTGCTGTCCACACTTTTCCTGTTCCCATATTTGCTTAGTATAGTGAAATATGAAATAGAAATTCAGCTTTCTATCTTGTAACATATAAATCTACTAGTGTAAGTGTTACATAATTGGCATCGATATAGATGCTGCAAAAATATGCACTGTAAATATGAACCCAAGGTTGTATTTATCTTATAAAAGTTGTTACAATCATGAGTTGAAAGATGACTACTCCGAGGCACTAAACAAATTCACTAAGAGTGCTATAACTCATAATCGTATGATATAGACCTCAAAAGCCTCCTTGCCTCCATTCACATTGTATGGCTTCGTGCCTTGTTGCCCGATATCGGGGGATGGCTTAATACAGTATCCTGTGTAGCTTTAATTGTTTTCACATGGGATAGTCGAAAGTAGCATGATAAGTTGTTGACGAGTGGGTTAAAGGAATAAAACAAATCCCACTTTTCGAGGATCTGATGCATCACCTTACTGGTGGAATCTGCTATTCAAAATAATAGGATAGTTAAGCTTTCATGATTACTAATCACAACTGTGAAACCGCATGCAACACAATTCAAAAGAGCCCGAGGTGTAATTCAAGCATGTTCTTTTCTTGGTTCTTCCTTGTTTGAAATGGCTATTTGTCCGAGATTGTCCAATTTGAAGTTGTTGTTAGACTCCATTTTTGTTGGTATTTGCAAATTATAGGTTTAGTTTAGAGAAATCTAAAGTTCATTTATCCTGAATTTCATTATTTAAAAACTTTGTCTCATACAGGGTTACGGAACACTATTGATGGAAGAAGCAGAGCGCATTGCTCGTAGGGAGCATCGGTCCACGAAACTGGCCGTAATATCTGGTGTTGGAACTCGTCACTACTACCGCAAACTTGGTTATGAACTCGAAGGACCCTACATGGTGAAATGTTTAGTATAACTTTTGTTTTGCGTCGTTACTTTTGTATTCTGGAAAGATTTTGTAAGATTTTTACGGAAAGGTCAATGTATAATTAGTGTCCGAGGTCATTTGGAACAAAAATAGTTTGCTCGTCTTTGAATTGGTTTAACTGCGGAAGAGGTGTTCTCTAGTTTAAATCCAGAGTTAGCTTTGCTGAGGTTTTTTTTTCACTCGAGAGGTATAAATACACATTTTCACTTAACTGCCTCATACTGTGTGATTTAGGGATGTCAATTGGCATGGATATTCGAAATTTTATTCGAGCCCGAATTTGAATGTACTGGATTTATCCGATGCTAAATGGATATATTTTCGGATATAGATGTCAAAAGTGAAAATGTGGCGGATTTTTATTCGGGTATGGATTTTGACCGTACACGATCCGAATTTTAAAAATATAGATTTAATGTAATATGTTTTGAAATATTGTAAAAAAAAATAATTGTTTCAGGTTCGACTTTTGGATTTTGGGTCCGGTCGGATTTGGATATGGATTTTTAAAATTCGTCGGATTTAGATTTAGGTTCGGATTTTAGGTTTGATAGTCGAGTTCGAGTTTTAAAAATTCGACCCGATTTCGATTCGTTGACATTCCTATTTCGGTTGGTGAGGTTGTAATATGAAGGTGACTTATGTTCTGTGTAGGCCCATCTTTACTTAAATTTCACTTTTATTTTTTGTTTGGAATGATGCAAGTGCTTTCGAAATTAAATTTAAACACTTTCATTGTTTGATTTCATGAAAGTTTAATTCTTAAAAAAAAGTGTGTAAAGTTCTCTTTTGTTAAATTGGCACTTAATGATAAATTTTAATTTAATAAGCAAGCAAAATATAATCACACAATAAATTCGGAAGAATTGGTAAAAAATATTTTCTTTTTAACCAATAGAACTTGAAGTTTAGAAAAAAATAATACAAGTGTAAAAAAAAATGGCAAAAAAATATAATAATAACACAAATTCTCAAAAATTAACATGAAATACTATAATTAAATAATTACAAAATATGGCTTAATATATATATATATATATATATATATATATATATATATATATATATATATATATATATATATATATATATATATATATATATAGTCCGCCTACTATCCTATTAATAGGATAGAGCACTTGTCCTATCGATTTTTTAAATTTTCGGATCAACTCTTTTCAACATTTCTAACTATTGGATTAAATATTATAATCCAAATGTGACCACTCAACCCTGTGACCATTCAACTCTAACTAACTATCATCCTAACCCTACAATTTCTCATCCAAGGGTTAAAACTTGATAGACAAAGGCTCCTATCCTATTAATAGGATAAGGATATATATTTCTTATATATATATATATATATATATATATATATATATATATATATATATATATATATATATATATATATATATATATATATATAGAACTAGGCTACTATGCTATTAATAAGCATCAAATCATTAGTGCTACCAAATTTTTGACCATTGGATTGAGAGATGTGCGGTTAGGATGATGTGGGCCCCTAGGGTTGAGTGGGTGGTTGGTTGAATAATATGATCTAACGGGTGAAAATGATCAAAAGGGTTGATCTAACTAAAAACGTGGTAGCAATGAGTGCTTCATGCTATTGATAAAGATAGTAATGGACTCTCTCTCTCTCTCTCTCTCTATATATATATATATATATATATATATATATATATATAGAACTAGGCTACTATACTATTAATAGCACCAAGTCATTGGTGCTATTAAGTATTTGATCCTTAGATTAAGAGATGTGTGGTTAGGATGATGTGGGCCCCCTAGGGTTAAGTGAGTGGTTGGTTGAATAATATGATCTAACGGGTGAAAATGATCAAAATGGTAGATTTAACTAGAAAACTTGGTAGCACCAAGTGTTTCGTGCTATTAATAGCATAACGTGGGACTATATATATATATATATATATATATATATATATATATATATATATATATATATATATATATATATATATATATATATATATATATGTATATATATAATTGAGCTCCTATGCTTTTAAAAGTACCAAGTCATTGGTGCTTGTAAGTTTTTAGCCCTTGAATTAATAGATGTGCGGTTGGGATGATGTGGGCCCTCTTGGGTTAAGTGGGTGACTGGTTGAATAGTATATAGTCTAACGGATGAAAATGATCAAAGCCATAGACCTAACGGTAAAAAATTCACAAGCACCAAGTGCTTCGTGCTTTTACAAGCACCATAGCCGACTCTCTCTCTCTCTCCCTCTATATATATACACCCCTTTGATCATTTTCACCCGTTAGATCATACTATTCAACCAACCACCTACTCAAACCTAGGCGGCTCAGATCATCCTAACTGCACATCTCTCAATCCAATGGCGCCCACATCATCCTATCCGCACATCTCTCAATCCAATGGCCAAAAACTTGGTAGCACCAATGACTTGGTGCTATTAATAGCATAGTAGCCTAGTTCTACATACAGTTTAGTATATTATATATTGCATATTATTTTCACGTAATATACTAAGCTGTACATAATTTAATATAAAAATAATGTAAAATGTATATTAACAATGCATATGTTACACTACTTATACATATATTGCACTATTTTGAAGAGTTTGTTGCACTATTTGAGAGGATATTGCACTCTTTCATCTTATTGATTATTTTTTATTTTTTTATTTTATCTTGAATGAGGTTTCTCGTTTCACGAGAAAGGTACATATAATTATTACTTAGCAGTTGTCATTTTCAAGAAGTTTGACACTTTATTTAATATGTAGTTGTCATTTCCAAAAAATTTGACTCTTTATTTAATATGTAATAAAATTTAATTTTCAAAAAGAAAGAGTGCAACACACATCTAAATGGTGTAACAGCCTCTCATAATAGTGCAATATTTACACAAATGGTGTAAATATCTGTACAAATAGTGTAAAAATATACACATTTTGTACATGGAAAACGCTAAGTGCACAACCCGGTTGGGTTGTACATCCTACAACCCAATCGGCGAACGGTCTGGATTAAATTAACGAATAGTAGCCTTTAATCTTACCCTCTTTTAATTTTTTACCTACTGGCCAACGTTTCTTGCTCTCTGGTGTTCCTTTTAACATTTATAACTGTACCGAGGACTGGTATAACTGTCCCATTTCAGGCTAGAGCTGCAAAAGCTAAGCCTTCTATTTAACAATGGCCAAATAAATGTGCCAGCTATATGGGTGTTCCTTTTAACATTTCTAACTGTACCGAGAACTGGTATAACTGTTCCATTTCAGGCTAGAGCTGCAAAAGCTAAGCCTTCTATTTAACAATGGCCAAATAAATGTGCCATATATGGGTGTTTCCTTTTAACATTTATAATCGTATCGAGGATCGGTATAATTGTCCCAATTTCGTGCTACCGCAAAGCTGTAGCCCTATATAGCAATGGCCATTCATTTGAGGCAGCTATATAGGTGTTCCTTTTAACAGTACAGCTGTACCGTGGAGTGGTATAACTGTTCCATATCAGGCTACAGCTGCAAAAGGTGTAGCCCTATATAGCAATGGCCATTCATTTGAGGCAGCTATATAGGTGTTCCTTTTAATATTATAGCTGTACCGTGGAGTGGTATAAATATTCCATATCAGACTACAGCTGCAAAAGCTGTAGCCCTACTCTATAGCAATGTCCATTAAAACTGTGCACATTTAAAATTTAAATACACTATGTTAATTTTAAAAATATAAAATTTTCATTACAAAATTTTCATTACAACTAGGGATTCGAGAAACCCTAACAACCACAATCCGGCGCCGAAGAAGAGAGGTGATGGGGGGTGAAAGACAAGAGGGTTTTCATCTCGTCGAAGAAGAGGGCGAATCTATCGGCGGCGGCGTGAGCAAGAGGGTGTTGGGAGAGGCCGAGGGAGTCGCGGAGGTCGAGTATGGCGTCGAAAAGGACCTCGCCGGAGGCGACGCGGCTCACGTCTGCGAGGGCTAGGGCTTTGAGGGACTCGAGCTCTCTCGGTGGTCAAAATAGGACCAAGGAGGAGGAGAGATGAAAAAGGGGGAAAGGAGATGAGAGGAGAGAGATGAAAAGGGGGGAAAGGAGATGAGAGAGGAGAGAGATAAAAAGAGGGGAAAGGAGATGAGAGGAGAGAGATGAAAAAGGGGGAAAGGGTATAAACAATATGATGGGAGTGAGAATATCACGCAATTTTCGATGTAGAATAATGCCCATTGGATACAAAGTTGTAAGATGTACAACCCCTTTGGGGTTGTACGAGTAGCATTACTCTTTGTACATATATTGTATAATTTTTATACTATGTTGTAATATATACTAAATTGTACGTAATTTAGTGTAAAAATCATGCAAAATGTCTATTAACAATGCATATGTTGCACTATTTATTCGATATTATACTATTTTGAAGAGTTTGTTGTACTATTTGAGAGAATGTTGCACTCTTTCATCTTATTAATTATTCTTTATTCTTTTTATTTTGTTTTGAATGAGGTTTCATGTTTCACGAGAAAAGTAGATGTAATTATGATTTAACAGTTGTTATTTTCAAGCAGCTTGACCCTTTATTTAATATGCAATAAAATTTAATTTTCAAAAAAAAGAGGTGCAACACACATCTAAATGGTGCAACATCCTCTCATAATAGTGCAATATTTACACAAATGGTGTAAATATCTGTGCAAATAGTATAAAATATGCACCGTTTGTACATATATTATATAATTTTTACAGTATGTTGTAATATATTATATTATTTTTGCGTAATATACTAAACTGTACTTAATTTAGTATAAAAATTATGCAAAATTTGTATTAACAATGCACATGTTGTACTATTTATATAAATATTGCACTATTTTGAAAAACTTGTTGCACTATTTGAGAGGATGTTGCACACTTTTATCTTATTTATTATTCTTTATTCTTTTTATTTTTTCTTAAATAAGGTTTCTCGTTTCACGAGAAAAAGATATGTAATTATCGCTTAGCGCTTGTCATTTTCAAGAAGTTTGAACCTTTATTTAATATGCAATGAAATTTAATTTTTTTTAAAAAAGAGTGCAACACACATCTAAATGGTGCAATATACTCTCATAATAGTGCAATATTTACACAAATGATGTAAATATCTGTATAAATAGTGTAAAATATGCATCGTTTTTACATATATTGTATAATTTTTATACTATATTGTAATATATTATATTATTTTCGCGTAATATAGTAAATTGTACGTAATTTAGTATAAAAATCATGCAAAATGTGTATTAACAATACAAAATGTTTATTAACAATGCATATGTTGCACTATTTATACAAATATTGCATTTGTTGAGCCGATTCGGCGCGGCCAGATGGCACGCCGGGTTCATGTTAGCACGACAACTTTGGTATGCACCAGGAGCATGAGAAAAGCATGAACCGCGGAAGTTTTAGCAACGAACAGCGGTTCCAAATTGGTTGCTGATCGGTCGAAGGTGGTCCGAACCACTAGGATTATGGGGATCGTGGCTGATCGTGCAAATAACCGATTGAGAGGGGATCCTATAAATAAACTTATCAAACCAAAAAGAGGGTCTTTTCTCCCTTGCGAAAACAGAAGACCACCTTATTTTCTCGCATTTTCTTTCCAGCACTTACTGCTTTAGGAGTAGCCTCTAATTTAAACTCTTGGAGTCTGCGCCGCTTCAAGTGGCATCACTCGCTTCCGTTTTGTAATTCTTAGAGTCTGTCTGCTCTTTGGGCATCACTCTAGAGGGTTACGGTCGAATCCTTTGTATTACCCCGTGTTTCTTATCAATATAGGCCGACTGTTTAATCATCTTTTTAGCCATTCGGCTCACCTCACATCTTTTCCTACTTGTACGAACCTTTCGCTTGTTCTCGCCGAACCGAAGTGAGAATAGGATTTCGAACCCGATTGGTTTGATCCTCGCCGATCGAATCGTTTGAAGATTAAAAGGGCGCATTTCTCGAGGGTCATCAATCTGAACCACTTTTTATCCCGACGCGCATCCCGAGGAGGATCTAGTACCGGTTCTGGGATCGGGAGAATTTCATAGACAAACAATTTTGGCACGCCCGGTGGGACCGCTTTTTGAGGTAACATTTTTATTCGTTATATAAAATGGCTGACGATAACGCCATGAACCTCCGTAACAGAGTCGTTCCCAGAAATTCTGGGAATGAGCATCCTAGTAATTCGGATAATGATGTAGACCAAAGAGCAGTTTTACCTGCAGAAGGTGAAACTAGCGGACAATCTAGCCAGCAAGAGCCGAATCTTGCCCAAACGCTTGGGCAAATAACTCGAGTCTTGTAGACGCTAGATCAGAACAGTCATAATAGTACCGCACGACTGGACGCAGTATTAGCCGCACTCACGGCTTCGAATGAGAATATCGCCCGAATTGGGCAATTTCTAACTCTAATGAATGAATACCGATCGTATACAAGTACTGCAATGATGCCGTTGTTGCAAAATCCAAAGAACACCGTAGGTGTATTGCCTCAACACCAGGGGGCACCATATCAAGCGGTATATAGGCCAGCAAATATTAATGTTGGCCAACAGCCAGAAGTAGCATGGGGGCTACCACCTCCTCCTCCATTGGCAGCACACCAGCCCCAAAATGTAGGGGCTGGGCAGGCTCCTAATGTACAAGGAGTTAATCCCGTAGCACCAAATATTGGTCTGGCAAACAGACCAATTGGAGTCCAAGCACCAGCTCCAGTACAAGGAGTAAATAATGAAATTTATGCTCAAATAGAAGAGGCCATCCGAAATACATTCGGAGTTGGGGCAAGGCCGGCAATGCGGCCTGTATTTAGATCACCATATCCTGCAGCTGTAGATGTAGAACACCCATATCCGGCAAATTGGAAAATGCCGAAATTTGATAAATTTTCAGGCGACGAGACCGAAAACACGGTCGAACATGTTGCTCGGTTCACAGCTCAGTGTAGGGAAGCCGCAGCCGATCCATTCTTAAAGATGAGGTTATTTAATACTTCATTAACTAAAACGGCTTTCACTTGGTACACAAGCTTGCCGGCTAATTCCGTCCGAGATTGGGATGAATTAGAAGGAAAGTTTCATGAATAATTTTATAGGACTGAGCCGGAACTATCAATCGTAGACTTGGCCCAGTTTAGACAAAGAACGGGAGAGTCGGTTGATGAGTATTTGAACCGATTCAAAACGGCTCGAAGCCGTTGTTTTATAAGAATGCCGGAATCTGAATTCGCCAAGATGGCATTCAACGGCATGCACTTTAAAATCAAAGATCATTTTGAAGACAAGTTCTTTCCAAATCTTTTCGATTTGGGAATCCGAGTTGCTCAATATGAGCAATTTCGGAAAGGTAATAATGAGGATCGGCCTAGATGGAGCCGAAATAAAGATTGGAATAAGGGAAAAGAGAAAATGTTTCTTTTCTCGAAGAATCTTCGCTTATGAAGAGCCGAATTCATCTGAAGAAATGGATGATTCGGCTGATGAAGCTGAGGTTTGTGCGGCCGAAATGGTCAGGAACAATCAGCCGTACAAATGTGCTTTGTTAAAGCCCGCTAAATCAGGTGAGGCTAAAGCACATGTATCAGCTTTTAACTATTCATTCGATATCTCAAAAACCGATATGATTTTTGATCGGTTATTGAAAGACGGACGAATTAAGCTACATGATGGGCAAACTATGCCTCATGTAGAAGAATTAAAGCGCAGAAGATATTGTAAGTGGCATCATTCATGGAGCCATAAAACAAGCGATTGCACTGCTTTTAAAAGGCAGGTGCAAAAAGAGATCAATGAAGGTCGGCTCATATTTGTCGATCAAGAAAATAAAAATATGGAGATTGATAAAAACCCTTTTCCACCACAGGTTAACGTGGTGGATATGAAAGGAAAAGCCAATATCAATAGGCGAATTCAAGAAGAGATTACAGAGGGTCGGCTCGTCTTTGCCGACCAACAGAATCAAAATAAGAAGTCTGACAGAGATTTGTTTGTTCCACAGGACGAAACAATGGACACTCGAGGTAAAGTGATCGCGGCTAGAACAGCCGCAGAGGATATCGCACACGCGAAGAGAAGCCTTCGGCTCTGCATAAAATGCAAGGCCGAAATGACGAAAAAGGATTGGGAGGTCATTATTAAAGATAAAAAGAAAAGTAATGAATGGAAAAAGCTATTGGCTTTCCCTCAGGAATGGGATGACATTCCTGATGGCGAAAATCATGAAGAAGAAGGCTCGGAGGAAGCCTTCAATGAAACAGAGCCAGAGGAAGATCCGGTTCAAAGTAAACAAGGTATGTTGATGCAGAATATTCTGCATAACTATTACAACAGCCGACGCGATGAACGACAGAGCCGATGGAATCATCAAGAGAGATCGTTTGGCTCCAAGCAACGATTTTCTGGGTACCGGCCACAATGGCAACACCAAGCCAGGCCGAGGCCGGAACCTGAATTTGAAGGAATGACCGAGGGCGATATTGAATTCCTCGAAGACTTGTAAATGAGCTCGGCATTCGCCCGTGGCCGAGACCGTGGGAAAGAAGGGAGATGTTGAGAAATCACTTGATGTTAGAGGTGCTGTCAACGAATCAATTAGTCACGGGATGATCAAGGTATCACCGACGTGCCAATTGACAAATGGCACGAGGTAGAAGTGAAACCATCGGCCAGATGGCAAGGGCCGATGTTGACTAAAACGCAAAAGCGTCGGCAGTAGAGGATGCAAGCCGAAGCTAAGCAACATTACGAAGAGGCGAAAGGAATAAGACTCAATGTGTGGAGACGTCCCGATGAGCATCCCCAATATCCGATTCGCCCAATGCGAAACGATCATGAGGCAGGAGGGTCAAGACCTGCCCCTTGGTTGAAATCAAAAGTAGAACGGCCAGCCGAGGCCGAAATAGAAGAAAAGATGACTAGGAAGGAGCTAGAAGATAAAATAGCTTCTTTGGAGACGATCATCAAAAGAGTGGCCTCCTAAGGAGAGAGAGGCCCGAATGGAGATCGATTCCTCAAACGAATCAGCTAAGGAATCGGAAGAGAAGAAGCAGAGGATTAAAGACGGATCGGCTGAAGAGTCATCGGCCGAAATGAACATGGTATACGCTCTGCCGCGATCGTTCAAGGCAGAGCTTGTTGAATACGAAGATTTCAAAGAAGAAGAAGATGTTGGGCTCAAAGTAGCCCAATTGCAGTTGGAGGATGTGCAACCGGCCGATGCAGTGGTGTTCGAAAAGCCATCGGTCATGCAAATGAAGTTCATAAGGCCTCTATTCATTCGGGCTTTGATCGAGGGTCGGCCAGTAGGCCGAGTCATGGTAGATGGAGGAGCGATGGTCAACGTGATGCCCACTTCTTTCTTCAAGAAGCTAGGCAAAGACGAGGATGAGTTGAAGCCCACAGATTCCATCATGACCGATTTCACTAGAAACGGTCAACAAGCTCGAGGAGTACTTACCACCGAGGTAACAGTAGGTTCTAAAACACTGAAAACTGTATTTTTTGTAGTAGATGCAGATAGTCATTACAACCTTCTGCTCGGACGTGATTGGATACACGCGAATGAATGTGTACTATCTACACTCCACGAAAAATTATTCCAATGGATCGGAAACAAGGTCGAAGAAATCCGGGCTGAAGGGCGGCCCCAAGTGGTGGATGTTAACACGGAGGAGATCGGCCATATCAATTGGGCCGATACGGATCCTGATCAGATCACTTTTGTAAGAGTGACAGAGGAAGGTGTACAATTAATCCTCTCTAAAGACATAGGAGCTATGGTGGCCGAAGAGCCACCAAAATGGTTAAAATGGAATTGTCAAGGGCAAGAATAGAGGCTTCTAATAAGCCTCAAGAAGAGCCGATCGAAAAGGTCGGTTGTGAGGAGAGTTCGGCTTTTAAGGCCAATGCTGCAACATTGAGTAACTCGGCTCAAACAGCCGAAGAGGATGTAATTGATTCGGTTTGTTCGGCCGAAGTTAAGAAGAAATTAAAATCGGCCAATGAGGCCGATAAGCTAATGGATAGGCTAAAGCTGGAAGAATCGCCTATCAAAGTCGGTGAGAAAAAGTTGGAAACTTAGGATCCACTCATAGAAATAAATTTAGGGTCTGAAGAAGAAAGAAGACCGACTTATATAAGTGCGAAGCTTTCGTTTCAGCAACAGGAGGAACTGAAAGAATTGCTGAAGGAGTATAAAGATTGCTTTGCTTGGAGTTATGAGGAGATGCCGGGTTTAAACCGGCAGATTGTAGAACATAGGCTACCTATTAAAAAGGGTTTTAAGCCTTTTAAGCAGCCGGCTCGTAGATTTGAGCCGAGTATTGTACTTCAAATTAAGAATGAAATAGAAAATCTTTTAAAGGTCAGATTTATTAGAGCGGCCCGATATGTTGATTGGGTATCTAATATTGTTCCTGTGCGCAAAAAGAATGGCAACTTGAGGGTTTGCATTGATTTTAGGAATTTGAATTTAGCTACACCTAAAGATGAATATCCAATGCCGATAGCCGATATGTTAGTAGATTCGGCTGCTGGTAATGGAATATTATCTCTTATGGACGGTTATGCCGGCTATAATCAAATTTTTATTGCTGAAGAAGATGTAGCTAAGACGGCGTTTAGATGCCCTGGTTCAATTGGAACTTTTGAATGGGAAGTTATGCCGTTTGGTTTGAAAAATGCTGGAGCTACATACCAAAGAGCAATGAATTTTATTTTTCATGATTTAATTGGTGAAATGTTAGAAGTATACATTGATGATATAGTGGTAAAATCCAAGTCGCAAGTCGAACATTGGATTGATTTGAAACTCGCCTTTGAGAGAATGAGAAAATATAATCTGAAGATGAATCCTTTGAAATGTGCTTTTGGAGTCTCTGCAGGAAATTTCCTGGGGTTTCTAGTACATGAGAAGGGGATTGAAATTGATAAAAATAAGGCGAAAGCGATACTAGAGTTGCCATCACCCAAAAGCAAAAGAGAATTACAAAGCTTGTTAGGGAAAATCAACTATCTTCGACGATTTATATCCAATTTGGCCGGAAAAATAGGAGTTTTCACCCCATTACTTCGGCTCAAAGATAAAGAAGAATTTGTGTGGACAAATGAACATCAGGAGGCGTTTGAAAATATAAAAAGATATTTATCAAATTCTCCAGTATTAGTGCGTCCAAAAATGAACCAGCCGATGAAATTATACATATCGGCTGCTGAGGAAAATTTAGGATGTTTATTGGCTCAGAAAAATGAAGAAAAAGAGGAACAAGCCATATTTTATTTAAGCCGACGTCTCTTATACACAGAGAAACGACATTCGGCCATCGAAAAGTTATGTCTGGCTTTGTACTATTCATGTACAAAATTGAGATATTATATTTTACCAATCGAAGTATCGGTAATATGTAAACCGATCTGATAAAATATATGTTATCTAAGCCAGTAATACGAGGACGAATAGGGAAATGGATATTGGCATTATCCGAATTCTCCCTTACATACGTCCCTGCAAAAGCCGTGAAGGGACAAGCCATAGCAGATTTTTTGGCTGATCATCCATGTGTGGAAGTAGAAGATTCGTCACAAAGTATGATCGGTTGTCAGTATTGGACACTTCACTTTGGTGGTTCAAAAACAGCCGAATCAGCAGGAGCAGGGATAGTGATACAATCGCCTGAAGGGTATGTGTGCAAATTTGCGTTTGAGTTAGATTTCAGTTGTTCTAACAATCAAGCCGAATATGAAGCCTTGATAATCGGACTTGAAATTTTACAAGAATTAAAGGCGAAATCAATTAAAGTCGTCGGTAATTCACAGTTAGTGATCAAACAAATTATGGGAGAATATCGATGTGAAAATCCGAATTTGCAAAATTATTTAAGGAAAACATTGGAGTTGTTATGCAGCTTCGGAGAAGCTGAATTTGAACATATGAGCAGACAATAGAATGAAAGAGCAAATGAATTAGCTCAATCGGCTTCTGGGTACAAAGAGCCGAAATCAGAATCATTTATGATTCAAAGAAGATTGTTGCCTTCGGTCCATATACGAGAGCCGATAATAGCGCCACTAGATATAAAAGAAGATTGGAGAGAACCTCTGATCGAATACTTAGAAAACCCGAATAAAGGGGTTAATCATAAGAGTCGAAGAAGAGCTTTCGGCTATTGTTTGTTAGACAAACAACTTTATAAGAGAACAGCCGAAGAAGTACTTTTAAAATGTTTAGGGCCTGAAGAAGCCCTATTAATAATGGGAGAAACGCATGAGGGTATATGTGGAACCCATCTGGCAGGAAAGAAACTAAGATGGACAATTCGACATTTAGGATATTATTGGCCGACTATGTATCAAGATTGCATAGATTATGCCAAATGTTGTCAAGATTGCCAGTTTCATAGTTCGATACAAAGAGTCCCCGCATCCGAAATGTATGCCATAGTTAAACCCTGGCCGTTTCGAGGATGGGCAATGGATTTAATCGGAGAAATACAGCCGAATTCATCGGCTGGTCATAAATTCTTAATAGTGGCTGTTGACTACTTTACAAAATGGGTAGAAGCAAAGCCTACTCGGTTGGTCACTCAAAAAGAAATTATTGATTTTGTTGAGGATCATATAATACATCGCTTCGGGATTCCTGAAACAATTACGACCGATCAAGGTACAATGTTCACAGGTGGACAGTTTGTTGGGTTTATTGAGTCCCGAAATATAAAGAGTTGCTTCATTCGTTGCCTTACTACGCTCAAGCTAACCGGCAAGTAGAGGCGATAAATAAAATCATCATCAATCTGATGAAAAAACATGTTGGGAAATACCCAAGGAAATGGAATGAAAAGTATTATGGGCATGTCGTACTTCGGTAAAAACAGCAACGAAGATGACGCCGTTTCAGTTAGTATACGGCCACGAGGCCGTAATACCAGCCGAAATAACAGTTCCTTCTTTAAGAACAGAAAAACAAGGGGAGCTTTCGGCTGAGGAGTATAGCAAGTTAATGGAAGAAAATATAGAAAAGTTGAATGAAACTCGGCTGATAGCTTTAAATAACATACAGGCGTACCAGAGCCGAGTGCGTAGTGCATATAATAAAAGAGTTAGAGCCAAATCGTTCGCAGTTGGCGACCTAGTGCTTCGGCTAATATTTCCTATCGGTCAAAAAGATCGAACATATGGAAAATGGTCCCCAAACTGGAAAGTACCATTTCAAATTAACCGAGTAGTAAAAGAAAATGCATATTATCTCAAGAATATAAATAGGATAGAAAAGGAAAAATCGATCAATGGGAAATATCTAAAAAAGTATTACCCATCCATGTGGGAGAAATAGTCAAAGTCTTACAAATTGATTCAAGGCAACAAGTCTTTCAGCTGATTCCATTCGGCTATTAAATTAGCTTGTGCCTGATTTGTTATCTTCCTTCTTCGTTTCATCAGGGGATGTACTTGATATAAATGGGAAAGTTGATCCTTAAGTTTTACCCCTTCATGCTCTTTAAGCTTCAGTTGGTTTTGGAGAAGAAGCCGACGCTCGGAGGTGTGAGCCAGGGTAGATTCGGCTGTTGCCAGCTCTTCTTTTAGAGTTAAGATCCGTTGTTGTAAGGCCGATTCCTGATCGGCTAGAACTTTAGCTTCACGGCTCATCTCAGTAACAGGAGCCGTCACCTCAGGGATATTTTTCTTGACTTGATCAACCTGACTGAAGTGTTGATCTAAGGAGTAACTTTCGGCATGTAAGGAGTTTTGCCGAGATAAAAAAGAAGAAAAATTAGATGAAAGGGTCTGAATAAAACACAGAAGGGTAGGAGGAATATCTGTTTGATCGGATAGGCTAACTAAAAGAGCACATAGCCGATCAGATTGTTCTTGGTGCTGGGCCAAATAAGTAACGCCATGGCCATATATTTTTAAACATTTATCCCAATCTTTGCTGGTATTGGGAGACATAATAATCGTTGATTCATCTCCTTGATCTGAGCTAGGGCTCATAACTAAAGAAACCCCAAGAGAAGTAGATAAGGGGTCACCCGAATCTGGAATGGTGGAAGGACAAGCCTCTGTTTGGGCGAGTGAAGACGGCTGCGGCAAAGGAGGGTTGGAACTTTGTTCCATCATCGATGGCAAAGAAGAAGTTGCCTGAATTTTGGAAAGAAATAAATCAGGCGAAGAAAACATAAAAGGCCAAGCATAAGGATATTCATCAAAACGTACCTCAGAAATAGAGGTTTGCTCGGAAACAGTAACAGGATCGGCTTCAGGAGCCGAAGAAGGGTCTTTTGGAATAGCGATTGAGGAAGACAGATCGTCTGATAGTTTGGCAGGTCGAAGAGCTCGACTTCTTTTGGCAACAGTTTTACGCCTTTTAGAAGGCGGTGGAGAAGTCTGGGGAGGATCTATCGGCCGTTCCTCAGGGATGGGGGCTGATGGCGGAGCCGAAACAGACTGCGATTAAAGGAAGCGTTAATATACGTCCAAGTGAGACATACTTAAATCATGATGAGAAGAATAAATACTGGAGAAGGAGGCATTTGGTCAGAAGCTTCTGGTTCTTCAGACACCGGTGAAACAGCCGAAACGGCTGAATCCCAAGGTACAGATTCGGCTATTAAATTCAAAAAGCAAAAATATGTTAATAACAGGAAAATACTTATATTGAAGAGGTAAAATGAAAATAGATGATATTCTGAATTGAGAGCATACCAAGTGGAATAATAGTATGACGATATGCATTTAAGGCAGTCTTGGTAAAAAAAGGTTGAATGAATGTTTTCCAATTGGCAGTGTAGCGATAAGCTACAACACCTACCGAATTGGGCCGAAAGCTCACCGGCTTGAAAAATCGTCGGAGGCGATTACCCATAGCTGAAATGATATCTATGTCGGCTGTGCTTTTGCTTGGAGGTCGAGCAGAAGCAGTATTAAAAGTAAAAAATTTTGCGGGAGCAGGAGATGCTTGAGTAAGCCCGAATTGGCGCGCTGCGAACTGAGGAGAATATACCTCAGTATTGGATGTTAACTTAGAATGGTGTTTTAAACCGATATGTAGATCTCGAGGAGCCAAAAAAGAATACCAAACATCGGCGAATTCTCGAGCCCGTGGAGAGGTCAATTCTTGACAGATGGTCTCGTAGCGAAGTAAAAACCAAGGTGGTCCGGTCACACGGTCATTGAAAGGAGACCAACGGAAGGTTGTATGGAGAAGAGAATCATAAAAAACAGAAAAATAAGAAAAGAACTCAGAATGTTGACCTGGAGTCAATGGTTCAGGACGGCCAAGGGCCAGTCCATAAGAGTCGAAATGAGCAGCCGAACCCAGATCCAAGGGCGTTCGGCATAAAGTTGGGATATAAATTTGAAAAAACATTTGCAAAAACCAAAAAACACCACAACCTGAACTAATTATTAGACTAGTCAAAGAAGAGTCAGAAGAGAGTGGTTTGATAGAATCGAAGATTTCCCTATAGACAAAAGCCAAAAAATACTGACCAAGAGCTAGTTTATCGCCGTTCGCAAGACTAACAGCGATAGGAACAAAATCTCGATTAATTTTTTGGGAACGAGTGCAAAAAAGGTTATGACATAACCAGTAAAGTAAGAAGGCTGTGTGTTCTGTTCGGGTGACTGGAGCAGTAGCTTCACCAGCAAAGCGCCGAATGAATTTAGAGTAGGCCAAGTCCGAGAGATCGAGATGGGCTTCAAAACCAGATACCCCATCATGAGGGTAGGCCATAGAAAGAATAGTTCCGTGAGGCCGTAGTCCGATGATCGCTGCTACATCCAAAAGGGTTGGAGTCAGTGGGCCTCCCCTGAAAAGGAAAACATTGGACTCTGGAGACCAAAAACAAAGAGCCGATGCTATGAGGAGATGGTCGGCAATGGGCGGGTTGCGAGAAAGCTGAATGGCTTCATACACACCAATTTCTCGCCAGACATCACTATAGACAGCCTCGACCCGGTTCAGCCATGTCAAGTAAGCGTCTGAAACGCTTGGCCAGGTTCGGAGACTTCGTCCAGCGGGGACAGAAGGGAACCAAGAATGCAGATGGATATCGTGAGCGGTTAAAGGAAAACCGTCACTAGAGAAAGGAAAATCGGCACTGGGTGGATCTCCAGTATAATATGGACCCAGAATAAATCGAGTATTATCGTTAGGAAGGGATTGGCGAAAAATAGAGTAGTCCAGCAAAAGACTAGCAGGTAGAGAAGGGATTAACGTCATGGTTAAGGGAGGAACAGAAGCTTGAAGAGGAATGAGAATGAAATTGAAAAATGAAGGGAGGTAAGAGGAAAATGTTGGAAGTAGAACGGAGGCTGGTAGAGAGAGGAGAATGTAGAGAAAGAAAAGAGTCCAACGGAGAAGACGAAAAGAAAATCTGGAGGAGTGGGGAAGAAGAAAAGAAAGCTATGGTTCCGTCGCTTCGTTACGATTCCCAAAGTAAACCTTAATGATGAATAGACGGCGGCAATTAAGAGGATGCAATCAATGCCGCACATAAGACAAAAATCGGAAATGAATTAAGTGTCGATAAAAAAGAAACGACGATTAAAACCGTATGTTGGGTTTTCAAACCTTGCGTCATTTACTGACACAGAATATTTGGAGTTGATTGGACCGAGAGATATGTCTCGGATCGTATTTGTTCAAAGTTAAGGTAAAAAATTGAGCCAAATGGTTTAAGCAAAGCCGAACCGAAAATAGAATTTTTGTAAGAAACGCCAGCTACCGAAACGTCACTCCGGAAGCTGCCGAGGGGGCAATTGTTGAACCGATTCGGCGCGGCCAGATGGCACGCCGGGTTCATGTTAGCACGACAACTTTGATGCATACTGCAATTCTTTTATACTTGTTAGTGTTGATGTCTATGGTTATTATATTTTAATCTTTTCATTTCTGTGAATGTTAGAGCCCAAAAAAAAATCATGGCATATTTTCTGTGAAAACTACTAATTTACTGGGGAATATACATAGTACAATTCTTTTACTTGTAAAGGTTGTTCCGTTTTTGTCACGCCCCAGGTTGCATATTCACCGGGCACGCCGACAAATCCGCCGTATACAAAAGAATTTCTTCTATATACAAAGCGTAGCTGTACCTGTATAAACATACAATGCTACAAACAGTAGCATAGAGCTGAAATAAATTATAAACAAACAGGTAGGAAAAACAACAACTTTATATACATACAAACACAGATACAAAAGTAACACTACTCGCTCCAGCGAGATCAACTGTATGTACACAAGTGTCGAACCAAAAACTATCACTACCTGCAGGAGGATCCTCTAACTCAGCACAGAACTCGAAGGGTAGGCCCTAGCTCGCCACGCCCTTCCCGCGGTTCGACTCAGACGGAGCAGCAGCCGCAACAGAAGGCCCTGCAACAACGGTGGAAGAAAGAGGGCGTGAGAACTACTGTAAAAGCAAGTAGTCCTCAGTGGGTACCGCCCTAAGCACATCGGTCCACCCACTAAGTCTACAGGGTAAGCAAGAAAGTAAAAGAAGCCGGAACACTCAACAGCTAAGTACTACTATACTATCCTGCCCTCAACAACCCTCTGTAGAACAAGTAAAAGCTGACCCAATCTTACGAGGGACTGTGAAAGCACCCGTCCACTGTCAAGCAACACTACAACTACCCCAGGGGTAGCTAGCGGAGAGCAACCCACAACGAGGGCGCAGCGACACCAACGCAAAAGCACTAAGCCAGACTCCGGAGCGGCACTCGTGGGCGCGAACCAACCGAGTATGCAAGCGTATCTCTGTCGAGCTCAACTGCTCTCGCAGCATAGTCCAAGAATGTGGTCCAAGAACTAACACACCACGTGCCCCTTGGCACAAACTGTAACCACACAGTACACTGGGTCCACCGTCAAACCCTCGACGGTGCCCGACAACCAGCATGACTAGACTCTGCTGAAAAGTGAGCTCGGCATCCCCAGCGCGAGCGTAAAAGCAACTACACTACCCGGGTATCCATCGCCCCCCCGCGGCGATGATACGGCACAAAACGGCTCCTAGAGCTAAATCCGATAGTGTAGCTAATGACGATCCAAAACGTGGTTTTCTCCTAAGTCAAGTCCAAGTCCACATGTATAATTAAAGTATACTAAACATGCTCCCAAAATTCAGATTTAAAGTACTACTAATCATGAATTCGAGCGATCACGAGTTAGTCAAAAACCGGAACTTATACATGTTGACTACTTGAATTAGGCATGATCCGATGAAAACCCACCTCGATAGCAATCTCCTGGCAGTGAAGGAAGGTGTCCCGCGTCCAAATGACCCTTCGCTGGTCCGCCAAAGGTCCGAAGTCCCCCGCTGCGAAGAAGTAACCCAACGTTACACCGTTGCACAGAATCTGCCGGAAAAATAGCGGCTGAGAAAAGCTTAAAGTTAACCAAGCTAACCTTAACCAAATTCAGCGATTCAGGGCTCGAAATCTTCGTCTCGCAGTCACGAATCCAACGCCGCAAGTTTCGCTGGATTCCGCCTCTCCTACGCGGAGTACGGGCCGAAACACGAAACGTCGACGCAGAATTCCTGCAGTTCAGCATTTCAGGAATTGCTCGCAAACAGCGGCTCAGTAAAGATGGGTTCCGACTGAGCAAACCTTGTCCAAATCCAGCAAGTAAGGTGTCGTTGGAATCCTCTGGAAGTCGCGGATCCAACGCCCCAAGTTTCGCTGCGTTTCGCCTCTCCTACACAAAGATCTAGTCAAAACTCCGCGAGTCGACGGTGCTGCCAGCAGCAGCTCGAAAATCCAGGAATTTAGAAGCTTCGGAGGGAAACTCGATGGGCTACTCACCTCGAAACGAGCCCTAGGCCTGTCGCCGAGTCGGGGGCAGTGGTCCCGCACGCACGCCGGGCCCCTCGCAGCGTCTCGACGCCGAAAGCTCGCTGAAATCTCACGTCGGCGCGTCGTCGGCGGAGTTCGGGCTTCTCTCTGGAGCTTAGGGGAAGAAGAAGAAGAAGAGGATGAAGTAGCAGCAGCAGCAGCAATGGAAGAAGGAGAAGAAGAAGAAGAAGAACCTTTCTCTCTCTCCTCCCTGCTGCTAGGTAAGGGGCAAGGTGATGTGACAAGAGAGGGAAAAAGTCAAACTGCACCATACTGCACGTTGTACCGGTACAAAATCCTATTTGTACCGGTACAAACGGGCAACCCGAGAGCATCTGCGCAGGGCTACACCGGTATAGCCCTGGTTGCTATACCGGTATAGCAACCGTCGCTGTACCGGTATAGAAACCAACTTGTACCGGTACAGATCACAGAAAAACCTGCGATTTGCAGATTTTTGTGACACACGCCGCTCTCGCGTTCCCACGGGGCCCGTTTAGCGTCTATTTGGCGCTAACGCAACCCGGACTTGTCCCGACACTCTCCAGAGCTGTCGGCAAGCCTCAGGTGCAAAATCCAGGTCTCTACAGTTTTACCTCATGCATAATGTTGTGTAGCCTGCTAAGGATATATCAACTGCTATGGTGTTCAGTAACGCTTATTTTCTTCTCCGGAGAATTTTCATCATATATTTTGATGTACAAGTTTATGATCTTTGTTTACTGCAACATCTAGAAATGCCGCCCATTGTTCCCGTTTGTTAACCGACCTTCTTGTTTTCCGGTTGTTGCGCACATGATGCCAGATCTGCCGAATGTTGGATTTGAAAGAGATATGGAAAGTTTTCAAGAATTTTTTGAGAGCCCAGCTTTTCGGGCTGATGGGCTTAAGATTTATCCAACCCTTGTAATTCGTGGAACTGGTCTGTATGAGCTATGGAAAACTGGCAGGTACGGTGTTTCTGTTGCATTCAGCTTCTATTAAAGGATATGTATATGTACCATGTAAATCCTCGAATGGAGGTTGCTATGTTTATTCTAATGGATTTGTGTGATCATTAGTGGAAACTGTTACTTCTTTGACTTACATATTCAGAAAGAATACATTCTGTCCAGAAGTTAACACTTAATTTTGAACTAGAAGACAGCAAAAATAATTGAAAGATATTAAATTTTTATCCGTTAATGTTAATTATGATTGATTTCGGTAAACAAGCAACTTGAATTGATAAGTTTATTCTTGTGTTATCAGGATTATTCCACATTTCATAGACCTAGAGTCACTATTGGACTTAATGTTCCTAGCAGTTCTGTGACTTATGTGTTACAGGTACAGAAATTACCCACCGGAACTCGTGGTAGATATTGTCGCAAGAATTCTATCATTGGTGCCACCATGGACGCGTGTGTACGAGTCCGAGGATATCCCTATGCCCCTCGTCACTTCTGGAGTTGAGAAAGGCAATTTGCGAGAGCTTGCTTTGGCTCGCATGGAGGATTTGGGGTTAAAGTGCCGAGATGCTAGTGTTAAGGATATTTTAGGTTGGCAGATTTCGTGAATATGTCGGAGTCTTGAAGAGATCAAGTGTACCAAGAGAGAGTTGGATGATCCAGGACTTTTCAGAAAAGCTCGGCATCTCAGGTATGTCTTAAAGATCATTTATGATGATTTACATTAATTATATAGCAGTTAGAAGACTTTAATATGCTTTAAAACTGATAAGATTTCATAATCCTGAATATATATAGTCAATGCCCGGTCCTTCATGAATGTCCGGACACAGTATGCTAGTCAGCTGTGATTTCGTAATTCTTGTCCGGACACTTTACTGCTGTCCGGACACAGTGAGCTTCACTTTGAACATCTTTCAATTATGTCCGGACATCTTCCCTATGTCTGGTCTCAGTAAGCTGAGTTTTCATGCTACGCAAAGTTAGACCGGACATCATCAGGCATTGTCCGGACTTAACGTATTGCAAAAATATTGACTGAAGGACTGCAAGAAGCTTAGACCGGATCAAGCAAGACCGGACATCCATCTTAAGACCGGACATTGGACACGAAATTATTTCCAAAAACGCTGATTTGAAGTCTAATCTATTTCAAAAAGGGCTGATTTGAATTCTACTCTATTTCAAAGTTTTCTAACTCTATATATAGACAATGGGAGGTCCAAGGATTGATACGCTTGGATTCTTAATCAATTTCAAACCCTAGAAACTCTCTTTTAAGTTTGATGACCTACTTCTAAGAGAGTATTCTATTCTAGTTGATCGTTGAGTTGATGTTAGTTTCTTTCTTATGATTCTCTCTTCGTGAATCAACTCAAAGATGAATTAGAAGGGATTTCCCATAGTCTTTGGTAATACAAAGTTGAAATCACCATAAACCGTCTTTGTTCTCTCTCCGGACGGAGAGCTTGCGCGAAGATCGCGTGTGGAGGCCGTGGATTCGGTGGACACTTGGAGGATTCGAAGTGTTGGCGCGGCAAGGAGTTGCGGCGTGATCGTTTGGAGGATTCTAAGCGATTGAGGACTGGCGAAGGAGATCTACATCGAAGATTCGGTAAATCGAGATGGGTAGTGGGTATATCACCTTGTACTTGATTTGTTTCTTAGTGTATTCTATTCGCGTGATCGGTCCCGTGGGTTTTTCACTCCTTTCGGAGTTTTCCCACGTAAAAATCTTGGTGTGTTGATTTTACTTTCCGCTTTTACTTTAAAATCGCATTAAGATTTTTAATTAGCCATTGTACACCTATTCACCCCCCTCTAGGTGTTGATTACCTTTTAGATCCTAGGGTTCATAACTTTCAGTTAGAACACGGGAAGCTGGAATTCAGGTCCTTTGATGTTTCCTAACTTACTAGTCTATTCACAGAATGGTTATATCATTTTTTATCTTTTTCCCTGACACTTGTTTTCAGGACATCCACCACAAAATTAAGCCTGAAGAAGTTGAGCTCGTGCGGCGTGAGTATGTTGCAAATGAGGGTTGGGAGACCTTTCTTTCTTATGAAGATACTCGCCAGGTAGTTAACGAAAGCTAACCTCTATCAAATTCTTGTTGGTGGCGGTGCAAATCAACTTACTAATTTTCTTATGAATTGTGACACTTCAGTAAAATTTTCCTTTGTTTTCCTTCTGCCTATTTGATTTTGAAGTTGAGCATTACTTTAGTTTTTTGTTTCTGTCAGATCAATTAGCTTTTGCTGTAGGTTTGTCGTTACAATATGATATATGGCCCTGCACGTTCGTGATTCAATGGTTTAGTGCAATTTATTTCTCCTGTGCATTTTTGTTCTTTTTCAGATATTCTTGTTGGCCTCGTTACGCTTACGTAAATGTAGCCGCAATGTAACATGCCCGAGCTCGTTGGGAGGTGCTCCATTGTTCGTGAACTTCATGTTTATGGAACCGGTACTGCATGGACGTGAGGCCGACAAGTTCGCAACACTGTGTAATTTATTTTTTTATTTTCTCGCTGTCCACACTTTTCCCGTTCCCATATTTGCTTAGTATAGTGAAATATGAAATAGAAATTCAGCTTTCTATCTTGTAACAAATAAATCTACTAGTGTAAGTGTTACATAATTGGCATCGATATAGATGCTGCAAAAATATGCACTGTAAATATGAACCCAAGGTTGTATTTATCTTATAAAAGTTGTTACAATCATGAGTTGAAAGATGACTACTCCGAGGCACTAAACAAATTCACTAAGAGTGCTATAACTCATAATCGTATGATATAGACCTCAAAAGCCTCCTTGCCTCCATTCACATTGTATGGCTTCGTGCCTTGTTGCCCGATATCGGGGGATGGCTTAATACAGTATCCTGTGTAGCTTTAATTGTTTTCACATGGGATAGTCGAAAGTAGCATGATAAGTTGTTGACGAGTGGGTTAAAGGAATAAAACAAATCCCACTTTTCGAGGATCTGATGCATCACCTTACTGGTGGAATCTGCTATTCAAAATAATAGGATAGTTAAGCTTTCATGATTACTAATCACAACTGTGAAACCGCATGCAACACAATTCAAAAGAGCCCGAGGTGTAATTCAAGCATGTTCTTTTCTTGGTTCTTTCTTGTTTGAAATGGCTATTTGTCCGAGATTGTCCAATTTGAAGTTGTTGTTAGACTCCATTTTTGTTGGTATTTGCAAATTATAGGTTTAGTTTAGAGAAATCTAAAGTTCATTTATCCTTAACTTCATTATTTAAAAACTTTGTCTCATACAGGGTTACGGAACACTATTGATGGAAGAAGAGCGCATTGCTCGTAGGAGCATCGGTCCACGAAATCGGCCGTAATATCTGGTGTTGGAACTCGTCACTACTACCGCAAACTTGGTTATGAACTCGAAGGACCCTACATGGTGAAATGTTTAGTATAACTATTGTTTTGCGTCGTTACTTTTGTATTCTGGAAAGATTTTGTAAGATTTTTACGGAAATGTCAATGTATAATTAGTGCCCGAGGTCATTAGGAACAAAAATAGTTTGCTCATCTTTGAATTTGTATAACTGCGGCAGAGGTGTTCTCTAGTTTAAATCCAGAGTTAGCTCTGCTGAGGTTTTTTTTCACTCGAGAGGTATAAATACACATTTTCACATAACTGCCTCATACTGTGTGATTTAGGGATGTCAATCGGCATGGATATTCGAAATTTTATTCAAACCCGAATTCGAATGTACTGGATTTATCCGATGCTAAATGGATATATTTTCTGATATAGATGTCAAAAGCGAATATGCGGCGGATTTATATTCGGGTATGGATTTTGACCGTACACGATCCGAAGGGAAGAAAGGTTTCTCCAATTCTAATACCTCTTTTCTCTTCGTCCCACAAAGTAAGCAAGCAATCAACTAACACAAGATCTTGCTTCATTGGAGGGAACTCAACATAAGAAAAGAATGGCGAGGTCTTCAAGAGTGCCATCCGTTCACCTGGACATTACATCCCGTAAAGTGGGCCACTGCTTTGAATTGTGCCCCCTTCAAAGAACTCCGAAACACACATTGTGGTGTGCGATGAGCTGGGTAGCATCTGCCCACAACAAGCTCCATGGTCGGCTTTTTAGCTTTGGTTGACCTCGCTTTTATTGTCTCTGCAGAATGTGCAGATGTGCCTTCACCACTTGTAGTGGCCTTCTTGCCCGACTTTGCTCTAGTGTAAACCATATTTTTCACCTGCATTTTTTGCACCACAAATCACCACATATCTTCATTCTAAAAGTAACTAGAAAATAAATTATTTTTGTTCATCCTTTGAAAGCAAAATATGTACAATTTGACCATATTATGATATAATAGAACATTCATGTTAATGTTTAATTTTCATTCCATCCTGTGCAAACATATAAATGCAATGCATAATAGAATATCTATTAATCGCAAAAATAACATATACAACTGTTAAGAGTGTTCAGAACCATAAAGCTATTAAGAGTGTTCTATTAAACTGTACAGCTTTTCTATTATGGCATATTATGGTATACAAGTATTTTAAATTGTAGGACACTATTCCCTAAACCATAAACCTATTAAGAGTGTTCTATTACTATTTACAACTGTTCTATTCTGTCATAATAGTATTCTAAATTCTATAAGTGTTCACAACCATAAACCTATCAAGAGTGTTCTATTAACATTTACAACTGTTCTATTATGGCATCAAAGTGTTCACAATCATGCCAGCTGATAGGAGTGTTTTATTATGCCCTGAAACTGTTCAATTATGCCATAAGAGGGTAGGATTGTTCAATTATGCCATAAGAGGGTAGGATTGCAACTCATGCATGTTCGGAAGCATAAAAAAGGAACATTTTAAACCCTAAACCCTGATAGAACATTCCTATCACCTGAATTATGGCATCAAAGTGTTCACAATCCTGCCACAGCTGTTCTATTATGCCATCAAAGTGTTCACAATCCTGCCAGGTGATAGCAGTGTTCTATTATGTCCTAGGAATGTTATATTATGGCATACGAGGGTATGATTGCAACTCATACATGTTGGGAAGTAAAAACAAGGAACATTGTAAATCCTAAACCCTAATAGAACTGCTCACTGTCACATGGATTGTGAAAACTCCTATAAGTTGGCCTGCTAGAATATTCCTACCACCTTGATTGTAAACGCTCCTATCAGTTGACCTAATAGAACATTCTAAACCACAAGCTTGCATAATACAATTCACATACACTATTATGAAATAATAGAACAATTCTATCTTAATACATTTTTTTGTTTCGTTGAATGCGAACATATAAATGCTGTGAATAAATGCTGTGGATAATAGAGCATCTATTAAGTGCCAAAATAATATATGTAACTATTAAGAGTGTTAACAATTAACCATAATATCTTAAAAGTGTTCTATTATCCTTTAACACTGTTCTATTATATCATAAAAGTATGGAAAAGTCTACCACCATAAATCCATTTAGAGTGTTCTATTACCCTTTACAACTATTATATTATGGCATAAAAGTATCCTAAATTCTAGAACAGTGTTCACTACCATAAATCTATTAAGGGCTTGTTTGGTTCAAGAGTGGAATTGGAATCGATAATGGAATGAGAATGGATTGGAATGGTAATCGGATTGCTTCACTCCCCCAAGACGTTTGGTTTATTTTTGGATTGGAAATTGGAATGAATTATTCCTATTTCACTTTTTGGTTAATACAAAGTAAAAAATAATAGAATAACATATACTCATTTTACTTTCAAATATAATTTTATAAAACTATCTAAAATTTATATAAACAAAAATTAATACAACTCTCAAGTTAGAGCTATGAAATTTTTTTTTAATTTATTTTCAAAAATTTTATGCAAAAAATTACAAAAAAAAATGCATAATTTTTTTGAATAAAACTATAATAAAAATAATATATCACGTTTTTTTTTAATGCTAAAAAAAGAGAAAAGAGAAGAAAAATGATGGATAAAGTAAATAAATATTGGGTTGGGCCTAGGAAGAGATAAGTGTGGGCTTGGGATTGAAATTTTAATCCGGGCTTGGAGGCCGAAATCAATTTATAAGCTAATGGACCATTCCCATTCCGATTTGGAATGGGAGTCCCAAACCGATTCCTTTGAACCAAACAAGATTAGCCGGATTTGATCAAACCGATTCCCATTCCAGATCCAAAATATACGAACCAAACATGCCCTAAGAGTGTTCACAATCCTGCCACAACTGTTCTATTATGGCAAATAACATCTCATTCACAATACGCGGTGATAAATCATTGCCTAATCAATGGATTATGAACACTCCTATTAGCTCGCATAATAGAACATTCTAAACCCTAATCCTAATCATAAATTTTTTAAAAACAAATATACAACATAAAATATAATATACCAGCAAATATATCACTAGTGTCATAGAATCAAATTAATCAGCTACCCTAAACCCTAAATCTGGAGCACGCAAAGACAATCCACATCTGGAACTCTAAACCTCAAAATATAAATTTCATATTAAATAAAAAATTGAAATTCATAAATTATAGAAATTCAATAAATACCCTGTTTGAGGTAGTTGAATCCTCTGTTTCGATTGTGGCCGAATTAGCTCCGAAATCGTTCCCAATTTCGGACGCCCACGAGTGAAGGAATGCGTGACACCTGCGGGATGGACGGGGAAGCGATTCGAGGAGACTCCTACCAATGGAGAGGCGAGGCGAGAGACACCGTCGAGACGGCTTGGGACAGAGAGAGAGGCAAGGAAGACAATGTGTTGAGTCTCGCCGCCGAACTTGGGTCCAATGGATCGCCCTTCAAGATCGAGAGAGAGAGAGAGAGAGAGAGAGAGAGAGAGAGAGAGAGAGAGAGGGGGGAGAGAGGAGAGGTTGAGAGCAATGGAGAGAGCGAGGTAGCGAGAGAGGCAGCGTGAGCGAGAGAGCGGCGAGAAGGGTGCGGGATAGAGCGAGAAACAGAGAGAGAAAGAGAGAGAGAGAGAGGGAGAGAGGGAGAGAGGGTGGAGTGACCGAGAGAGAGAGAGAGAAGGTTACAGGTAGGTCAAAAATTAAAGGAGGGTGGGATTACAAGCGAGAGAGCGAGGGAGCGAGAAACAGAGCTATGCGGGAGAGCTAGGTTTCCGGATCGAGAGCGAGGATGCGAGAGACCGAGGGAACGAGAGAGGCAGCAAGAGAGCGAGGGAGCGAGAGAGCGAGAAAATGTGCTGTGCGGGAGAGCTGCGAGAGAGCTAGGTTAGAGATGAGAGAGAGAGAGAGAGAGAGAGAGAGGGAGAGAGAGAGAGAGAGCGCGAGAGCGAGAGATGGGGTGATGTTAAAAATCTACCGTGCTGAACTTTAATCTCAGCCGTTTGATATCCTAGTTGTAGGATGTACAACTTAACCGGTTGTGTAGTTAGCATTTTCCCTCTATTATGGGCTTTTTTTGCATTTAGCCTCCAAACAAATTTTTATTTTAAAAATAGTTCTGTCAAAATTTAATTTGCAAAAATGACTCTGAGCCTACCGTCGAGCCTACCATGCCTTATTAAGCTAAACACGGTAAACCATTCCCCGTGTTTAGCACCGTGTTTAGCACGGTGAATGGTTCACCGTGTTTAGTACGTATTTTTTATAATATAAATAAATAAGGAATGTTAATGGGTATGGATATCCGAAATATTATCCGAACCCAAATCCGAATAAATTATATATATACATAATTTATTTTTATTTATTTATACAATATATAAAATATTTAATAATTTTTATTCTTTAGATCTTCATCCAACAGTATAGATTTTTAAAACCCGCTGGGTTCAGATTTGGGTTTTGAGATTTTGTTCGAATATGGATATGGATATGGATATGAATTTTTAAAATCCGTCGGGTTTGGATTTGGGTTTGGGTTTTAATTTAATTTTCGGATTCGAATTTTTGAAAAAAGAAAGAAAAGGGATATATATATATATATATATATATATATATATATATATATATATATGAAACGCGGTGAACCATTAGTGTTCCTTCTGCGTGCATAAACCGGCGTAAATGTAAACGACGTATTCTGCGTGGCGGTAGCGGGTAGTTTTTGCAAATTTTCTGAGTGTGTTAAGCGCAGTGCCATTTTTTACAAATTAAATTTTGATAAGATTATTTTTAAAATAAAAATTTACTAGGGGACTAAATGTAAAAAAAGCCCCTCTATTATTTATCCAATTACCTAGAAAATTTTATAGGAAGTTCCTCCCAAAACGGGTAAAAGTTAGGGGCCCATGGTGAAATAAACCCGAATACGTGTGCCTCTTACGTAGCCCCCGACCCGATATTCATCGCCCCTCTTTTTTCCCCCACCGGCGCCCTTTCCCTGTCGTCGACTTGTCGCCCTTCCGCTCACCACCGAGTAATGCTGTACAACCCGGACGCCCTCGACGCCCTCGGGGACGAGGCGATCGCGGGCGTCGCGGAGAGCTGGGGCGGCTTCTGCGCGCTCACGGACGCGCTCCTCTGCGGGCGCGGAGACCTCCACGCTGGGCCCGAGCTCGTCCCCCTCGTCTCCGCCCTCTGCGCCCGCGGCCTCGCCCCCCTCGTCCGCGACCACTTCCTCCGCTCCCTCGAGGCACGTCGCCGTTTCCCCCCCCTGCCCCCCCTTTATTAGAGGATAGTAAAATGCCGCTGCGTTCCGTAAGAACCATGGAGTGGCAAAGTGGAAATGCCGCTGGTAAATGATACGATCCTACCGTATCAATAGGGATAAACGATCACTTCGAGGGGATCGAACCTCCTAAAGAATTAAGAAGTAGAGAGAAGAAGTAGAGAGAAGTAGAAAGAATACAAGATATGAGAGAAACAAGACAATATTATTTGATTATTTCTTATAACTCCGGATTACATTATATAGAGTCTAAATCCTTAAACTATTCCTAATCATACCTAATAAATCTACTCCCAAACAAGATAACTGCCTATTCCTAAATATATTCCTAAATAACAAGATAACTACCTATTCCTAAACATATTCCTAAATAACAAGATATTGAACTTGTTTATTAAAAGGAAACTATTAAAAGGAAAGTTGGGGTCGCATCATCTCTTCCGCCCTCGAAAGCCACCTTGTCCTCAAGGTGGAAAATCCTCATCGTTCGGCCTCGATCAAAAATAGTTGCTTTGATTTGCATCGATGTCCGGGTCTATATTTTTCATCACAATTGTAGCAAAGGCCTTGATCTCTTCTTACTTTTGCTTCCGCCGGCGTGAGGCGCTTAATGGGTGGAAGCGTCTTATTAGACATTGGTGTTGTAGAGGCAGACAAAAGAGAAGGCTTAGAATTTATAATACGATGTTGAGCTATCAACTTTTCCTCTTGTAGACGAGCAAGACCGATGGTCGACATAGAAGCTGGCCGGAAGGCTCGGACATCATGCTTTAGGTCCTCCTCTCACCCACTAACGAAGCAACTTATGAAAAATGCTTCGGTTAGTCTGAAGTGCGATTGGGTAGCATTTCGAATCGAGCCTGATAGTCACGAACACTTTGCGCCGAATCTTGTTGTAGTTTTGTTAATTCGCCCATATAGTCCTCGTACATAGTTGGACCAAAACGAGTACAAAGGGCTTCTACGAATTCCACCCAATCCACAACGCCACGGCTCTTCTCGAACCATTGAAACCATTGTAACGCTTCGTTCTCCATATGATAGGATGCGAGTGGAATCTTTTGGATGTTTGGTATTTGATTAAATTTAAAAAATTGCTCCGCTCGGTACACCCATCCAGCTGGATCCTCGCCATCAAATCGGGGAAACTCTAGTCGTGTGACACGAGGTATCACCATCATAGAGTTCTCCATAGAAGGAATCAATGTCGCTTTCTTAAAGGGAGTAGGAAGAAGGGGACGATTTTTATCGGAACTAGAGGCGGATGTATCTTCGGACGGTGCTTGCGGTCGCACATCCATCTTTGCGCTCATAGCGATAATTAAATTTTTAATATCATTAACAGAATCGCTAATGAGTCTTACCTCGGTCTCCAGTTTGTTCAATCGAGTATCAACGTTATTCATTTCTTCCCTTCATACGAACTCCCCATCCATCTTTCGTAAGGATTCTTTTTTTGCTCGAGTCAGGACCATGCAACGGGCTCTGATACCAAATGATACGATCCTACCGTATCAATAGGGATAAACGATCACTTCGAGGGGATCGAACCTCCTAAAGAATTAAGAAGTAGAGAGAAGAAGTAGAGAGAAGTAGAAAGAAGACAAGATATGAGAGAAAAGAGACAATATTACTTGATTATTTCTTATAACTCCGGGTTACATTATATAGAGTCCAAATCCTTAAACTATTCCTAATCATACCTAATAAATCTACTCCCAAACAAGATAATTGCCTATTCCTAAATATATTCCTAAATAACAAGATAACTACCTATTCCTAAACATATTCCTAAATAACAAGATATTGAACTTGTTTATTAAAAGGAAACTATTAAAAGGAAAGTTGGGGTCGCATCAGTAAACTACTACTAGTTTTTGGCGAGTTTGAGTTCGTATAAAGTGTTGTTCGGTATGTGTTCGTAGGAATGCTCAAGTGAGAGGACGGGTTGATTCTTTTTAAAATGTTTTGATCTTGCTTAGTGTGTTGGTTGTTGCTCTGGAAAGAAAAAAAAAAAGATTTGCAAAATAGGGTCTTTTACTCCTTGGCATCGGAACAGGTAATTGATAGGCATAGGAAACTGAAGGGTTTTTTTTTTTTTTTTTTTTTTATATATATATAAAAAAAAACAAAACAAATGGCAGACAAATTTATATCTGCAAAAATGATCCACTTCTGCTGCGCAAGCGTTCCGCATTTTTATGTTGAATACGGTGATTCAATCACGTGCATTTTGTACACGGCGATTGGATTATCATGTTCTTTTTTATGTTTTTAACTTGTTTCTTTAATGGATGTTAGCGACAGCATTTTCTGAATGCACTTGGTATATCGCTATTTATTGTCTTAAAGGTACCTAGCACATTCCTTGAACATACTTGTCAGTAAATATTCATAAAACTAAAACTAATTAGTCTCTTGAGTTATGTAAATATTCGGCCCCCTTGATATTTAAGATTATTGCTGCCATCTTGACCGTGAAAGCGAAAAATAAACTTGATTCTCCTCTTAATCCGATCATTTTATCTGTGGTGCAGGAAACTTTCAAACCGAATGCTGTCGAAAAGTTTTGGCAGCATTTTGATGGTTATTGTAATGCCTCAGAGCTACAAAAGGTTGAATTTCATGTAAGTTAGCAGGTTCTTTTTTTTTTTTTTTGATTTTTATTTTTAAAAGAATGAAGAACTGAGACAGTAGCTCTCTTTATCCTTTGTTGGAAGTTTCTGCTATTAATAGCTAATAAAAATGAAACTGTTATGCTTATGCTTGCGTGTTCTCTTTTTAAAGTTCATATTTTTGCTTGAAAGGGTTGCATGCATCCCCTAATATTTTGTTCCTGTTTTTCATTGCAAGGACCTTTTGTTTGATTTGTAACAATAATTGTGTTGTCATCTCTTTTATGGCTATTTATCATTGAGAATTGCTAAGATTCTGCCATTTGAGTGGTAGTTATTATGTCATGCTTGTGAACTTAAGTACTAGGAACTATATGAATTTGAGGTTGTAATAGTCAAACAATCCATCTCTCAATATGTTTTCTCTAGAAGAATAAATAAGTGTAATGGTGTGCAATGCTCAAGTTTTGAAAAACTATTAATGACAACAAAGAGGACATATAGTAGCCTCACATAGAATTATATCAGACTAGGAGGGAACCAAAAAAGAGTCAGTTAGTCAAATAACATTCAATTAGGACTTTTGCAGGCTTTTATTGAATATGAAGTGGAGACTCTTGATGTTAAAACTATGCTAACTTTTTCAGATCTTTTTAAGGATATATCAAGTATCAACATATTTTATTTGTATAAAACATAATGGCATCACCAATTTCAATGGAATTGGCTAATGCGAATATTTAGTCGATTATTTATTGCTCTTCCTTTTTTTTAATATTTTTACAGCACATGAAGGATAAAAAATAGTTGAGTGAGTTGTCATGCTATAGGCCTTTGATGATTCAATTTAATTATAACTTATTTTAATATTCTGTATTGCAATTTCTCGGAACCTAGAAATGGTATTAGTAACAAAATTGCTATTCCAGGATCAGGAAAATTGGCCTGAGGAAGTATTGAGTAAATCACTGGAAGAGACATGCTTAGAGAGGGGCTATCAAGAAAAATGCCTTCTAATTCTTGCTCATGCTTTGGAGTCGTATGAAGATAGCATATCAGAAGGAAGGACAAAAGCAAAATGTTACAGTTCCAATTTGATTTCTAGATACCAGTTAATGGTATCTTCAGTTTTTCTTACAACACTACCTTGGAGTTTTCCTGGTAAACACTCTTCTATCGATAATATCTGTATTGAAAATTCTCTTTGCATATATCACGTGAATTTTGTTGCATGTTCCATGTTGTTTATTTTTGCATGATTCTTTCATGTGGGAACTGTTTCTTCATTCTAGTATACTACTTTCGTTTCTAACTCTGTAACATTACTGCGAATTTTCTTTTATCAAATATCTTTTCTTAAACTTATGTGCAAATTTAAGAAGCCTTATTTTTCTCGGTGATATAAATATTATTTATATATGTCCAGTTTCTTTTCTTTCGATTTTCTTTGTTGAATTCTTAGTTGCTGTGCCTTCTTTAGTTCATACTAGTGGAGACCCGTGCTTCGCTGCGGATTAGCAGATTGCGATAATTAATTTAAATAAACTGATAGTGAGACCCAAAATTGTGATAAACTGATAGTAGAAAGTTGTAATACAACTTGAGGAGGTGAAATACAATATAGGAGTACTAACGGAAAGTTTTGATACAACATCACGAGGAGTACTATAATATTGAAAATAGTCTTTCAGCATAATATAAGAGTCAAACACAGTATTAAATGTAAGCCCTCACATCTTGTCTTCATTTGTAGAGCGAGCTTCATCAAAACTGGAAAGGAAAGTAAAGATTTTAGTTTAATTTAGACTTATATAAAAAATTATAAATATTTGAGGTCAAAAAAATGGACAACAGCAGATATTACGTAAGTCGTCGTCTTTTCACTGGCTAGATTTCATCTAAATCATCATCAAGTCTTGGAGAGCTGTGGATTTTAATATTATTATATATATATATTTCAATGTAGAACAGACCAAGTACGGGAATATTACCTTGATGAAATACATGTGGCCGGTGTCTGCAACTATTTCTTTGGGAATTTCGTTTTGAGAAGTAGGAGAAGTCGGTTCTTCTTCACTTTTGATTAACAAATTTTTTGTTGTATTGGTCTTACCCTTTGTATCGAAGTGAACGTTAAAAATTTTAAGTACTTTAAAAGAAGGAGAACTTGTTCTAAACCTGTGTACATCAGGGACTATTTGAAAAATATGTTTTTGTCCAATAATTGGTTTAATTAGAGGATGAAGGGTAAATTTATCTGAACCAACAGAAGTGGCTAAGTTTTGAGCTGTGATGTGAATCAAATCTTGTGCTAATCTTCCGAAGATGGTGAAATTTGCAGAACCACTACCATCTTCAACAATAGTGTTTAATTTGTACCTGCTCAATAATATATTGAATCACATTATTAAAAATTACATTTCCTTTCTACAAAGTACTAAAAAAATATTAAAGAATATAATATATACCAAGGTATCGGAGACTGATCATTTTGTCGCAATTTGAGCACCAGAAACTATCATCAAATGTTTTGATAGCTGATTTACAATTATAGCAAGCTTTATACCACCAACCAAATGATGTGTCGACTTCGGCAATTTTAGCCTCACAGGTAAACTTTATATTCTGGTTGATAGAAAGTATTAGAAAAAAATTTAACAAATGAGAAAAGAATACAATAATTTTAAATGTAAGAACTTTATAAGATAACTTTACAAAATAAAACTCACTTGAGGAGCAGATAAGTCGAGACTTAACAACTCAGCAATATCTTTTCTATTTGTAAGCATTTCTTCTTGTGGACTAATAATTTGTTGCTGGTTGGTGTTAATGCGTTGAATCGAAGTAGACATTGGTTGTAATCTATACATAATAATTTGCCATGTAAATAAAATTTACCAACAGACCAAATAAAAATAAAGAACCATATTTAAATTTTAGATGCTTAAAATTTAGGATTTAAAATTTGAATGCTTACAACTTAAACCGTAAAAATTTAAAAATTTAGTCTTTAAAATTTTGAAATTATAATCTCAAAATTAAAAATTATAATCTAAAATTTTAACTTTTTTCATTCAATTGTGAAATTTGAAATTTGATTTGAAATTTAAAATTTGAAATTTGATTTGAAATTTGGATTTTGGAATTTGATATTTGAAAATCTAAAATTTGATTTGCAGTTTGAAATTTGAAATTTGAAATTTAAAATCTAAAATCTAAAATTTTAAGTTTAAAATTAAAATCTAAAAGACAAAGATTGAATTCGCTTTTCAAAATTTAAAAATTAGAACTTGAAATTTAAAAAATTAAAAATGAATCTGAAAATTAAAAGTAAAAATTACAATTAAAAACTAAAATTAACTTTAAATTTTGAAATTAAAATATGAATAAAAAACGGTGTAAATATAAAATTAGAATTCAGGTTTTAAGAAGGAATTTTTTTATGCTTGTGATTAAGGGCCTTGAAAATCGGTTTTCTAATTATAAAAAGCGAATCGTATTTTAAAAATGAAATTAGTTTTCAGCCCCAAAGTGTATATATATATATATATATATATATATATATATATATATATATATATATATATATATATATATATATAAAGCTTAATCAGATAAAGAATATATTATTAATAAACAACTAAAAAGGAAGTAACATCCGAAAGATTATGTAGCAAAAACTACATAGAAAATATACAACCAAACTCCCTGAAATTTACAAACAATTAATCTTTTTATTTGAGTAAGAAAAAATAAATAGATTATGGGCATTCCAATTTTTAAGTTAAGTATTTTCGTGCCTAAAACATTTTTTAGAAGTAACTAAGCAGCAACAGCACAAAAACCTAGAAGAATATATATATATATATATATATATAGGGTCTACTATACTATTATGAGTACGATCGCCCTCGTACTCATAAGTTGTTTTCGATGATAGAGCTTCCGAATCGATGATCCACACCATTAAACGTTATTTATAGCATTTAAAACTTGTAGAAATAAAATTTTATATTTTTTCGACATCATTTACCTTACGATAAAGAGGTCACAAATTTGACAATTTTTAACGGCCGGTATGAGATACTTGCTAGTTTAACGGTGTAAAAGAATCAAAATTTGTTGAATTTTCGATAGAAAATTTTATTCACTATATAGATAAAGATCAATAACTCCGATCTTGAATTGAAGGATCCGATCATCCTTTTTAGGATGTCGTTCGATTTTGACCATTCATTTTATGCCCGCTTGATGGACTTTATTATGATTTCGAAAATTTATGAAATTTATTTTCTAGAAGTTTCAAATACTTTAGATCTTATTTAATGGATCATTTATTCGAAAACTCCATCATCGAAAACAACTTATGAGTATTAGGTCTCCAATACTCATAATAGTATAGTAGCCGTGGCCTATATATATATAAATATAGAATTAGGCTACTATACTGTCTATAGTACGGGAGCTCCCATACTATAGTGTTGTTTTCGATCTTAGGGCGTTCAAATCAACGATCCGCAACGTTAAATATGATCTAGTGTATACGAAGTTCTTAAAAATAAAATTTTAGTTCTTTTCGATTTCGTTTACTTAGTAAATAAATTATGTCAAAATGGACGGTGGGAATTGAATATTCTTTAAAATTTGAGCATAGGACTTCTAAATTTAAGATCAAGAATGTTAATCTTAATCTATATAGTTTAAAGTATTTTCTATCAAAATTTGAAGAAATTTAGATTCTTCTACACCGTTAAACTCCAAACTCGTCATAATAGCCATTGAAAATTGACAATTTTGAAATATTTTGATCATAAAGTAAACTATGTCGAAAAAATATAAAATTTTATTTCTAAAAACTTTAAATATCCTAGATCAGTTTTAACGGTGTGGATCGTTGATTTGAATGCCTGAAGATCGAAAACAACACTATAGTACTGGAGCTTCCGTACTATAGATAGTATAGTAGCCGGACTCTATATATATATATATATATATATATATATATATATATATATATATATATACTAGTTAAGGGATCCGCGCGATCTTTGCGGATAGTTATTTTAAAAATTAATTTTAAAATTTTGTTATAAAAATTAATTTTAAAATTTAAATGGTGTAATAAGTACAAAGAAAAATTTAGTAGTCATAGTAGTCATACATTAGTTAGTGAAATAATTTTAATGGCGCGGGACGGCACGGCGAGGTTAGACCTCCCTCTCTCTCTCTCATATATATATATATATATATATATATATATATATATATATATATAAAATTAATTAATTTTATTTATAAATATATATTTATTTATTATATATATATAGTATTTTATTTGTATATAGATATATTATTATATAATAATTTATTATATAATTTACTATTTATTTTTATAAAATATAAAATATATAAATAATTGTTAAATTGTCTTTTCTCAGCCAATTCTTCACCCCTAACTTAACCTCGAACCAGGAGAGCACAAAGGGAGGGCAAAAGAGCCATCACATGTGTATGCCAAGACTTCATAAAAAGTGATTAAAAAATTGCTGCAACATTAGCCGAGAAAAAACCAAAGAGAATTGGAAAATAGAGTGAAATAAAAAACTTGTTTGATGTTATGTGCTTAATTGCGTCCTTTCGATTTGTTTTTGTTCTCTAATCTGTGAGTATCTCTCTGTCCATGAAAGACTATTCTTTTTTTTTTTTTTTGGGAGGAATTGGTTCGTATGTATCTGTTTGATAGCTCATTGCTCCATTGGATTGGTTATTTTAGTTATTTTTTGTGTTTTATGATTTTTTGTGTTTTATGAAGTAGGATAGGAGATGTAATCCGGGTTTGTGATTTTGGAACTAATGGTGCCATAAAGATGTGATTTTTGGTATTTTTGTTGAACGTTTACTCGTTTATTGATATGTTCCCTTTGTTTATGAATCTTGCGGAGATGCTTAGTTACGCTCTATTATCAGTTTCATTGCTAGGGTCATACAGATAGCTAAAATTCTGCAAGACAGGTAAATAGCGTCGTTGTTACCAGATATCCACACATATAGCCCTACAAAATTGTCTAAACATAAAAATCCTCAAAAACTTGATTCTTAAATATATGCTCTCATGCTTCCCTGTGAACCAGATGACTCACCGACTGAGGGTATTTTGTAAAAAGTTGCACAAAATAGGGGTATACATACGCGCTTGCGCCAGCCCCCGCGCCGCGCCCGCTCCCGCTCGCGGCTCCACCCGCACCAGCGCCGCCGCCGAGCCCGCGCCCTCGCCGCGCCGCACGTGTGGAATTATTGAGGAATTCAATGGATGCTTCTAGTTTCGAGAGGGTTCGGGAGGCGACGACGCCGTCGCCATGGCGTCGAGAGAATCATCTCTTCCCCTTGCTACCTTCTTTCTATCTAGTTATTAGGGTTTAGAGAGGAATCGAAGCGGCGGGAGGGATCGAAGAGGATCGAAGGGATGGGAGGGGGAGGGATCGAAGGGGTGGGAGGGATCGAAGATCGAAGGGGTGGGATGGGGGAAGGATCGAAGAGGTGAGAGCGGAAGGGATCGAAGGGGTGGGAAGCGAAGTAACTAAATTAGTCAGGATTAAGGTAATCATGACACGTGGCAAACAATTACGGAGATTAATAGAGGTAATAGATAGTCCGGCTACTATACTATTATGAGTATAGAGCCTCTTGTACTCATAAGATTTTAGCCATTTGATCTATTCGTTAAGCATTATCACCCATTAGATTATACTATTCAACCAACCACCTACTCAACTTTAGGAGACCCACTATCAACCTAGCCGTAACCACTCTCATCCTAAACGCACTTTTTTTCATCTGAACGGCCGAAAAATTATGAGTATAAAGGGCTCTATACTCATATGAGTATAGTAGCTATACTCATATGAGTATAGTAGCCCCAGCCTATATATATATAAAACTTAATAAGATAAAGAATAGATTATTAAGAAACAACTAAAAAGGAAGAAACATCACAAAGATTATGTAGAAATAATTATAGAAATATCTAAACAAAAACTAAATAGAGGAAGGATGATATCAAGGAAATAGCTAAAAACAACATTGAAGACCCCAATTACATGAACACAGCAAGAGTAAGCATTTTTTAGCCCGAACAAACATAACTACACAAATGGAATCGGAAGAAAGCTAGCAGGATATTTTGAAGGCATAAACTACACATAATTGTGATTAAAAAAGAGCATTACACATAAGAACCCACTAAATCCATTAGTTGGTAACAAACTAGTACCAAAAGTTTCCTAACCTGGATAGTACTAAGAAAGAAAAGGAAGCACACAGATAGTTTTTTTAAGACAACCATAGCCTCAAAGCAAAATATTAAGGTCTAACCAAAATAGAGCATTCCCACATAAGAAGTTCACTAAACTAAGGCAACTGGTTCGACATATCAGCGGATGGATCGGCCGCAGTAGGAGGTGGCTCAATAGTGAGGCGGTTCACGACATAACATTCCCGATAGCCTGGCGCAAAGATGATGCGCTCGTTGATGAACTCGTTTTTACGTGCGAGCGTAGATATATAACACTCCTTTAAGATATTATACTCCCGTGTCAAATTATTGTATTGTGTAAACAGCACAGCATAATCTGTAGTCTGGTGCGCATACAAATTCTTATAGATCACCGAGTCTTCGTAATTAATATCTTTTGACTTCCAAATCACACTCATCTTTCAACCTCCTTAGAGCTCGACGCGCCGCATCTTGCTCGGCAGCAGCATAAGTAGGAAAGTGGGCACTCTCACATCGGACAGTTTCATTAACAGCGTCGCCTCGCGGGATCAGCAAATCTATGCAGCCAACAAACTGCCCATCTGAATCAGTACTCACCACAGGCACGTCCGGCTCTGGTTGTCCAGTAAACCTCACGCGACGGCCTAGTGTAAGATAGGTTAATAGTCGGCATGGGATGAAGCGCACAAGGAGGGATCAAAGAATTTTTCCTCGCGAGAGTTAAATAACCGAGAAAAATGATCAAAATTTTAAAATTTACGAATTATGAAAACACTAAGAATGTTCATAAGGAAAGGTGGGGAAACCTGCAGGAAAGAAAACCAAGGAAAAGAGAAAAAAAGAAAATCAAAACGGCAAAATGTATCGTCATAATTTTACTATATATTGAAAGCAAGAAGTGTAAAGAAAAAGGCGGGCTCGGGCGAAGAGCCATGCTTTGGGCTCTAAATCGAGTTGGAGTCGTATGCATGTAAACAAACAAACAAAGTTGAGTTTAAGGGACATTGTTACCGTTCAAACGGCCGGAAGGCGAAAGAGAATAAAAGAGAAAAAAAAAAAGAGTAGAAAGCATGGAAAATTCAAAAATTGGAAGTAATCGGAAAACAAAAAGTTGCGATAAACTTGGGAAGACAAAGAGAAAGTAAAAGTGGCAAAAAATGCGAATAAAAAAAAATGTATAAAATAAAGGGAGAGGCTCAGGTAGGAAGATGATGCTTCTGCCAAAACACGCTCACAAAAGGCGGCGAAACAGGATGAATACAAAAAAGCTGTTATCGAACTAAGACCAGCAAGCGGTTGCCTCTAAATAGGCCGTCCAACCTGCTAGCATCAGTTAGTCGGCCCAATGCGTGCATCCGACCGGCGGTGGTTGCCTACGAACAGCCGTCCAAACCCGTTGGCTTCGGATAGTCGGAACAATGCGTGCATCCTTGGTGAGCGATGTTGCATCAACCATCATTGCAACATGGAAACAGCGTCATGTCAAATCCATCTTTTTTTATATATCAGTTGTCATCATCGCCTCGGGAATAAGGGGGAAAATATTAAAAGATCCAGAAGAAAAGATGAAAGTAATCGGATTAAAGAGAAAGTAGTTAATTAGAAGAGCAATGCAGGTCAAGAGATAAATTCACATCAGGAAGGTACATATCTCTCTCTCTATATATATACATCAGGAAGGTATATATCTATATATATATATATATATATATATATATATATATATATATATATATATATATATATATATATATATATATATATAAAGCTTAATGAGATAAAGAATAGATTATTAAGAAACTACTAAAAAGGAAGTAACATCGGAAAGATTAGGTAGAAACTAAATAGAGAAAGGATGATATCAGAAAAAAGCTAAACACAACAGCTGAAGACCCTGAGTACATGAACACAGCAAGAGTAAACAATTTTTTGCCCAAACAAACATAATTACACAGATGGAATCAGAAGGAAGCTAGCAGGATATTTTAAAGGCATAAACTAAACATAATTGAGATTAAAACAGGGCATTACACATAAGAACCCGCTAAATCCATTAGTTGGTAACAAAATAGTGCCAAAAGCTACCTAACCTTGATAGTACTAGGAAAGAAAAGGAAGCACACAGATTGTTTTGTTTAAGACAGAACCATAGTCCCAAAGCAAAATATTAAGGTCTAACCAAAATAGAGCACTCCCACATAAGAAGTTGCTTGAACTAAGGCAACTGATTTGACATATCCGTGGATGGATCGGCCGCAGCAGGAGGTGGCTCAATAGTGAGGCGGTTTACAGCGGCATAATATTCCCCAATAACCTGGCGCAGTATGATGCGCTCATTGATGAATTTATTTTTCTGTGCGAGCGTAGCTATATAACATTCCTTCAAGATATTATACTCCCGTGTCAGATTTTTGAACTCTGCAAACAACACAAAGATAATCCGTGTGTATGCAAATTCCTATAGATCACGGAGTCTTCGTAATTAATATCTTTGACTTCCAAATCACACTCATCTTTCAACTTCTTTAGAGCGTGACGTGCCGCATCTTGCTCGGCAGCAGTATAAGTAGGAAAGTGGGCACTCTCACATCGGACAGTTTCATTAACAGTGTCGCCTCGGGGAATCAGTTAATCTATGGAGCCAACAAACTGCCCATCTGAATCAGTACTCAGCACACATTTGGGCACATCCAGCTCTAGTTGTTCGTAAACCTCACACAGTAGCCTAGCGTAAGATAGGTTAATAGTCGGCATGGGATGAACTGCAAAAGGAGAAATGAAAGAATTTTTTTGCCAAAGAGTTAAATAAACACAAAAATCATCAAAATTTTTAAAATTACGATCTACGAAAACAGTAAGACAGTTCATAAGGAAAGGTGGGGAAACCTGCAGGAAAGAAAACCAAAGAAAAGAAGAAAACAGGAAATCAAAGAGGGCAAAATGCATATTCGTAATTTTACTATATATTGAAAGCAAGAAGTGTAAGAAAGGGGAAAAGTGAGGCTCAGACTCAAGAACCATGCTGGGCTCTAAATTAGGTTCGAGTCGCATGCATGGTAAACAAACAAAGAACGTAGGGGGGGGGGAGGGGGGGAGGAGAACAGAAAAGTAAAAAAACGAAACCAAGCTATTTCTTTTATCAGTGATCATCATAGGATAGTGGAGAAAAATAACATTTATGTGCGGGCTGTCATCATCGCCTCGGAAAAACTATCAATCAGTAGGCAAACCAAAGATATGAGTAATGAGAGAGAGGAAAAGGTGGAGAAGGAGCAAAACAATGCAAGTTAAAAAACAACACCTTTTTTTTTTTTGCATATCAAACAATTATAGGGGCAGTAATCAATATGGGAGAGCCATGTTTTCTTATCTTTACAAACAAACTGCCGAAGACGAAAGAGAAGCGAGAAAAAAGAGAGTAGAAAACATGAAAAATTCAAAAATTGGAAGTAACGAGAAGAAACAAAAGATTGCAGAGAAAACTTGGGAAGACAAAAGAGAAAGAAAAAGCTCCGTAAAATGAGAATCAGAAAAGGGTACAAAATAAATAGAGAGGCTCAGGGAGGAAAAATGAGGTTTCTGCCAAAGCACGCTTACAAAAGGTGGCGAAACAGGATGAATAAAAAAAAGTTGTTACCGAACTAAGACCAGCAGGTGGTTGCCTCTATACAAGCTGTCCAACCTGCTGCTGGCATCAGTTAGCCACCCCAATGCGGCATCCGACCGACAGGTGGTTGCCTTTGAACAGGCCGTCCAAACCGCTGTTGGCTTCGAATAGTCGGAAAAATGCGTGTATCCTTGGTGAGCGATGTTGCATCAACCATCATTGCAACATGGAAACAATAGCATGTCAAATCCAGCTTTTTTTATATATCAGTTGTCATCATCGCCTCGGGAAAAAGGGGAAAAACATAAAAAAGATCCAGAAGGGAAAATAAAAGTAATCAGAGTAAAGAGAAAGTAGTTAATTAGAAGAGCAATGCAGGTCAAGAGATAAATTCACATCAGGAAGGTCTAATGAAAAGTAAGCTTAGCAGATTAATAGTAATATGAAGGGATGAGAAGTTAAGCTCAGCAGGTTATACATGCTGTGTTTTTTTTTTTTGATGGACAGTTTAAGCTCCTAGTACCCTAAAACAGAACAGGATAAACCTTTCCAATTTGGTGTAGCCTACAACCCTGTGGGGGAAAAATGCCCCTTAGCCACGTGGAAGAACAGGGAGACATGCCACGCGGCATTTGACGGAGGTGGCAAATAGTATAGTTAATAATTAATAGATTAATAGATAATAGATATAGATGTACATAAATGTAAAGAGTAAGCATAGAAAGGTGAGAGGAGACAAATCTACAAAGTGATAAAAAACTGAAACAAAGTTTGAGGAAGTTAGAGCTCAACAACTATCTGTCATAACAAACTTAAGCTTCTCAAAAAAATTTTTTATCCTCTTTTTTAATTCAACATTGCCTAGACTACTCATCAATCAATTATCATACTACCTGTTCAGTAAACCTACTTCCAAAACAGAGAGTGCTATATATATATGAAAGTGAGTGCATTAGCAAATCAAACTTTAAACGAAGAGCACAAAAGCTGGTGCATATATATATGATATATATATATGATACACAAACAGGAACACAATAGCCAGAGCATGCACAATCCATACACACACACACATATACACATACATACACACATATACATACACACATATGCAGGTTAGGAGATAAAATTGTCAGGTAATGTATATATGTCATGGGATAAAAAATGTAAATTTGTGCCACTAACTTTAAAGCAAGCATGAAGTAAAAGGCCCTATGTAAGTAACACAAACAACTCCCGAAGTAATACAATGCAATTGTAATAATTTGATCCTCGAAACTTTATTTTTTTTTTTGCAATTTCTAGCTTAAACTTTCAGAACCTGTAATTAATTTTGAGTCCATTTGGAAGAAGTAAGTAAATAAGTAGCAACAGTTCAAAAGCTGTGAAGAAATAAGTACAGGACGACATATATAGAAGTGAAAGACTTAAACAAAGTAGCAAAAGCTATACATTTATATGGTCAGATGCGCGCGCACACACACACACACATACAGCACAACTTTGGAGAAGGTTTTGATTTTTATTAGTAAGGATGTAACGGCTAAAGGGTGATTATTGTGTTCCTGCAGTGCAAGTTTTCACCTATATTTGTTCAATGTTCATCGACTTAATGTATTAAGTTTTATTCTTTAGGTAATATATATATATATATATATGATACACGCAGACAGAAACACAATAGACAGAGCATGCACACTCCATACACACACACACACATAGACACATACATACACACATATACATACACACATATGCAGGTTAGGAGATAAAATTGGCAGGTAGTGTATATATATGTCATGGGATAAAAAAATGTAAATTTGTGCCACTAACGTTAAAGCGAGCATGAAGTAAAAGGCCCTATGTAAGTAACACAAACAACTCCCGAAGTAATACAATGCAGTCGTAATAATTTGATCCTCGAAACTTTATTTTTTTTTTTTGCAATTTCTAGCTCGAACTTTCAGAACTTGTAATTAATTTTGTGTCCATTTGGAAGAAGTACATAAGTAGCAACAGTTCAAAAGCTGTGAAGAAATAAGTACAGGACGACATATATAGAAGTGAAAGACTTAAATAAAGTAGCAAAAGCTATACATTTATATGGTCAGATGCACACACACACACACACACATACAGCAGAACTTTGGGGAAGGTTTTGATTTTTATTAGTAAGGATGTAATGGCTAAAGGGTGATTATTGTGCTCCTGCAGTGCAAGTTTTCACCTATATTGGTTCAATGTTCATCGACTTAATGTATTAAGTTTTATTCCTGAGGTTATCTTGTCTTCTAAAACTTACTAAATCTTATCAAGTTCTTCAGAAAGGTTTCAATGCATAATTGATGTAGGCATAGACTGCATAGTTGCATATACTTTTCTTTGAACCAAAAATGCTACCATAGATTAGACGAAAGTAGCAGTTAGGAAAGAAAAATAGGTTTTTTGCGATATTATCAAGCTCACTATATTGTTATACACATACATGAACAGTAAAAAGGTGCCTAGATGAACATGTTATAGACAAAGAACTGCTAGCGGTGAGAAAATAAGTGTTCTTCTAGTTAAGGGAAACACTAAATAACAGTTTCAAATCAGATTATTCAAATTTGAGACAAAACAGGTAATTAAAAGAATGTGCCCTTTTTTTTAGAAGAAACTAAGTTATCAGCAGCAGCCCAAATTCCTTGAAGAAATAAGTAGAGCAAGTAGTGAGAAAGAAAAATAAAGTGCCAGATGTTGTAACTAAGTAATGGGAGAGACTCATAAAGTATGGGTTGGCTATGTTTATCCAAATAACTTGATTCTTAAAATTTGAGTGTGATGCACTAATGTTATTTAATCCACCACCTAAAGCACACTAAATATATTTAAGGGTACTTGGTGGGGACAAAGACATAAATGATGGATTGGTTATATTTATCTAAATAACTTGAATCATAAAATTATAGTGTGATGTGATAATGCTATTTAAGCAACCACCACAAGTAAACTAAATATATTTAAGTGTTCCCGGCTTCTAATTATCTTAGTTGGTCTAAGTCATTTAGTAGCGAGTATTATTTGCCTTCAAAGCTATAGATGCAATTAGAGTAGTATAATGTTGGTATATATTTTAACTTTCCATGTTAATAAATGTCCTCAAAGCCCTAATTGCGAAACAGTAAGGTATTAAGCTACATTATATTAGCAAGCTGTCAGTAATTCATTAGGAGACATTTGAATATCTAAAATTGTAAGTACAGTAAGGACATGAAGTTACAATACATATACAGTTATACTCATACATGGACAGTAAAAGGGTGCTTAGATGAACATGTTATGGAAAAAGGACTGCTAGGGGTGGGAAAATAAGCGCTCTTCTAGTTAAGGAAGTACTAAATAACGCATCCAAAGCAGGTTATTAAAAATGTGAGTCAAATCAGGTAATTAAAAATATGCGGTATTTTTTTTTAAAGAACAAACTAAGTAAGCAGCAACAACACGAAATCCTTGAAGAAGTTGTGGAAAACAAAAATCAAGTGCCAGATGATGTAAGCGAGCAATGGAAGAGGCCTTAAAATTTGACCAAAGACATGAAGTTAGAATACATACACACATACATAGACAGTAAAAGGGCACCTAGATGAACATGTTATGGAGGAAGATCTGCTAGGGGCGTGAAAAGAGGTGTTCTTCTAGGTATGGAAGTACTACATCATCGATCCAAAGACGGTTATCAAAATCTGAGGTAAACCAGATAATTAAGACAATGTGCCCATTTTTTTAGAAAGAACTGAGTAAGCAGCAGCAACCCACAGTCCTTGAAGAAATAAGCAGAGCAAGTAAAATTTGGTGGCAAAGCAACTAATTAATTTTCTTTGTCCATTTTTTTGTATTAACTACGTAAGCAGGAACAGAAAAGGGGAAAAAGAAACAACAAAAAAAAAGAAGAACAGAAACATAAAAGGAATAGGTAACTGAGAAGCCTAAAGAGATAAAGCCTAAACAAATAAATACATACACATGAACACACACACACACACACACACACACACACACACACACATATATATATATATATATATATATATATATATATATATATATATATATATATATATATATATAGTCCGGCTATGGTGCTTGTAAAAGCATCAAACACTTGGTGCTTGTGAATTTTTTACCGTTAGATCTACACCTCGATCATTTTCATCCATTGGATTATACTATTCAACCAACCACCCACTTAACCCAAGGGGGCCCACATAATCCTAACCTCACATCTATAAATCCAAGGGCTAAAAACTTACAAGCACCAATGGCTTGGTACTTTTAAAAGCATAGGAGCCCAATTCTATATATATATATATATGTATATATATATATATATATATATATATATATACATATACATATATATATATATATATATATATACATATACATATATATATATATACACACACACACACACACACACACACACACACACACACAAAGACTAAACAGATAAAGAGTAGCTAAAGCTAGAAATATATTAGCAAAGACTAAACAAAGGAAGGATAAGTTTAGAAGAAAGTTAAACATAGCAGTTGAAAATCCTGAATGTATGCATGCAAACACCGAAGATTAAAAAAGGGAGGCTCAGTCAAGGTCGCAAGGCGACCAAATATTGTTACAACTGGCATCACTTGAATAGGCAAGCTCGAGGTGAACTTTATGTTAACAGCGAGGTTCAGGCAAAACAGCGCAAGGCAATTTTCTTGGGCAATTTCCGTCATCATCCCAACAGGCTAGCTTAATGTGAACATAGTAGGAACACGAATACCAGTAGAAAAAAAATGGGGGATATATAGTAGGAACCCGAAACACAGCGTAAGAAGGTGGTTGCTTGTTCGTATGAACATGCCATCCGACCGACTGTGTGGGAGATAATCCATAATACAGCACAAACATGAACCTGGTATCGGCCACAATTTAGACTACTCCGATAACCTGAGCTTGCCATTTCAGACCATCCCAATAACCTGGCATCATTGCCTCGCAGAAACAGTAAAAAATAAAACAGGTTTTAAAAGGCGAGAAAGAATAGAAAACGAAGAAACAAACAAAAATCAGAACAAGCTTTAAAAGGTTAAACATTTAAGAACAAAAAAGAATCTAGAAGAAGAGAAGAAACTGTAAGGAAAAGAAGGCAGAGAAAGTAAGGAACATGAGGACTTTTAGAGAATAACAATACAGGGTTGCGTCGAAAGAGGCCGTCCAACTCTCGCAATTTCTTATGAACATTCGTCACCACTGTTCTTAGAGGTTATATAAAGGTGCAGGGTGTAGGATGCAGGGCTAGCACATTACCTGGTAAAGAACAAATAGAGGGAAATATAATTATTTTTGGAGATATAGTTGGCAAATAGGCGAAAGGCAAAAGGTGGTCCATACTTTTTTTTATCCGAAGCCAACAGGAGCAAAAGGGGAACAACGATTCCTAAGATTAAGGCATCTTATTTAATTAGTATAGTAATATTGTGCAAGCACAACATTCTATGCAAGAGAACAGTGAGGATGTTGTAGGGAAAGTTACCCTTCGCAAATAGGAGGTGTAAAGGCAAAAGGTGGTCCTTACCTTTTTTTTGTTTGAAGCCAACAGAAGCAAAAGGGGAACAGAGATTCCTAAGATGAAGGCATGTTATTTAATCAGTATAGTAATCTTGTGCAAGCACAACATTTTATGCTAGAGAACAGTGAGGATCTTCTAGGCAAGATAAAGATAATTAAGGTAATTAAGGTAGTTTATAAACATTCTTTCAGGTAATTTATAAACATAAACATTCTACCTGTATTTTGAATGCAGGACAAATCTTGTGGTATGCCCACAGAAAGCTATTCTGAGAGGCAACGATTAGCTAAATCGAAGAAGAATATGCGAAGAAGGATAGAGAATAACCGGTGCTAATGATGACAAAATTCATAATATCTTTCAATAAATATTCTTTTTTTTACCCTCTTTTTTCTGGCCTCTGTTTTGGAGGAAGGGCCAAAAATGGCCTCAAATAGGGGCCAAATAACCTGCAAACAAATAGAGTAGGGGTCAAGTAGGGGCAGCGAACCGCAAACCATCGGAGCCGCCCTTAAGCGGAGGACCCGCTTGCAAGCCATCGGAGCCGTACTCGCGCTCGCAGGACACCAGAAGAGCGGGCGAAGGCTAAATGGTGGCTCGGCCGCAACCTCCGTAGGCAGGCCAGAGTAGCCGAAGGCAAAAAAGTGGCTCGGCTGCAGCCTTCACACGTAGGTCTAGACCTAGAGAGCGTGCGAGAGAGAAGAGAGGCTAGGAGTATAGCGGAAGAGAGAGAGAGGGCGAGCAGAGGAGAATAGAGAGAGTGAGAGGGCCTAGGTAGGAGACAGTGAGAGAGAGAGTGAGAGAGGAGAGAGGCTAGAGAGAGAGAAGAGAGAAGAGAGAGCGGGGCAGAGAGAGAGAGAGAGAGAGAGAGGGTCGGCAGAGAAAGAGTGAGAGAGAGAGAGAGAGACGAGAGGCTAGGATTACAAGGGAAGAGAGAAAAGAGAGAGAGGGGCTCGAGAGGGAGAGGGAGAGAGAGAGAGAGAGAGAGAGAGAGAGAGAGAGAGAGAGAGAGGGGGCTCAGGGGAGAGAGAGGGAGAGAGAGAGGGTAGGAGTAGTAGATGGGAAGAAATAGAGAGGGCCCACCTGGAAGTAACGTGAAGAGAGAGAGAGAAGGAGAATGGGGATGAGAGAGAAATGCCAGCTGTAAATAGAGAGAGAGAGAGGAGAATAGGGAGGAGAGAGAAATTGCAGCTTTAAATGTGGGGGCATTTTTTCCCTCAGCCACGTGGAAGGAAGCACGGGGAGACATGCCACGCAGCATTTGATGGAGGTGTCAAATAGTATAGTTAATAGATTTCTTAGGACAAAACATGTCAAGTTATTTCTGCACAATCTGTTGGCAGCTAGTTTGCTATATTACTCTCTAACTGGTTTAAAAGGACTTCATCATATAAAAGCTTTAAGATCATAACTTTCTATCTTCTAATAACTAATCTAGGTGGATGATTCTGATCTATAATTCTTACAGTATTATTTAATAATTCAATTTGTTATAACCTTATGTGGACATTGCTTACTGTTTATTGGTTTAAATAATTCATCCTAAACTCCATTCAGCTGAACATTCTGGGAGGTTGACCACACCCGCTTGCGTGTAGCTATCCAAGTCAAGACTATTGTATCCAAGTCTAGAGTATTGAGTAATCCAACTTGTTAGCCTTCCTTTTGACTGATCCGATTGACAAGCAATCATTCTATCCATTTACAACACCTTTATTTTAGTTATCGAAACTTAAACTTTGCCAAATGGTTATTTGAGTTATCTTAAACATTACAAAAGTTGATTGGGATGATATCGTTTTCCATATATATCAATAGTTCCCTAGTTAATGAAGATATATCATTAAATCCTACAGCATGATTTGTTTTCAGGGTTTTGAATTAAATGCAAATAGGAGATTTTTTCTCTTTGAGTGTTAGGATTTGGTATGGTCCTTCTCCAATCTCAGGCAGAAGCATGACAAGCAAGCGGGATCTCGTTCAACTTGGTGAAAGTCTCGATTTTTCAACTTTAAGAGTTTTATTAGTTGAGGTCTTATTCAAAACCAAACTGAGGAGAGTCTTGGCATTATTGGGCTATTTTAGTTTGGTATGGGAGAGTTGAGCAAACTGACACAAGAAATGTTTGAAACTAAAAAAAGAGTTGAGCAAACTGACACAAGAATTGTTTGAAACTAAAATGTAGTGGATTTTTGGTTTTATATCATGGATATCCTGGTTGCTAAAGGTCTTTCTTTCAAGTAGATGGTCTAATTAGCTGTAGGGATATGGTGTTTGGAAACCAAAAAAAATTATCAAAAATCACGTACATGAATTCTACTATTCAGATGCCTTAGTTGGTATGGATCACTATCAGTTATGTGGATTCTCAACTTAGTTGTCTCTGTTATGAATAAAGTTGTACCATTTTTTTCTTGTTGGCTGAAAGTTCCTTTGCCTTGCTACCTCTCCCTCCCTACCTTCTCCTCTTCCTCCTCCTCCTCTCTCTCTCTCTCTCATGAGATTTTCAAGTATCACTTTTGGCAGCTCTATGTTTTCCTTAATTTTCAGAGATACTCCGCGTATACTTTAAGAAGAAATTGGAGGAATTAAATAGCATGATGTCTGGGGACTTTATTAGAAGTTGCAGTATGGATATTGACGAGTCTTATCATGAAAGAGCTTTTTTTGGAAGCAATAATTTGGTCAAGAACATTGGCAAGGTTGTTAGTGAGCTTAGGAGCCTTGGTTTTACATCCATGACTGAAGATGCTTATGCTTCTGCCATCTTTTCACTTTTAAAGGTTAGCCGGCCTTTTGTGTTTTCATGTATTTGATCTTTTGAGAATGTTCAATGTAATTATTTACCACTTTTGACGTCCTTATTTTTTCTTTATCGCAACAACAGAGGAAGGTCCATGATTTGGCTGGCGATGATTATAGGAATCCTGTCCTTGAGTCTGTCAAGAAGTGGATTCAGGTACATTTTGATTTTGTACTTAATTACTTAAATATCCAAGTTTGGATATTAAGTTATTTGGCTAAATTTTGTATCTAATTCTTCTAAAATTTCAATATCTTGTTCAATAATGTAATCTATGCTCATTTTACTCTTAAAACTCTCTTCTCCAATCCCATTAGTTTGATGGTGGTCGTTAAATTCCATACTTTAATTGCACAAACATGCGGTTGTTTATCAGCAATTGTGTCAGTGAACACTATCAACTCCTGAGTGTCACTATGGAAGCTAGGGATTTGTTAGGAACTTAGGATCTTATCTAGTAGTGGAGCCAAGGCCTGGTAGATACCTTTTAGTAGCTAATTTATGAACTCAAGTGTGACAGTATTACGATATTAGAAATGCTTGATTTGAGAGTTCAGCGCATGCAGTATATGGGAGAATTCATTAGTTATGATGAGAATGCTTGCTTCTAACAAAGGATGATTTTTAACCTATTATGTTCCTTAATAGGATTTTTCTAGTTATAGTGCTGCTTCTGAATCAAGCAAAAGAACCACAGGAAATTCAGTGAACCATCTATATATTCGAGAAGTGTTTGGCAACTTTTGTTAGTAGCTTGCTTTTCACTTGATAGTGTTTTCTTTATCTGAATGTGCAACTGCAGTGCAAATTTATTAAATCTTTGCTAACATCATGTTGGACTTTTATTAGGCTGTTCCTCTTCAGTTTTTATATGCTCTTCTATCATATCTGGGAGATTCACTTGATTATGATGGTGGCTCATCTGGTCTTAAATCACCTTTGGCTTCACAACCTTCTTTCTTTCCTGGCATTGGCATCCCTCCTGAGGCCCTTGTCAGATGGCAGTTGCGCCTTGAATATTTGGCTTACGAGACCTTGCAAGACCTGAGAATAAGCAAACTTTTTGAGATCATTGTAGACTACCCTGACAGGTTATTCTTTGCTTTGTTTTTGCCCTTTCATGGATGGCTTTAATGAAGATTCGTGTGAACTCAAAAAACACAGTTCTTTAGAGGTTGCTGTATATCATCTCCTGCAATTTTTGGAAGAATAATACTTTTCGTACCGAATAGATTCCCAATGTGCAGATGATGACTTAAGTTACAATCTGAGTTTCATGGGAAGTCTAAAAACTGAGCCACTATTTAACTGCCATATTACAAAGTTGAGTTTGCTATTCCACTTTGGGGTTCATTCAGAGGTGCCCTCGGTGATACTCTTTTCAGAAAGTATCAAATTAGAATCGACGTTAGTAGATTTGGATGCGTAGGTTACTTATCTCAAATTGCTGTTTAACTACTCTGTATCTAGGTTCTAAGAATAGTAGGGAGTATCATGATTCATGAGTGTGTTAGTTTGCTACTTTACCTTTTCGTTATTGTCAATGTATCTATGTATTAGGTTTCCTTTGAAGCCCACTGATATGAATCACGATCTTCATGGCTAGTTTTCCTTGCCCACAATATTTTATCATCCAAACTTTTAGGCCAATTATTTTTTTTTGCTAATTTATATTTTGTACAAACATGGTTTGGAGGTACTCCTGTACACTCATGCTTTGTTGGTGCTTGTGTTTCTTGAGTTCTACTATTCCTGCAAATATTCTTGTCGCCTGATTATCATTTGCGAAACCTTATGAAGCTCTCCTGCAATTGAAGATCTAAAGCAATGCTTGGAGTATACTGGTCAACACTCAAAGCTTGTTGACTCATTCATTTCTTCCTTAAGATATCGGTTGCTTACTGCTGGTGCATCAACCAATGATATATTGCACCAATATGTCTCCACCATCAAGGCACTGCGGACAATAGACCCAACCGGTGTATTTTTGGAGGCAGTAGGAGAACCAATTAGGGATTACTTGAGAGGAAGGAAAGACACAATAAAATGCATAGTGACCATGCTTACTGATGGGAGTGGGGGAAATGCTGGTGGCTCGGGAAACACTGGTGATAGTTTTTTGGAAGAGTTAAATAGAGATGCAGAAAATCAGGGGAGTATGGACTATGAAGATGATGTAAATACTGATGAGAAGCAAGCATGGTTAAATGCTGAACGGTATGTTTTACTTTTGTTCTATATTTCTTTCGTATGTCTGGTGTGAAAAGATGTGACTCGTTTAACATGTTTGGGCTTATCTTAGATAGGAATAATTTGCAGCTTTTTTACAGATCTATATCTATATCTATATCTCACTGAGAGTTCACACATGCAAGAGTCATATATTTCATTGGGAGTTCATTGAGAGACCATTTTTTTACGCACAAGCACACTGGTTTGCAAAACTAGGTTTTTGAAGTGCATATATAAATATTTAAATTTTGCTAGGATAGAGCTGTAAATAGATAACTTTGAAGGTGTATACATGTAACTATGTAAGCATGTTCACTTGTGATATTTTAGCAAGGTGCTGTCTGACTTATTACTTGTCCTGTTATTGTTATTATATATAGTTGGGAACCTGATCCTGTAGAGGCAGACCCATTAAAGGGTAGCAGGAATAGAAGGAAAATTGACATACTTGGGCTGATGGTCAGCATAATTGGTTCGAAGGACCAGCTAGTCAATGAATACCGTGTAATGCTTGCAGAAAAGCTTCTCAACAAATCTGATTATGATATAGATTCAGAGATACGCACATTAGAGCTACTTAAGGTGGGTTATCTTCAATGTATTTTTAGTCTTCATGTAATGTAGCATGCTGGACACTGCAACCTAATTATACCTTGGTTTGTCAATGCTAATTCATAATATTCCTGGATTTCAACTTGTTAATTTATATGAAACAACTGTTCTTCTTCAAAAGCTTAGCTAGCAGAGAACGGTGTCTTTCATATTTATATTCAATACCCTCTCACGTCTGGCCTCGAGACTTTTGGATGGGCCCCAAGATGTGAGCCTAATTTAAATGAGAAAAAATAAATGAGACTAGGGGCCTGACAGGACTCAAACTCAGGACTTTAAGCTTTGTTGTCATGTTAAATTATATGAAACTACCGTTTTTGTTCAAGTACTTGAGCTTTCAGAGAAGTGTCTTTAACATTTACATTCAAAACAACTACTTGCGAGGCAAATTTTAATTTTGTTGTATATTCAGATACACTTTGGAGAGAGTAGCATGCAGAAATGTGAAATTATGCTCAATGACTTGATTGATTCGAAGAGAACAAATGCTAATATCAAAGCATCTCTGGCCAAGCCATCTCTTGCTGGTATTGTAGAACTTCCATAGAGAATTGTTGTTTATAAGTCCTAGCCACTGTTTCTGCATAAATTCCAAGTATATTGATGCTTTTTGGTCTCATTTTTTAGGTTCTGAACAGGAAGTAGCAGATGTATCACTTGATCTACTTGATACTACAATTATATCTGCAAATTTTTGGCCACCAATCCAGGTACGCAGTTGAAGTTATGAATTAGCCTATGTTACTATATTTTTGGGCCAAGGCAGTACAAGTTCATATTACCAAGTATCCTCACTGTCTTTTGAGCTTTAAGCCTTTACTACAATTTGTTTTATTTTGCAATATATTTTCCATACAAGTTAAAGAGGTTATGGAAGAATCACTTTGAACTGCCATGAGCAATGGTATTTGCGCTTCGAATGTTCTAGAAGCTAATCGTAACTATTGCTAACCAGAGCTTTTAGAACATAAATGTTTTAACTCAACCAGGTGCAAAGAAATCCTACGTTTGTCATACCGACTGCAAAATTCAAACTTATTATAAAGTATTAATTTAGAAATTTAACATAATGAGGTTAAGTTTGTTTGAATCTCTCATTAGTCATTTCTCAATGTTTTAGCATTGAAAGAAAAGTTTGAAGTGAATTTCGTAAAAATTTGAATCATGATTCAAATTTTTAATCCATGCATTTTCATCTTTATTGTGTTAGCCAGTATTTGCGAGGAAAAATGAAAAAGAGTTAGATATACGAAGAAGATGGATAATTTTCAGGTTGAAGCATAGTGTTTAAATTTATCCCCTTTTCTTTCTGCACGGGAATCATAAAGTTAGGAATCAACTTTACTGAAGACAAATTGTTTATCATGAGATACTCATTATATAGACTGAATAAATTGCTGTTGCTGCATTGTAGATGGTTACTAGAAATTAAGGTCTGGGGGGTATGCATTATTTATTTTGCTATGGCTGAATTACATGATTTTCTTTGTGGGGCCACGTCTTATCTTTTTTTCTGAGCACTTATTCTTTGGAGGAAAATGCAGGAAGAATCTCTTGTTATCCCTGGATCAATTGACCAATTACTGTTTGATTATGCAAAGAGGTTTCATGAGATAAAAACTCCTCGTAAGCTGTTGTGGAAGAAAAACCTTGGAATAGTGAAGGTGCGCGACTAAACATGGAAGTAATAAGTGATAATTTGGTTTAACTTTATGCGACTGGATCAAGATGTCCAGTCTAACCTTAAAGCTTTAGCCAGAGAGTATTTTACTTGATGGTTGCAGTTATTCTATTTGCTACTTATAATATCTTTCTGTACCAGCTGGAACTACAATTTGAAGATCGGAACATGCAATTCACTGTAGCTCCAGTGCATGCAGCAATTATAATGCAATTTCAAGAGCAAACATGGTAAGCATTTCAGTTGTCTTGTATAAATTTGTTGTAAACTTAGCTTCTGACAAACACAATTGTTACCTTCTTCAGCTGGACTTCGAAGAATCTTGCAGCTGCAATTGGGATACCTGTGGAAACTCTTAACAGAAGAATAAGTTTCTGGATAAGCAAGGTACTGCATTTAAATAATATGCTTGTAAAAAATGGTACAGATTCTTGGCCGCCCATCTCTTTATGAACTTATAACACCTGAAAGGTTGAGCCATCTCTTATTAAATTTAAGCATGATGACCTGAAAACACTACCATAATGTTGATTATTGTTTTTTGCAAACACAACAACTACGCTATTTTGAAATTTTCTCCTTCGAAACTCTTCAGTGTTTTATAAGTAAAATTTCAGCGGTCACCTCACTTTGATTTATTGTACAAGAATTTTATTGCTTGACAGATGTTTTGGGACAGGCCTGACTCTCCCTCTGCTATCTCCATCTACATCCTCTTCATGCCACTTGAGCAGTTAATAGCTGCTTTCTGGTCTCTATCGTCATTCACTGCGCTATCTACTCTTTTTGCCCTATCTATAACATCTTTGTTATCCAATTATGATGCATACTTCCTCTATCTTTTGTTCTCATGACTCTCTCTTCTATGATCTCTCTCGTTTTCTGTTCTTTATCTGCTACCTGCTTTGTTCTTGTTTTTCTTTTTTACCTCCCTCTTTTGATTTTTTAAATTGCGCTGCTTCTTGACATGATGGGACTCTTTAAAATGGACATGCTTCATTGCACGTCAGCAGCCATCATATGGCTTTATACAGGGCTTTGTACTTTGCAAATTTAATCAACAGGTAGTAAAGCTAATAATTAATTAGTCTGGGTGTAGATGTTTCTGTTCCTCTGAGAATCTTCTCATATTTGAGTTCTTAGGAGTTGTGTTAGATTAAGTGCTTGTAATCAATTTTATCCTAGAACTGTATTGTGTTTGTTACTTTGTCTACAGTATCTTTTAATCACTGTCAGTAGGCATAATCAGATTGAACAAAAACATGCTATAACCTTAATATAATTGAAAATACATTTTTCATTTGCTTTTATAATTACTTCGCATTATTCATCCATGCCTTATATTTGTTCGAAAAAAGAATGTCATATGCTCATATCCTGGCATTGTGGCCCGAACAACTTTCTTGATAAAAGCATTTTGGCATAACGTATGCTATACTTCTTTCACATGGTTTTCTTAGGGAATTGTAACTGAATCAGGAGGAGCTGAAGTTGATGATCATAACTTTACCATTGTTGATAATGTCAGTGATACTAATAAAAACAGCTCAACGAATGAGAATTCGGAAGGATTTTTAATGACAGAGGAGGAAGCTGAGAGTTCTGTTGCTTCTGTCGAGGAACAGCTACGGAAAGAAATGACTGTATATGAGGTTTGAACTTCATTAAACTTACAATGAATTTTTTATTGGGTAAAAGCCAGGCTCTTTTTATATTTCCTGTTTGTAGTGTAGTATATTTAGCAGTTCCAAAAAAAGTGAGGCTACACTATCTCTCTCACTTTTTTGTTTTTCTCTCTTTCATGTAGTCTTATAAGCCAAAGCCATGTTATTTTGGAAACAGTTATTAGGAAATTTGTAATATGTAGTCATCAAAGCTTTTGAGCATATTTGCACATATTTTAGAAACTTTCCATGTAGTTCCTGGCAATGAATTTTTAGTTGTCCCAAAGTTTTGATACTGAAGAATGTTTTTTGTCATGCGATAAAAATGCATAAGATCCTGAGTCGCGTAAATGTTAATTTGCATAAATCTATAACCCAAAGATTGTAAACTAATTTATGTGCAGAGTTGAGCTAGGGTGCTATTAGTAGTAACAACGTCTTCGTGCTATAGAATCATTTTCCATGACACATCAGGGTTGGATATCTTGATCTAGATAGTTATCAGAATTTTCTATCAAAAAATTCAACTAATTTGGATTCTTCTTCTGTTTTCTTTTAAGAAAACACCTCATATAGTTCATCAAAATAGTCAAATTTGAGGTAGCTGGATCACTAGGTAAATTGTATAAAAAATGCATGAAACTTGGTTTTTTTAGAATTTCAAATACTCTAGATCATGTTCAACGGTGTTGATAGTCAAGTGGGGAATTGAAGGCTGTATAGCACCAACGCCTTGGTAGTGTTACTAGCACTCTAGCCTATCTCTATATGTATATTTATCACTTCTTTCCATCCGGCACTTACATATCTTGTGATCCTCTCGTTTGCTTGTTGCAACTTGCTCACCCTTGTGGCGCAAGAATGTATTTATTCACTTCAAGCAGTAGACATAACTGTTAAATTATATGAAACAACCGTTATTCTCAAAAAGCTTAAGCTGATAGAGAAGTAGAGAACGATGTTTTTATATTTTTATATTTAACATTCTTTCTCACGTCTGGGCTTGAGCTTTTTTTGATAGGCCCATGACGTGGACTTGAATTTAATGGGAGGAAACTAATTATGCTATGACTCTGGTGTGACATAAACTTAGGGCTTCCTCCTTTTATATCATGTTAAAGAATATGAAACAACCGTTATTCTCCAAAAGTTTAAGCCGATAGAGAACAATGTTTTTATATTTTTATATTTGATAATAACAAAAGATGTCGCCCCAGGTCATTTGAATAATTTTTATTTAAATTGAAAGTGACTGGTGTAAGTTGATTGACTAATTTCCAATAGTGGTGCAAGTTGATTGACTAATTTATTACATGCTACTGACCATTGTTTCTTTTTTTTGTTTTACTTTCTTTGATTGCAGAAGTTCATTTTGGGGATGCTCACCAATTTCGGCAGTATGCCACTTGATAGAATACACAATACTTTGAAAGTAAGTACTTAAATGACTTAATTATTAAACTTTATGGCAAATTTTTTCTGTGGAATCTAAATTTTCTAGACTGAACAATTGTTTCATCTCAGATGTTTTGTGTAGCTGAGCCATCATACGACAAGTCACTCCAGCAGCTTCAGGCCTTCCTGTTTGGTCTCATATCTGATGAGAAGCTAGAAATGAAGGATGGATTGTATTATCTAAAGAAATAGAAAGTAAATAACCAGCATCTCAATAATTACTTGTGAGTATGTTGCCTCTGTTTATAACTAATGAATTTTTGTAACAGTTGTATTTAAAGGTATATGTGTTGGCATATTATTCAATGAATATTTGTTCTTTGCCTTTGTAACCTGTTGCTTCGTCCTTCAAGCTGTGGTAGCTTGTTGACTAATTATCTAATTTCTAGTGTACTAAAAAGTTCTTTTTTCTTTTTGTCACAGCTTATTGTTTTTATTTTCAGTGAATGTTTTAAAGGCCAGCAGTGAGGAGGTTTGTGCTACTCTTTCCCTTTGTGCCTTGGCTCCAGTACGATATAAACTATAATATGGAATCAAGCAAGGTCTAACTCCAGTTTTGCTTTCTGAAAAGAGGATTGATCTTCGAGGTGACTATCTTTCATCAGAATTATCACCTTCTTTTATTTTTTAATTAGTGTCTATTTTGAACATTCTTAGTAAATCTCATTATTGCTACTTTTCTATCCTTATTTCATTCTAGGGAACTAAGTTCAAAACTATGTCTGAGCGGAGAGTCTATGCCATTAGGCTAGTAGTTATTGAACATGTTCTGCTTCTCCAAATGCAACATTACTTGGTATTCTAGCTTTTCTACCATAACCTTAGTATGATATTATAAAAATGGATTAAACCAGTTTAGTCAGACAAGTGAGACTGTCAAATGGTCCATAAGTCCTACAGTTTGGCGTGGTTAAAAAGACCAAACAAACTAGGCAAAACCTGCCAACCTATTTAACCTGGTTATGCTGGGCCCTTGCCACGTTTTGGGCTAACTAGATGGTTTTTCCTTTGTGTTTTGCATAGTACGTAGAGAGTTGTGAAACTGAACTTTGTGTCAATGTGTCATAAGAGGTTGACCCGTCTATTTTATTCTCCTCTTCTTTTCCTTCGGTTAATTTGATGAGTACAAGACTAATGGCAATCATAGACTAAGTTATAATGGAAAATTTTTTCCATAAACCCTAAGATAAATTTGATGGAAAATAAAGAATGATGGTTATCATAGACTTGCTGTTTTATGCTGGAATTTTTTTCTCTCAGTCTTGTACTTTCTGGTTATTTGAAAAAGAAGAACTAGAAAGGCTTTTGTCCTTCTAGAACCGCTATATCAGTCCCTGATAGACTCTTGTAATTTTGTTTTGGTAAAACCACAACCCCTCGTCCCCATTCCCTCTCCTATTATGGGCTACTTTAAAATAGGCCCCTAAAACCTCTTATTTGGGCTAAGAATGTTTTCGATGCGCATGTCAGTTGTGGCTCAATCTCTTATGCTGAGTGGACAAGTTCTGCCACCAATCTAACAGTGTTTGAAAAGGCGCGCCTCAGGCGTGCGCCTCAGCGCCTAGGCACAAGGCGCGAGTCTCAGCGCCTCAAGGAGTGAGGCGCGCGCCTCGAACGCCCCTCGTGATATTTACGTTTAGGCGTGTTTGGTTCGCTTATTTTTCACCCGGGGAATGGGAATGGGAATGGGAATGGGCGAGTCCATTTGTGGGGGTTTGGTATGCGGGAGTCCCATTCCGATTCCGATTCTCGAGTGGAATGGGAATTCCTCAATCGCCTCTGTTTTCAAACCGGCCTAGGAGGCCGGATTGGAAGTTGAATCCGGGTGGAATGGATATTTTTTTAACTTTTTTAATTAAAATATGAGTTTAAACTTAAAAATTAAATATATAATTTTAAATTTTAATTTGAACTTAAATTAAAAATTAAAATTTAATCAAATATTTTGAATCTAACTTATAAATTTGAATTTAAATTAAATTTTAATTTAAATAAAATTTTATTCATATTTTATTTAAAACTTAAATTAAATTTAGGGATTCAAATTAAAATTTAAATTGTAATTTTAAGTTTGAATTTGAATAAATCAAAATTTAGTTTTATATTTTGAATTATACACTCAACTTCAAAGTTTAATTTTTTAAAAAAAATAGATTTAAAATTTTGATATTATTTCAAAATTTTGATTTAAATTTTTAATATTTAATTTTCAGTCTGTATTTAAATTAATATATTAATTACAAAGATAAAATTAATATATTAATTTGATTACTTTTTTATATCTATTTGAACCAAACACCGACAATAAGAATGATTTATTCCGATTCCGATTCAGATGATGAACCAAACAGAATTAGATAATGAGTCATTCCGATTCCGATTCTAGTTTATTTCGATTCCGATTCCGATTCCAATTCCGACTTTCAACCAAACACGCCTTAATGTGTCTAGGGTTTGGGTTTTTGGTTTTGAGTTCCTTCAATATATTCTAAAGTGTTAAGAATAGTTTTGAAAAAATTCCTAATTTGAACGTTTTCTTTTCCCTTTTCTCTTGGTCATTCTCTTTTTCACCCCCAATGGCAATAAGTAGTAGCGGCAAAAAGCAAGAAGCAGCAAGCAATTTTAAGTTGAAAGTTGAAATATAATTTTTTTATTTTTAGGCTAAGAACATTTATGCATGTGATTTTCTAACTTTTTTATGATTATTTTATTTTTGTTTAGCTATTTTAGAATTTTTTAACTTAAAACATCTATTTAAAATAGGCTTGTTAAGAGTGTTTTATTTTTATTAGATATGCGCCTCACCTTCTTGAGGCGTGCGCCTCGCGGTGCGCCTCGCGCCTAGGCTCCAAAAGGCTTTTGCGCCTTTTTGCGCCTTGCGACTTTTCAAACACTAAATCTAATAATGTTTGATGATCGGGGGAGTTTGAGCAAAATATATACTACTCGGTTTTTATTACCTCGCTTCTATATATATATATATATATATATATATATATATATATATATATATATATATATATATATATATATATATATATATATATATATATGAATGGTTTTCCTGTCTTCCATAGGTTCATTCGTGTATTAAGTGGTGTTCCTAGGTAGCTTCTTCCTTGATAAAATACTTTTTTCGATAGTTTTAGTATTAGCTTAAAAGATTTTCATGTCCCACGATTGTAGGAGGACTTTTGGATAGCCTTTTCCCTAAGCAACGGTTCCTCTTAGTTGGCCTAGGAATGCTTTCGGTACGCCTGTGCTAAGTGGACAAATTTTACCACCAATCTAATAATGTTTGGCTCTTCTTATTTGGACTAAGAATATTTTTGCTGGTTATAAGTGGCCAAATGTTCCCACTAATCTAATAATGTTTGATGATCGGGGGAGTGTGACCTTATATATGTGATTAGTTTTCGCGTCTTCCATAGGCTCATTTGTGTTTAAGTTGGTGTTCCCAAGTAGCTTCTTTCTTCGAGAAACACTGTTTTCGGATGCTTTTAGTATTAGATTAAAAAATTTTCATGTTCCAAACGCTGTCATACAGGGAGTCCAGAAAAGCATTCAGAGAAACTCATACATCCTTGACAGTGTTTTCACAAAACATTGTTTTGGGATGGTTTTAGTATTAGCTTAAAAGATTTTCATCTTCAAAGGAACTTTATGCAACTTTCATGCTTTTCCCTCTCTCTATGTTTATATATACAAACTATTTATCTATTAGTTTTTTTTACCACCTTTGCCTATAGTAATAGCTTCCCTCACACTTTAATAGATTTGATGCTGCTGCCTCCCCTTTCTACTTGATTTATTTACTTATTCTGACCACTTGCCACAACGTACGGATGCTTTGTGGTATCTCCTCTCACTGCTCCCTATGTACATCTTGATTCTCCTGTCCCTGCAACTCTTCGGTGCCGTCCTGGATGCGCTCTCTTCGGTCAGTCCAGTTTCCTTCAGGAAGTGGCTATAAATAGGCAGGACAGGATGCGGATAACGCACGGCTTCTTTGCTACCCTATACTTGAAAGGTTTGGTACTCCTTTTCCTCTCTATGTGCCTTCACCCTTGTCCTCCCATCCTCATTCCCGGACTACGGCTCTTGCGAACCCCCTATCCTCCCACTATCTGTTTCGGGTTGTGGTCCCTGCGCTTTGTATCTTCTCGGTGAGTGGGCAATAACGTATTTGCTTCTGACTTTAGATTCCCGATGACCTTCTTTTGTCCTATTAATCCTACCCTGAGAGTGCAAAACACGTGCCGCCAAAAAACTTAGGCTTCACACTTATCATGTTAAAAAAGATTAACAAAAACCCTGGCAGTGCAAAACATGTTTCACCCAAAAAATTATCCTTCAGCCTTAGCATATTAAAAGAAATTAACAAAAAAGAACTGAATGTTCCTGATTAATTGGTTGGAGCTCGGATTTCATGTTCGGTGCCGATTGTTTACTGACGTCCTTTACTTGGAATTCTTTTGAGTCCTCAACGGAATCGTCTTGGTTTAAAGTTTAATGTGTAGGATCTACTTAGTTTACAGTCTAATGTGCTTGATACATAAGAATCGGTGTGGGGAAGTTGCTGTATTCTTTTTATAGCTTGGACTTTGTTCTGCTCACAGTTGAGGAAGTTTTAAAAAGAATATTCTTTAACCTTTTGATGTCTTGAACTGTGGGCTCGGTTTTATGCTTGTCCTCCTTTGGGCCCCCGAGCACCACCCCCTTCCTCCCTAACCATGATAGGTAACGAGTTGGTCAAAAAAAAAAAGAGGTGTCTCCGTAGTCAGTTTTACAGTTATCCTTACTTATATATTCATATATGTTTTTGTAACAAAATTTTGGAATGACCCTTGCTTACATACTTATATTTATATACTTGGGATGCCTCAACCAAGCTTTCGAAAGATTTTTCCTTATATAGATATGTGTATACACTTGCGATCTCTGAACTGTTATTCCTCGAAAATTATAAGAAATGGTCTCTCTAATAAGTTGGTTGTTTCAGTATTTATTTTTACGTTCATTTATTCGTGCGAAAAATAATTCCTTAGCCCTTAGCCTCACTAATTGTGCATACTCATTTTTCCTTTGCATTAACCCTGCTCTCTGTCTTGCCGTGATTATTGAGATGTCGGTAGTTTATTGTTGTACACTACGTTACGGCGAAATAACCGATTGGGTGTTGAAGCGCCCGACTGTATTGTAACTGTTGCTGCTGACGGTTGGTTTATAGCGTACGTCGACCTTACAATTGTGCGCGGTGGCGCCGTAATTGAGGTGGCCCGCAATTGGGGCTCTCCATTTACTGATTATATCGCGGCGAAGGAGGATGCAGCACGAGTTGCCATCCAGAGGCTAAAGGAGGAACTAGGCTTGCATATCAAGGATGCAAATTATGATGATTTCTTTTGATATAAGAATTTGTATGATGCTGCTACGCTCCAAAATAGTGATTTTCTTGCCCAGCTCGCAAGCCTTAGCCATGAGCAGAACCTTCTCAAAGATTGTTACGCAATCATGGTGTCGGAAAAAGCTGACGCTATAAATGAGCAGATCAGATTGCGACATGAGCTCAATGATTGTTATGCTACAATCGCCTCCCTTCGTGCTGCGCAACCTTCTATGCCGCCCGGCCCACCTGATGTAGGGTCAGTTTCTTAGTTCTGCCCGTTGTCCTTTTTTAGGTTTAAGAAGTCCATATGACTCCTTTTGTAGCATAGAGCCGTCCTGTTTAGTTTTAGAATGTCCAAATAGCTCCTTCTGTATGATAAAGGTCGCTCGCATCCATGCACATATTTTGTTCAACCATCGTTGTTTTCAAAGAAAGATACGTCCCGTTCGCTTAGGATTGCTATTCAAATAAGTTATGTAAAATGTTGCTATTGTAATTTTTGCTGCTTTCCCCTTGCTAGAGCTCAGCAAAATTAGCTAAATAGCATACTTTCTTCAAAGCGATGGCATAAAAGAAATGGATGCTTTGTGTCTTAAAACCCTTTCTTCAAAGTGGTGGTATAAAAGAAATGGACGTTTTGTGTTTTAAAAAAATTTATTGAGCAATGATGATCCGGAATATATAAAAACCTACCCTTTATGGTGCCCTTTATGGTTTTCGGCAACGCCATAGTCGTGTGTGTTTACTCTCCTCAAATTATTTGTTGTGTAGTTAAGGTTTGGAATAGGGGCAGGCCTAAAACTTGGGGTCTATTTGCAGCAATTTTTGGTTAAATCAAGTATGCTGAATATCTTTTCTAGGCTTATGTGAAAGAGGTAAACTCTACTTGCAGCAAGTATTGGATAAACAAAGCATGCTCCATTTTCTCTACTCTTAAACTTTATGGTGTTTGTACATAAAGTATGCTGACTTTTTATCCTGATTCTAAACTTGATGGCGTAAAGTATGCTCATTTTTCTCTTGCTGATTTCTCGCTGCTCATACACTTGATGGCGTTGAGGACCACTTGCATTTCTATGATGCAACATGTTCTAAAAAGGGCAGGGTGATTATATAAAATGTTGCTATAAGGGTGAGCAATAGAATGGGCTAACTATCTGAGCTCATTTAGTTTTTTTTAAAAAAACCTTCCCATTCTTCTAAATATTATTTGGTGAGAGTCAGTGTCCATTTCTTTTTGTCGCCACTTTTAAGAGATTTGTGCCAGATTTGCTTGAAGAAATGCATTTGCCTACGTTTTTTTGGTGCATGACTTAGATTAGAACATGTTTCTCTTTACGTTTGCTCCTATGTATATGCCCCTATATTTCTTCTAAACTTCACTGCTTAATACCTCTGTACATTTTGAAATAGTTCTGCTTGATTTTTGTTTGTTCACGCGCCTTCGTTTTAACTGATTTTGTTTAAGTAGCTTGCAGCTGTTTTCGTTTCCTTTCACCAATATTAAGCAGTTCTGTTCTGGGTTCTACTTTTATTATACACTTTGGTGATGCCTACTATCAGCAGCAAAGAGATTCTCATTCCATCTTTATTCTTCGAAGGTGCTTCTATGTGGCTATTTAGTGCTCCTTTTTTCTTTTTGCGCTCTTCACTTCTACATTCTTCTCTGGTTCTTCTTATATTTGATGTTTACTAACTCTCATCCTCAAGGTTTATTCGGCTCTGTTCCCTTTTCTTTTTTGCCCCATTCTTTGGCTGTGATGACATAGATATAAAAAAAAAGAAGCTATGAGCTCTGGATGCACTGGTTTCTAGACAGGTGGTCCATTTCCCCACGTTTTCCTCCTTTCTTTTTATACTGTTCCGTGGCTGTGGTGATATATAAAGAGGGAAAATAGCTATGAGGTCTGGATAGTCCTGTTGCTACCCTATGGACTGTTGGTTTCTGTTCTTTCCTCCCCATCTCCTTTAAGAGCTTGTTGCTGTTGGAGAAATGCAGAAAAGAATTTTGGATGGCCTCATTTGTAGGCAACCAGCTCTTGGTACCCGTTGGTGCCGCTTCTTGGGTACAAAGTTTTCTTAACTTAAACCTTGGGTACAAGGTTTTCTGCCTCTTCGCTGAATGTTTGGTGCCTCTTCGCTGAATAAAAGAAGGGAAAAGATCGAAACAAATCACTTTATTTGCCGAAGAACTGAGTTCTAACTGAAACAACCCAGGCCTTGATGAAACAAATGGAAAAAAAGCCGCTTTCAGTGCTCTACTTTTTACCATTTGATATAAATAAAGTCTGAGTCTATGTACCTTTGTTCTTTTTGAAGTTTGCTCGATATATTCCCTGTGTCCTGTTTTTTCCCCTAGGTTTCTATTGTCTACTTCGCTCTCTTTGACTCTCTTTTACATCCACACAAAGAAATCGTAGCTCATATTTGGTTCCTGCAGTTATTTCCTATTCCTACTACTACCCTGTGCTTAAGATTGGTTTTGTCAATTCTACTTAGCTGGCCCTTACTTTTTTTGATATTTGAAAAAACATTGTTTCAATTATTAATTTTCTTACTCGAACTGCCCAATTCCCATGCATCGTTTTAGTATAAGTTCTAAAACTATTTGGTATGATTCTTGCTTATCAACTTCTTACATGAATTGTTCCTGTGGCAAATCCTAGCGATCTAGAAGCTGGCAAAACAAAACCTGGAATTGTTATTAAACTTTCAGCATATAGGGGTTTGGGTGGTTACTTCATGTTTGAACTACTACAATCTGATGCTTGTTCTATTTTGTTTACATGCTATGTAGGTATGTTTTGCATCATATATGTGGAAAACTTTAGGTGATGTGGAGACAGATTTCAGTTCACTATTTAAACTTCATGCATTAAACATTTATTTATGTTACACTATAGCTTTAAGAAAGTTAGTTGGCTCCCGTTTACATTGAATGTCCCTTAGATTATTTGGCACAAAAGGAAAGCTTTCTTATGTAGAACATACGGTTAAATTGAAGCTGCAAAATCAGTTGGAGTTCTTCACCATGCTCTCAGTTCATATTATGCAATCAATCAAATATCTCTACATCTTTATGTAGAGCTACCAATATAGATATTAAGTTTTTATTTAGTTTTGGGTCAGAAATTTGGGGTGCGTCTGGTTAAAAACTAAAGAGGTTTTATTTACTCCCCTCAGTGTTAAGTTTGATCTTATTTGCTACACTGATTTCTTTCCCTGGATATCTTATTGAGTTCTTTATGTGTTTTGTATGAATTCTTCAGCTGGTTTACAAAGAAAATTTCCCTCAGTGAATTTGTTCCCGTTAGTTCTCTCTTGCTTACCCTTTTTCCTTACATTTTTATTAATTTAGTTCGGTTAGGGGTTTGCCCTCTCTATTTATTACTTATTTTGATTCAGCATGTGCCTATAGAGGTAAAAAAACTTTTTTCCGCCCCACCTGAATTGTTCTTTTCCTTTGTAGCACAACCTTCTGAGCATGTATATTATGTATAGATTTGTTCAACCTCTTTAAATGTGCAATCCTGTTTATGTGAGTATCTATACAAATTACAGTCTTATATACACTTTTGTTCAACTATTATTTTCGAGTTTGCATACTCCCTTATTTTGTTATGTCTCTATGAGATAAACTGAAACCGATTTTGGAATCCAATACAAATTACAGTCTTATATACACTTTTGTTCAACTATTATGTTCGAGTTTCCACACTTCCTTATTTTGTTATGTCTCTATGAGATGAACTGAAACCTATTTTTCTAAAAGACTATGATGATAAGTAGAGGTAAGTGTGGGAAATGTTGCCTTCGAATGGGTGGAAGTTTGGACGGCCTCTTCATAGGCAACCACTTCTCACTGTTCTTACTCTTAGTAGTTATGCACCTTTCCATCTGGTGGTAATCTACTGCTCGGTGCCCTGCCCACTTCCTGTTCTAATTCCTGGTCGTTATGCATTTTCCCTTCATCCAGTTATCTATACAAATTTTATTCTTATATACACTTCTGTTCAACTTTTATTTTGAAGTTTGCACACTTCCTTATTTTGCTTCGTCTCTATGAGCTGAACTCGAACTCATTTTGGAATCCATCGTTACTCCTACCCTTACATGCTGTCCTAGGATTTGTAATATTAAAGAAAGAACTTGAATTATACTAATATTACTTAGTTCCATTTACCCCTTGCTGTTCTACCCGATTTTCCTATTCTTTTTTAAGACTATGATGATAAGCAGAGGGAAACGTGTCAAATGTCGCTTTCGAATGGGTAGAAGTTTGGCCGGCCTCCTCATAGGGAACCATTTCTTGCTGTTCTTGCTCTTAGTAGTTACTTAATCTGCTGTTCGATGCCCACTTCTTCCTGTTATAATGCCTGGTCATTCCGATTTTTCATGTGCCATTACAGTATAATTCCTGAAACTATTTGGTATGGCTCTTGCTTATCTACTTCTTACATGAATTGTCCCTGTGGCAGATCCTAGCAATCTAGAAGCTGTCCAAAAAAAACTGAGTTTATTTAAGCGTCAGCATATAAGAAGGGAACAGAGCCGAATAAACCTTGAGGATGAGAGTTAGTAAACATCAAATATAAGAAGAACCAGAGAAGAATGTAGAAGTGAAGAGCGCTAAAAGAAAAAAGGAGCACTAAATAGCCACATAGAAGCACCTTCGAAGAATAAAGATGGAATGAGAATCTCTTAGCTGCTGATAGTAGGCATCACCAAAGTGTATAATAAAAGTAGAACCCAGAACATAACTGCTTAATATTGGTGAAAGGAAACGAAAACAGCTGCAAGCTACTTAAACAAAATTAGTTAAAACGAAGGCGCGTGAACAAACAAAAATCAAGCAGAACTATTTCAAAATGTTAAGAGGTATTAAGCAGTGAAGTTTAGAAAAAATATAGGGGCATATACATAGGAGCAAACGTAAAGAGAAACATGTTCTAATCTAAGTCATGCACCAAAAAAACGTAGGCAAATGCATTTCTTCAAGCAAATCTGATACAAATCTCTTAAAAGTGGCGACAAAAAGAAATGGACACCGACTCTCACCAAATAATTTTTAGAAGAATGGGAATGTTTTTTTAAAAAAAACTAAATGAGCTAAGATAGTTAGCCCATTCTTTTCAGAATATAGTCAACATTTATTGCTCACACTTTTAGCAACATTTTATATAATCACCCTGCCTTTTTTAGAACGTGTTGCATCATAGAAATGCAAGTGGTCCTCAACGCAGCAGCGAGAAATTAGCAAGAGAAAAATGAGCGTACTTTACGCCATCAAGTTTAGAATCAGGATAAAAAGTCAGCATACTTTATGTACAAACACCATAAAGTTTAAGAGTAGAGAAAATGGAGCATGCTTTGTTTATCCAATACTTGCTGCAAGTAGAGTTTACCTCTTTCACATAAGCCTAGAAAAGATATTCAGCATACTTAATTTAACCAAAAATTGCTGCAAATAGACCCCAAGTTTAGGCCTGCCCCATATTCCAAACCTTAACTACACAACAAATAATTTGAGGAGAGTAAACACACACGACTATGGCGTTGGCGAAAACCATAAAGGGCACCATAAAGGGTAGGTTTTTATATATTCCGGGTCATCATTGCTCAATAAATATTTTTAAAACACAAAACATCCATTTCTTTTATACCACCACTTTGAAGAAAGGGTTTTAAGACACAAAGCATCCATTTCTTTTATGCCATCTCTTTGAAAAAAGTATGCTATTTAGCTAATTTTGCTGAGCTCTAGCAAAGGGAAAGCAGCAAAAATTACAATAGCAACATTTTACATAACTTATTTGGATAGCAATCCAAAGCGAACGGGACATATCTTTCTTTGAAAACAACGATGGTTGAACAGAATATGTGCATGGATGTGAGCGACCTTTATCATATAGAAGGAGCTATTTGGAATTCTAAAACTAAACAGGACGGCTCTATAATACAAAAGGAGCCAGGCTCTCTACTACAAAAGGAGCCATATGGACTTCTTCAACCTAAAAACGACAACGGGCGTAACTAAGAAGCTGACCCTACATCAGGTGGGCCGGGCGGCAGAGAAGGTTGCGCAGCACGAAGGGAGGCGATTGTAGCGTAACAATCATTGAGCTCATGTCACAATCTGATCTGCTCATTTATAGCGTCAGCTTTTTCCGACACCAAGATTGCGTAACAATCTTTGAGAAGGTTCTGCTCATGGCTAAGACTTGCGAGGTCACAGGAAATCACTATTTTGGAGCGTAGCAAAGATCATACAAATTCTTATATAAAATGAAATCATCACAATTTGCATCATTGATATGCAAGCCTAGTTCCTCCTTTAGCCTCTGGATGGCAACTCGTGCTTCATCCTCCTTCGCCGCCATATAATCAGTAAATGGAGAGCCCCAATTGCGGGCCACCTCAATTACGGCGCCGCCGCGCACAATTGTAAGGTCGACGTACGCTATAAACCAACCGTCAGCAGCAACAGTTACAATACAGTTGGACGCTTCAACACCCAGCCTACTGGTTATTTCGCCAAGTAACATAGTGTACAACAGCTGAACTACCGACATCTCAATAATTGCGGCAAGACAGAGAGCAGGGTTAATGCAAAGGAAAAATGAGTATGCACAATTAGTGAGGCTAAGGGCTAAGGAATTATTTTTCGCACGAATAAATGAACGTCAAAATAAATACTGGAACAACCGACTTATTAGAGAGGCAATTTCTTATAATTATCGAGGAATAACAGTTCAGAGATCGCAAGTGTATACACATATCTATATAAGGAAAGATCTTTCGAAAGCTTGGTTGAGGCATCCCAAGTATATAAATATAAGTATGTAAGCAAGGGCCATTCCAAAATTTTGTTACAAAAACAGATATGAATATATAAGGATAATTGTAAAACTGACTACGGAGACACCCCTTTTTTTTTTGACCAACTCGTTACCTATCATGGTTAGGGGGGAAGGGGGTGGTGCTCGGGGGCCCAAAGGAGGACAAGCATAAAACCGAGCCCACAGTTCAAGACATCAAAAGGTTAAAGAATATTCTTTTTAAAACTTCCTCAACTGTGAGCAGAACAAAGTCCAAGCTATAAAAAGAATACAGCAACTTCCCACACCGATTCTTATGTATCAAGCGCATTAGACTGTAAACCAAGTAGATCATTCATATTAAACTTTAAACCAAGCCGATTCCAGTTCCGGAGGAATCAAAAGAATTCCAAGTAAAGGACGTCAGTAAACAATCGGCACCAAACACGAAATCCGAGCTCCAACCAATTAATCAGGAACATTCAGTTCTTTTTTGTTAATTTCTTTTAATATGCTAAGGCTGAAGGATAATTTTTTGGGTGAAACATGTTTTGCACTGCCAGGGTTTTTGTTAATCTTTTTTAACATGATAAGTGTGAAGCCTAAGTTTTTTGGCGGCATATGTTTTGCACTGTCAGGGTAGGATTAATAGGACAAAAGAAGGTCGTCGGGAATCTGAAGTCAGAAGCAAATACGTTATTGCCCACTCACAAGAGCTGATGAGGTAGCGGTACAAAGCGCAGGGACCACAGCCCAAAACAGATAGTGGGAGGATAGGGGGTTTGCAAGAGCCGTAGTTCTGGAAGGAGGATGGGAGGACAAGGGTGAAGGTACATAGAGAGGAAAAGGAGTACCAAACCTTTCAAGTATAGGGTAGCAAAGAAGCCGTGCGTTATCCGCATCCTGTCCGGCCTATTTATAGCCACTTCTTGAGGAAACTGGACTGACCGAAGAGAGCGCATCCAGGACGGCACCGAAGAGTTGCAGGGACAGGAGAATCATGATGTACATGGGGAGCAGTGAGAGAAGAGATACCGCAGGCGCATCCGTACGCAGGCAAACCCCAGCGCAACGATGTAACGGGCGTACCTCCGCCAAAGAACGGTGAGGGTAGGGTCCGACAAGCACCCGACAGGAAGGGGCGAGTGGGGCCCGACTCAGATAGAGGAGAAGAGAGAGCGGGTGGGGCACGGCTCGGGTGGGACCCAGAGCGGAAGGAAAACCGAGCAGGGGGGTTTGCTGGGGAGACGCCACATGGACTGTTTAGAAGAGAGAGTTGGTCGGGCACGGCTCGAGGAGAGAGGAGAGGAGATAGCGGCCGAGCAGAGGGGGTTGTAGGGGTGACGCAACGTGGACCGTTAGGGTTCCACTTTTATTATATGTTTAGATAAAGAGTACCCTGAACTTCTTCTTCTTCATCATCATCATCATTATTATTATCATTATTATTTTTATAATTTTTTACCGCTGACACAACTTTTCATTTTTTTTGGGTTTGGATGATACTTGTCAGTTAAATTTAGAATTTAGTTAAATTTGTTTACTCTGTTAGCTATTAGCCATTAGTTGTTAATGGAACCTTCAGCTTCATTAACTGAAATCGAGTAAAAGCTAGTAAATTTTAATGGAAAACTGTTAAATTTAACATAATCCTTTATTTGATTGGAACCATCCAAATAAAAAAAATGCCGAAAGTTGAGGGTTTGTCACCGACAAATAGAATAAAGTTTGGTCTATTTCAAAGTAATCTGAAGTTGCATTTTATCTCTTAATTTGTCTTCTTTTTTTTTTTTTTTAACTTTTTATGTGACTGCTTCATGAAATGCTCTTTGGATGGAAATGGAAGGAAGGAAAAAAGAAAGAAGAAGAAGAAAGAGGGGGTCCAACTAGTAGTTGAATATAATGAGATGACTTTGTATCCTTGTATAATATTTTCGAGTTGATCGACTAGTTATTTAAGTAGATCGCTAATCAAAAGGCTTCCTAACTTAGGGGGATGCTTAGGTACAAAAGACTATCCAAGTCAGTTCTCTACAAAATACGAGCATCCATATTGCGATAATTCGCAAAAGTTACTGTTTTAAGGGCACTTTTTTCTAAAATGATCCTGTGAAAATTCATATTTGCCGAAATAACTCTGTGAAAATTTTATTTGGGAAAGTAACCCTCCTCTCGCCAGCTCGGCGGCCACGTCGGATTTTCTTATGAAGGCGGTGAATAATTCACCGCCTTCTGGGCGCTCATGAAGGCGGTGAACTATTCACCGTCTTCTCTGGGAATGACCCAGAGAAGACGGTGAACGATTCATCGTCTTCTCTAGGCGTGCCCACTCACCGCCTTCTGCCCAAAAACCCGCGCGGATACCCCTTTCGAATGCTCCAGAGAAGACGGTAAACGAATGACCGTCTTCTCTGCTTCCCAAGAGAAGGCGGTAATTCGTTTACCGCCTTCTTTGCTTCCAAGAGAAGGCGGTGAATCGTTCACCGCCTTATCTAGGCATGAACCATTCACCGCCTCCACCTGCTAAGTCTCGGGACACAGAGAAGACGGTGAATTGTTTACCGTCTTCATAAAGCGGCGAACGACTCACCGTCTTCCCTACGCCTACCCGAGCCCCCCGAGCCTGACACCCTCCTTCTTCTTCGCATCGCTTCTCTATCTCTCGTCTCTGTCCCTCACCCTCTCTCACTCTCTCACTCTCTCACTCTCACTTTCTTACTCTCACTCGTGATGTTATGTTTCTTGTTGGATTATATGTCTTATTGGAAAATATTGCGTCAAAGTTGATTTTTCTCGATGATATTGTAAATCTCGTTGGATTTCTTGCATGAAAACCTTGTATTTTGTTGGATTTTGTTAGGGTTTTTGACGAAATTTTTTTTCTGTTGAGTTCTCTTGTTAATCCACTCGTGATGTTATGTTTCTTGTTGGATTCTATGTCTTACTGGAAAATATTGCGTCAAAGTTGATCAACTTGATATCGATGAAATTGTAAATCTCTTACTTTACTGACAACCTGCTGGAATTTGCACTAAAGGCGGTGAACCATTCACCGCCTTTAGTGCAAACCCAACGAGCCGAGCGAAAAATCTGGCCAAGTCCCGGACTAGGTGGTATTTACAAAGAAGACGGTGAACCATTCACCGTCTTTAGTATTTACACTAAAGACGGTGAAAGAGTCACCGTCGTCTCTGTGTCCCGGGACTTAGCAGGTAGAGGCGGTGAATGGTTCACGCCTAGATAAGGCGGTGAACGATTCACCGCCTTCTCTTGGAAGCAGAGAAGGCGGTAAACGAATGACCGTCTTCTCTACGGAAGTAGAGAAGACGGTCATTCGTTTACCGTCTTCGCTGGGGCATTCGGAAGGGGTATCCGTGCGGGCTTTTGGGCAGAAGGCGGTGAGTGGGCACGCCTAGAGAAGACGGTGAATTGTTCACCGTCTTCTCTGGGTCATTTCTAGAGAAGACGGTGAATCGTTCACCGCCTTCATGAGGCAGCCAGAAGGCGGTGAATGACGCCTTCATAAGAAAATCCGACGTGGCCGCCGAGCTGGCGAGAGGAGGATTACTTTCCCAAATAAAATTTTCACAGGGTTATTTTGGCAAATATGAATTTTCACAGGATCATTTTAGGAAAAAGTCCGTTTTAAGGTTCACAGTTTTCGACTAGTGGTTTTAGCATTGATGTTAGAATGATGTAATTAATTATACAATTGAATTTTGGACAATAGAATATTATTTGGTCATACAATAACGAGATACTAGAGAACAAAATATTCGACTGAAACAGTAGCTATTGACTTTGAAACCAATTGTTTAGTTTGAATCTTATTCTATCATTCGTAAAGTTATTTAAATTTCTGACTGAAGATCAGAAATCCGGCTTGTTTGATCATAATTAGAATGGTTCAACAATTGGGTTGCCCGCTCAAATTGTCTTTCGAACATAACAGTTTAATAGGTCAACTCAGATGGCCCTAGGCATCTGTTCATCATTCCACCAATTCAACTGGCTAGATCAAATGATTTTGACAAATTGGTTGCAATAGGGTGGTACAATATCCTCCTTGTGGTCATCTGACCGTATCCCCTTTGTCTCTACTATACTAAAGTGAAAGTATCTTGATTAACCACTGCACACGAGTTTTTAACTTCCAAGTTTTATTGGTTATAGTTTGACAGATTGTTTTTTTTAGATCTAAGCAGTTCTAAGCACTCTGTACATAAATTATTACCGTGAAAATTCAGTGTCTTAAAATTTTTAAATAGCATTTGTGGCATATTGATGAATAATATATTGATCACTTAAATATACTTAATGTAAGATTCATTTAGGTACTTGTAAAAGCGCGTTTGGTTCGGGTTATCATGTCAGGATTATAGGGAATCTTGTCCGAATTACTGTGTTTGGTTCATTTGGTTTGTAATCCGGTCGATAATTTAACATTACAAATGGTGTAATATTACTCCGAAAATATTGCCGAGCGGTGGTGGATATTTCGTATTATTGAGTGCGGGTAATCTTGCATGTTACGTAAAGTTATAATTCTGCCCTTCCAACTCTCCCAAACCTTTTCAATGCTTCATTTTTATCTCTCTATATTACGTAAAATTATATTTTTACTTCAACCTTTTTACACCCTTTCAATGCGGGGATGTCTTTGGAGATTACACGCTTTGATTTCTAAAGATGTAACATATTTTAGAGTTAAGACATTTGGAAGCAACGGCTCCCTCAGACAAATATTTCAAGGCAGTGGGTCCGCCTCAAAATCCCCTCCTTAAACAAGGCTTTTTGAAGCCATCGGTCCCGCCCCATTTTGACCGCCCGTTCACCAGAGCTCCTCGTCGCGCGCCTATAAAAAGGCCACTTCCCCACTCCAAGAGAGAGACCGAGCCCTCCCCTCACACCCTTTCTCTCATATTTCTCTGCCATTAAATCCCGCAGCCCCTTAAGCCACTTAATTAAGCTTCCATTAGCCCCAATTAGCCTCCGTTAGCCTTAATTAAGTTCCACTTAAATCCATTTAGCCCCACTAAGCACCCGAAAACCCTCATTAAGCCTTGGTTAACCCCCCCCCCCACCGTAGCCTCCACTTAGCCGCATTAAACCTCGATTAGCCCACTTAGCCCCCAATTAGCCCCGATTAGCCTCCACTTAGCCCCACTTACCTCCATTAAGCCCCACTTAACACCCATAAGTCCCCAATGGCTTTCATCTTTTTTTGTGTAAATTTTCTCCCTACTAATATATAGTTTGGAGAATAATTTTTGTACAAAGTTTGTTTTATTTCCCTCGGGACAGTCCCGAAAGGGGAACTTTCTAGTTTAGCTATGTAAGTTTTTCTTTTTGCGTTAGTATTTCTCGAGCTCCTGTATCCGTAGCATTTTTCGTTGCTACATGTTGCCCTTTTTCTTGGATTTTTAATAAAAAATTAAGGAATATTTTAATAAATATTCCACCTTGAGCAAATGTAAAGCATATACACTTGGCCGATTTGATAAGTGAATGCTCTGTAAATTTCGCCGCTTATAGCTACTAGTGCTGAAGGCGTAAGAGCTAAGTTCACTGAAAACTGTACGCCAGGAGGATCTTGTGCAGATTCATTCTGTCTCAAGTGATATTGTAAGGAAGTGAATTTTTGAAATACGAGAGTTGCACTTCATCCAGAATCGACTACTTGTCGAGCGGGTATGCTTCGAAAGTCCGAAGGCATTTAAAACCCAAAAGTGCATCGAAACTAGAGTCCACGAGAGTAAAGTGCGAAAATTTGCACTTTTGCATATTTGGCTCTCGGGGACCGGTCTTTGGTAAGAGAGACCGGTTCCCGTAAGCTTGGTGCACAGAGAGAACACTCTGCGCACCAGAGTTGCTCTCGGGGACCGGTCCCCGACGAGGGAGACCGGTCTCCCCGTAGGCAAGGAGGTCCCTATAGGGACCGGTCTCCGAATTGGAAACCAGTTACTGTACGCGTCCCTTTGAGAGCAAGCTCTCGGGGACCGGTCTTGGCGGGAGGGACCGCTCTTCGAGGGACCGGTCTCGGTGGTGGAGACTGGTTCCCGTGCGCGAAAACGGGCTAACAGAGAACTCAGCCGCAGGAAGTGCTCTCGGGGACCGGTCTTTCTGGGCGAAAACTGCCCAGATAACCTGGGTTGACAAGATCAAAGTTGAGGGGTCCCACTGCAATTGTGCATAAGTGAGAGATGAAAGAGGGCTGTGAACTCTCCGTCTCTCATTTCTACCCCCACACTCTCTTTTCTCTCCCTCTCTCTCTCTAGAAAGAAAGAAGGAAAAGAAGAAAAGGAGAAGGAGAAAGAAGGAAAAGAGAAGAAGAAGGAGAAGGAGACGAAGAAAAAGGAACGAAAGCTTGGAGAAGATCTCCTCCACCATCTTCCTCTCTCCCTCTACATCTCTTTGGAGCTAACCTAGAGGTGAGCTTTTTAAACCCTAGCTTCTAGAACTTAGGGTTTTGGGTTTTGATGCTTAGAAATGAGTCAATTGGACCCTTAGTAAGCTGCTAAATAGATCAATCCCATATTCTAGGATTTTGATTGAGTGGTTTGCTATATGTGCAAACCTAGGGCACCCAAATTGGGGTTTTGCTATACAGAGGGGTTTGATCTCAATTGATCATGTCTGAACCTAATTGTAGGGTGTTTAAACGCGTTGGCGAAGACGGAATTTCGTTTCGTTGAACGGTTTAAAAACTAGAAGCAAAGCGAGATTGTTCGGGTGTCGTTACCACCAAGGAGGCCGAGGCTTCGAGCAAGCAAGGGCCGGGGAGTGTTCTTAGGACCTCAACATCTTAGAAAAGCATTAAAAGGTGGGGGGTGCCTTACCGAATTCTTCGAACTCTTTTCTATGTCTTAGAAAATACATGATTTCATCTCTAGCATGTTGCATTGTAGGATTACATGTTTAGATAATTCCTTATGCTTTCTAATGATAACCTAGTGTACGTGGAATGTTAGGAGAATAGATAGGTGAGGATTGGGTATGAACAGTGAATCCTATAGTGCTAAAGAGAGATGGGCTCGATGTTATTTACTGACATAGATCGAGTGTCATATAATATAAAGAACTTGACGAGTGGCATTAATATAGTGTATTTGTAACATATCGAACTTCTAAAGTCTTGAAGTTTCGAGGTATGTTGGCTTGGAGGGCCGTTGGAATGGTTCCGGTGAAGTCCGAAAGTTTTTGGGTGTTTTCGGTGCACGAAGTGTGAGAACAAGACCCGAAAGGCTATATTGGGCCGCGAGCTAAATCCGGCATTAGTGCGGATGAAATGATGATGTAGACATAATCTAAATCATGCGTGGGGAGTCTCGGTGCGATTTCAAGTGAATCGGAGACCCACGACCCAAAAGTGAGTTGGAACTGAGAAGAAGCAGACCGAAGCTGAAAATTGGCTAAGTCCTTGGAGTTGGCTGAAGGTCCCTGTAGGGACCGGTCCCCACAGCCAGGGACCGGCTCCTGAAGCTGTCCCGTGAGAGCGAGCTCGGGACCGGTCCTCGAGGAAGAGACCGGTCCCTATGTGCGCAGTGGTGGAGCAAGGCTCTCTGGGACCGGTCCCTTGAGGGAGAGACTGGTCCCTATGTGCGCAGTGGTGGAGCAGGGCTCTTAGGGATCGGTCCTTGGCTAGGGAGACCGGTCCCTGAGCACGAAAACTGTCCTGTCTAGGCAGTGCACATGATGGAAAGTTGAGGGGCTTTATAGCAATTGTGCAGGGGGTTAGTTGTAAAGAGGGGATTAAAACCCTCTTTCTCTCTCTCACTCCTTCAGATCTCTCTCTCCCTCCCTCTCTGTTCGACCGAAATAAGAGAAGAATGAAAGAAGGAGAAGGAAGGGAAAAGGACCCTAGCATGCTATCAAGATGGATTTCCCCATTTCATCGATCGATTCGGTGGATTTGGCTATAGTAGCATTTAGGGCATCCAAAATGGGGGTTTTAGAAATAGATGAGATTGATCTCATTTGACCTCATGTAAACCTAATTGAGGGCCTAACAAACGCGTTGGCGCGCTCAGTTCGATGATCCGACGAGCGAGTGCAAAGATATTAATAAATTAGTATATTCTTACCAGATGTCCACAGCACGCGAGATAGAAGTCCTAAATTCATGAAAACGGAACTGGGGCATCTTGAAGGCGTGGGGTAACGTCACAAGTCTCGGATCGAAGTTTGGTGATCGTTCGGTTGGTCGCGCAAGAGTCGAGCCGAACCGGGTCGAGGGTGCCGCGGGCGGCCGATTGCAAGTGTCGACGAGCAATCGGAGAGCAAAGCTAAGGTGGGTTGTGTTTACCGAAGCGACTAGGTCGCCTGTATGTCTAAAAGTGACATAAGTTAATGTTGATGCATAAGATCCATGTATAGAAAATGAATGTTAAAAAATATAGTGTAAAATGCTAAGTAGGTGCATGATATTAGCATATCATATATAATGCTAAAGAATAAGATGTTGCAAGAATATATGCTTAGCATAATAGAAACATGCATATAAATGGACTGGTAGACATAAGAGAGCCAAGTAAAGAATGTGAGTCAAGGACATAAACAAACACATAGATCGAGTGGCATCTAACCTAGTGTAAAGAACATAGGTTATAGTAAACCTAGAGTCAATGGACCTTGGAGTGTGGCATCTAACCTAGTGTTGTTAATGAACATATGTTATAGTAAACCTAGAGTCAATGGATCTAGTTGAGTGACATTGAACCTAGTGTCAAGGACATAGGTAGAATAACGATGATAATGGACCTATTGTTAGTAAACATAGGTCGAATTGGAATGACATCGAACCTAGAGTAAAGTAACCTAGGTTATGTGACAAAGAATGAACCCTAGAGTCGAGTAGACCTAGGAGGTAAAGGACAATGGACCTAGTTGGTCGACTCTTGAGGGTTAAAGGCAACCCTCATGCAAAGTGAACGAATTTCGGAATCCCGTGATATGGACACCTGAGCGGGTGTCGGGCGTGTGCGACGATTTCGCCGTCCAGGGCTATACCACTGACGTGGCGTATGTGCGACGATTTCGCCGCGGGGTGGGTGAGCCGAGTTGAGTTCTATACGGTTGAGCCGGGTTGAGGATCAGACTGCCAAGAGTGACAGAAACCATTGCTGGGTAAGTACGAAACGTGCGCCGCCAGGTGGCTGAGACGTGACTTGAACTATTGTTGGGTGTGGTGCGATTAGTTCGCCGCCAGATGGTTAGGTCATGGCTCTAGTCCGCGCTAAGTAAGTACGCCGTGTTCGCCACCAGAATGGCTACGTCAAGTGTCTCGAGCCGGGTTCAGCGTGTGCGACGATTTCGCCGCTATGAGGCTGAGTCACAGAGAGCGGCAGGCTGTTGACAACTGGGGTGGTTGTGAGACGTCCAACGCCTCGGGCTAGACAGCGGGGGGATTATCCGTAAGAGATTGACTCAAGACCGAGTCGGGTGGCATAGTGACAGCTGAGGTAGAGGTGACCTTAGAAGTGAATTGCTAAATAGCATAAGTGCTCGAGTGTAAAGAATAAAGAGTAAAGAGTAAAGAGTATGAATAGCTAACTTAATGAATAGCTAAGTTTAAGAATGAAATGGCTAAATTAGAGAATAGCGATAAAGTAAAAAAAAGTTAAAGAGCTAAATGATAATTAGCATATTGCATATTGTGAGGCATGTTTTTATGTTAGTTGTATATTATCTATCTGTAGATGTTTTTGGATTAACATATTTGCAGTGCCTACTTGGACCTATTGGTCGAGCTTTTCCCTTGGGTGGTCGTACCCACTGGGAACTATGGACAATAGTTCTCACCCCACGTTGTTTTGGGGTATTTCCCAGGTTCGCACGTGAGCGGCGCAGCAGCAGCGCGAGGCAAGGGCGTAGCTCAGTAGATAGCGCCCTACCAGGAGACTGAGATAGAAGTACCCCAATCGACATAGCCTAGGGGTAGCGGGAGAAAGAAAGTGCAAATGTAATAAATTTGTAATAACTTGTAATAACTAGATTGTATTAGGGAGTTTGAAGTATAATGTAAAGATTGTAATCTGGGTTGAATGGTTGTAATAGCAAGTAGCTACATTTATATTTATGATACTTTCTTATGCAATATGATTGTGATATATGTTCCTATTTGGAACCTCTTGTAATTGTATTGATTGCGACGCCTTGGACATATAGGAAAAATTCTGTCCGTTCGGCGGTCTGTCGGCGGCGCCGCGACTTCGGCCAAATTGGCGGGAGGTCGCGGGTCGTGACAGTATTTGACACTAGAAGTCTATGGACTTAGGAACATGTGAAATCCCAAGAGAAATGGCTCGTGAACATTGAACTTAGTAAAGCTAAGCAAGTGTGACAGATTATCGGAATAGATGAGTTCCGAGAGAAATGTTGGCCCTAGTTCGTAGAGTATCCTCACGTGGAGAGGATAGATCAAGCTCACGGTCTGTATTGGGATGGTATAGCCATCCATGTCGTCGAGTACTCCGGAGTGTCGCACGATCGAGACCACGTGTAGGTCCACAGACGATCCCGGATTTGAGTGCACGTGGAGCCTCCTACCCAAGAAGGGATTTATATGTGAGGCGTAGGCAAACCCAAGGGTTCGCCGCAGATTGGGTAAATGAAATGTTAATGTTGTCATTGAACAATCATTTGTTGAACATAGAATGAAATTGGTAGCATGTTAGTACACCTTTACTATATGATGCATGCATTCTGTTTACGTGATTATGGGCATAGTAGTATAGTTTTCCTATTATGCATTTACAGTTTTCATATATCTATCTATATATCTAGTTGTTACTTGTGCCCACTTGGACCTAGTGGGGAGATCGGTGGAATCGGTGGCCCAGCCCACTGGGAACTATGGAAGATAGTTCTCACCCCACTCTATTTTTAGTGCTAGGTATAGGTCTGCCGGGTGAGGACCGCGGCAAAGGCATCGCGCCCGTCCAGTGAGGGCCTGGTAGTATAGTAGCTTCCTTCTGCATTAGAGTACCATTGTATCTAGATGCTTTACATTTTGGGAAGATCTATGTATTTGAGTAGATGAACATGTATTCATTTTGGAAAGAAAAGATGTAAATTGTAAATGATTACAAAGTTGTAATAGCTAAGTAGTATACTCTCTTTATTTCACTTGTGTATTCTTGTGGATCACTTGCTCTTAGTAGATGTTGGTGCCCTTCGTTGATCGTGTATGTTAGAATTTAGTTTTTCCTGGGAGAATTCTTGTACACAATCTGTTGTTGAGCCTTGGGCGGTGGGAGGTGTCTTTGTCCGTCCGCTCAAGGCCGAACGGACCAAATCGGTAGCGATTTCGGGAAGCGTGATGATATTTTTCACCAAAAATTACTTTTTTCATCACAAGCCCAAGATATAGGAAACCTGCATCATAAAAAAATTAATGAGATAAAGAGCCCTAGAAATACAAAACAACTGAATTAATTACATGCTATCATACTAGAAAGGAGTACCAAACGGGACAATACACCTCCAAGAACAACCTCTCTCTTGCTATTACGGATATTTTCTTTTTAAAAATATATCTCCTCATCGCAATATTTAAATTTCATTTGCAGCTTTATCTTTATTTATTTCCTTTGTTGTTCTTTTTTTATTTAAATATCGAGTTTAAATACCGCACTTCATATTTTAGAATACCTTTAATTTTCGATTTTACTAGCAGAACACTCCGCATTAATTTTTCTTTTTAGTTAATTGTGTAAGATAAAAAATAAAAATAAAAATAAAAAAAAAAATCAAAATTTTTTTTTGTTACATCCACGTAGAAACCCACTAAAATTACCATACATATATAAATATTAAATAGTAGTTTTTTCTTAATTTTTCTAAAACTCGAAAAAAATTTCAAAAAATTTAAATTTTTTTAATATTTTAATTTTAAAAAAATTTTGATAGTCACGTAGAAGGCTTCATTATAAAAGTTAAAAAAAAAGTTTTGGCGTGACATTCACGTAGGAGTTAATTAAAGTTACTATACATATATATTATTATATTAGTAGCCAATAGTACTTTTAATTAACCTAGCCTAAGTATTTTCTAAAAATCCGAAAAAATTAAAAAAAAATTCTGCAAAATTCTTTAAAATTATTTTGTAATTTTTTTTTTATTTTAAAACATCTTGATTCCCTTTTTCTCGACCCTTCTTAAAAGTGTCTTCTTCCAGCTAGATGAATAGTATTTTTTATTTCAAACTAGCTTAAAAAATTTCTAAAAAATTCTATAGAGTTCAAAAAATTTCCAAAAAATTTCTCCCATTGTCCTATGATTTAGCTTGATTTTGCGCTTTTTAAAGATCTTTTGATCTATTTTGGTAACATTTCTTGGTTATTCTTCCACCTATTAAATAACTCTTTTCCTCTTTTCAGAGATTTTATCTTTCTTTTTGTACCAGTCTTCTTCGCTTCCTTAGGTTTCCTTTCACCGCCCGACCCGGCCAAAATTTTCCTTTTCTTTTCGTTTTTTTAGGGGATAGGTGAAAAGTGAATAGTATCCATTCTCCACGAAAAATTTGAAAAAAACTTCGAAAAGTTCCTGAAAAATAAAAAAACCCTAAAAATTAGGTTTTTCCTGTGTCTTAGGGTTTTCTAATATTTCCGCTCCTCTAGAGTTTTTCCCCTTAGGTCTTTCTTCTATTTAGGGTTTTTCTTTTTTATAAAAAATCTCCTTCGTCCTTTACCTGTCGGGTTCTTGAATATTTAGTCCACTCCATCTCACCCTTGAATTCAGTTGTAGATCTGTCTTTCTAGCATTTCCTTCCTTCTTTGCATCACCTTCTCATCCTCCTCAATTCCGAGGTAGTACCCAATTTGAGTTATTTCTCCTTCTGTCCGAGCCTCTCCTCATCCTCCTCAACCCCCCCCCCCCCCCCCCTTGGCATCAGAGATAGAACTAAACTAGATATAATAAATCCAGAATACATAGCATTTTTCTAGATATAATAAATCCAGAACTAAACTAGATAAAAGGACAACATGTAGCAACGAAAAATACTACGGATACAAGAGTTCGAGAAATACAAACGCAAAAAGAAAAACTTACATAGCTAAACTAGAAAGTTTCCCTTTCGGAACTATCCCGAGGGAAATAAAACAAACTTTGTACAAAATTTATTCCTAATATCATGTTTATATCAAGGAATCGAGATCATTAAGGTAGTGTTTGGTTCGGGAATAAGAGGGAGAATAAGCCCTTGTTCTCCCTTTTGTTCCCAAACGCTGTATTTGGTACTAAAACATTAGTTTTCGAATTTAAATAAGTACAGGGATGGAACTACTATTCCACCCTTTTTTCTAGAACATGCTTGTTGCCATATGGGAACAAGGTTAATTAAAGTCTAAAAATAATATTAATTATGATATTAAATAATTAATTAATCTAATTAATATATTTAAATTATTATTTATTGCTTAAATAATAAAATAATTAATTAATTTATTATTTATAAATTATTATTAATAATTTAATTTATTTTTCTATAAACTAATATTTATATTGATCAGCCATTAATATTTCTATTAATCTAATTAATTTTTTTACTAGTTATCTAGCTAAAATAATTTACTAACTAATTAATTAATATATTTTTATTATTTTATACAATATTCATAGCTAATAAATTTATTAATTTATTAAATTATTTTTAAATGATATTTTGATGTTAATTAATTAGTAAAATAATTTTAATTTAAATTATAACTCTTATTCCCTTTCTTATGATCTGACTATCAAAACACTATTTAGCTTATTCCTAGGAACGACCAAATTTTTATTCAAATGCAAATTTGATCTATTTCCTATTTATACATGAACTTATACCTATCTTTAGAATAAGTATTTTTTACTCATATCCGAACCAAACGCAGCTTCAAGGTCCAAGCCATCTCTTTTTCAAGCCTCAAGCTCTAACTCCAAGCTTTTAGTTGGTTGAAGCTCCCAGAGGGAAAGAATGAAGAAGAAGAAGGAAAAGAAGATGGGTGAGGAAAATGGAAGAAAGAGTGAAGAGGAAGAAGAAGATGAAAAGATGGGGAGAGACTCACTTTTCTCTTGTAGAGGAAGTGAATGAGAAGAGGAAGCAGGAAAAATAAAGGTATATGTAGATGCTACAATATTCCCAAAAGTCCTCCAAACAAGAGAAATTGCAATAAAATTTCAACTTTTTTATTGTGTATCGGCAGTTCGGCACTCAAATTTAGTATCACTACACGGTAAAAAAAAAAAAAAAAAAAAAAAAAAAAAATCTGTATGTTTGTATATTTTGCAGATTTTGCACTCGGAATTTTATTTTCACGTGGTTTTTGCTGCAAAAATACTATAACACTCCTCAAATACAACCTCGACAATCTAAATCGTATTAAATACTATTTTTTTTTACCGAAATTTCATTAATCTGCAAAACTTCAGTGCGCGATGCTATATTTATGACTTACACGAAAAGCTTCCCTAATCCTTGTCTAATTGAATTTCTACTCTAATTAATATTTAAAACCATGCAAATCAATTTATCTCCAATAAATTTAAATATTTATCCTAATCCAATTACTCTTTAACTATAAATCTAATCAAATTCTAACACTAAATTATTTTAGTTAAGTCTTACAAAAGTTTTAAAATTTTTAATCCATTTAGTAATGTCTTATCACTTTAGGGCGCGTTTGGTTCGAGTTATGTAACATTATAGAGTATCTCGATATATCCAAGTATCTTGAATTTCGACGTGAGATTACTACTGATGCTACATTAGCGCGTTTGGTTTAATACAGTAATATAATACTGGATTGCAGTGTTTATAACGTTACTACGTTTGGTTCAGTTTATAAAATTTAGTAATCCTGACATAAAAGTGTTGTTTTTCCAAAATTATCCTTGTTGTGGTCATTTAAATATTATTTTTTATAAAAATATAATTTGCACTAGTAAATTAATTATATTAATAAATAATAAAATAAAAGACATAACATGGAAAAAAAAATAACTTCAAATCGATCTAACTCATTCGAAAATAATGTGTCGGTAAAGAGAAAAAAATGATTAAGTATATATGCGGAAATGGCGAATAGAGGGAAGGAGATCGTGATGATTATCTGGGAAGACGATACAATAGAAGATGATAGGTGTTCATGCGAGAGAGAAAGAGATAGAAAGAGAGAGAGAGGCGTGCAAAAGAGAGAGCGAGAGAAGAGAGGCGTGCGAGAGAGAGAACGGAGAAGGAGAGAGAGATATGAAAATAATTAATTGGATTTCGGGTTGTTGAAGGGTAAAATTGTCATTTTACATAATATGTAGTATTAACGGATTTAAGTAATACAAGATACACGACCCCCCTCCCGTTAATATTTTTGGTGTAATCCTGCTCGATTTGTAATGCTACATTAACGAGTACATTACATAGCGGATGAATCAAACACAGCAATCCTGACAGGATTGGCTGTAATCCTGCCAGGATAACTCGAACCAAACGTGCCCTTAGGGTCATCTTAGTATATTTTAGAACTTATGAATGAAAGGCAATAGAGATTTTTACTCTCTTTTTTTTTTTTTCCTATCGTACGTAGACTTAATATTTCTATTTATTTATTTATTTATTAACATGGCCAATAGGGCCTATTGTCATGCCCCGGATTACACGTTTCCCGAGCACGCCGACAAATCAGCCGTATACAAACAAATTTTTTCTGTATACGAAGTAATAGATGTACCTGTAAAACATACAATACTACAACTAATAGTATTGAGTTGCTAAAATAATATATCCGAAAAATAAAAGTTCACTATACATTTGGAGTGCGTGGAAAGCTTAACGATGTGTTTCCACGTCTCGGCATTGAGGAAATACGTATTCGATCCTTCTCACGTGATTGACTTCACTCCGCTTGAGATTAGCGAGGACCTGCGATACGAGGAGCGGCCGTTGCGGATTCTTGCTCGCGAGGTGAAAGAATTGCGCAATCGGGTCATCCCGTATGTGAAAGTACGGTGGAGTAATCACGAGGAGCGGAGGCGACTGGGAGCCGGGAGACGGTGACGAGGAGTCTTACCCCTACTTGTTCGATGCCCAGAGCTGAGGTATGCTTTAGTTTCGCGGACGAAACTCTTTGTAGTGGGGGAGGGTGTAGTGACCTGGGTTTTCAACTGGGACTTGTCGACGACTCAGGCGAGTGTCGGGACAAGTCCGGGTCGCGTTGGCGCAAAATGGACGCCGGACGGACCTAGCGGGAACACGAGAGCAGCGAGAATCCTGAAGATCTGCAAAATAGCATTTTTCAAGTGGTATGCGAGTACAAGTTGGTTCTTGTGCGGTATGGGAGTGATGGCTATACCGGTATAGCAACCCGGGTTATACCGGTATGGTGCCGAGCAGGATGCTCTCGGGTTGACCCATCCGTACTGCAGTACAGAGCCGCATACCATGGGCGGTAGGCGAGCTGAGGGCAGATTGGTCTTTTGCTGCCTTGTTTTTGTCACCAACCCCTACTAATACTACACGTCAAGGGAGAGAGAGAGGAGCCTCACACACTGCCTACCTTCCTTCTCCTTTTCCTTTTCTTCTTCTTCCTCACTCTCTAGCTGATTGGTTGAGGAGGGGAGCTTGGGTGAAGTCCGAACTTCGTCGACGACGTGCCGCGGAGTTTTTCGGGAGCGTTTTCGACGTCGGGGTGCCGCGATGGAGCCGGGCGACCGCAGGATTTCGACGTCGATACTACGACGGGTCTTGAGCATTCTAGAGGTGAGTAGTTCGTCGAAGACATTTCTCTTGCTGCGACTTCCTCCAATTTTCGAGCTAGATGCTGACTGCTGCAGTTTTCGTCGTCGACTCGCGGTATTTTGGCTTGTTCTCCGCGCAGGAACATCGGATCGCGTCGAGACTTGCGCCGTTGGATCCGGGACTTCGAGACGATTCCAGAGAGACCTTACTTGCTGGATTTGGAGCAGGTTTGCCCAGTCGAAACCCCACATTACTGAGCTACTGATTTTCGACGGTTACGAAGTCTTTGTTTCGTAGTTTCCAGGCGTCGACGTTTCGTACTTTGGCCCGTTCTCTGCGTAGGAGAGGTGGAATTCGACGAAACTTGGGCCATTGGATTCGTGACTTCGAGACGAAGCTACAGAGCCCTGAATCGAGAAATTCGGAGAAGGTTAGCTTGGTCGGAATTATTGTTTACTCTGCTGCTGTTTCCAGACAGATTTCGTGAAATTGTGCAACGTGGGTTTTCCTCTTCGCGGGACTTTTCGGACCTTGGGCGACCGGCGGGGGAGATCGAGTGGACCTAGGATACCCTTGCTGCCAAGGGATTGCTATTGAGGTGGGTTTTCATCGGATCATTCCTATGTTCATGTAGTCGACATGTGTAGTGTTTATTAAATGTAATCGTAGCTCAATTCATCGATACTAGTTGGACTAAAATCTGAATTTAGAGCATGTTTAGCAAATATTCTGATTACACATGTTGGACTTGGATTTGACTTACGAGAAAACCACGATTGGATCGTCATTTCATACACTACCAAATTTAGCTCTAGGAGCCGCGTTGGGTCGTATCGTCGCCGGGGGAGTGCGATGGATACCCGAGGTAGTGTAGGTTGTTCTTGCGCTCGTGCTGGGATGCCGAGCCTAGTCACAGTAGACGCTCGTGCTGGGATACCGAGTTAGCCACAGTAGAGTTTAGACTGTTGGTGTTGTCGGGAGCCGTCGGGGGTTGACGGTGGTCCCAGAGTTCTGTTTGGTTTACAGGGTGTGCCAAGGGCACGTGGTATACGAGTGGTTTGACCGTGTTTTCTTGACTTAGGCCTGCGAGAGCCTGATTGAGCTCGACAGAGATACGCTCGCATACTCGTTTGGGTCGCGCCCACGAGTGCCGCTCCGGAGTCTGGCTTTGTGCTTTTGCGTTGGTGTCGCTGCGCCCTCGTGTGGGTTGCTCTCCACTAGCTACCTGGGGTTAGTTGTAGTGTTGCTTCGACAGGCGGGACAGGTGTTTCACAGTCCCTGGTGAGATTGGGTCAGTGTGGGTATTGCTACAGGTGGTTAGTGTTAGCGCAGTTCAGAGTAGTAGTATTTAGCTGTTGAGTGTTTCCAGCTTCTTTGCTCTCTTTCTTACCCTGTAGACTTAGTGGGTGGACCGATGAGGTTTAGGGTGGTACCCACTGTTGACTACTTGTTTTACAGTAGTTCTCACGCCCCTTTTATTCCACTGTTGTTGCAGGCAGGGCTGTAAACGAGCCGAGCTCGAGCGAGCTGGAGCCAGCTCGAGCTCGGCTCGAACGTCTCAAGGTCGGCTCGTGTTCGGCTCGAGCTCGTGACGAGCTCGAGAACGCCGGCTCGTGATCGGCTCGAAACTTAATCGAGCTAGCTCGTGTTCGGCTCGTTAGCTCGGCTCGTTAGCGCCGCCGGGGTTTGCGAACGGCGGTCTTTGCCCTGCGGTCAAGTTGCGTGAGAAAGAGAGAGAACAAGAATAAGTAATTATTTCAATAATTAGAAGAAAAAAAAGGATTAAATGCTTCCATTTCTCTACATTTTTACATCAACTGTAAAAAAAATGACTCAAAAATCCACTCAATCTCATCGTTTTTCCACTCATACCCCCCCCCCCCCATTACCCTACCCCGATCCCGATCCCCACAACCCACTGATGATACCAAAAACTACAGAAAAATTAGGGCAAAAAAACCTCGAGCTCGGTAGATTTCATGGCGATGGGGACGCAGATGAGGAAGATCTCGGCCATGGCGATCGCCGTGCGGCGCTAGTGCTTGCGGCGGCAGTAGAGCCCCCCATCATGCTCCACACCTTCTTCCTGAAATTCCCCGCCTCTCTGCCATGGCCATGGCCGTGGCCGCGGCCTCCGCCTCCGTGGTGATCGCCGCTGCCGCCGCCGCCCCTACCCATGGCTTTGTGAAGTGTGAACCGCCGCCCTTGCCCATGGCATTGTGCAGTGTGAAACCATGTGTGAAAAAGAAACTAGGGTTAGGAAATTGGAAAGGACGTAAAAGGTTAATGCAATATTAACCATTAAATTTTAATCCAACGGTTAATATTTTAAATATAGATGGGCCCATTAAATTTTAATCCAACCGTTAATATTTTAAATATAGATGGGCCTATGGGCCTCTTTTATAAATAAGTAATGAGCTTTTTTATAAAATTAGGCTAAAAATTTAAAATTAATAATCGGTATTATATATTTATATGCAAATATAATAATATATATGATATATAAAAATATATTAATATAAAATAAATATAATCGAAGCATTATCGAGCCGAACACGAGCGAGCTGACCCTAGCTCGTGTTCGGCTCGTTTATTAAACGAGCTGAAAAATTCAGCTCGTGTTCGGCTCGTTTAGTAAACGAGCGAGCCGATCTCAAGCTCATTTCGAGCCGAACACGAGCTGGCTCGCGAACAGCGAGCTGGATTGCCACCCCTAGTTGCAGGGCCTACTGTTGCGGCTGCTGCTCCGTCCGAGTCGGATCGAGGCAAGGGCGTTGCGAGCTAGAGCACTTCCCCGTCGAGTGCTGAGCTAAAGGATCCTTCTGCAGGTAGTGACACTTTTGGGGTGGTTTTGTTGTACATACAGTTGTGAAATCGCTGGAGCGAGTATTGTTGTATCTGAAAACTTGTATGTATTTAGAATGTACTTTCCTACCTGCTTGTTTACTTTATTATCAGCTCTATGCTACTGTTTGTAGCATTGTACGTTTATACAGGTACAGCTACGCTTCGTATACAGAAGAAATCCTTTTGTATACGGCGGATTTGTCGGCGTTCCCGGTGAATGTGCAACCCGGGGCGTGACACCCGAGCTCCTCCACCACGTACAGTCCAAGCTAGAGAAAGAGAAGAAGAAGAAGAACAGTGAGAAGCTCTCTCTCAGCTCTCCTCCACAGTATATAGCAAGAGGGAAAAAGGGTGACACGAACGAGGTAAAAAAAGACCAAAATACCCTCTCACCTACCCTGATGTACCGGTACACGTGCGGTTGTACCGGTACAAATGGCAACCCGAGAGTAGCTGCGCGAATACAGGCGCAATGTACTGGTACATCCCTGTATCTATACCGGTACAACAAGCAAGTTTGTACCGGTACATTCCAGTATCTGTACTGGTACAACAAGAAGAAAACCTGCTATTTGCGAATTTTCATGCTAACCTTTTGCTCTCACGTCGCACTGAGTCCGTTTTGCGTCTATTCCGCACCAACGCGACTCCGCCTTGTACGTACACTCACCAGAGTTGTCGACAAGCCTTAACTGCTGTACTCCAGGGATACTACATCCTCCCCCACTACAAAAAGTTTCGTCCTCGAAACTTAAGCATACCTTAGCCCTGAGCATCAAACAGATAGGGATAGGATTCCCTCATCACCGTTTCTAGCTCCCAGGTTGTCTCTCGCTCCTCGTGATTACTCCACTGCACTTTTACATACGGGATGACCCGGTTGCGCAATTCTTTCGTCTCCCGAGCAAAAATCAGCACCGGTCGCTCCTCGTATCTCAGATTCCCACCAATCTCTAGTGGAGTGAAGTCAATCAAGTGGGAAGGGTCGAACACATATTTCCTCAAAGCCGAGACGTGGAACACATCATGGATGTCGGACAGTCATGGGGGTAAAGCAATCCTATAGGCAACTGGTCCAACTCGCTGCAATACCTTAAAAGGGCCTACAAAGCGTGGATTGAGCTTTCCACGCACTCCGAATCTGCGAATCCCTCTAGACGGTGAAACTTTGAGAAACACATGATCTCCAACCTGAAACTCCAAGTCTCGTTTCCTGGTATCGGCGTAGCTCCTCTGACGGCGCTGGACCGTCAAAAGGTGTCGTCACACTGCTCTCACCTTTTCTTCAGCCTCTAGCAAGATCTCAGGCCCTAGCGTTTTCCTCTCACTCACATCACTCCAAAAGAAAGGGGATCGACATTTGCGTCCATACAACGCTCAAACGGAGCCATCCGGATGCTCGTTTGATAGCTAATGTTGTACGCAAACTCAACTAACCTCAAGTGTCGATGCCATCTTCCTTAAAATTCAGGACACATGCCCTCAGTATGTCCTCTAGAGTCTGAATGGTCCGCTCTGACTGACCATCTGTCTGTGGCTGTCTGAAGGCTCCTCAAAAAATTCGACACAAATCTCGGATCCATGTCTAACACGATCGAAATCGGTATACCGTGCAATCTCACAATCTCATCCAGATATAGTTGCGTGAGTCTCTCCCTGGACTGTGGTCCAGACTGGTAGGAAGTGAGCAGACTTGGTCAGTCTGTCCACTATCACCCAAATAGCATCGAAACCATCCTGTGCTCTCAGCAACCTCACGACGAAGTCCATCATGATCTGCTCCCATTTCCACTCGGGCACTGGCAGACTCTGAAGCTTGCCAGTAGGTACCTGATGTTGGCCTTTACCTGTTGATAAGTGTTGAGGCATAAAAAAAAATAAAAATAAAAATAAAAAAAATAAAAAAAAAAAGAGAAAGAGAAAATGCGGTGTATGAGATGGTCCATGCACTAGGTGCATGGACAAAAGTGAACCCAACTACCCATCTTTTTTGGTGCACGATCCAAACCAACTTCCCACTTCCCCATTACACGCATGATCCTCCCCACACCTCCATAACCCCACCTACACGTTTAAAAAAAAAAAGAGAAAGAGAAAGGGAGATCCATAAATCCCATTGGAATCAACTTCTTTTTTTCCGAATCGACAAACTCTCCACCAAACAAAAAATCCCACTTTCCTGTAAAAAAAAAAAGAGAAGGTAATAATTTGTTCTTCTTCTCCTCCATCTCTCTCGAAAAAAAAAAAAGAAAAAAAGAGAAAGCAAAAGCTCTCTCTCACTCTCTCTCTCTCAAAAAAAAAAAGAAGAAGAGAGAGAGAGCAACAAAGCTCTCTCTCTTCTCTTTTCTCTCTCTCTCTCGTGAGCCCACCCGCGCCGCGACACCTCCTCCGCCGGACCCGAGCTCTCTTCACCCGAACCGCCTCACTCCGCGCCGCGTCGGACCCGAGCTCCTTCGGTCCAACCGTCTCGGAGCCCGCGTCGAGCCGGACCCGAGCTCCCTTCGGCGCGCCCCGTCGCCCTCGGAACCCGCGCCTTAATGACCGCCCTTGGAGCTCGGCGCGTCCCCCGCGGACTCGGAGCCCGCGCCGGACTTGGATCCGCCTAGCGGAGCCCACGCTCCGCCGTGCAGACCCGCCGCCGCTCTTGAAGCCGCCGCCTCCTTGAAGCCATCGTCGCCGCGCTGAGAGCCCGCGCCGACCCGCGCCTCGACTTGCGGCGCCATCGTCGCCGACGTCTCCTTGAAGCCGCCGCCGCCGCGCCTCAAGCTCGCCGCCCTTGAAGACGCCGCCGTGTCGCGCCTCGGGCCCGCCGCTCTTGAAGCCGCCGCCCGTGCCGCGCCGTGAGTTCGCGCCGGACTTGGATCCGCCTAGCGGAGCCCACGCTCCGCCGTGCAGACCCGCCACTCTCAACTTGCCGCGCCATCGTCGCCGCCGTCTCCTCGGCCGCACCGCGCCGCCCGTGCCGTGCCTCGAGCCCGCCGCCTCGTGGCCGAGCCTTGAAGACCGCCGCCGCCTTGAAGTCAACCCCGTCTTGAACCTCGGCCGAACCACGAAGATCGCCGCCGCTCATGACCCACCGCGCTTCGGAGCCCGCGCCGGAGGACCTCGCCGCCTCACGCGCCTCGGATCGCCCGAGGGACCTCGCGCGCCCTCGGATCGGCTCAACGCACGACACGCGCGCGGCCCGCCATTGCTGCCTCGTCGCGCCGCTTCGACCTGTCGCTCGACCTGGCACGCCTCGGATTGTCACACAAGACCTGCAGACCGCGCCGCTCCCGACGCCGCAGATCCCGACGAATCCGCCCGTGACAGATCCGCACCGATCGCATCTTCGGCCGGTTCTCTTCGACGAATCATGTTGCACTCGCTTCGCCGTTGTTCTCGATCCAACTCCAACAGGAAGCGTGGTACTCCGCCACCCGCTTCGCTGTTGAGTGATCCGACTCCGACAGGAAGTGTGGTGCTCCGCCACCCGCTTTACCGACGTTCTGCTCCAAACTCTGACAGAGGAGAATATGTGCCCGCCACTTGTTCGATGAAAAGCCCGAGTCGCTGCTAACGGCGACGACAAAGGCAATGAAGCGAAGATTTCGTTTGATGCTTAGCCATCGACGGAGGTGACCGGCGACGACGAAGGTTAGCCATCGACGGAGGCGACTGGCGACGACGAAGGCGATGGAGCTAGTCTCCGTCTGACGGAGGCGACCGGCGACGACGAATCCGTTTGATCCTTAGCCATCGACGGAGGCGACCAACGACGACCAAGGCGACCGACAACGACCAAGGCGACCGGCGACGACGAAGGCGATGGAGCTAGTCTCCGTTTGATGCTTAGCCATCGACGGAGCCGGTGATGACCAAGACGACGAAGGCCCGTCCGATGCCTAGCCATCGACGGAGGCGACCGACGACGACCTTGACGACGAGCCGGCGACGACCAAGACGACGAAGGCCCGTCCGATGCTTAGCCATCGACGGAGCCTTGACGGCGACGCCATTGACGGCGCCTTGATGATGAGCCGGCGACGACCAAGACGAAGGCCCGTCTGATGCTTAGCCATCGAAGGGGGTGAACGGCGACGACGAAGGCGATCTCCGTCTGATGCTTTGCCATCGACGGAGCTAACGACGAAACCGCTTGACGGAATGCCTAGCAAACCGCTAGACGGAATGCCTAGCAAACCGCTCGACGGAATGCTCAGCAAACCGCTTGACGGAATGCCTAGCAAGCCGCTTGACGGAATGCCCAGCAAACCGCTCGACGGAATGCCCAGCAAACCGCTCGACGGAATGCCCAGCAAACCGCTCGACGGAATGCCCAGCAATCCGCTTGACGGAATTGATCAAACCGCTCGACGGAATCTTGATCAAACTGCTCGACGGAATGCCCAGCAAACCGCTCGACGGAATGCCCAGCAAGCCGCTCGACGGAATTGATCAAACCGCTTGACGGAATCCTGATCGAATCGCTCGACGGAATCCCGATCAAACTGCTCGACGGAATGTTACGTCGTTGACAGGGGTGCTCCTCTGCAAAATATCACCAAAGAGAGAGAGTCACTCAATCAAAGAGAGAGGGGACTTTGCAAAAATAGAACATTGAACTCTTTAACTTAATTAAATTAAATCAAATTGAGTGCTCTATATTTTAAATTTGAATCAGAGGACTAAATTTAAACCTACATGATTTTGAATTTTAAATCATCAATCTCATCTACATTGAGCCCATATCCATTAAGCCCAATCAAATATGCCCATTTATCCAAATGGACTCATTATACCCATTAACCCAATTAACCTATACCCATTAATCCAATAAACCCATTAACCCATATATCCAATACCCATTATCCTATATCATAAAACCATTTAACCCATTAACCCAAAATCCATTATCTATACCATACCCATTAACCTATATCACAAAACCATTTAACCCAATTAAACCCAAACCCATATACCCAAAATTCATTTACCTAAAGAAACCCATGCCCAAAGCCCATTTCAAATGGCCCATCCATTAAGCCCAATCCAAAATAGAGGCCCAATACTAAAGCCCACTTCGAAATTAAACAATAAATCTGTACACCCGGTCCATGAGCCATGAACCATAAATCTGTACACCCGGTCCATGAACTATGAACCATAAACCTGTACACCCGGTCCATGAACCATGAACCGTAAACCTGTACACCAGGTCCATGAACCATGAACCGTAAACCTGTACACCAGGTCCACAAACTATGAACCAAAACTATGGACCAATCCATACACCGAGTCCACAAACTATGGACCAATCCATACACCGAGTCTACAACCTATGATCCTAAGTTCATGAACCATAAACCTATGAACCCATGTTCATAATCCATAAACCCATGAACCTATGTTCATGAACCATAATCCAATGTACCTATGTTCATGAACCATAAACCTATGAACATAAGTCCATGAACCAAGTCCTTTGAACCTAAATTCATGAACCAAATCAAGTACATGAACCAAATCTCATATACCCAATACCATAAACCTTATGTACCAAATCTCAACTGACCGAAACGTCGTTAAACTAATCCTAAGTCTAAAACCCCGACCGAAACGTCGTTAAACTAAACCCAAATTCAAACGACCGAAACGTCGTTAAACTAAACCCAAATTCAAACGACCGAAACATCTTTAAACTAAACCCAATTTCAAATGACCGAAACGTCTTTAAACTAAACCCAAATTCCATTTTCGACCGAGACGTCGTTAAACTAAACCCAAATTCAACTCCGACTGAAATGTCGTTAAACTAAACCCAATATCGACCGAAACGTCGTTAAACTAAATCCAAGTCTAAAACTCAATCGACCGAAACGTCGCTAAACTAAACCCAAATCCCAATACCGACCGAAACGTCGCTAAACTAAACCCAAATCCAATCCTCTAGAACATAAAACTAGAGTCAGATCACAATCATATTCGATCAAATTCTAATTATATGTTTAGAATTGATCAAACCATGTAATCAAATTAAACTTGTTGGACTTTAATACATTTGCTCGAGTTCAAACAAACGAAGTTAAATTAGATTCCAATAAATATACTATGAGTTTAAGTTAAATTTGACTAATCCTAAGACATATAATTAGGATTTAGTTAATATTTCATCTTAAGATGAATCAAAATCAAATGTGATTAAGCTCTAGTACATAAAATTAGAGCCTAATTATATCAGACTCTAAAAATATAAAATTAGAGTCTAATTCAAATATTTGAGATAGTCCTAATCATAGTTAGTTAATTCGCGTTTAAAACGCGAATTATTCGCGAATTTTTCAATATCCGTATTAAACGGCGCGTTGCGTTCTTTTCCGAAAAATTTCTAAAAAAACGCGATTCTTTCGTGAAAAAATATTATTCGCGAATTATTCGCGATTCGCGAATAATTAGCTCAAAAAACCGGCGGACGCGCAGCCGAGGGTCGCGTCGTCGCCGCTCTCTTCGCCGCTCGGCCGCGTAGTCGCCGCTCTCTTCGCCGCTCGGGTAGTCGTCGTCCTCGCCCTTGCCGGCGCCGGGAGCAAGGGTCGAGACTGCGGATCCCGTCCCGTCGCCGCTCCCGTCGTCGTCGTCCTCCGCCGTCCTCGCCGACGCTGGGAGCAAAGGACCGCGGCTGCAGAAAAGTGGAAGTTGAACAGGACATTAATCGCGGCTCATGGAGGCATAGTTGGTGCGCGGTCCACGAGGCCATTTCCACCTCGTGGACCGCATGAGGGGAGGTCCACAGATCCACGTGGACCTCCCTCTTATATATATATATATATATATATATATATATATATATATATATATATATATATATATATATATATATATATATATATATATATATATATATATATATATATATAAAATTTTATTTATAAATATGTATTCATTTATTATATATATTATTTTATTTTTATTTTTATATAGAAATATTTATATAATATTTTATTTATAAATTTATAATTATTTATTAATACTTTTAAATATATAAATTATTATATATTGTATATGTATATTAATTATTATATATTTAATATATAGCCGAATTTTTGATTCCGAATTTTTAATTAGTTAACGTATAATATCCGTATAAATCACGTATCCGAATAATTACCGAATCCGTTTTTTAGCCGTATTTTTTAACGAATTTAAAAATTGTAAGACGAATTTTATCCGAATTATATCCGTACCGAATTTTTGCCGAATCCGAATTAACTAACTATGGTCCTAATACATACATTTGGGATTAAAGCTCAAATCAAACTCTATTGGACTTTATCATATACAGTTAAAGTTCAATAAACCAAATCAAACTCTAATACATATAATTAGAGTTTAATTTGAATCAGATTCGATTAAATCCTAATACATATACAGGAAATTTAATCAATCTTTCATCTTAGGGTGAACAGTGTTGAGCTCCAAAATATATAGAGTCCAACAAAATTAATTTGACCATCTTAGAACATATAACTAAGATGAAATTAAACATTTTCTTTTATGTTCTGTTCATGTACACTGAGGGTATGCCCTTGGTTAAAGCCATGTAATTGAGCAATAAATTATAAATTTCCTTTTTGTCCAATTCCAGTTCATCTTCAGCATTTCAGAGGTCTCTTAATCGAAGGTACCCTAACATTTTATGGGGGTAATTAACAATAGACGCTTGCGTTTATTGGAAGCCATGGATCGAATACGATAACTATACATATTTAAATATTAATCAATCATGAATACTACCCCACGGAAATTAAAGATAAATTTCACCGTGCGAGGTACGTCATTCGTGGTGGCAGACAAAATGGCACGCCCGGTGGGACTTGGCTTCTCCTTCCATCTTTGAGACCGATGATATGCTAATAGAATTGGACGGTAGATATTTAACATATACTCATTATTTCCTTGCAGAAGTAATGGCACCGAAGAACACTGCTACTGCTAAGGGTTCGATGCTGATCAATGCTGGTCAGGTTTACTTACCATCATCCGTCCTCACCATTGGAGCCGGAGCCGCAATCCGCCGGCACCATCCCCGAGGAGGCTAGGGCCGCGCTATGGCCCCCTTCAATGCTATCACCAGCACCAACGACGACAACGCTCTGGCTCCCCGCAAGAGCAATGCTGTGGTTCCCCGCCTTCCTTCTCGTGGGAGGCGCCCGAACGTCATCATCCCCAACCCTCCTCGCGTTCCCGTGAAGGAGAGGATGATCCCCAACTTTCCTCGCGTCCCAGTGAAGGAGAGGATGACCTCCAACTTTCCTCGCGTCCCCGTGAAGGAGAGGATGACCTCCAACTTTCCTCGCATTCCCGTGAAGGAGAGGATGATCTCTAACTTTCCTCGCGTCCCCGTGAAGGAGAGGATGACTCCCAATCCTCCTCGTGTCCTCATGAAGGAAAGGATAACTTCCCTTAGCACTTCAAAGAAAATGGAGTTGCAGGGTAGGTTGGTGTTCCTAAACGAAATGAAGGAACATCGTCGCTGACATGGCTCTTAAGACGTCGTCTTCAATAGATTGACGTTCCCAAGGATACTCTATCGCCCATGACGAAAGCATTCAAGAGAAATCTCCGCCGTACTTTGAAACGGCAAGAGACGAACAAGGAAATGAAGTCTCGACAAACCCCACGTGCTAGGTTTGTCACTGGGCCCGATGTTTTGGTCCACAACCGCTACGCACCTCTGAGATTTGTGAGAAAGAACTCACCTACGCCGTTCTGCGCCCAGAGTCAGAAATGGCCCATCTAAAGCCTTCCTCTGAATGTCCTCGTTTGAGAAACAATAACGAGAACTCTGTCTGCAAGCGGATATATAAAGCCTTTACGGCTGCAAAAGGGAGGATGAACATAGAGAAGAAGATTGAGAAGCGAGATGGCAATGTAAATCGCATTATCCCGGAAAGGAAGAAACACGGAGTGGAAGCCCAAAACTCTTGCTCAGATTAAAGAAGAGAATTTGGAGATTCACACCGTGAGAGTTATAGGGCATACGCCCTCAGGTGAGGCTGTTGATGAAGATGAAACTATCCAACAGATTCTTACAAGAGCTGCTGCAAGAAAAGCAGCAGAAGAGAAAGCAAGAGCTAAAGAAGCAAGCTCTTCGCAAAATATTGTGAATAAAGATGATCTACCCGACGATCTATCTGATCCACGAGAGGAAGAAGAGGTTGTGTTCTTCCCGAGGGATCCAAAGGATGCTATGATTGCATCCTTGAAAAAGAAAGTTGATGAAAAAGATAGAGACATCATAAATCTCTATAAGAAGATGGAGGATGTTATGGATTTGATGTTGAATGTGAAAAAGCAACTGGAGGATCAACGGCGTCAAACCAAGATCCTAACCCAGACAGAAGCACGCATGCCACAAGTCATCGATGAACAGGCTAAAACAACTGTTCTTAAAGAGACTACTACCTCTTTGACTAAAGAAGAGATTCATGATCTGATCACTTCTCAAGTTAAAGAGACGGTAGCGGGGGCAAATCCGAAGCCGAAAGGGAAAGGACACCCTTATCTATCGGAATATGACAGTATACCTTTTCCAGACGGGTATCAAGTCCCTAAGTTCAAAATGTTCTATGGTGTTGGTAATCCTGATCAGCATCTAGCACATTTTAAAGCCATGTGTGGAAATACTGGGAGTAATGGACCTCTACTCTTGCGACAATTTCCACAAAGCTTATCTGGTATAGCTTTTGAATGGTACTACTCTCTCGAGGATGAGTCCATTAAAACTTGAGCCGACATGGAAGAAGCCTTCAAGGCAAAATTCGCCACCGTTAGCGATAAGATTACTATCGCTGATCTAGTAGCCACCAAACAAAGAAGAGATGAAACAATGCTAGATTACATTACAAGGTGGCGAAACCTAAGTATAAGAGGTGAGCAACCTCTAGACCAACCTCAAGCCGTTGGTCTTGTTATGGGCAATATTGATAACTGGATGGCTCCTTTCTTGTGCACATCTAGTTGTTCCACCTTCCACGAATTGATATTAAACATCTCTAGACTGTAGAGAACTGATCCCCAAGTCTTAGTAAATGCACAAAAGACAAAAAGGGATGATAACAAAAGAGTCGAGACGAAAATGGTACAGGCTAGACCGGCACAAGCTAGACCAGCCCGCACGAACATGATAGAGAAAGGTAAGAAGGAAATTACCTCTGCAGTCGAACAGACCCCTGTAAAACCTATGTTTGGGGGTAATAATCCAAAAGGGTTTTCTTTAGAGGAGCGAAGAAACAAAGTATACCCTTTCAAGCGGGAGAAAGTGAAGAAAATTTTTTACGATGCTGTTAAAAATGGTCTTTAAATCGCCCGAGCCAAAGAAGCGATGATGTAGGGAAAATCGATAATCCAAAATATTGCCTATATCATAGGCTAATTAGCCATCCAATCGAAGACTCGTTGGGTTTTCAAAGATCGGTTGAAAAACAATACAAAACTGGCGAAATCACTCTTTCACAGTCAGTATTGTTAGAGACACCAGTCGAAAAGACCAATTTGATTGGTGTGGGTACTGAAAATACAGAAGGAATTGAGAATGAACTTCCTCCCGAGTTTTGGAATATATTCTTATCTAAGAAAACTCGGAAGATGATGAAATACTTAAAAGAAGTTCCAGGAATAAAGTGGCGAGGCCCTTTAAACCCAGAAGTGCAGTCTCAGGATAAGCCCATGCCTTCAACCAAAAAAATTAATACTTCAGCCAAGTCGATGCGCAGAATAACTCGGGCGAAAAAGGATAAGAAATTTGTTGAGCCGGCTGAACCTCAACATAAAAAGCGGCCTATCGAGGAACACATTGACTCGATGGAAGAGTATAAACAAATTGAAATAGAGCCTCTTCTGATTCATGATTTTATTTCCAAAGCAATAGAAGAGGCTAAGAAAAAGAAAGACTCTGATAAGAAAGAAATTCCCGTCGAGGAGTGTGAAGAAAAAGGAGAGCCTTTTTGGGGAGAGACTTGCAGAGTTATCACTGCACGACGAGATGATGAGGAAATTATCTTTTCTGCTAGCCACCTTAGGGAACAAGAAAGGAACCTCAGGGAAGTTCATGACCAATTGGCAGAGATAAAAGAAATGACACGCTGCAACTTTCACAAGGTGAATGATAAAATATTGGACATGACAACACAACTGAATGTGATGTTCTCTATGATGATCGGGATTGAGGCAAGAGTAGAGCAATTAATGAAGATTACTTCCCCTCAACAGGAATAGTAGCAAAATAAAAGAGAACGGAAGGTCGAACTGTCACCAAAGCCTATAACTCGATCTTCAAATCAGCATTCGCCCGAAACTTCTCAAAAAGATAAAGGAAAAGCCCCTCTTATAGAAACCAGATGGGAATGCCCGAGAATGGTGCCAACAGAAGGAGTTAATTCTCAGTCTTCTAACAGCAAAAATACACCCATGTATTGCCCTTTTCATCAAATGAAAGGACATAACTTAGAAAACTGTCGCACTTTTCAATATACAAGAAGGCTAAGAAATCAGTTTTCTCAAAGGGCAAGTGTCGAGCAAAATGTCAGAAGAACAACTTTGACAATCCAGGAGAAAAATAAGCACAAGACTATTCCTTACACACGGGAATCATGCCGTGTCATTACAATATCTGATGACGTGTCAGAAAGCTCTGAGCCGACCCTGGAGGCAAATCAACAGACATCCACACCAAACGATGATACTTATGTTGATCCTTTGGAATTATATGACACTTCAACTCACCGTGATCCAATGAACAAGTTGTATAGAATGGAGTGTCGCTTGATCAGAATGGAGGGAGAAATGAGAAGGCTCCACAATGAAGTTAGCCTTCTAAAGATGAATGTGAACAGTATGGCTGGCGATATAAAAGGCATAGATATTCAAATGAGAACCATAATAGATATGCTCAAAACGGATGTTGCCGAAACATCAAAAAGATGTCGGGTCGAGACGTGCCGAGTCATAACTACGCAAGCCGATCCGAAGCCATCAAAATCGATAAAAGCCGAGTACGATGCAAGTTTCTATGAAGCACACATAATTGCTCAAGAGCTTAAAAGAATGTCGGCGAGAGGAAATGCAGGGCCATCTTCACTGAAAAAGAAGAAGAATCCAACCCTAAACCAGCAGTCAGAGGTTCACCAGAATAATGAAGCTCTAATCAAGGAAAGAAAAAAGAAAGTCATATCGACAGAGTTCTGTTCCTATCATAATACATGGGGGCACACTCTAGAAAATTGCCGCCAGTGGAAAAAGATGCAGAATCTACCTGTGAACCAGGTGAAGCCAAAGATCAATCAATCGACAGATGCCGAGTCCAAAAATCAACGATGGAAGAAACATCTACCGCGATTTGAGAAACAACAATCCATGACTCTAGAAGAATTCAGAAAAGTATGTTACGATGCTTTTGATGATATGAAATTACGCTGTTTTTGGTGTGGAGCGAGGGGTCATGCTTATGATGTATGCGTGAAACTTCGGGACCATAGAAAAAATAAATTACAGCTCAAAGAGTCATGTCGGGTAATAACAATCTCTGAAGAGCAATCTGAAGACTCTGTAAATCAAAGAAATAGGGTTAGACAATCTGCTGATGCACTTGAAGATGGTGATAGTGCCTGGGTAGCATACAATACTCTAAGCAGGGATTGCGGCGCAAGGAGAATGGAGTATCGCCTTCTTGAGATAGACAATGATTTGAGGAGAGTGCAGATTGATGTACGCACTCTCGCAACAAACGTAGACTGTGTGGCCATGGCAATAAACAGCATAAAAGAGCAATTAAAAGAGATACTAAATAAATTGAATACTCTTGAAAAGACCAGAGTCGAAACATGCCAAACTATTACCTGTGGTGTCGACTCTAATACCAAGGAAAATAAAGAAGCTGAGGATTCTCTCCAGATTACGCTGAAGTCTGGAAAAGTATTACCTGAAAGGCAAGGGCAGCCACAAAATAGTAAGGATAAAGAAATTCAGATAAATCAAGAGGCACCGACTTCATCAAATCAAGGGAGATTATCGAAGATTGAGTATAACATACTTTCTCATCTAAGAAAAGTGCCTGCCTTGTTGAGTGTATATGATGCCCTAATGATGTCTAAAGAACTTCGGGACGTACTCATTTACGCTTTACAAAATCCCGAGTCATTTTATGCTCATTTTGCCGAGGTGAATATGAAAGAGGCGTTATACTCCAGACATATCGCCAATGTCATTTTCACCGATGAGGACATGCTGTTGGGCACTGCTCATCACAACAGGCCATTATATGTGACTGGGACAAGCGATGGAGAGAAGATTAATCGTATTCTAATCGATCCTGGATCCTCAATCAAAATTCTGACTCTAAGAAATTTGAAAAGCCTAGCTCTGAATGTCAATCATTTGTCCTCAGAAAGAATTTTGATTCAAGGCTTTAATCAACATAGCCAAAAAGCTCTCGGGTCGATCATTCTTCCTATCAAATTTGGAGCATTGCGGACTGATGTAAAGTTCTATGTCATAAATGCAGATACTTCGTACAAAGCATTATTGGGACGGCCTTGGTTGCACGAGTATAATATTGTCCCCTCTACTCTGCATCAATGTTTGAAATATATCAAGGATGGAGAAGAATTCAGAGTTGATGGTGATATACGCCCATTTGGAGTGCATGAGATACGATATGAAGATGCAAGATATTTTGCAGAATCTGAAAAAGATATAAAATTATCTCACGAACTCGAAGAGGATAAAGTTCAGGGTGATAAAAAATCCTCAAAGGGAAAGATAAAAATTGAGGATAATAAAGAAAATACGATTCCACACTTCGGAAGTGATTCAGAAGATTCCGATGACGAAGAACAATTAAGAAAAATGTTGGAAACATTTTCTTCCAAGTTAAACATGCCCTGGGGAGAAGACTCATCGAGGATGAAGAGATTTTCTTGACATCCGAATCAAATATGTTCATAAGAACTCCTGAATTGATTGAGGATTCCTTAACTATTATTAGAGTTCCAGATGGACATATAAAGTCTCTTCATATAAGTGAGCCAATAAAAGTGAATGATCTAAAAACCTTCTTTGTACCTCCTCGAGTTGAGAAAGTCAGGGGAAAAGAAAAAATAAAGAAAGGGATCCTCTTTTATAAGTCAGATGATTATAAACCCTCTGATCTTATCAAGCTCGACAACTCTGATGAGGAAATATATGAGGACGTCAACATACCAGCATATTTTTCGAAAAATCTCAAGAATATGATGAGCAGCTCAGGATTTCCTATTAGAAGGACACGGACTAATCGAAAATTTTTTCAGAGTATGTGGAATCCACCGCAAAAAAAGAGTTGTGCTTCCAAATGGGCGAACAGTACACACAAGAGGGCTAGGATATCATCAACCTGCTCGGGTGTCTTACAATCTCACACCTCCGATAACAGAGATAACCCATAATGATTCATCTGTCATATGACATACCTGCACTATGATTACAGTAAATGATATGGAGCAAGACGAAGACATCGAGCCAATAAAAACAGAGCTTCTGGATTTAAAAGATACTCCACAAGAGCTTGAGGACGGGGGGCAAGCCACCGTTGATGAGCTTTTAGAAATAAATTTGGGAACCGAAGAAGATCGAAGACCCACTTATATCAGTGCACTGCTTTCAGAAAAAGATCAAGATATGTTGAAAGCATTGTTGATAGAATATAAAGACTGCTTTGCTTGGACATATAAAGAAATGCCCGGTCTAGATCCGAATGTGGCTGTTCATAAACTTGCTCTTAGCCCAGATGTGGCTCCAGTTAAGCAAGCTCCAAGGAGGACAAGAGTTGACTTAGAAGAACAGATCATAGCAGAAACTAAAAAACTTATTGAAGCAGGGTTCATCAGAGAAGAAAAATACGCTGATTAGATCGCAAGCATAGTCCCAGTAAAGAAGAAAAATGGTCAAATTCGCGTGTGCGTCGACTTTCGAGATGTAAATAAAGCATGCCCAAAGGACGATTTTTCATTGCCAGTTACTGAACTAATGATCGACAACACTTCAAGTTACGAGATGTTTTCTTTCATGGATGGTTCCTCTGGATATAACCAGATAAAGATGGCACCTGAGGACGAAAAACATACTGCTTTTAGAACTCCAATTGGCATATCTTTGCTACAAGGTTATGCCCTTTGGTCTAAAAATGCGAGCCACTTATCAAAGGGCTATGACAGTAATTTTTGATGACTTGCTCCACAAAACTGTTGAGTGCTATGTTGATGATTTGGTTGTCAAAACTGTAAACAAAGCAAATCATTTTGAAGACTTAAGAACAGTTTTCATTAGATTAAGAAAATATAATCTGAAAATGAACCCTCTTAAATGTGCATTTGGAGTTTACTCAGGTAAATTTCTTGGGTTTATTGTCAGACATAGAGGAATTGAAATCGACCCAGCAAAAATTAAGGCCATCATGGAATTGCCGCCTCCAAAGAATTTGAAGCAATTGCGATCCTTTCAAGGAAGATTGGCATATATTAGAAGATTTATATCAAATCTATCTGGCAGAATTAAACCATTTTCTAAATTGGTGAAAAAGGATGCGCCTTTCATATGGGATGATGATTGTCAAATAGCATTTGATGATATTAAGAGATATTTATTAAGTCCCCCAGTGCTTGCTGCCCCTATTCACGGTCGGCCATTAATTTTATATACGGCTGCACTTGAAGGATCGCTGGGTGCACTTCTTGCTCAAAACAATGAAGAATGAAAAGAAAATGCTTTATACTATCTCAGCAGGATGTTAGTGGGAGCAGAAAATTCCTACTCGCCAATCGAAAAACACTGTCTAGCCCTTATATTTGCCGTTAAGAAATTAAGACATTATATGTTGGAACACAAAATCCACTTAATTTCGAAGGTGGATCCGCTTAAATTCTTAATGACAAGACCAGTTTTGACTGGAAGATTGGCGAAATGGGCTGTTATACTCCTTGAATTTGACATCACTTATGTGCCACAGAAAGCCATCAAAGGTCAAGCACTTGCTGATTTTCTGGCTGCACATCCAATTCCAGATGACTCACCTTTGATCTGCGATTTGCCTGATGAGCACATCATGTTTACTATGGAAGACCAACCTTATTGGAAAATGTATTTCGATGACGCGTCCTCAATTCAACCAGCTTTCAGTCCAAATATCCCTCAGATTAAGGCCGGGATAGGGTTAATCTTTGTAACACCTGAAGGAGGCATTTTGAGATACTCATTAGCCCTTTCTGAGCCTCGCACAAATAACGAGGCTGAGTACGAAGCTCTTATCGCTGGTATGGAAATTGCAATCCAGTTGAATATACAAAAATTGCATATCTATGGAGACTCCCAATTAATCATCAACCAAGTTGAAGGGGAGTTTAAAGTACATAAACCTGAGTTGATCAAATATCAAACGAAGGTGAAATGTCTTATAGAGAAAATTCCATGTATAAAAATAGAAAAAGTGTCCAGGGCTATGAATGGAAAAGTCGATGCCCTGGCTAAATTAGCTAAAGAGCTTGCTGATCCTACCATGGATGAAGTCCAAATAATTATACGGAATCGAAAAATATTGTCCCCAGCTGACTTAAATCGAGAAGAAGATACAAAGGAAGCTGAAGTTGCAACCATCGATACAGAAGATGATTGGAGAGAATCTTTCATCAATTTTCTCAAATATAATAAACTGCCAGAAGAAAAGTCAAGACAGGCACAAATTAAAAAAAGAGCAATGCGATATGTATTCGTTAATGATCAACTTTATCGCAGATCTTATGATCAATTATGGCTTAAATGTTTATCACCAGATGAGATTAAACAAGTCATACACGAAGTTCATTCTGGCATTTGTGGTGCGCACCAATCAGGGCCAAAAATGCACCTTAAAATTAAACATTTGGGGTATTATTTGCCAACCATGATACAAGATTGTATGATGTATGCTAGAAAATGCCATCAATGTCAAATCCACGGTGACTTTATTCATCGACATCCAAATCCCTTGCACCCTACAATCGCTTCATGGCCGTTTGATATGTGGGGAACAGATGTGATAGGACCGATTAATCCACCATCTTCCAGGGGGCACAAGTTTATTCTCGCTGCTACAGACTATTTTTCTAGATGGGTTGAGGCAATCCCGCTAAGAGAAGTCAAAGCAGATGATGTCGTCAAATTCTTTAGAGAAAATATTCTATATCGATTTGGAGTTCCAAGACGGATTATATCTGATAATGGAACTGCCTTCAAGAGTTTCAAAGTCAGTAGATTTGCTACTCAACATAAAATTGATTGGAGGTATTCTTCGATATATAATGCCAGGGCTAATGGATTGGCTGAAGCCTTTAATAAGACTTTGATAAAGCTATTAAAGAAAATTATTGGCAAAAATCAAAAGGAATGGCATGTGCGGATCATAGAAGCTCTTTGGGCCTATCGAACCACATACAGAACGCCAACTCAAGCAACACCCTACTCTTTGGTGTTTGGCACTGAGGCGGTATTACCACTAGAGGTTGAATTGCCCTCGTTGCGGATCGCAGTTCAACACGAGTTAACAAATGAAGAAAATAATCTACTAAGGCTTGACGAGCTGGATGCATTAGATGAAACTCGGCTAATTGCCCAACAAAATTTGGAACTCTATCAAGCCCAGATGGCAAGAGCATATAATAAGCTCACTCGGTACCGCACCTTTAATATTGGGGAGCTGGTGCTCGTTCTTCGTAGACCAATTATAATCAATAGACACACTGGAAGGAAATTTGATCCAAATTGGGAAGGCCCATATGTGGTGGAAAAAGTCTATGAAGGCGGCGCTTATCAATTAATTGATGCCAAAGGTGAAAGACCAATGCCACCTATCAACGGCCGCTTCTTAAAGAAATATTATGTATAAAAAAAAAAAAAAAAAAAAAAAAAAAAAAAAAAAAAAAAGAGAGTGGATGACATATTGTCTAATTTTCTAGATAATATGGGTAAAATATAAGCCACCAACGGACTCGATTGTCCACATCGGACTTCGAGGGTAAAATTGTATAAATTTCCGGCTGTGGTATAACCCCACAGGCAAAATTGGGATCCCCGCTGTGAGAAAACCTTTCGAGGTCCACAGGCAAAAGTTAGGGGAAGGTATCTGGTGAAAACCCATATGGGCGCCAGATTACCCAAGATGTATTTTGGGTAATCTGGTGAAAACCCATATGGGCGCCAGATTACGCGCAGCAATTTCGATTGCTTCTCGAGGCAAAATAAATGAAATATAATCCATGTTCCATACTGCCCAAGATATTTTGTCTATGACAGAATGCTAATTCACCTTAGGGTCGGTTACGCGGAGCAATTTCGAATGCTTCCTGAGGCAAAATAAATAAAAATAATCCACATTTCCTAATGCGACCGCCATGTCGTTAAACTGAGTAATTTGACCGCCATGTCGTTAAACTGAGCAATCAGATGTGATTTGACCGCCATGTCGTTAAACTGAGCAATTTGATGTAATTTGACCGCCATGTCGTTAAACTGAGTAATTTGACCGCCATGTCGTTAAACTGAGCAATCAGATGTGATTTGACCGCCATGTCGTTAAACTGAGCAATTTGATGTAATTTGACCGCCATGTCGTTAAACTGAGTAATTTGACCGCCATGTCGTTAAACTGAGTAATTCGACCGCCATGTCGTTAAACTGAGTAATTCGACCGGCATGTCGTTAAACTGAGCAATTTAATTAGACCGCCATGTCGTTAAACTGAGTAATTCGACCGCCATGTCGTTAAACTGAGTAATTCGACCGCCATGTCGTTAAACTGAGCAATTTAATTAGACCGCCATGTCGTTAAACTGAGCAATTGATGCAATCCGACCGCCATGTCGTTAAACTAAGCATCTGGAGTAATATGACCGCCATGTCGTTAAACTGGGCAATTGATGTAATATGACCGACACGTCGTTAAACTGAGCAATTGATTGTAATAGACCGCCATGTCGTTAAACTAAGCAATCAGATGTGATTTGACCGTTATGTCGTTAAACTGAGCATCTTGATTTAGATCTACCGAGTTCAAAAAAAAAAAAAAAAAAAAAAAAGGAAGAAGAAAAAGAAGAAGAAAAAACGAAAAAAAAAAAGAAAAAAGGTAGCGAAACGGTTACCGATCCAAGCTCAGCAAAAGAACGCGGCAAACCTTGTGATATAAGATACGAACAATACTTTTTTTTTCTCTTGTACAACGTAGCAAGATAAAAAAAGTTGGGGCATTTGTTGAGGCATAAAAAAAAATAAAAATAAAAATAAAAAAAATAAAAAAAGAGAAAGAGAAAATGCGGTGTATGAGATGGTCCATGCACTAGGTGCATGGACAAAAGTGAACCCAACTACCCATCTTTTTTGGTGCACGATCCAAACCAACTTCCCACTTCCCCATTACACGCATGAACCACCCCACACCCCCATAACCCCCCCTACACGTTTAAAAAAAAAAAAGAGAAAGAGAAAGGGAGATCCATAAATCCCATTGGAATCAACTTCTTTTTTTTTTTGAACTGACAAACTCTCCACCAAACAAAAACGCCCACTGTCCCTGTAAAAAAAAAAAGAGAAGGTAATAATTTGTTCTTCTTCTCCTCCATCTCTCTCGGTAAAAAAAAAAAAAAAGAAAAAAAGAGAAAGCAAAAGCTCTCTCTCTTTCTCTCTCTCTCGAAAAAAGAGAAGAGAGAGAGAGAGCAACAAAGCTCTCTCTCTCTCTTTTCTCTCTCTCTCTCTCTTGTGAGCCCGGCCGCCGCCGCACCTCCTCCGCCGACCCGAGCTCTCTTCACCCGAACCGCCTCACTCGCGCGCGTCGGACCCGAGCTCCTTCGGTCAACCGTCTCGGAGCCCGCGCGCCGGACCCGAGCTCCCTTCGGCGCGCCCCGTCGCCCTCGGAACCCGCGCCTTGATGACCGGCCGCCCTTGGAGCTCGGCGCGTCCCCGGCGGACTCGGAGCCCGCCGGACTTGGATCCGCCTAGCGGAGCCACGCCTCCGCGTGCGGGACTGCGCCGCTCTTGAAGCCGCCGCCTCCTTGAAGCCATCGTCGCCGCGCTTGAGAGCCCGCGCCGACCCGCGCTCGACTTGCGGCGCCATCGTCGCCGACGTCTCCTTGAAGCCGCCGCCGTGCCGCGCCTCAAGCCCGCCCTTGAAGACGCGCTTGTGCCGCGCCTCGGGCCGCCGCTCTTGAAGCCGCCGCCGTGCCGCGCCTCGGAGCCCGCGCCGGACTTGGATCCGCCTAGCGGAGCCCACGCGCCTCGGCGTGCGGGACACTGCCACTCTCAACTTGCCGCGCCTTCGTCGCCGCCGTCTCCTCGAAGCCGCACCGCGCCGCCCGTGCCGTGCCTCGAGCCCGCCGCCCTCGTGGCCGAGCCTTGAAGACCGCCGCCGCCTTGAAGTCAACCCCGTCTTGAACCTCGGCCGAACCACGAAGATCGCCGCCGCTCATGACCCACCGCGCCGGGCCGCGCCGTGAGGACCTCGGCGCCTCGCGCGCCCTCGGATCGGCAGGGACCTCGCGCGCCCTCGGATCGGCTCAACCCGAGGACCTCGCTACCCGCACGCCACGGCCTCCGCCCTCGGATCGGGCGTCGCTCGCGCGCCCTTGGATCGGCTCGGCTGAGGACCTCGCACGCCCTCGGATTGGGCATGCCGGGACCGCGCCGCGCGAGATCCCGACGCGCCGCGCCGTGCGGGATCCCGACGAACCGGCCGCACGGGATCGGCGCCCTCGGCGGTTCTCTTCGACGAATCATGTTGCGGCTCCGCTTCGCGTTGTTCGATCCAACTCCAACGAGAGCGTGGTACTCCGCCACCCGCTTCGTTGTTGAGTGATCCGACTCGACGGGAAGTGTGGTGCTCCGCCACCCGCTTTCACGACGTTCGCTCCAAACTCGACGAGAGGAGAATATGTGCCCGCCACCGTTCGATGAAAAGCCCGAGTCGCGCTAACGGCGACGACAAAGGCAATGAAGCGAAGATTCCGTTTGATGCTTAGCCATCGACGGAGGTGGCCGGCGACGACGAAGGTTAGCCATCGACGAGGCGGCGGCGGCAACGAAGCGATGGAGCTAGTCTCCGTCGACGAAGCGGCGGCGGAGCGAATCCGTTTGATCCTTAGCCATCGACGGAGGCGACCAACGACGACCAAGGCGACCGACAACGACCAAGGCGGCCGCGGCAGCGAAGGCGATGGAGCTAGTCTCCGTTTGATGCTTAGCCATCGACGGAGCCGGTGATGACCAAGACGACGAAGGCCCGTCCGATGCCTAGCCATCGACGGAGGCGACCGACGACGACCTTGACGACGAGCCGGCGACGACCAAGACGACGAAGGCCCGTCCGATGCTTAGCCATCGACGGAGCCTTGACGGCGACGCCATTGACGGCGCCTTGATGATGAGCCGGCGACGACCAAGACGAAGGCACGTCTGATGCTTAGCCATCGATGGGGGTGAACGGCGACGACGAAGGCGATCTCCGTCTTATGCTTTGCCATCGACGGAGCTAACGACGAAACCGCTTGACGGAATGCCTAGCAAACCGCTAGACGGAATGCCTAGCAAACCGCTAGACGGAATGCCTAGCAAACCGCTCGACGGAATGCTCAGCAAACCGCTTGACGGAATGCCCAGCAAGCCGCTTGACGGAATGCCCAGCAAGCCGCTCAACGGAATGCCCAGCAATCCGCTTGACGGAATTGATCAAACCACTCGACGGAATCTTGATCAAACTGCTCGACGGAATGCCCAGCAAACCGCTCGACGGAATGCCCAGCAAGCCGCTCGACGGAATCAAAGAGAGAGGGGACTTTGCAAAAATAGAACATTGAACTCTTTAACTTAATTAAATTAAATCAAATTGAGTGCTCTATATTTTAAATTTGAAACAGAGGACTAAATTTAAACCTACATGATTTTGAATTTTAAATCATCAATCTCATCTACATTGAGCCCATATCCATTAAGCCCAATCAAATATGCCCATTTATCCAAATGGACTCATTATACCCATTAACCCAATTAACCTATATCCATTAATCCAATAAACCCATTAACCCATATATCCAATACCCATTATCCTATATCATAAAACCATTTAACCCATTAACCCAAAATCCATTATCTATACCATACCCATTAACCTATATCACAAAACCATTTAACCCAATTAAACCCAAACCCATATACCCAAAATTCATTTACCTAAAGAAACCCATGCCCAAAGCCCATTTCAAATGGCCCATCCATTAAGCCCAATCCAAAATAGAGGCCCAATACTAAAGCCCACTTCGAAATTAAACAATAAATCTGTACACCCGGTCCATGAACCATGAACCATAAATCTGTACACCCGGTCCATGAACTATGAACCATAAACCTGTACACCCGGTCCATGAACCATGAACCGTAAACCTGTACACCAGGTCCATGAACCATGAACCGTAAACCTGTACACCAGGTCCACAAACTATGAACCAAAACTATGGACCAATCCATACACCGAGTCCACAAACTATGGACCAATCCATACACCGAGTCTACAACCTATGATCCTAAGTTCATGAACCATAAACCTATGAACCCATGTTCATAATCCATAAACCCATGAACCTATGTTCATGAACCATAATCCAATGTACCTATGTTCATGAACCATAAACCTATGAACATAAGTCCATGAACCAAGTCCTTTGAACCTAAATTCATGAACCAAATCAAGTTCATGAACCAAATCTCATATACCCAATACCATAAACCTTATGTACCAAATCTCAACTGACCGAAACGTCGTTAAACTAATCCTAAGTCTAAAACCCCGACCGAAACGTCGTTAAACTAAACACAAATTCAAACGACCGAAACGTCGTTAAACTAAACCCAAATTCAAACGACCGAAACATCTTTAAACTAAACCCAATTTCAAATGACCGAAACGCCTTTAAACTAAACCCAAATTCCATTTTCGACCGAGACGTCGTTAAACTAAACCCAAATTCAACTCCGACTGAAATGTCGTTAAACTAAACCCAATATCGACCGAAACGTCGTTAAACTAAATCCAAGTCTAAAACTCAATCGACCGAAACGTCGCTAAACTAAACCCAAATCCCAATACCGACCGAAACGTTGCTAAACTAAACCCAAATCCAATCCTCTAGCACATAAAACTAGAGTCAGATCACAATCATATTCGATCAAATTCTAATTATATGTTTAGAATTGATCAAACCATGTAATCAAATTAAACTTGTTGGACTTTAATACATTTGCTCGGAGTTCAAACAAAAGTTAAATTAGATTCCAATACATATACTTGGAGTTTAATTTAAATTTGACTAATCCTAATACATATAATTAGGATTTAGTTAATATTTCATCTTAAGATGAATCAAAATCAAATGTGATTAAGCTCTAGTACATAAACTTAGAGCCTAATTATATCAGACTCTAAAAATATAAAATTAGAGTCTAATTCAAATATTTGAGATACATTTGGGGTTAAAGCTCAAATCAAACTCTATTGGACTTTATCATATACAGTTAAAGTTCAATAAACCAAATCAAACTCTAATACATATAATTAGAGTTTAATTTGAATCAGATTCGATTAAATCCTAATACATATACAGGAAATTTAATCAATCTTTCATCTTAGGGTGAACAGTGTTGAGCTCCAAAATATATAGAGTCCAACAAAATTAATTTGACCATCTTAGAACATATAACTAAGATGAAATTAAACATTTTCTTTTATGTTACCATTCCATGTACCTGCGAGGGTATGCCCTTGGTTAAAGCCATGTAATTGAGCAATAAATTATAAATTTCCTTTTTGTCCAATTCCAGTTCATCTTCAGCATTTCAGAGGTCTCTTAATCGAAGGTACCCTAACATTTTATGGGGGTAATTAACAATAGACGCTTGCGTTTATTGGAAGCCATGGATCCGCAATACCTGATAACTATACATATTTAAATATTAATCTGAATCATGAATACTACCCCACGGGAAATTCAAGATAAATTTCACCGTGCGAGGTACGTCATTCGTGGTGGCTAGGGGTGTAAACGAGCCGAACACGAGCGAGCTGGGGTCGGCTCGTGTTCGGCTCGTTATTAAACGAGCCGAACACGAGCTCATTAAAGTATCGAAGAAAAATTCGGCTCGTGTTCGCTCGTTTAATAAACGAAGCGAAGTAGCTCTCACGAGTGCAACGAACAATAAATAAAAAAAATAAATTAAATATATTAAAAAATAAATTTATAAAATTTTATCCATCGAGACTTTAATCTAATAGTTAAAATTTTATATACAAATAAGTCTTTTTATAATTAAGCTTGTATTTATACTTTTATTTTGCTAAAAATTAAATAATAAAAATATATATTATATATAATTATTTATTTATATATAAAAATATAAATTATATAAATTATAAAAATATAAAATATATGTATTCGATTTATTATCGAGCCGAACACGGCGGCGACGGCTCGTGTTCGGCTCGTTTATTAAACGATTTGAAAAATTCGGCTCGTGTTCGGCTCGTTTACTAAACGAGCGAGCCGATCTCGAGCTCATTTCGAGCCGAACACGAGCTGGCTCGCGAACAACGAGCTAGATTGCCACCCCTAGTGGTGGCAGACAATAAGTCAAACACTGAGCCACAAATCTGTCAATATTCCTTTTCATTCCATTCCACCAAAACTGTGCCTTCAAATCCTTATATATATCTTGGTTCCACCAGGGTGAACTGTATAAGGTGAACAATGAGCCTCTTAAAATGTCCTCTTGAATCTCTAAATTCATAGGCACACACAGCCGGTCCCTGTACCGCAGTACTCCCGAACTGTCTATAATAAAGCCCTCTGCCTGTCCCCTCTCTAGCTGCTCTCGAATCCTCAACAAATGTGGGTCTCTACGCTGTTTCTCTCGGATCCTATCCAACAAAGTGGGCTGCAAGACTATTGACATTAGTATCGCACTAGACCCCAGGGACACTATCTCGAGCCTTAGCCGATGCAGCTCCTCGAGTAACGGTCTCTGCTGTGTGATCATCAAACTCAAGCTCTGCACTACCTTCCTGCTCAACGCATCTGGCACCACATTTGCCTTGCCGGGATGATACTGAATACTAATATCATAATCCTTCAATAACTCCAACCACCGGTGTTGTCTCAGATTCAACTCCCTCTGGGTGAACAGATACTTGAGACTTTTATGATCGGTGAAAATCTCGCAGTGCTCGCCATACAAGTAATGTCGCTACAACTTCAAGGCAAAGACTACGACGGCAAGCTCCATGTCATGCGTAGGGGTAATTCTTCTCGTAATCCTTTAATTGCCGTGAAGCATAAGCAATTATCCTACCCTGCTGTATCAGCACACAGTCCAACCCGATGTGCGATGCATCACTGTAGATCACAAATCCTTCCCCCGTCACTGGGAGGGCAAGGATAGGAGCTGACGTCAACCTCTGTCTCAACTCATCAAAGCTTCTCTGACAGTCCTCACTCCAGACAAACCGAATCCCCTTCTGCGTTAATCAAGTGAGGGGTGTGAAAAGCTTCGCAAAGCCTTCCACAGACCGACGATAATATCCTGCCAGTCCCAGGAAACTCCTCACCTCGGTTACCGTCGTCGGTCTGGGCCATTCCCGAATCACATCGATCTTCTTCGAATCCACTGCTACTCCATCTGCAGAAGTCACATGGCCCAAGAACGCAACCTCCCGTAATCAAAACTCGCACTTCTTTAACTTAGTATACAGCTTCTTATCTCGCAGAAACTGTAGCACTGTCGTCAAGTGCTCCTCATGCTTGACATCACTCCGGGAGTAAATCAGAATGTCATCAATGAACACGACCACAAATCTATTCACGAATGGCTTGAACACTCTGTTCATCAAATCCATGAATCCGGCAGAGGCATTTGTCAATCCAAAAGGCATCACGGTGAACTCATAATGCCCATACCGAGTTCGAAAAGCCGTCTTGGGAACATTCTCGGCTCTCACCCTCAGCTGGTGGTAACCTGACTGAAGGTCAATTTTTGAAAAGACACAAGATCCTTGCAGTTGATCAAACAGATTTTCAATGCACGGCAAAGGATACTTGTTCTTGATTGTCACTTTATTCAGCTCCCGATAATCTACACACAACCTAAGTGAACAATCCTTCTTCCTCACGAATAATACAGGCGATCCCTAAGGTGATACACTGGGTCTCACAAACCCTTTATCCATCAGATCCTGAAGCTACGCTTTTAGCTCTCTTAGCTCAGCCGGTACCATCCTGTAGGGTGCCAGGGTGCCTTTGAGATTGGTGCAGTTCTAGGAACTATATCAATCACAAACTCGATCTCTCTCTCCGGCGGCATAGTCGTCAACTCCGTGGGAAAAACATTCGAAAACTCGTGGATTATAGGGATATCCTCGAGTCCCGGCGTCGCCGTAGGCACCTCCACCACCGTCGCTAGAAAAGCAACACACCTTCTACTCGTCATCTGTAATAACAGTCCATGCAGCCTCGTTACCTCGGTCAGGGCAGCTAACTGTACTCCCAAATTGGGGGGTGCACTCGCCTCTGGTCATGCACTCGGCGCTGCCGGCTCAGGCATCTCAGGCGGTGCAGCATGAGCCCTGGTCGACGCTGTCTGCTCAGGCATCTCAGGTGGTGGTGCGCAATCTCGGGTCGGCGATCGTCCTCTGCGTCGATACATAGGTGCACGGAACAGAACGAGGGTCAGATAAAACACAAACACTCTCGACCCAATCAAAAAAAGTCTAAAAGGCGGTCCCTGTTTCTCCTCAAAATTATGCTGTCTGCAGCCAACATAATTTTGCAGACCGAAACAGATGCTCCATCAGTCACTCACTCCACTCTAGGATGAGTTAAAACAATCGATCATTGACTTCCGCAATAAATCACGCCTCTTGCGTCTTGCCTTCCTAAGGTTTGCCAGCTTAGGGTTCAAAGCAGCCAACGACCTAATACCGAGCTCTGATACCAACTTAATCTGTCACACCCCAGATTACACGTTTTTCGGGCACGCCGACAAATCCGCCGTATACAAAGAAATTTTTTCTGTATACGAAGCGATAGTTGTACCTGTAAAATATACAATACTACAACCAGTAATATAGAGCTACTAAAATAATATATCCAGACAGAAAATAAAAGTTCACTATACATACAACATCCGGTACACATGTACAAAAAGCTCGCAAAGCGAGATATAACAATAACAGTATGTATAGGAACTGAGAAACTACAACTACCTATAGCCGGTGCTCCGCTAACTCGACAGCTCGTCTGGTAGGGCTCTAGCTCGCAACGCCCTTGCCATGATCTATCTTAGAAGATGCAGCAGCCTGAACAGAAGGCTCTGCAAAAAGGGTAACAACTGGGCGTGAGAACTACTGTAAAAACAAGTAGTCCTCAGTGGGTGCCGCCCTCAACATCATCGGTCCACCCACTAAGTCTACAAAAGTAAGCAGGGATATTAGGAAAAGCTGGAATAAATTTACAGTTAAAATGCCACTACACTATCATGCTCTGACACTAACCATCTATAGTAAATGTTTGTAACACACTGGACTTGCGCAAATTGCGAGGTTCGAGTGTTTGGTATGAGTTCCGAGCTTTTTCACACTTTCTGGAAGGTCGTAGATAGTATTCCGACCTATGGTTCGAACCCCGAGGTTTGAGGTATTTAAAGTAGCGCTAAGGTCGCCAAAAAGGAGGACTTAGACTGCTCTCGGATTGGATTTTCGGGGCTTTGTACCGGTACAGGCTTGATGGCTGTACCGGTACACTTTGAAATTTGTACCGGTACACTTGGCAGCTTTCTCCCAAACCCGAGGCTCGGGTTTGCCATTTTCGCGGGATTTGTACCGGTACACTTGCCCGTGTACCGGTACACTTTGGCAGATTTCAGACTGCGTGAGCTGAAGGGTGTTTTTGCAATTGTGGTTTGTTTATAAACACCCCCACAGCCCTTTGAGGCTCTCTTGAGCCCCAGACCGTGGAGAAGAGAAGGTAGAGATCTTTGGTTTTTCCTCCTTTTTCTTGCATTTTTGCATGGTTTGATCTCTTCCCTTTTTGCTCTTCATGCTCTATGTTGGGATTCCACCATGGATGAAGCTTGGAGCTTGAAGTTGGATCTTGTTGAAGGAAAGATCTTCAACTTTATTGGTGTTTGGGCCTTGATTGAAGCCTCTAAGAGGTAAACATCATCTCATTTCCTCTACATTTGGATTTTGTAGCTTTCTATTAGATGAAACCCTAGTTTTGAGAAATCTAGGGTTTATTTGGGGTTTTGTGATTGGGGGCTTTTTGAGCTCAATTGATTGGTTTAGAACCTTGGTTTAGGTTGCTTTGGAAGGGATCTAGCTTCCTTTTGGATTTGCTAAGAGATTTTCTACACATTAGGTGAGTTTTCTTGCCTTTTGTCATAATGCTTAAAGATTGAACACATGGTTCATCTTTTGAGGTTGTAACTCCTATGACTTACTTCTTAGGGCGCTAGGAGTGAGAATCTAAGCTTCGTTAGAGTTTCGGAGCATTGCGTGGAACTCCGGTGGGTTTGAGCTCACCGAAATGGGTGAACTCTTTTCATGTCTTTCCTTTGGTTTAATTACATGTTTAGATGTTTAATCGTACTCTTTGTAACATGCTTGAATTTATTAAAACATAATATGATCATGTTATGTAGGGTGAAATGATATGCTCTATGTGGTAGAGGCATTCCTTTGGAATTGGGCACTATTAGACCATAGTTGAGATTACTTATTTATACAATCCTAAGAAGCATGTTAGAGCATGATTCATGAGATATTTCTTTGAGAGTACCTAGTGATTGGACTACTTATATAGTATCACTCATGTTGACAACATTTTACTTGTTAGAGACAAGGTAAATAGAACTTAGTGTTATTATATTATGCTCGGGTAGATAAGGGTTTTTGGCCTTTTGACCTTGGAGTTGGAAAAGGTGTTGACCTTGAGATTAATAGCATATTTATATGAATGAGTTATATGCATGAATGAGACTTAGCATATTTTTGCCTTGTACTTGTTGTAAACAAGATAGTTGTGATAATGTAATATAAAACATGTTAAGATCATCATGAGGTTAATTTGGTGCATTTATTCGAGTAGTGTGACTAGCATTGGCCATTGTGATCTTGCATTCGATCTAGGGATCGATGGGTTAATTCCATGTTTTAGACATGAGGAATTGTAATGTTAAGCTTTCGGGGTGAACTTTAAATGAGATAATGGCATGTCATACTAGTGAAATAAATTATTTGTTTCATAGTACTTATACTTCTTGTAGTGGGGATGTTAATGGAAAGACATGTGCATCACATGCATTATGATATTCGTGAATATTTCATAGTTCTCTTGCATATGGCATTGGTAAATACCTTCTTGATAATTATTGGAATTGCATGTCATGAACTCCTTTGAAATCTGGTATAAAGTAGTGAATTATCCCAAGTAGGATATTGTCATTTGAACTATGCATGCTTTAGGCATTATATGTGATGGTAGAGGCATACCACCCAAGTAGTTGTAAACAAGTCGTGACATGAATGATCTAGTATCCGACCGTCGAGTCGATGAGTGAGATTCCAAGTTTTAGACTTGATGATTAAGTATCCCAAATTAGGGATCCTATGCTATGATTACGCTTGCTTGTCCTTGTGCTCATTCGTACATGCTTATGAGGGTCGCTCCTTACAAGCCGGCACTCCGGAGTTTTGCATTGCGACGATAGATCGCCCATGCGGGATTGGGCGTCGAAGTGGATTGCCGTGGCTTGCATCTCTTTTCTTGCGGGAAAAATCGATGACCTCCACGGGGCCACTAAGGCATGGCACGAGCCGAGACGTTACCTTGTGTACGTTCTATGGAAATTGGGTATTGAGACTTAGCTTGACTTTATATATTATCGTGGTTGATGCATACATTGTAGATGTTCATACATATGGTTGCTACCTTATACTACTACTTGATGCACGCATAGTAGTTGGACATTATAGAGCATTATGTTATTGATAACATTAGTGGTAGTAAACTTATATTCTTATGGACTAGTGTGTATGCTTGGTAGAGAACAATGAAAAGTATAATGTACTTTATGTAGTATGATGGGCTTTATGATTATGCATGTAAGTAGACATTGGCATACATTCAATTATGCTTGTTAATCTATATGACACATGTTTGGGCATCTAAATGTAGAACATCATGATTATGATAATCAAATGCGTAGTAGAAGCATGACTTTGGTTAATTTCGTTTAAGTACCTGTTTTTTCTTTATCGCTTCTTATTTTCTTATAGCATGCTTATTTTAGCCTAGTGGAGCATTTCGCTGAGTTCAGTAATTACCGACTGAAAACTATTTTTGATAGCTCTCACGCCCTCTGTTTGTTGTTATTTTCAGAGCCATCCGCATCGGGAGTGGCTAGGGATCGAGGCAAGGGGTTGGCGGCTAGCTAGAGCCCTACGGAGTTCTTGTAGATGGACCCGATGTCATCTTTTTTTTTTGTAGTTTTGGAAAGATGTATTATGTATTTGCTTAGAGCTTTGTATCAGGTTCTGAATTTAGTTGTTTACTTTTGTATCGCTCTTGTGGATCTTTTATGTTAGAACTTAGTGATTTTATATTACTCGCTCTGATAGCCTTGTTAGGATTTCTCTCTATTTCTTTCTTATTTTAGTAGACGCCTTGTGTGCATTGTCCTTGTTTGGTGTACACGGCGGGTCTGTGCACGCACCGGCGGGCTTCCGCTGGGCCCGGAGCGTGACAATGTCAATCCTGACCCAATCTCACTGGTGACTGTAAAACATACCCATCCAAGGGACTGTGAACACACCCGTTCCAGCCTGTCTAAGCCAACGCTACCACCACAGTAAGTAGGCCGTGGATAGCAAGTCCAATCAGCGACATCAACGCGAAAGTACTAAGCCTAACTCCGGAGTGGCACTTGTGGGCGCGACCGAACCGAGTATGCGAGCGTATCTCTGTCGAGCTGAATCAGGCTCTCACAGGCTAAAGTCAAGTAAACAGGGTCCAACTGGTCTAACAACCAACAAGTCACGTGTCCTCGACACAATCTGATGCCAAAACAGCAATCTGGGTCCACCGTCAACCCCGACGGCACCCAACAGTCCGGAACAGTCTGAACGCTACTGTAAAAATACACTCGGCATCCCAGCACAAGCATAACAGAAATCTAAACTACCTGGGGTATCCACCATGCTGATACTGCGGCGATACAAAAATACCAACGGCTCCTAAAGCTAACTCAGGTAGTTTAAGCATGTGACGAGTTATAATCGCGGGTTTTCTCCTAAGTCGAATCCAAGTCCAACATGTGCAAGTATACAAAGTCAAATGCTAAGCTCCAATTTAGATTTTGAAGATACAAACATGAAATCCATGAATCGAGCAATATCTATATACGAAACAACACGATGAACATGTACATGTCGACTATATAACTGCTAGAAGGTAAACCGACGATTAACCCACCTAGAAAGCTACTCCAAAACCGGCGCGACGTCAAGAACGGCGGAATCACACCCTTGCCCGGCCTCCCCGTGACGCTACCACGACGAACACGCGCTTGAACGGCACCACGGCGTGACGTCGACGACAATCCAACTCTACCCAAGCTCCTCCACCACGTACGCTCCAAGCTAGAGAGAGAGAGGAGAAGAAGAGCAGTGAGAAGCTCCCTCTCAGCTCTCCTCCACAGTATATAGCAAGAGGGAAAAAGGGTGACATGAACGAGGTAAGAAAGACCAAAATGCCCTCTCACCTACCCTGATGTACCAGTACACGTGTGGTTGTACCGGTACAAATGGCAACCCGAGAGCAGCTGCGCGGAAACAGGCGCAATGTACCGGTACATCCTTGTATCTATACCGGTACAGCAAGCAGGTTTGTACCGGTACATTCCAGTATCTATACTGGTACAACAAGCAGAAAACTTGCTATTTGCAGATTTTCATGCTAACCTCCTACTCTCGCGTCGCACTGAGTCCGTTTTGCATCTATTCCGCGCCAACGCGACTCGGACTTGTACAGACACTCACCAGAGTTGTCGACAAGCCTCAATTGCTGTACTCCAAGGATACTACACCTATTATCCCCCACTCTAAGTAGGGCCGGCAATCCAGCTCGTTGTTTGTGAGCTAGCACACATTCGACTCGAAATTAAAGTTGAGATGATAGCTCGTTTAATAAATAAGACAAATATAAGTTAAATTTTTCAGCTCGAATTCTTAATGAAACAAACATGAGTTGGAGTCAGCTTGCTCGTGTTCGACTGGACATTGAGTTGAAAGTCATCAATGATGGTTACTTGGAACCATCATTGTGCATAATCTAATTAAGAATCAGTAGAATTAATTTAATGACTAAAAGGGTTTTTTTAGCAAATAGCCTCTTGAAAAAAAAATATTTTAAAACTAGCCCCAACAAATTTATAATTACAAAAATGACCCTACTCCTGCCACGTAGGTGCCAGGTGGGTGTGGTGGGTTAGTTAAACACGGTGAATCATTCACCGTGTTCAAACATGGTGAATGGTTCACCGTGTTTCATGTTTATATTCCTTTTCTTCTCCTTTTTCAATATTTATATATATTTTTGCTAGAAACAGTGAACCATTCACCGTGTTCAAACACGGTGAATGATTCACCGTATATTCTCTCTATTAGAATTCTCAATAGTTCGGATTTGGGTTGGATTTCAAAAATCCGAATCCGAACCTGAAAATCATATTAAAACCCAAACCCGGATCCGAACCCGGCGGAGTTTAAAAATTCATACCCATATCCATATCTGACCAAAAACTCGAAACCCGAAAAATTTATACCGTTGGATGAAGATCTAAGAAAAAAAAATTATTAAATATTTTATATATTGTATAAATAAATAAAAATAAATTATGTATATATATAATTTATTCGGGTTTGGGTTCGAATAATATTTCGGGTATCCATACCCATTAACATTCCTACTTTCTATTCCTCTTTTCAATATTTATATTGCAAAAAATACGTATTTTCTCTAAACACGGTGAACCATTCACCGTGTTTAGACACGGTGAATAGTTCACCATGTTTAACTTAATTGACCGGCCCAAGCCCCTTCCGCATAGCGTTGACACGCTTGCATGGCAAGGGCAGGACTATTTTTGCAAATATAAATTTGCTGGAATTATTATTTAAAATAATTTTTTTCAAGGACCCAATTGCAAAAAAAGCCCTGACTAAAAATGTTATATCGCAAACATCTTAGTGCTTCCAAAAGCAGCCCAGCTGAAACCTAAATATATATTGTAAATTTTTACCATTTGAATTTTAGGTCAACCCAAATGTAAATAAATATATATATCTTGTCAATTTAAATTATTAAACTAATATTCTAATGTTCTAATTTTCTTTCAATTTCTCATCTAAAAGTAAGCTTGACAATCTAACTTACTGTTCGTGTGCCGGCTTGTGTTCGGCTCATTAATAAACAAGTCAAACACAAATTAGATTTTTCAGCTCGATATATTAACAAGTGAACTCATGTTCGGCTCGTTTATTAAATGAACAGAAAATTAGCTGGCCCAATTAAGCTTGCTCGTGTTAGGCTCGTTGACACTCCTAACTTTAAAGAGAAAGTCTATTATTTAACAGTTATACCACATCATCTGTATCTAGCTAATTATAATTTGTATTTCGAGAGAAAAATAAATAAGAATATTTTTCTAGAAAAAACAGATGAAATGAGTGAACCCTAGAGGTCAAATATAATTGATTAAAAATACTATATCACACTAATTGTTTTTAGCGCAAGTGGCAAAAGGCTTGGTGGTTGGAACTCAAGGTCTCGAGTTCGAATTCTAGTTGATTCATATTTTAATCTAAATTTAATTTTCACTCTCTCTATCTCAAAAAAAAAGAAAAAGAAAAAAAAGAATACTACATCACTTATGTGGTTATCACATTTTAAATTTGGGCTCTTTTTGCAAATAGCCCCCTGACAAAATTTTATTTTAAAATTGGCCCTATCAAAAAAATTTTGCAAAAATGGTTCTGCCCCTGCCACGTCAGCGCCACGCGGGCGGAGTTGGGGCTAGGGGTTTAAGTTCAACATGGTGAACACGGTGAATGATTCACCGTGTCCAATATATTATACACACAAAGTTAGGATATGTGTAATACATTAGACACGATGAATGGTTCACGGTGTCCAAAACAAATACCCCCCACTTGGCGAAAAATTGGCTAACGGGAGGTAGTTGTATTGGACACGGTAACCATTCACCGTGTCCAATACAATTATTTAGAACTTAGGCATTTTTTTGCTAAGTCTGTATTAGTATTGGACACGGTAAATCATTTACCGTGTTTGAACACGATGAATGGTTCACCGTGTTCAACTTAAACTCCTGGCTCTAGCCCCGCCCGCGTGGCGCTGACGTGGTGCTTGCGTGGCAGGGGCAGAGCCATTTTTACAAATAAATTTTTGATAGGGCCAATTTTACCAATTTTACAATAAAATTTTGTTAGGGGGCTATTTGTAAAAAAAGCCCTTTAAATTTTTTTCCAACTCTAATAAGGGAGTATGGAAAATAAAATTTCCAAAATATGGGCACTCGAGCTAGGTGCCCAAGTTTTGCTCTTTATAATTTAGCCTTCGTTTTGCGCCGAACTAAGCAGACATGCGCGGCTATCTTCGAGCCTGGAGTACAACCATAGATTTTCTAGGGTCGCCTTTCCAATCCTTTTTTCGGCGGCTTAAAAAAACCCTTTTAAACCCCTCTCCAGTATCTCGGACCCTTCGTCCACCTCTCTCTCTTTCTCTCTCTACATCACCGTTGGCGACCGCTGCTCGAGCCACGCTCTGGACTACAACCTTGCAATCTCTCTCTCTCTCTTTCTCTCTCTACTTCGCCATTGGCGACCGCCGCTCGAGCCGCGCGCTGGATCGCGGAGCTCCTCATGAGCGGCGGCGCTCATGGCGTCGGCCTCAAGCGGCGCCGGAGCTGCTTCTTCCGTGACCGCCCCTTCGCCTCCAACGCCCTCGATTTGATCCGTCCCCCTCTCCTCGACGACGAAGAACCCACCGCTATTTCCTCCCAATCCGACCCTTCCGACGAGTTCGAACCAACCGCGGATCCCAACGAACCCTCGGGTGAGCGCTCAAGCCCTAGTTTCTCCATTAGGGTTTTGGACTCGCTCAAATCAGCTCAAATCTCTACTCCGGAGATCGGATCGAGACCGTCTCGCCCGTACCTATCCGATTTCAACAAGCTGCTGAAGGCTTTTAGTCGGGGCGGCGCGATCGAAGAGGTCCTCAGGCTTTTTAATGAGTTGAAAGGATCGGAATGCTGTCCGAATGTTCTTTGTTACAATACAGTGATCAACGCCTTGGTGATTGCCGACCGGCCACGCGAGGCACAAGCTGTGTTCGACGAAATGCTTCTGTCGGGAGTGGCTCCTAACGTCTCGTCCTATAATATATTGGTAAAGTTGCATTCTTGGTGTTCAAAGCAGTTTGATTTGGCTTACGAGGTCATTGCGAGGATGAGGTCTTGTGGGTTTACTCCTGATTCGACCACTTATTCCACTCTAATCTCCGGTCTCTGTAGGGCGGGGAGAATTGGCGAGGCATGGGGTGTTCTTGATTGGATGTTGGAGGAGAAATGCCGGCCCACGGTTCATACGTACACGCCGATCGTTCTAAGTTACTGCTCGAAAGGCCAAATTGAAGAGGCTAAAAGGCTCATGACCGCTATGGAGAGTGTCGGCTGCCATCCAAATACTGTGACCTATAATATATTGATAAGAGCACTTTGCAATGCTGGGAGATTCTATGAGGTTGAGCAAGTTTTGGTGGAAAGTGAGTCCAAGGGATGGAAACCCAACTCGGTTACTTATAATACATACATGAGTGGCCTTTGTAAGAGGGGCATGGGCAGGGAAGCACTTGGCCAGTTGGAAAAGATGCTAAGTTTGGGATTGCATCCTACTATATTCACTTTGAGCATTCTTCTTGATTGTCTTTGTTGTTGTTCAATGATTTCGGAGGCCAAATGCCTACTAGAACGGAGCTCTGCAGTGGAATTGTATATTGGTGTTGTTGGCTATAATACAGTTATGAGTAGACTCATTGAGATTGGGAGATGGCAGGCTGTTCTTAAGCTTCTGATCGACATGATAAAAAAGGGTGTCACACCGAATACGAGAACATTCAATATAGTGATTCATAGCCTTTGTATAGCTGGGAAATCTCACCTAGCCAAATTTTTTATTAGCAACCGAGGCTGTGTTGCAAATGTGGTAACATATAATACGCTAATTCATCGGTTTTACTTGGAAGGAAAGTTTAATGAGGTTCAGCTTCTTATTTCTGACATGACTATTGAAAAGATTGCCCCGGATTTAATTACTTATACTACAATAATTGATGGTCTCTGTAGGCAGGGAAAGTTTTCAGAGGCTACTGATTGCTTCAAAAAATCTCTTGAAAATGGACTCTGCATAGATCTTTTTGTTGGTCTAATGAATAGACTCGTAAAGAGTAGACGAATCAAGGAAATTCTCAGCCTATTTAAACAGATGAAAGGACAAGGATTTTATTCAGATGTTGTTATATATGATTCCACGGTCCGGACATTTTGTAGACATGGTTATTGTTCTAGTGCGGATATCCTTATACTGTGCCTTATTCTGGACAAAATGCTTACGAGGAAGTAAGCAAATTCTGGAAGTTGGATAGTTAATTCTACCTTCTTTCTGGCTGCAAATCATGAATTTGTGGCAGGTAAAAGCTCATCGCTATTTCAACTTTCTGCAGAGAAGAAATTTATCTGATTAATATGGATTACCTGGTACTTTCAGTGTGTGCTATTTTGTGATATGCTGATTTTCTCCAAGGGGATAATATGTTTTGGGTGCATTTTTTAAAATAATTTTTGGATATACTCTGCCTCTTTGTTGAGATCCATGAATCAAATGTTAGCAGAAAAAGTGTCGTCTTTTTACCCTGAAAATTTACATGCTTTTGATTTGTATTCGACTATTTTCAGCTACATATTGCTTCTCTTTTGGTAAGAAAATACAACTTATGATGTCGTATCATATTTTTTAGGTAATGGATCGAGCGAACCACCAAGTTAGGGGATACATTGCTTGTATGTTCTCGCATCCAATTAGCAGTGCATGAAAATCATGCATCTTCGACTGCTAATCAAATCCTCATTGGTTGCACATTTGATATTTATATTGCACAACAAGATTAAAGCTCTTCATGGAAAATGAACTAGCTTACTCTGGAAAATTGAAGCTTTCCATGGAAGTGCACTAGATTAGTTTGGAACATTGGTTTCATGATGGTACAGATCAGGTACTTGTTTCCTAGCATTCCTTTTCCTTGGTTTTATTGGGAGCGTGTCGTCTCTTCTCTCTCTCAAATTTTTTGTTTCTTTTAAATTATATGAAACAACTGTTTTCTTCAAAAGCTTTAGTAGACAATAGTGGTTGTATTTTTATATTTAAAACTTCCCCTCATGCCTTGGCTCGAGACTTTTTGATAGGCTTATGAGGTGCATGTGGATTTGAATTAAAAGGGGGGAAATCAATTATGTTAGGAGCCTGACATGACTCGAACTTAGGACTTCCTGCTCTGATACTATGTAAAATAATATAAAACAACCGTTTTCTCCAAAAGTTTAAGCTAGTAGAGAATTGTGTTTGTGTTTTTATATTTAACAGTTACTATAACAGTTTTCTCCCTCTTTTCGCATGGGAATCATAGAGTTGAGAATAAACTTTGCTGAGGACAAACTATTTATCATGAGATACTTGTTATATAGACTGAATAAATCGCTGTGGCTGCTCCTTAGATGGTTAATAAATATTAAGGCCTGGGTATATCTGTAATTTATTTTGTTCTATGGCTGAATTACTGATTTTCTTTGCGGGGCTATGTCCTATCTTTTTTCTGAGCGCTTGTTCTTTGGAGGAAAATGCAGGACGAATCTTTTGTTATCCTTGGATCAGTTGAACAATTACTATCTTATTCTGCAAAGAGGTTCATAGAGATCAGAACTCCTCGTAAGCTATTCTGGAAGAAAAACCTTGGAATAGTGAAGAGCAGTGACTGAACTTGGAAGTAATAAGTGATTATTTGGTTTAACTTTATGCAACTGGATCAAGTTGTCCTGCCTAAACTGAAAGTTCTAGCTGAAGAGTATTTTACTTGATAGTTGCTGTAATTCTATTTGATACTTATAATATCTTTCTGTACCAGCTGGAACTACAATTGAAGATCGGAACATGCAATTCACTGTAGTCCCGGTGCATACAGCAACTGTAATGCGATTTGAAGAGCAAACATGTTAAGCAATTCAGTTGTCTTGCACGAATTTGTTGTAAACTTAGCTTCTGGCAAACACAATTGTTGCCTTCTTCAGCTGGACTTTGAAGAACCTTGCAGTTGCAATTGGGATACCTGTGGAATCTCTTAACAGAATAATAAGTTTCCGGATGAGCAAGGTATTGCATTTGAATAACATGCCTGTAAAAAATGGTACACATTCTTTGCCCTCCATCTCTTTATGAACTCATAACAGCTAAAAGGTTGAACTATCCCTTACTAAATTTAAGCAAGATGATCTGAAAACGCTACCATAATGTTGATTAGTTTTTTGCCAACACAGCAACTATGCCAGTTTGAAATTCTCTGCTTTGAAACTATTCAAGTGTCTTGTAATTACAAGTTCTTTGGTAACCTCACTTCGATGTATTGTGTGAGCATTTTATTTCTCAATTGATGTTTTGGGAGAAGCCCGACTCTCCCTCTCCTATCTCCTTCGCGTACCTCCTCTTCTTGCCACTCGAGCAGTTAATAGATGCTATTTGGTTTCTATTGTCGCCACTCGAGCAGTTAATAGATGCTATTTGGTTTCTATTGTCGCCACTCGAGCAGTTATCACATCTCTGTTATCCAATTATGGTGCATGCTTCCTCTATCTTGAGTTTTCATGACTCTTTCCTCTATGATCACTCTTGTTTTCTCTTCTTTATCTGATGCCAGCTTTGTACCTGTTTTCTTTTTTACCTCCTTCCACTTTTTGAGTTTTTTTCATTATTTTTTTTTTAAACCTATGAGCGACACAGCAATGCCTAATCTAACAGGTTACCATCTGGGTTGCCACTAGGTGCTAGTTACTTAGATAATTATTGTGTTTCTATATTTTGAAATTCATATTAATCTAATCAGAGAATAACAAGTTAATGTTTGTAACGCAGGTCGATACATTTCCACGGACGATCAAGATATCAGGCAATTACTAGATTATCTTCCTGAGCAATTTTAATGCTAGAATCTTTAACGGACATCTCATCGCACATTGAGATGATGCTAGAGCATGTACGTACTTCACTGATCGTTGGAGATCCGAGAAGTCGAGTCATATTCACGCGTAGACATCGGCTTACCACGTGCGCGGCACTCAATCTCCGATTCGGTTTCCCTTCATATCTTTGTTGCTTCCACTGTCCATGTTAGATGCCCAACCCCCTTGGACAAATGCTCTGCAGTGACACTCGCAGTCATCACAGCTCTTCTCAGTATCTACACCATTGTAGTAGAGGGCGATTGAGGTATGCCATAGGAGGCCTAGGAGATCCTTGAGCATAATGAGAACTTCATAATCGAGGATCTTGATTAGATGGCAAACATTGAGCCACTGGGCCTACTCATGAGTTCAATATTGACCATGGCCGTGGATGCAGACACGAATGTTGACATGGGCATGACTAAGGACGTCGAAGGAGAGAGAGAATTGCAAGGATTTAGTGGCTTATTAAAATTTATATTATTTGAGTCGAATGCATTGTATCATATTGTATTATAGAATATAGAATGTGTTTTATATTGTATTGCATATGTTGTTGGGGAAATGCCGCACAAAAAAATCCGATTGTGGTTAAAATTTAACTAATTTGTGATCAAGATAAATTCAAACTTATAGATAAATGCAAATATTCAAATAAAGATATGATTTTATTCGGAAGTGTGCGAAGCACTAGCCTAAAGTGTATTTTCATTCTTTCGTGCGGAATTAATCGGAAATAATATTTCAAGGTACGACCGGTATTTCTTCTTCTGCGGGTACGGTTGTGAAGGAGGTTGACGGAGATTTTTTAAACACCAGGATGAATAGATTAGAATTAACCAATTATCTGATGTCTTTCTTAATCGGGGAGGAAAATGAGATAATATATAGACCGGTATTTCTTCTTCTGCAAGTACGGTTGTGAAGGAGATTGATGGAGATTTTTTAAACACCAGGATGAATAGATTAGGATTAACCAATTATTTGATGAATAGATTAGGATTAATCAATTATCTGATGTCTTTTTTAACCGGGGAGGAAAATGAGATAATATATAGAAAGGAGAATACACGCTCTTTCTCGTTACGAGAAAGTAGCAGAATCGTGCTCTTTGGTTGGTGTAAGAAATGGAATCGGAAAATATCCCGTTAGCTTCTTTCTCATTAAGAAATATAATAAAATAAATAAAATAATAAATAATAAATTTAAAGTTCAAATAAAATAAATTTAAATTTAAAATTTTGAGTTGTTCACCAACAATTTCCCACAAAACTCAAAATTTAAAAATACAAATTAAAATCAAATTTACTGGGTGTTTTATACTATGCAATGGGTGGGGTGTCTTTAAGAGACTTAACCCCACTTAGTGTAGGCAATTTTCATCAGAAAGAATCAGAGTGAACCAGGTCTTAAACTACGTTCCTTTGACCATAACTTTAACTACCATACACATAGTATAGAATTTTTCGTCGCGGGTCCGTATGTTAATGACCATGCACAGTACCTTGAATTTTCATAAGAGTTATCTATGGATAGCCCATATCTAATAGTCGCGGCCACATACGGATACTCTCATATAAGTGATTTCCTCCTGAAATGTGTGTAGAGTCACATCTCGCGGAAATTACCGTCTCGGATCCTATTAAGAGCTATCAGCTCAACCTCAACCACTACACAGCACTACTCACCATAGATATGAGATTGGAGCTAAAGCTCCTTTGTAAAATTTGTAGAAAGTGCTCTTTGGCCAACCTGATAGCTTGTTTTTACCACATTGAACCTTTTTCAAGTGATCTTCTATCACAAAGATTGGGTTCCCACTGCAGGAAGGCCTAGTATGGGTAAAACCCCATCCCCCTCGATGATATCAGGAGTTTAGTCCTGTTTAGACCTTTCATCATATAATCTGCAAAATTTTATTCAAATCTAATAAAATTTAAAACAATAACATCTATAATCTATAATCTATAACTCTATATTATTTCCCCAAAAAATTGCCACGTGGGAGTAGCACCTTTGTTGTTGGCTTTTCCCTCCTCTCCCTCCCTCCCAGGGACGAAGCCAGAAATTAAGATACGGGGGGGGGTTTGACCTCGAATAGTAAGAAAAAAAAAGTTTATAAGTAAATCAGTTATTACTAGCAATAATAATGACAATAGATTTCAGAAAGGAACAAGACTGTGAGAATTGAAGGGAAAGGACCAAAAAATTTGAAAAAAAAATTAAGATAAATTTTATTAAAAAAATTAATGTGGCCCCCTAAAATTAAAATCTATAATATTTTAATTTTTATTATAAATAATTTTTATGTAATTTAAAAAATTGAGGGAGGGCCATGGCCCCTAAAAAAATTAATTTGACCCCTAAAATTAAAATCTATAATATTTTAATTTTTGTTTTAAAAGTCCTTCATGTAATTTAAAAAATTGAGGGGGGGGGCATGGCCACCGTGGGCCCCTTAATGGCTCCGTCCCTGCTCCCTCCTCTTCCTCCCTCCCTCCCTCCCTCCCTGCCCTCCTTTCTATTTAACTGAAATGGACAATAATATCGATCTTTTCTTTTTTCCTCAAATAATCTGTAACTTACAAAATTAAAAGAGAATGAGAAGATAAATAGTTATTACCGTTAAATTTGGAGATTAGGGAAGAGCAATTGAGTCCTCTAAGCCCTATTTCACGCCAACTCGACTCAACCCGACCCTTCCCGCTTGAGAACAGCACCCGTCGAGGGCACAATGCGAGGAGGTGCTCTGCTAGCTCCTCTACCGCTGCAGGGATTCTAATGGAGAAGTACAAGATACTCAGGATAACGCTCGGGGCTATAGAGATCGAGGTAAAAAGGCCTTTCGACAACTCACGCTTCAGGTTTCGTGCTCTCTCTCTCTCTCTCCTCTCTCTCAAGAGGGAATATGATCTATTTTCGTTGTGATGCTTTTGGAGGGATTGGTTATAGGGATTTGGTAGTGGGGAATTGGGGTTTTGATTTTCAAGGATAAAAAAAAGGAATTTTTTTTATTGTTGAATTAGGAGATTATTTGTAGGTAAAATAAAAATTGGTGTGGATTTTTGCTGAATGAGTTTAAATTTTTGGCAAAATTTTCCATTATAATAATATGGGTGGGAAAAAGTTGTTTTTTTTAAAAGCTGGGTTTGGGGTGGGGGTGGTGGGGACTCAATGAAGCGTTATTTTTTGAAACTTTTTAGAATTTGAGGTTGGTGAAAGTTTTTTTTAAGGTGAATCTGTTTTTTCTTTTTATTTGTCCTAATGCTTCCTACAAATTTTTTAAGGAACCTGACGATTCATGGATTAAAAGATTTTTTTTTGTTGTTGTGTTTAAAATTTTAGAAAATTTAAAAATTGATTTGTCGAGTTCTTAAATTGGCTCCATTCATCCTTTGCAGTATCACCTGGACGTTTGTAAAGAAAGTAATTATGGTGTTCAATTCCATCAGATTAATGTGGCTTATGATGTAAGTGTTCTACACATGCCACTTTTTTCTCTCTTCTTTCTTTTTATTGTTGTTTTTACTTTCATTTGTTTATGCATCTATTTATGTATTTATTTATTTGTGATGTTAGTGTTTCAAACCAATATTATATGAATTTTGAATAGAAATTTTTAGACCCTTGACCTTCCGATGTGTATAAAATGGTTTCTACATTTAAACGAAAAATCTTCTCCGCAATGATTCAGCGGTAAACAATCTGTCCATAATGCTTAAATCCATTTATTAATATTAAGTTTATGATCTTTATATTTTTAATTATATATTTTTTTTTCAATCCGATATGAAATTATTAGAGCATCAGAGTTTCTTTCATAGAAATTCTTAGTATATGCCAATAAGATGTTCTTAATACTGTTGCAGTTTTAACTTTTTGATACCAAATTAGAAAATTAATAGCAAACCAAATTTATCACCTCATTTATCTATGTAGATTATAATGGATAGCTTGAGCCAAGGAGAGGCCGTGCCGGAAAATTCATGGGCCTCGCCGGAGTGGAGCGAGGACGGCTACGCAATGAATCGGTGCGAGGGATGTGTGACTCGCGTTGGGTCTTGTGGGAGGAGTGGATGGGCTAGGAGGGTATAAGAATCAAGGATCTTTTCTCACGGCAATCCCTACATTTGCACTTGACTAGCTCTTTCAAATAACACAAATTACTTGCTTTAATCTACTTTTTCAACGTGCTTCGCTATATTTTTCATTGAGTAGGTGGTTAGACTACAAGAATATTTTCTTCTTGGAGAAATGATTTTTGAATAGGGTAGTACAATTGATCGGCTATTTTTTGTCTGCCATGGTGGGCTAGTGAGTTGATTCTTAATCACCATGTTTAATTCTTTCGAAACTTTTATAAGAAATGCATATAAGGTATTAGATTTTACTTTATTTTATTTTTTGCTTGCATGTGCATTTATAAGAAATGCATAAAAGACTCCAAGAGACGGTGGACCAGCTGGTGGCAGCACCAGCTGCGGCTCGTCGAGGACAGTCGGGAGTCGCGGCAGAGATGTTTTCATCCAGATCGGGCAATCTGTCCACTTCTATTTGGTAGGCTTAGCTTTTGCTGCTATAGCTTGAAACGGAACAGTTATAGAGGTCCTAGATACATCTGTAGCTTGAAACGGAACAGTTATAGTGGTCGCAGATACATTTGTAGTGTTAAAGGGCACACCCATGTATCTGCCACATCTAAAAGACCCTGCTATATGGTAGGCTTTGCTTTTGCAGCTATAGTTTAAATTCGAACTGTTATACTACTCCCCGGTATAGAGATCATGCGTACATCTGTAGACTTAAAGGGCCGGCACACCTATGTATATATTATTACATCGATATGTCCTTAAGCTATAGGGTCGGATTTTTTTTTTCTTCCAGCTATGGCTTAAAATGGGTCAGTTATAGAGGCCTCGCTTACATCTTTAGTGTTAAGCTATACTTACCACATCTATCTGTCCACTTTTATATGCTTGGCTTTACTTTTGCAATTATAGCTTTGAATGGAACTGTTATAATTCAATATAGTACATCTAAAGCGATATAGGGAACACCCATAGACTCGTTAATGCAATATCCGCTTGTTTGGTGTGACCGATTGAATCTCTTTGCGTCATCTCTCAGCTAAGGCAAAATATAGAAACATTTATAAATAGTCCTTATATACTTACCTTATAGAAAATCCTTGTAGTCCACATTTTATTTCAATAGATCTCTATTAGTTCGTTATTCCTTTGTAGTTTTCATGTCTGGCACTAATTCCTCTCGTCCCAACAACACTTACTGCTTCATTCCCTGTTCTCCTGACCATTTGGATTCTGATAACTTATTGAATCGTGTAGCACAGGTAATCATCGCTGGCAATGAAATTGATAACGATTGCTCACAGATTGCTGTAGCTGGTCTACTTGCACAACTGATAAGTGGCCGACCCTCAGATTTGCAATTTGCAGAAGGTGGTGCAGAAAGTTATATCGTTTTCTTTCCTACCGAGAAAAGCTATAAGAAAACTATTCGTCGTTTTCCAATAAGGAATGACATATTAACAATCACAGTCACTCCATGGGATGCCAGCCGTCATACAACCACACCAACATTTCAGTACTTTGTATGGATTCGCCTACGGAATCTACTGCTCTATTGCCATCAGTATCAAGAGTTAACAACCATTGTTTCGAGCTTTGGCAGATACATATGCGCCGATGAGCGCAGTCGTGTTAGTGAAAATCTATACTACTATCGTCTTTTGATAAAATGTATTAATCCTCCCATCATACCAGAATATATTAAACTATTTAGGGAATAGAAAATGGACATTTTTTATGAAGATTGAGTTATGGGAAACTTGCCCCCCAACTGAAAGCCCATGATATACTATATACTGTACCACCTGCATCGCATCTTTTATCACTAGCTTTAATCTAATATTTAGTTTGGCTCATTGTCTTCAAATAAGATCTTTTTAATCTTCTATATTATCTTTTGTCAACCATAGCTGAAAATCGACTGGGTATGGCTATTTCTGTGGCCCTTTGGCTGTACCCAAATGTTATACAGGTGTTCCAAGATACATTTATAACTGTATAATGTATCAGTTTAAGTGTTCATCATATAGGTCGGTGCAAATCTAGTGTATGTACTTACAAAGTCAGCAATCTGAAATTAAATCAGAAAGCACACTTTTAATTTATAGTGGTCGCAGGTACATCTGAAGTGTTAAAGGGCACACCCATATACCGGCCACATCTATCTGTCCACTTCTATTTGGTAAGCTCAGCTTTTGCTGCTATAGCTTAAAACGGAATAGTTATAGTGGTGCTAGGTACATCTGTAGTGTTAAAAGGGTACAACCATATACCTGCCACATCTATCTGTCAACTTCTATTTGGTAGGCCGAGCTTTTGCTGCTATAGCTTGAAACGAAACAGTTATAATGGTCCTATGTACATCTGTAGTGTTGAAGGGCACACCCATATACCGACCACATTCCATATACCGACCACATCTATCTGTCCACTTCTATTTGGTAAGCTCAGCTTTTGCTGCTATAGCTTCAAACAGAACAGTTATAGAGGTCCCAGGTACATCTGTAGTGTTGAAGGGCACACCCATATACATGCCACATCTATATGTCCACTTCTATATGGTAGGCTTTGGTTTTAGTGCTATAGATTTAAATGGAACAGTTATAGAGGTCGTAAATACATCTGTAGTGCTGAAGGGGACTCCCATATACCGGCCACATCTATCTGTCCACTTCTATTTGGTAGGCTGAGCTTTTGCTGCTATAGCTTGAAACGGAACAGTTATAGTGGTCCCAGGTATATCTGTAGTGTTGAAGGGTACACCCATATAGGGCACCCCCATCTATCTATTCACTTTTATTTGGTAGGCTCAGCTTTTGCTCCTATAGCTTGAAACGGAACAATTATAGTGGTCCCAGGTACATCTGTAGTGTTGAAGGGCATATCCATATAGGGCACCCCCATCTATCTATTCACTTCTTTTTGGTAAGCTCAGCTTTTGCTGCTATAGCTTGAAACTGTAGTGACCTGGAGTATAGCAGCGAGGCTTGTCGACAGCTCTCGTGAGTGTCGGGACAAGTCCCGGTCGCGTTGGCATGAAATATACGCTAAACGGACTTAACGGGGACGCGAGAGCAGCTGGTGCGACTTTTTGGTGGCGACATTTATTTGTCGCCACCAATTTATAGGAAATGGCGGCAACTAATAAGAGTCGCCACCGATACGGGAGGCTTTGGCGGCGACATATAAGAGTCGTCACTGATACAGGCTGCTTTTGTGGCGACATATAAGAGTCGCCACCGATACGGTATGTTTTGGCGGCGACATATAAGAGTCGCCGCCGAAAAATGGAGTATTAGTGGCGACTCTTGTCGCCACGATATATTTTTATTTACCACGCCATATCTTCCCTCCTTTTCTTTTTTTTTTTCAACACTCACTTACCATTTGTTCACAAAGACCAATTTACCCTTTCTTACTCTATATATATTATGGTAATAGTGGGGGCATTATTGTCAATTTACATTTAAAACCAGTAAAAGAAACTTTACCTTCTACCTCTAAGGCTCTAACCCATCTCACTTTTCTCTCTCTCTCTCTCTGGTACTGCCCTAGCTTTTTGTCCTCTCCGCCTCCGCCACCTGCGGCTCCAGCAAGCCCCGCTCCTCCACCTGTGGTCTTCATCGGGAGCAAGCCACGCGCCTCCGCCGCCTGCAGCTCCAGCACCCCCACCGCCTGCGGCTCCAGCACCCCCACGGGGGCCTTCGCTGCAGGCCAGCCGCACCTGCGCGTCGCCTCGTCGAGCCGCACGTATGCGTCGCCTCGTCGAGCTACACTTGCGGGTCCCTTCGTCGAGCAGCAGGTTCAAGCCCTACCTTCGCTTCAGGCGAGCCGCAGGTTCAAGCCGCTACCTGCGCGTCGCCTCGTCGACCCGCAGGTGACGGCTCATCTATTACTAAGTTTTTTTTTTTTTTTTTAGAGCTCAATGCGTTTTTGGATTCTTGCAAATAACATGCTTGAAAGGGACTAAGACATTAATATACCCCCTCAAGCATAAAGTACTCTATCACAGCTCTCGTCTCATTATGGAATATGTTTTCAGATGCACTCTCTTCTACTTAGTTGATGCCATTATGGGCATCTCCTTTTTCTTTGTCCCTCTCTGGAGTTTGCTTGAGAATTCTGGTACTTTTAGAAACATTCTTTTCTCTAGTTACATAAACATGTGGGTTAAAGAAGAGTTTGGAAATTTTGTAAAATAAACCACCAGTACTAGTTGAAAGAAAGGAACTATGACTAGTAGTGCTCATTATAGTGAATTTCTCAGTTTTATAGTGCATTTGTGAGCTGACATATTATTCTTTCCATAAAATCCATCTTTTACATCATAGGGTAGAATAATATGATATGGAGTTGGTTCTCTGCCCTTTGTAGTTTAGTTTTGTTTAACACTTTGATAGCCCTTGGTGGTTCTCGAACATTTGTTACTGAGGAGCTGTGAAAAGCAAAAGAGGAAATGGAAAAATTGAGAGAGGAAGCTCAAGCAAACAAGAATTACATGTTGCAAGTGGCTTGACTATTTACATGTCATTTTACCTTTTCCCCTTTATGCTAAACTAATGGTTTCTCTAACATTTAATAATTTTATACTACAGTACAAAGAAATAGCCCACACAAATGAAGTGGCACTGAAGCAAATTGAGTCTAGGCATGAGGAGTACAAGGCAGAGGTACTGTTTTTTCTCTTGTGGTTTCATGAACATATATCAATCTTTTCTGGTCTCTGTTATTCACTTATTATATGTTTTAGTATATTTAGCAAATATAGAGCGTAAGTTATTGCCTTTGTTGCAGGCTGAAAGATTGAAGAAGACTTTTGAAGATGAAGTTTTGACCCTAAGAAATAAGTTGTCTGAAACGGAAGACGAACTAAGTATTGAAGTCTGAAGAAGCAAGCTCACTTATTGAAGCTAAAGAGAAAGAACTCCTTTCTGTATTGGCTGAAACTTCGGTCTTAGGAGATGAAGTTGCTCAGAAAGTGTAAGCTTTTTGACTTTTAGTTTTGAATATACTTTTGTCATTGAATTTCTAAATGTGCTTTTTGTAACCATCTCGTTTAGAACACGAATATAGATGGTAGAAATTCAAGTATCGTCCCTGAAGGATGATCTTGATCAGGAACATAAACGCTGGAGAACTGCCCAATAGAGTGCAAGCTCACTTCTTCTTTAATGATCTTATATACGGTCATCCTATGATCGGTTTGCATGGAAACTCTTTGCTGGGAATGTTACATATGTAAGAATTGGCATGTTACATGAAGAAAATTATGCAATCTATTTTTTAATTTTTTATTTTTTTTTTTACGCTAGAGATCTGCTTTTATTTGTTAATCCAGACTGAAAACTTTGGGCATTCTGGTTTTATTGGTTTATCCATTTGGACACTAATTTGTTCCTACTTAGCATAAAGTTCAATTATTTGTATCATTATTTTTTGGTAGCTGAAAGTTTCAATTTCACTCTATGTACCATCGGATGATAATTAATGTACACAGTGTACATCGTGTGGCACCTGCTAGTTGTACGAAGTTAGTTATTCTTACACTACAGTGGTCTTATGATAGTCACGTGATCTCCTAATTTGTGAATTATTTAGGGTGTGTTTGGTTCCACGTAAAACTGTGGGAAAAAAAATTTCGGTGGAAAAAAAATTTTCGGTGGAAAAAAGTTTTACGTTGTTTTTGTTTGGTTTGTGGGAAAAGAAAAGTAGTTTTCCATGAGAGTTGTTTGGTTGAAAGGAAAAGAAAAGTGAATAAAAAACTATTTAATATATTTTTTATTATATATTATATTATTAATATATTATAATTATTATATATATTTTCTCTAATTATATATTATATATTATTAATATATAATAATTATCATAATATATTTAATTATTATAATTTATATTTATAAATAAAATATATTATATAATAAATATGTAATATAATATATAATAATATATATAATATTATAAAATAAATTATTATATATTTATAAATAAAAAATAATTATAAATAAAAATTTATTTTATATATATATATATACATATATATATATATATACATATATATATATATATATATACATATATATATACATATATATATATATATATATACATATATATATACATATATATATATATATATATATATACATATATATATACATATATATATATATATATATATATTTCTTATTGTATATATATTATATATATTATCTATATATAATAATTATCATATTACATATATTAGTATTATAATTTATATTTATAAAAAAATATATATCTAAAATATATTATATTATACATTAATTAAGTATATATTATATAATAGTATATATTTAATACTATAAAATAAATTATTATGTATTTTATAAATAATATATATATAATATTACATAATAATATATTTAAATTAAATAATAAAATTATATATATATATATATATATATATATATATATATAGAGTCTATGGTGCTTGTAAAAGCATCAAGTCTTAGTCTTGTGAATTTTTTACCGTTAGATCTAGGACTTTGATTATTTTCATCCGTTAGATTATACTATTCAACCAACCACCCACTTAAAGGGGGCCCACATCATCATAACCGTACATCAAGTAATCCAAAATTTAAAAACTTACAATGATGCTTTTAAAAGCATAGGAGCTCAATTCTATATATATATATATATATATATATATATATATATATATATATATATATATATATATATATATATATAAAAGAGTTGGAGAGAGTCCACGGACTCTCTCTATCGCGGTCCACGGGGCATCCTTGCCTCGTGGACCGTGCATGCCAAAATAAGCTGAGCCGCGATTTTTCAGCTTGAGGCTTTTCGTTTTCCACAGACGGGGAGCGGAAAACGAAAACCCAAGTTTTCCAGCAAATCTGTAAAACCGGTTTTCCAATTTTTTTTTTTTACAGATAACCAAACATCTGAAAAAAGTTTTTCAGCTGAAAAATTTTTTCGGGGCACTTTTACGGGCAACCAAACACCCCCTTAGCGAATCCAATTCCAAGTAGTTGTGCCACTGTTCATGGCTTCAACTTTTTGCTTTAGAATCTGTTAGTTTTGTGTCTTGCTATTATTACATTTATTCTTTCTTCTAATTACTATGTATATTCTTTTCTTCATTGGCCTTTAGAATAAAATATTGCACAATCAGCTTGAGTCTTTGTGCATTAGATTAGCTGACAAGGAACGTAGCTTCGCTGGATTGTCATCCCAAACTGCAGATTCACAAACGGAGAGTGATTTGCAAAATGTTATTAGTTATATACATAGATCGAAAGAAATAGTAGGTATATGTTGTCAGCAGTTTAATTAGACATTACAGATTATTATATTGATATGCACTCTGCCATAAAACTGCTGGCAAAAACTGAACTGTCGTTGCTAAAGCAAGAGAAGATACGGCTTCAGTCACCTGTATGCTCTTGAAATTTTACTCACCTTTTACATAACCTTTTATGTTACTGTATCATTTCACGAGCCACTGGTTATGATCTTGCAGAAGCAAACTTTGAATATAATTTATAGTTTATTCTCCTTTTTTGTGCTCATTCAACAGCCACTGGCTGTGATCTTGCAGAAACAATCTTTGAATATAATTTATATTTATTCTCTTTCTTTCGTGCCCGTTCAGCTAGAAAATGTATTAAAGGCCTCCAAGGAGGCTCAAGCCTTGCTACATTCTCAATCTGAGAATTTTCAAACAACAGTTTTTAAAGATGAAGAATTCAAGTCCTTGTAGCTCCAGGTGATATTTCTATTGTCTTCCAGTACTTCTAATCTATTTTGATAAGTTTTATTACACTATAAGCTAATTGATTGAGTATTACTCTAGTAATCATGGTTTTCTACCACCAAATTATGGATGTAGGTAAGAGAGATTAATTTGCTTCGAGAAAGCAATATACAGCTGCGAGAGGAGAACAAACACAACTTTGAAGAATGCCAGGTCTGGATAAAATTCTTTATCTTTGCAATCTCTCTATAATTTGTTTTAGAGAAACTTCAAAGTGCTTTGTAAGTGAAGATTGGTGTACCGATGTGATGTTAAATGCATTTTGGAGTTGGGTGTCACGCCCCGGGTTGCATATTCACCGGGCACGCCGACAAATCCGCCGTATACAAAAGGATTTCTTCTGTATACGAAGCGTAGCTGTACCTGTAATAACATACAATGCCACAAACAGTAGCATAGAGCTGAAATAAAATATAAACACCCAGGTAGGGAAAAACAAACTTTATATACATACAAGTAATCAGATACAACGCTACTCGCTCCAGCGAGTTCAATTATGTACAAAAGTGAAAAACCAAAACAAAACTATCACTACCCGGTGGAAGTCCTCTAGCACAGAACTCGAAGGGTAGGCTCTAACTCGCCACGCCCTTCCCGCGGTCCGACTCAGGAGGAGCAGCAGCCGAAGGCGAAGGCCCTGCAACAAGGGTGGAAGAAAGAGGGCGTGAGAACTACTATAAAACAAGTAGTCCTCAGTGGGTGCCGCCCTAAACAACATCGGTCCACCCACTAAGTCTACAGGGTAAGCAAGATAGAAGAAAAGAAAGCTGGAACTCTCTACAGCTACAAGTCACTAAGCTATCAAGCTCAAAACTACCCCTACAGACTCCAAACAACCAGACCCAATCTGCAAGGGGACTGTGAACCCACCCGTCCCTGGGACTGTGAACACACCCGTCCCGTGCCCGGTTGTGACTATACGGCTACCCCCGCTCCAAGCCTCAGTGGAGAGCAAGCCCCACCTGCACTACCCGACACCAACGCGAAAGCACAAGCCCAAACTCCGGAGCGGCACTCGGGGGAGCTACCCAACCGAGTATGCAGCGTAGCTCTGTCGAGCTCAATCAGGCCCTCACTGGCCAAACCCAAGTAACCAGAACAGACTTTGGGCCCACCGTCTGGTCCGACGGCGCCCGACACCCCGTAACAGTATACACTACCCCAAGTATCCATCGCCCGAAACCCGCGACGATACCGCGAAAATACGGCTCCTAGAGCTAAATCCGGCAATGTATATAATGACGATCAATTCGGGGTTTTCTCCTAAGTCAAATCCAAGTCCAACAAGTATAAAATATTAATCGCTAAGCATGCTCCAAATTCAGAGATTCAATAGACAATTCCAAGAATTCGAGCAAAGACTATTATGAAAATACTACTATACATGTCGACTACTGCTCTTAGAAATAATCCGATGTAAACCCACCTTAGTCGCAAACCCCTGGCAGCGAGGAGTGTCCAAGGTCCTCCTCGATCACCTCCGCTGATCCGCCAAGTGCCGAAGTCCTCCGCTGCGAAGAAGCAACCCAAAACACTCAATTTTTCGATTCGCCGAAACGCAGCTTAAAGTTCGTCAAGCTAACCTGGTCCCAAATCAGCGAGTAAGGTATCAACATCTTCGCCTCGCCGTCAGGAATCCAACGGCGCAAGTCTTGACGCGACCGGACCACCCAGCGCGGAGAATCGGCCAAAGTACCGACGGTCGACGGCGGAAAACGACAATTCGGCACCTCGAATTTTCCGAAAAACGGCGGCTCGGTAATCATGGGTTCGACAGTGAGCAAACCTGATCCAAAACCGGCAAGTAAGGTGTCGCTGGAATCGTCTGGAAGTCACGGATCTAACGCCGCAGATTTCGCCGGATTCCGAGTCTCCTACACAGAGCACGAGTCAAAACACTAAACGTCGCCGCTGCAGTCCACAGCAGCGGCAGCAACTTCGAAAATCAAGGAACTTCGAGGTAAACAGAAGGTTGTCGAGGTCGACTCACCTCGAGAAAACACCCCACGCCGTCGGCCGGGTCGAGGCGATGGTCTCGCACGCGCGCCTAGCACCCTCGCGGCGTCTCGTCGTCGAAAACCCGCGGAAACCACGCGTCGGCGCGTCGTCGACGGAGCTCGGGCTTCTCTCGAGCTTCCTCTCTCTCTCTCTCTCCCTCTGGCGGCAACGAAGAAGAAGAAGAAGAAGAAGAAGAAGAAGAGCGACGACGGCAACTCCCTCCTCTCTCGCTCTGCGGTATATGGGGAGTGGGCAAAAGGTGATGTGACCAAAAGTCAACTTTGAGCCGTCTTTGCCCGTGTCTGCAGTACAAATCCCATTTTGTCTGGGTATAGCCATCAATCTATCTTAGGTATAGCAACCAATCTGCATGCGGTACAACTCACAATCTGCAATTTCGCGAGATCTCTCAATCTGAGGCTCTCGTGATCCCCAGGGGGCCCGTTAGGCGTCCATTCGCGCCCACGCAACCTAGACTTGTCCCGACACTCTCCAGAGCTGCCGAACAAGTCTCAGCTGAATTTTCAGGTCTCTACATCCTCCCCCACTACAAAAAGTTTCGTCCTCGAAACTCGAACGTACCTCAGCTCTGCTCGTCGAACAGGTAGGGATAGGCCTCCCTCATCACCGTCTCGGGCTCCCAAGTCGCCTCCGGCTCCGCGTGGTGACTCCCGCACTTTAACATACGGTATGACCCGATTGCGCAATTCTTTCGCCTCGCGAGCAAGAATCCGCACGGTCGCTCCTCGTATCGCAGTCCTCGCCTAGCTCAAGCGGAGTGAAGTTAATCACGTGAGAGGGATCGAAAACATATTTCCTCAATGTCGAGACGTGGAAAACATCGTGAGTGCCGACTAGTCGAGGGGGTAGAGCAACCCTGTAAGCAACCGGCCCGACTCGCTCCAATACCTCAAAAGGGCCAATGTACCGTGGACTGAGCTTTCCACGTACTCCAAATCTGCGAATCCTTGGACGGCGAGACTTTAAGAAATACATGGTCTCCAACCCGAAACTCCAAGTCTCGCCTCCTAGTATCGGCGTAGCTCCTGGCGGCGCTACGGGGTCAAGGTGGCGTCGAACTACCTTCACCTTTTGCTCGGCCTCTAGCAAAATCTCGTGCCCAAGTGTCCTCCTTTCACCCACGTCGCTCCAACACAAGGGGATCGACAGCGTCCATACAACGCCTCAAAGCGGAGCCATCCGGATGCTCGCTTGATAGGCGTTGTTGTACGCAAACTCAACCGATCTCAAATGTCGATGCCACCCTCCTCCAAAGTCCGGGACGCATGCCCTCGGCATGTCCTCTAGAGTCCGAATGGTCCGCTCCGACCGACCATCCGTACGTGGGTGAAATCTTTGTCAAGTGTAGCTGTGTACCCAAGCCTGTCTGTAAGCTCCTCCAGAAGTGTGATACAAACCTCGGGTCCCTGTCTGATACAATCGACACTGGTACGCCATGCAGCCTGACAATCTCATCCAGATATAGCTGCGCGAGTCTCTCCCTGGACCAGGTGGTCTGAACTGGTAGGAAGTGGGCCGACTTGGTCAATCTGTCCACTATCACCCAAATAGCATCATAACCACCCTGAGCTGTAGGTAACCCCACGACAAAGTCCATCGTGATCTGCTCCCATTTCCACTCGGGCAGCGGACTACGAAGCTTGCCGGCGAGCACCGATGCTCGGCGCTTCACTGTTGGCAAGTCAAACACCGAGCCACATATCTCGCCAATATCTCTTTTCATTCCATTCCACCAAAAGCGTGCTTTCAAGTCCTTATACATTTTGGTTCCACCAGGATGAACTGTATAAGGAGAACAATGAGCCTCTCTCAAAATGTCTGCTCGGATCTCTGAATCCACGGGTACACACAGTCGGTCCCTGTACCTCAGTACTCCCGAACTGTCCACTGTGAAACCCTCTGCCTGTCCCCTCTCCAACTGCTCTCTAATCCTCAACAAGTGTGGGTCTCCACTCTGTTTCTCTCGGATCCTATCCAACAGAGTGGGCTGCAAAACCATAGACATTAGTATTGCAGTAGACCCAGGGGACACAACCTCTAAACTCAACCGCTGTAGCTCCTCAAGTAACGGCCTCTGCTGCGTGATCATCAAGCACGAGCCCTGCACTGCCTTCCTGCTCAAAGCATCTGCCACCACATTCGCCTTGCCGGGATGATACTGAATACTAATGTCGTAGTCCTTCAGTAACTCCAACCACCGGCGCTGCCTCAGGTTCAACTCTCTCTGGGTGAACAGATACTTGAGACTCTTGTGATCAGTAAAAATCTCACAGTGCTCGCCGTACAAGTAATGCCGCCACAACTTCAAAGCAAAGACTACCGCGGCAAGCTCCAAGTCATGCGTAGGATAATTCTTTTCATAATCCTTTAACTGCCCTGAAGCATAAGCAATTACCCTACCATGCATCAACACACACTAATCCTTTGTGTGATGCGTCACTTGTAAATCACATATCCTTCCCCCATGCTTGGGAGGGCAAGGATAGGAGGCGATGTCAAGCGTCTCAACTCATCGAAGCTCCTCTGACAATCCTCACTCCAAAAGAACTTAATTCCTTTACGAGTCAATCGAGTGAGGGGTGTGGAAAGCCTCGCAAAGCCTTCCACAAACCGACGGTAATATCCTGCTAATCCAAGGAAGCTCCGCACCTCTGTCACCGTCGTCGGCCTGGGCCAATCCCGAATAGCATCACTCTTCTTCGGGTCTCGCCACTCCATCCTGCGAAATCACGTGGCCCAAGAAAGTAACCTCCCGCAACCAGAACTCGCACTTCTTTAACTTGGCATACAACTCCTTCTCTCGCAGGAGCTGTAGCACTATCCTCAAGTGCTCCTCATGCTCGGCGTCGCTACGGGAGTATACCAAAATATCGTCGATGAAGACTACCACAAATCGGTCCAAGTACGGCTTAAACACCCGGTTCATCAAATCCATGAACGCGGCAGGGGCATTCGTCAATCCAAAAGGCATCACGGTAAACTCGTAATGCCGTCGAGTCCTAAAAGCCGTCTTGGAAACATCCTCGGCCCTCACCTCAGTGGTGGTAACACGGAGATCTATCTTCGAGAAGACACAAGATCCTTCCGATCAAACAAATCATCAATGCGCGGCAAAGGATACTTGTTCTTGATGGTCACTTTATTCAGCTCCCGGTAATCCACACATAACCTGAGTGAGCCATCTTTCTTCTTTACAAATAACACCGGCGCTCCCCAAGGCGATACACTTGGTCTCACAAACCCTTTATCCATCAAATCCTGAAGCTGCGCCTTTAACTCACTCACTCGGCGGGTGCCATCCTGTAGGTACCTTCGAGATTGGTGCGGTTCCGGGAACTACATCAATCACAAACTCGATCTCCTCTCTCGGCGGCATAGTCGTCATTTCGAGGAAACACATCCGGAAACTCGCGAACCACGGGGATGTCCTCGAGCCTCGGTGCGCCGTAGGTACCTCTGTAAACGTCGCCAGAAAAGCGGTGCACCCTCTGCTCATCAGCTGTCGAGCTCTCGCTGAAGAAATCCACGCGGCAAACAACGTGCTCCTGCAGCCTCTGAAAGTGAACTCCTCCTGACCAGGCTCACGGAGTGTCACCGTCCTCTCCCCACAGTCAATCGTCGCGTAGTATCGCGTCAGCCAGTCCATGCCAAGCACTATGTCGAAGTCGTGCAGCTGCCCTACTACTAACAAGTCTGCGGGCAAAAGCCACGAGCCTAGCTGCACAGGACACGACCCACAACACGCTACCACCCGTACTACATGGTCGGGAACCTGGATCTCCGGGTGCGAGGCAACAACCCTAACTCTAGACCATGTAATAAAGCAAATGCTCGGCGATAAAAGAATGCGATGAGCCGATTATCAAATAAAGTGCGAGCTCTAGTACCGAAAGTAAAGTGATACCTGCCACCACACGGTCGGCTGCTGAAGAGTCCTCCACCTGGGCTGCAAACACCCTGCCGCTCGGAGCCGGCGACCGCTGCTCGCTCTGTCGCGGTACTGATGCTCTGTCCTCGTGGCGATAGCTCGGCGAGGCCCCGTATGATCGCGTGGCGGTCTTGAAAGCGAGATGATGGCGGCACGATCTTGCACGCGGACAAGGCGCCTGAGGTGTCCGGCGCCACAACCATAACATCGCCCTCTCGCTCGCACTGTCTAGGCCGGTGCGGTCCCCGCAAATCACGCAGCTGCTGCGTCCTCGTGGCCGCCCTGGCGACGGGTATCCACGCCACGCGACGCCCGAGGATCCACGACCACGAAACGTGATCGTGGAGGCCTCGACGGGCCTTCTTGCTTTCGGCCGCCGTCATCGGGGAGCGGGGCGCTTCTGTCTGGCTCGGTCCGGCCCACGAGTCCGCTCTCGAGCGTAGTCTCGGCCTCTCTCTCAAACAGTGCACTGCTCGATGGACGCGTCCGGGGTCCTCGACCTCTGCGCCCTAACGAACTGTAAAGATGCGGCCTCAAGCCTGCTCAAAAAGGTACACCCGGTGCGCCTCGTCCTCGCTTCAAACGGCACACGGTTCGGGAGCCGCGTAAACTCCCGGACGTACTCTGAGCCGTGCGATCTCCTCGGATCCTCTTCAAATCCTCCTCTATCCTCTGCTTTACACGATGGGGAAATACGTGCGGTACAACATCCCGCGAACACATCCCAGTCGTCCGAGAGGTCACGACTCCTGGTCGCGCCTCGTCCTCGTCCCCAATCCACGGCGTTCCCCGATCAAGCAATGGACCCCAAGTGAACACGGTCCTCCTCCCGGACATACAAGTCCTCGAATATCCTCTCCGCCGCCTTAATCCAACTCTCTACCACCTGAGCTCGAGCAATGCCCGTCAAACGTCGGTGGGTCGAGGCGGCGGAAGTTAAACAACAACTCGGTCATCCGTCCCTGCTCTGCCGTAGCCGCCTGGACTGACCCTCTGGCAGGCGCAACAGGTGCTGGCGGGATCTCTGCTAGTGGGGGTGCGGCAACTGGTGCAGTAGGTGGCGTAGAGGGTGGCGGAGTAGGCTGGGCTGGTGCTCCGTCTTTGTGCTCGGCACGCGGCTAACCTCTCGCACATCCTGCTGTAGAATCGGCCCTGTTTGCCCTAGTCACTCTGTCAGCGAATCGTGCGCTCAAGTCCGTGCGCACTCGTCTCGACCTAGTACTCGGCTCCACCACGGGAGGCACCCGGCTCGGGTCGGGTGCCACCTGCTCCATCTGCTCTGTAAGCGGGGTGGTGGTGGTGGTGGTAGTGGGCGCGACCCCGTAGTGGCGGTCGTCTCTGCGCGTGCATAGTGCACACATAGAAACAAGGTCGGATACAAAAACACTCGACCCAATCATCGAAAGTCTCGAAGGCGGTCTGTTTCTCCTCAAAATTATGTCGTCTGCGACCAACATAATTTCTGCGGACCAAAACAGGCACTCCTTCGGGTCACTCACTCCACTACGGGATGAGTTAAAACAAACAATCAAGGACTTTCGCATTAAATCACGCCGCTCGCGTCAAACCCCTAAGGTTTACCGACTTAGGTTTCCTAGGTCCCAACAACCTAATACTAAGCTCGATACCAACTTAATACATCACGCCCGGGTTGCATATTCACCGGCACGTGACAAATCCGCCGTATACAAAAGGATTTCTTACGTATACGAAGCGTAGGTACTGTAATAACATACAATGCCACAAACGGTAGCATAGAGTGAAATAAAATATAAACACCCGGGTAGGGAAAAACAAACTTTATATACATACAAGTAATCGGATACAACGCTACTCGCTCCGGCGAGTTCAAATGTACAAAAGTGAAAAACCAAAACAAAACTATCACTACCTGCGGTGGAAGTCCTCTAGCACGTAACTCGAAGGGTAGGCTCTAACTCGCCACGCCGCTTCCCGCGGTCCGACTCGAGGAGCGACGGCGAAAGCGAAGGCCTGCAACAAGGGTGGAAGAAAGAGGCGTGAGAACTACTATAAAACAAGTAGTCCTCAGTGGGTGCCGCCCTAAACAACATCGGTCCACCCACTAAGTCTTCGGGGTAAGCAAGATAGATGAGGAGAAAGCTGGAACTCTCTACAGCTACAAGTCACAACGCTATCAAGCTCAAAACTACCCTAGACTCCAAACAACCGGACCCAATCTGCAGGGGACCGTGAACCCACCCGTCCACTGGGGCGTGAACACACCGTCCGTGCCGGTTGTGACTATACTGACTACCCCCACTCCAAGCCTCGGTGGAGAGCAAGTCCCACTGCACTACCCGACACCAACGCGAAAGCACAAGCCCAAACTCGGAGCGGCACTCGGGGAGCTACCCAACCGAGTATGCGGCGTAGCTCTGTCGAGCTCAATCGGGCCCTCGTTGGCCAAACCCAAGTAACCGGGACGGACTTTGGGCCCACCGTCCTGTCCGACGCGCCCGCCACCCCGTAGCAGTATACACTACCCCAAGTATCCATCGCCCGAAACCCGCGACGATACCGCGAAAAGACGGCTCCTAGAGCTAAATCCGGCAATGTATATAATGACGATCAATTCGGGGTTTTCTCCTAAGTCAAATCCAAGTCCAACAGGTATAAAATATTAATCGCTAAGCATGCTCCAAATTCAGATATTCAATAGTCAATTCCAAGAATTCGAGCTACGGCTATCATGAACATACTACTATACATGTCGACTATTGCACTTAGAAACAATCCGATGTAAACCCACCTTAGTCGCAAACCCCTGGCAGCGAGGAGTGTCCAAGGTCCTCCTCGATCACCTCCGCTGATCCGCCAAGTGCCGAAGTCCTCCGCGAAGAAGCAACCCAAAACACTCAATTTTTCGAATTACGCAGAAACGCAACGGTGAGAAAAGCTTAAAGTTCGTCAAGCTAACCTGGTCCGAAATCGGCGAGTAAGGTATCAAAATCTTCGCCTCGCGATCGGGAATCCAACGGCGCAAGTCTTGACGCGATCCGACCACCTGCGCGGAGAATCGGCCAAAGTACCGACGGTCGACGCTGGAAAACAGCAATTCAGCACCTCAGAATTTTCCGAAAAACAGCGGCTCAGTAATCATGGGTTCCGACAGGGCAAACCTGATCCAAAACCGGCAAGTAAGGTGTCGCTGGAATCGTCTCGGAAGTCACGGATCTAACGCCGCAGATTTCGCCGGATTCGAGTCTCCTACACGAGCACGAGTCAAAACACTAAACGTCGACGCTGAGTCCACGGCGGCGGCAGCAACTTCGAAAATCAAGGAACTTCGAGGTAAACAGAAGGTTGTCGAGGGTCGACTCACCTCAGAAAACACCCCACGCCCGTCGCTGGGTCGAGGGCAGTGGTCTCGCACGCGCGCCTAGCACCCTCGCAGCGTCTCGTCGTCGAAAACCCGCGGAAACCACGCGTCGGCGCGTCGTCGGCGAAGCTCGGGCTTCTCTCGAGCTTCTCTCTCTCTCTCTCTCCTCTACACGAAGAAGAAGAAGAAGAAGAAGAAGAAGAAGAAGAAGAAGAAGAAGAAGAAAGAAGGCGGCGCTGACAACTCACTCCTCTCTCACTCTGCAGTAGATAGGGGAGTGGGCAAAAGGTGATGTGACCAAAAGTCAACCTGAGCCATGCTGCCAGGCTGTACCGGTACAAATCCCATTTTGTACCGGTATAGCCATCAATCTGTACCGGTATAGCAACCAATCTGTACCGGTACAACTCACAGAAATCTGCAATTTCGCAGATCTCTCAAGTACAGGCTGCTCCCGTGATCCCCAGGGGGCCCGTTAGGCGTCCATTCGCGCCCACGCAACCTAGACTTGTCCCGACACTCTCCAGAGCTGCCGAACAAGTCTCAGCAGAATTTTCAGGTCTCTACATTGGGGCTTCGTGATTAATTGTAGGCATGATTGCTCGCTTCCTAGAAACTCCGTGACGAAGCACAAAAAGCTAAAATGGAAGCCGAGAGATTGCATAATCTTTTACTTGAGAAGCAGCTAGAATTTGAGGCTTGCCAGAAGGAGGCTGAGTTTATGTGAGGCATAGCTGTGTTGTTGTAGGTAACTTTTGTTTGGACTTCTCAATCTTGGCTTGTCAGATTGTGAAGGTTGAGAGTTAGAGGGATTACTGGGCTGTCAAAGCTTTTCATTTGTGTGGATTTATTCGGAAAGGGATCTTGTTTACAATGATTATATTGGTTAATATCTAGTATAAGTAGGAAATCATTGTGATGTAGTTTAAAGTTTTGTTGATAAAAGATATGTCAAGTGCAAGGAAATGTCTCTGTATGGACTTTTCTTGTACTCCTCAATTTGCATTTCATGTTGTAGCTCCTGTATTAGTATACTTATTCTTGTTTGGATGTAGTTATATGGCTATTACATGCCCATCATTTATGAACGAAATGGCTATCATAAAGTAGTTTCTTTGTCAATTACGATGTCACATTTGTCCTTTATTTTTGTCTATGTGGGATCAAATAGTTGTCCAATACCTCCCATTAATCTATTATCTTATAATACTTCCAAGTAATAATTAGTTGTTTGGGGCAACAGGTACTCTTGAGATTCAATTAGATTTAATATATATTGGTTATAAGGTGTTTGAGCCATAGTGCTTGGGTTTAATTTGGTTTTGAGAGTATTAAAATGAAATTAAAGGTTAAAATTTAAGAATGAGAAATTTTTATAATTATAGGTTATTTTTTAGCAATTTATACTAAATTAATAATATCTATTATTACCAATTATTTTAGATTTGAAAATAGGCTGCTAACTTTTAGCGGCGACAAATTGTCGCAGCTAATTATTTAACTTTTCGTGGCGACGGTGTGTCGCCACTAATTATCTGACTTTTCGCGGCGACAGTGTGTCGCCGCTAATTGTACTACTTTTAGCGGCAACATATTGTCGTCACCAAATAGTTTTATCGACGGGGTTTTAGGTGGCGGCATGCGCATTTTTGGCGGCGACAATGTTGGCTATGGTGGCGACATTTGTCGCCATTAAAAACCATTTTTGTTGTAGCATGTCATGAAAATCTGCGAAATAGTAGATTTTTTGACCTGTGTAACGGTACAAAGTTTTGAGTGCACCGGTACAGGTTTGATGGCTATCTGCAGGTACAACCATCGAGGATGTCTGGTCTGATCTTGTGAAACTGCTCTCGGGTTGCCTATTTGTACCGGTACACTTGCCCGTGTACTGGTACACTTTGGTAGGTGAAAGGGCAAATTAGTAAATTTTCTCTTCGTTTGTATCACCACCCCCTCCACCGCCTATCTACATGCAGAGAGAAGCAAGGAGAGGCTTTTCTGATGATACTCTCCATCTCTCTCCCTCCAGCCTAGTTCGATTGAAGTGGTGGAGCTCCGGTGGAGTGCAGGTTTCGTCGACGGCGTGCCGCAGAGCCGTTCGAACATACTTTCGACGTCGTGGTGCTGAGAGGAGGCCGGGCGAGCGTGGCATTTCGCTGGTTTCGACGCTGCGCCGATCCTAGAGGGGGTTTTCGAGGTGAGTAGTTCATCGAGGGCACTTCAATTGCTGCAACCTCCATTTAATTTCGAGCTTGGTATTGTTCCTGCAATTTTTCTGCGTCGACCGTCGGCATTTTGGCTCGAGCTCGACGTAGGAGCGTCGGATTTTTGTGAGGCTTGGTTCGTTGGATTCGGGACTTCGAGAGGAATCCACAAAACCCAAGATTGCTGAATTTGGTGAAGGTTAGCGTGGTCGAATCCCTGTTTTACTCCAATGTTGTTGTTTTAGACAGAATTTCTAGATTTTAAGTTCACCTTGATGCAATCTTGGATAATAGTGAGATTTTGGACTCGTGCTGGATATGTCCAGGCACTTCTTTGGATTTGGGACTTTACTCGTCAGTTTTGGACGCGATTAGGTGAGTTCTAATATTTTTAAGTGGGATTAACTTAGCTAATCGCTGAAAATTGTCGAATGGTGACGGCTTTTGATGTTGTTGGAATTTAGAGCTTCGTGGAGTTCGTTTGCTGGCCTGAGGCTATTCCAGCAGAGATACGGGCGTTTCGAGACCATCTCGCTGTCGGAGGTTAGCTTGAGAGGTGGCCTAATCATCGACTTTTCATCCTATGTGCATAATGGTCGACATGTATGAATTTCAGCATTTGCATAGTATATGGTAGCTCGAATTCATGGATTGTCATGTTGTTGAAACCTGAATTTGGGGCATGTTTAGTAAGTAAATTACCTATACATGTTGGACTTGGATTTGACTTAGAAGAAAACCACGACTTTAACCGTCATATGTATATACTACCTGATTTAGCTTTAGGAGCTGTAATTTGATTGTATCGTCGCAATGTTAGCGCGATGTATACCCAAGGTAGTTTAGATTGTATTTACGCTCGTGCTGGGATGCCGAGTTTATTTTTACAGTAAAATTTAAGCTGTTTTGAGTGGTCGGATGCCGTCGGGGTTGACAGTGAACCCAGAGTTCAGTTTTGATCACAGATTGTGCTGAGGGTGCGTAGATTTGGTTGTTAGACCTGTTTAGACCCTAGCTACTTGAGTTTGGCTTGCTAGAGCCTGATTGAGCTCGACAGAAATACGCTGCATACTCGGTTGGGTAGCTCCCACGAGTGCCACTCCGGAGTCGGGCGTTGTGCTCTCGCGTTGGTGTCGTGCGTGCAGGTTGGTTTTGCTCTCCACTGAGTGTTAGTGTGGGGGTAGCTGTATAGTCGCAACCGGGCACGAGACGGGTGTGTTCAGAGTCCCAGGGACGGGTATGAGTATAGCTGTTTGAGTAAAAATAATAATAGGAAAATGTTATTATTTTCTCTCATATAAAAAAAAAGAAGAAAGGGAGTTAGTTAAGATCCACAACTATCTCTTTTCAATTTCAAATAATATCTCTTAAATAAAATAGAGATACCGATTTCAAATATCTGCACGATCAAAAAAAAAAAAAAAAGAGGAGAGAAAAGAAAAAAAAAAGGGGAGGGATTAAATTGTAAATGTTATCCCAATATCCTGATCGCACGATCCGTATCCACCCTAACGTCCTATTCCCCCCACGATCAACTAACCACCATATTCCTCCGCACGATCTCCCCCACAACTAACCACGTTCCTACGATCCAAACCCATATCCCCACTACCCCATTATAACTTTCCACCTACTAAGAAAAAATCCTATTCCCTATTCCCTGTTTACAGAAAAAAAAAAAAGGTAATCCTCCATTGTGGCTTCATCAAAGCCCTCTCTTTCTCTCTCTCCCTCTCTGATACAAAATAAAAAAAAATATAAAACATCAAGCTCTCTCTCTCTCTCTCTCTCTCTCTCTCTCTCTCTTTTTCTCGGAGCTTTTCCAATCGCCCGACGAAGTCGTGACTCCACCGTCGCTTCTCTCCCCGCCGCCGAGCTCGAGGCCCTCCTCGAAACCCGCCTCCTCCGCCGCGACACGGGTGGCCTCGTCGCGCCCTGTTCCGTCCCCGCTCTCGAGCCTTGAAGCTCGCCGCCGAGCGACGCCCTGGCTCCGCCTCCCTGAGGACCGTTGCCAAGCTCCTCCAGCGGCTCGCCGCGATAATGGCCGCGGCGCGCACATCGCGCCTCGACTCGTCGACGCCCTCCGCCACGCACCTCGGCCTAGCTCGGGCGGAGGGGGCCGTGCCTACTCGTCGCGGCTCCTCTATCGCGAAGCCCTCGGTCGTCGCGGACCTCCTTTGTCGCATCCTCGACTTCGACGTGGCGGCGGCGCCCACATTGTCGTAGATCTTCACCGGCGCGGGCGGCGCGGCCCCGATCCACGCCTACTCCGCCGCCCGCCTCGGCTGCCTCGGGCGGAGAGGGAGCCCGCGCCCCACCTCCCTCACGATCGGCGCCCACCGCGTCTCCGTCCGAGCTTTGCCTCGTCGTTGCCGTCGACCTCGACTGCTCGAGCCCGAAGCTACCCGCGTCGCGACTCCGTTCGCGCCACGCCTCTGCACCGCTGTCGACCTGGGCTTGGCGAGCCCCCTCGGCGCTCGTCGAGCTCGCCGCCGTCATCGCCAAGCCCACGCCACGCTGTCATCCTCGACTTCGCCCTCGGCCGATCCATATCGAAGCCCGTGCCTCGGATGATGGTCATCCTCGTCGCCGCGCGCCACCCTGCCGACGTCGCCGTTCAATCACCGTCGCGCTCACTGCCGCTGCATCCCGACGACCTCAAGACATCCGTCTCAGTTCAGCTCGGACAGAGGGGAGGTGCTCGCCGCCGCTTCTCTGCCCTAGCTCGGACGGAGAAGAGCCCGCGCCGCTATCCTTGCTCGCGCCGTGCCTCAACGCCCCATTGCCTGCCGCCTCGTCGTCACCGAGCTCACCGTCTCGAAGCCCATGCTGCAGATGATGGTCGCGCCTCGTCGTTGCGCTCCACCCTGCCGACGTCGCCGTTCAATCACCGTCGCGCTCACTGTCGCTGCACTCCGACGACCTCGGCCGCTCCACCTCAGTTTAGCTCAGACAAGAGGCGAGATGCTCTGCCATCCGCCTCGGCCTAGCTCAGAAAGAGGGGAAGCGCCCGCGTATGTTCGACGAACGCCCCAATCATGTGTCAGCGGCAAAAAGAGAGCGATGCTCTTCTTTTCTATGAAGCTGATTAATTCTCGTTTGACGCTCAGCCGTCGACGGAATTAACGGCGCGCCGGCGACGACCAAGACGATGAAGGCGATTAATCTCCGTTTGACGCTCGGTGTCGACGAAATTAACAGCCGGCGACGACCAAGACGATGAAGGCTGATTAATCCCGTTTGACGCTCGGTAGTCGACGGAATTAACGGCAGCGGCGACCAAAGGCGATGAAGTTGATTAATTCCCGTTTGACGCTTAGCCGTCGACGGAATTAACGGCGCGCCGGCAATGACGGAGATGACGAAGCCGACGAACTTCCGTTTGGCGCTTAGCCGTCGACGGAAGTAACGGCGCACCGGCGACAACGACGGAGATGGCCCGCCACCTGTTCGACGGAATGCCCAAGACGAATGTCGACGGCGAGGCTAAAAGAGAGAGAGCGGTGCTCTTCTCCAAAGCCCATGCCGCACGACGTGCCCGCCATATGTTCGACGAAATGCTCCAGACGGTTGTCGACGGCGAAATAAAACAAAGAGAGCGGTGCTCTTTCCTTTATCACCAAAAGAGAGAGAAAGATCATTCTTTCAGTCAAAGAAAGAGAGAGTTTTGTACTGTCATCGAACACTGAATCTTTTGACTTGGTCAATCTAAAGCAAATTAAAATCTCATCACTTTAAGTTAAATTGAGTCAAAGGACTAAAATTAGAAGTAAATCTTAAGCATTTGGTCTTGAATTAAAATTCTCAATTTCGATCGTTTCAAAATCTCATTTGGATTAACCCACATCTGGGTTTAAATCTATTGGGCCCGAATTAAGCCCGAATGCACTTTCGAAAATCAAATTCAATCAGCCCCATTTGAACTTACATCATTATACAGGCCTCAATCTTAAACCCATTAACCAAAGCATATAAACCCATTTAACCCATATCCAAATCCATTTAACCAAAACTCATTTAATCCATTAACCCAAAACCTATAAACCTTAACCCATTTACTCATACCAATTAAACCCATTAACCAAAACCCATTTAATCCATTAACCCAAAACCCATAAACCTTAACCCATTTACTCAAAACCAATTAAACCCATTAACTAAAACCCATTTAATCCATTAACCCAAAACCCATAAACCTTAACCCATTACTCAAACCAATTAAACCCATTAACCAAAACCCATTTATCCAAACCTATTTATCCAAACCCATCTATCCAAGCCCATTTAACCCAAGCCCAATCAAAGCCCAATTAAACCTTAACCCATTTACCCAATCCACAACCAAATCAAAGCCCAATTAAACTTTAACCCATATCCAAACCCAAACCTAACCTCAAACCCAAATCAAAACCAAATTTCAATTCAAATCCAATTCAAATCACCCAATCCTCTAGCACATAAAACTAGAGTCAAATCATAATCATATTCAAACTCGATCAAATTCTAAATATATGCTTAGAATTGATCATACCATCCATTTATCTTAGTACATATGATTAAGATAAAAACAATAGATCAGGTTTCACCTAATCAAATTAAATTTATTGGGCTCTAATATATCTACTTGGAGTTCAAACAAATGAAATTAAGTTAGACTTCAATACATAGATTTGGAGTTTAATTTGAATTTGACTAATCCTAATACATATAATTAGGATTTAGTTAACCTTTCACCCTATGATGAACCCAAAACAAATATGATTAAGCTCTAACACATAAGCTTAGAGCCTAATTATATCAGACTCTAAGATACAAAATTAGAGTCTAATTCAAAATATTTGGGCTAATCCTAACACATACATTTAGGATGAAAGCTCAAATTGAATGCCAAATCAAATTCTATTGGACTTTATCATATATATTTAAAGTTCAATTAACCAAATCAAACTCTAATACATATAATTAGAGTTTAATTTGAATCAAACTCGATTAAATCCCAATGCATATACAGGGAATTTAATCAATCTTTCATCTCAGGGTGAACAATGTTGAGCTCCAAAACATATATGGCCCAACAAAATTAATTTGATCACGTACTTTGAGCGTCTTAGAACATATAACTAAGATGCAAACTTTTCTTTTCTTTTCCTGCTCCATTTATGTACACCGAGGGTATGCCCTTGGTTAAAGCCATGTAATTGGACGATATATTATAAAATTTTCTTTTGTTCAATTCAAGCATTTCAGAGGTCTCTTAATCGAAGGTACCCTAACATTTTATAGGGGTAATTAACTATAGACGCTTGCGTTTATAGGAAGCCATGGATCCACAATACCTGATAACCATATATATTTAAATATTAATCTGAATCGTGAATACTACCCCACGGGAGATAAAAGATAAAATCCCACCGTTTTCGTTATAGCTCCGATTTACAAAATTTTTGCGGCCACAGATTTCTAACAAAAAATCACACATTATTATCCATATCTTACCCCCTTCTTTAGTCGAGAATTAAATACTTAAGACTAATAGAAGGCATATGGATAAAAAATAAAAAAAGGAGGGAATAAAACACAAACGGGTTCCGTTGTGATCCCAACTTACGCACTTCTGCAACATTGAATTCCTCGATAGCAATTTAGAACCAAGGAGAAAGATTGGAATATAGATGTGCATCAAAAATTAAAAGACAATGAAGCCGCAGGGACTGTTCTGTAAATACAGGGACCAAAATGTAAATGGGCCATAACATTTTCGTTATAGCTCCGATCTACAAAATTTTTGCGGCCACAGATTTCTAACGAAAAATCACACATTATCCATATCTTACCCCCTTCTTTAGTTGAGAATTAAATACTTAATTTAAGACTAATAGAAGGCATACAGATTCAACCAGAAAAATAAAATTACCTCAATAGGTTTTGGTAGCGAAGGTGTTAAAACATAGTCACCGAATTCATCGTCATACGGAGATGTATCATCTTCCATTGTACCAGCCCCTCGGATTCGTGATTCTATCGATCAAAATATATATATATATATATATATATATATATATATATATATATATATATATATATATATATATATATATATATATATATATATATATATATATATATAAGTATGACGTTCGCCACGTGCAGCTAGTTATAAACAGAATATGAATGGAAAAGTCACCTATTATCGAAGACACGGTAAGAGGAAGCTTCCCCTGAGCTACTTCAATTAAAGCATCAGGAAGTGGATTTTCTGGACTTCTTAAAGATGGTTCCACATTGCATACCTATGTATATATATATACGGTTAATATGTATATATAGAGGGAGAAAGAATGCTGGAATAAATACACTTGAATCATTTAGATTCTATACCGCACCTTTGATCTTGTTGTAGAATCTTGCAAATGCATTTCACCTGTGGTAGTCGAATCCATAATATGCACTCCCTACAAATAGAACAAAAAAGGAATATAAAAAAAGAGATGGGGAGAGAAAATAATTAAAAATGCTAATAAGCATACCTTAGATTTCTTATGTCTATCATCTTCGTGAATCGGAAAGCTAAGGCCGAGTACTTCATGTTGAGGAGTATTATCTGGAAAGCTAGCTTGGACATGATCATAAGAAGGGGGAAATGTCGCGATTGGTTCTTTGGTTGATATTTTGGAACCCGACGCCTTATGTTGCATAGAACCGACAAATCGTGAAGTAGTTCCTTTCTCTTTCTTCAAAGCATCTTTAGTTCTTTTCTTCTTTTGACGTTCATCGGCATCCAATAAGTAAGCTACACCATGTCTAAAGCTTGAATGAACACTATTGGACCACCAACGTGCGCAATGCAAAAGAACTTTCCCAACTCGATCGGCTTTAGGTATATAATAATTAGCCGAATTCCCATACTGGAGGAAATGATACCAATACCCGATCAAAGTCCCGATGGAATCAGCTATTCTAGGGACATCAATAAATTCTAGAAAATATTGATCGAATCCGAATTGGCGTGAAAATCGATGAGGATTGTATAGTTGAGCATGCAGTTTATTCCTTAAACGAAGTGGAATAACACTCTGTCTGATAGAAATAAGATATTCATAAACTTCTATTGGATATCGACATTCCCCCGTTGTAAGCTTCGCATCATATAACCATCCACCATCAACGAAAGAATAAGAATAAGGTAAAGGGTGCCATATGAAGTGAATATCGGATCTAAGATGAAGTCTTGCTCTTTTAGCATTAAATGGCGAAGCGGCAGCATTCATAAATGATATCATTTGTGGAATGCTCCTCAAACCAACAATATTTTTAATGTCATTGGTTATAGCTCTTCTAGGTTTGCTCAAAATGTAAACCGATCCAAGCAGACAAGAAATTAACAGGAAATTGAGGACCGGGATGTGCAGGACCATCTGGGTGATTACTCATATATGATAATGCTATATGGATTGCGCATAAAATAGCAGGAACCAAAGCGACTTTCTCGCCTAATGCTAACTTAGAGGCCATAATAAATGTTTCGGGTCTAATAAAACGATCTGAACTTGAGGGCATCACAAAATTGCATAATCATAAAGAAATGAAAGCGGCTCTAGTCGTGTCTTCCGTGTATGAAGGTGCAAATCTTTTACCAGTGATGTCTTTGTGCTTGGAAGAACGCGATTTCCTTGAACTTGGATGAAAGAAGTTCACCCACAAATCATAACGAATTCGTTTGCAAGACGATCGAGTTGTAATCCATTGGTATACATCAAAAAGTTCTCTAAGACAGTCAGGATAAGCATTTCTATTATATAATTCCGAATTCATGGGAATATATTCATCGTAAAGATGACCCGTGATAGGAAGACTACTCAGTCCTTTAATCTCCCATAAAGAAATTCTAACTTCTCCATATGGCAAATGAAACGTATTCGTTTCTGAACACCACAACTCTACAAGCGCTTTGATGATGTTTAGGTTTTTATGATACTTCCCTCGCGAAGCAACTATGCCACCGAAAATTCCTGCATGTTGCAATTGTGGGGTATATTGTGACAAAATATGATCTGCTCAATCCTCAAAACCATCAATAGCTTCGCTGTCCCCTAATGGCCTATCTTTACCCCGCCCCAGCTTGGATGACCATTCAATATTTTGTAACTTAAAGATTCCAGTGTATCCTTCTCTTTGGGTAAACCTAGAGGTGGAAGAAGTATGACTTCTTGTTCACCATCAGATGTGTAATAATGGGGACCAAAACGACCTAAGGGTTGTTTTTGCTTAAAAACTGCCCATTCCTTGAATACGGGTCTGTTGTAAGAAATAATCGGATCCGTTCTACTATTTTCAATCGGAGAAGCCCGAACTAGAGAAATACCTCTCGCTATGCCTAATACTTTGTCATCGGGATGAATCGGATGCTCCATCTTAAAAAAATATATATATAATATAAATCGTCAAAGTGCGAAATACAATAAAACAGAGGAAGAAGAAAAAAAAAGGAGAGTGGCGAAACGGTTACCGTTCCAAGCTCAGCAAAAGAACGCGGCAAATCTTGTGATATGAGATACGAACAATACCTTTTTTTCTCTTGTACGACGTAGCAAGATAAAAAAGGTAAAAAAAATAATAGGAAAATATTATTATTTTCTCTCATACAAAAAAAAAAAGAAGAAAGGAGTTAGTTAAGATCCACAAATATCTCTTTTCAATTTCAAATAATATCTCTTAAATAAAACAGAGATACCGATTTCAAATAGCTGCACGATCAAAAAAAAAAAGAAAAAAAAGAGAGGAGAGAGAATAAAAAAAAAAAGGATTAAATTGTAAATGTTATCCCAATATCCTGATCGCACGATCCGTATCCACCCTAACGTCCTATTCCCCCCACGATCAACTAACCACCATATCCCTCCGCACGATCTCCCCTACAACTAACCACGTTCCTATGATCCAAACCAATATCCCCACTACCTTATTATAACTTCCCACATCCCATCTTTGCACGAACAAAAAAAAAAAAAAGAGAGAGGAGATAAATACCCACTGAAACCAAAATTAACAGGAGACGGTCTTTTGATCTCTAAAACCTTCTACTAAGCAAAAATCCTATTCGCTATTCCATGTTTACAGAAAAAAAAAGGTAATCCGCCATTGTGGCTTCATCAAAGCCCTCTCTCTCTCTCTCTCTCTCTCTCCCTCTCTGTTACAATATAAAAAAAATAATAAAACATCAAGCTCTCTCTCTCTCTCTCTCTCTCTCTCTCTCTCCTCCAGCCGCGCGCTTCCTTCATCACCGACGAGCCGCGCGACTCCACCGTCGCTCCTCTCCCGCCGCTCGAGCCCGAGGCCCTCCTCGAAACCCGCCTCCTCTGCCGTGACACGGGTGGCCCCGTCGTCGCCTGTTCCGTCTGCTCCGAGCCTTGAAGCTCGCCGCCGAGCGACGCCCGGCTTCGCCTCCCCGAGGACCGCGTTGCTGCTCCTCCGGCCGTCGCCGCGAGCACGGTCGCGGCGCGCACGTCGCGCCTCGACCCGTCGACGCCTCCGCCACGCACTCCGCATAGCTCGGGCAGAGGGAGCCCGCCTTCGTCGCGCCTCTATCGCGAAGCTCCTGGCCGTCGCGGACCTCCTTTGCCGCATCCTCGACTTCGACGTGGCGGCGGCGCCCCATTGTCGCGGATCTTCTCCGCACGGCCGGCGCGGCCCCGGTCCACGCCTACTCCGCCGCCCGCCTCGGCTGCCTCGGGCAGAGGGGAGCCGCGCCCCACCTCCTCACGATCGCCGCCCACCGCGTCTCCGTCCGAGCCTGCCTCGTCGTTGCCGTCGACCTCGACTGCTCGAGCCCGAAGCTACCCGCGTCGCGACTCCGCTCGCGCCACTCCTCTGCACCGCCGTCGACCTCGGCTTGGCGAGCCCCCTCGAGCCGCTCCGTCGAGCCCGCCACCGTCACCGCCAAGCCCACGCCGCGCTGTCATCCTCGACTTCGCCCTCGGCCGATCATATCGAAGCCCGTGCCGCGGATGATGGTCATCCTCGTCGCCGCACGCCACCCTGCCGACGTCGCCGTTCAATCACCGTCGCGCTCACTGCCGCTGCATCCCGACGACCTCAAGACATCCGCCTCAGTTCAGCTCGGACAGAGGGGAGGTGCTCCGCCACCCTCCTCTGCCTAGCTCGGACAGAGAAGAGCCCGCGCCGCCATCCTTGCTCGCGTCGTGCCTCAACGCCCCATTGCCTGCCGCCTTGTCGTCACCGAGCTCACCGTCTCGAAGCCCATACTGCAGATGATGGTCGCGCCTCGTCGTTGCGCTTCACCCTGCCGACGTCGCCGTTCAATCACCGTCTCGCTCACTGTCGCTGCACTCCGACGACCTTGATCGCTCCACCTCAGTTTAGCTCAGACAAGAGGCGAGATGCTCTGCCATCCGCCTCGGCCTAGCTCAGAAAGAGGGGAAGCGCCCACCATATGTTCGACGGAACGCCCCAATCATGTGTCAGCGGCAAAAAGAGAGAGCGATGCTCTTCTTTTCTATGAAGCTGATTAATTCTCGTTTGACGCTCAGCCGTCGACGGAATTAACGGCGCGCCGGCGACGACCAAGACGATGAAGCTGATTAATCCCCGTTTGACGCTCAGCCGTCGACGGAATTAACGGCGCGCCGGCGACGACCAAGACGATGAAGCTGATTAATTCCCGTTTGACGCTTAGCCGTCGACGGAATTAACGGCGCGCCGGCAACGACGGAGATGACGAAGCCGACGAACTTCCGTTTGGCGCTTAGCCGATGAATGTCGATGGCAAGGCTAAAAGAGAGAGAGCGTTGCTCTTCTCTAAAGCCCATGCTGCACGACGTTCCCGCCATATGTTCGACGAAATGCTCTAGACGGTTGCCGACGGCGAAATAAAACAAAGAGAGCTGTGCTCTTTTCTTTATCACCAAAAGAGAGAGAAAGATCATTCTTTCAATCAAAAATAGAGAGTTTTGTACTGTCATCGAACACTGACTCTTTTGACTTGGTCAATCTAAACCAAATTAAAATCTCATCACTTTAAGTTAAATTGAGTCAAAGGACTAAAATTAGAAGTAAATCTTAAGCATTTGGTCTTGAATTAAAATTCTCAATTTCGATCGTTTCAAAATCTCATTTGGATTAACCCACATCTGGGTTTAAATCTAATAGGCCCGAATTAAGCCCGAATTCACTTTCGAAAATCAAATTCAATCAGCCCCATTTGAACTCACATCATTATACAGGCCTCAATCTTAAACCCATTAACCAAAGCCTATAAACCCATTTAACCCATATCCAAACCCATTTAACCAAAACCTATTTAATCCATTAACCCAAAACCCATAAACCTTAACCCATTTACTCAAACCAATTAAACCCATTAACCAAAACCCATTTAATCCATTAACCCAAAACCCATAAACCTTAACCCATTTACTCAAACCAATTAAACCCATTAACCAAAACCCATTTATCCAAACCTATTTATCCAAACCCATCTATCCTAGCCCATTTAACCCAAGCCCAATCAAAGCCCAATTAAACCTTAACCCATTTACCCAATCCACAACCAAATCAAAGCCCAATTAAACTTTAACCCATATCCAAACCCATTTAACCCATATCCAAACCCAAACCTAACCTCAAACCCAAATCAAACCAAATTCCAATTCAAATCCAATTCAAATCACCCAATCCTCTAGCACATAAAACTAGAGTCAAATCATAACCATATTCAAACTCGATCAAATTCTAAATATATGCTTAGAATTGATCATACCATCCATTTATCTTAGTACATATGATTAAGATAAAAATAATAGATCAGGTTTCACCTAATCAAATTAAATTTATTGGGCTCTAATATATCTACTTGGAGTTCAAACAAATGAAATTAAGTTAGACTTCAATACATATACTTGGAGTTTAATTTGAATTTGACTAATCCTAATACATATAATTAGAATTTAGTTAACCTTTCATCCTATGATGAACCCAAAATAAATATGATTAAGCTCTAACACATAAGCTTAGAGCCTAATTATATCAGACTCTAAGATACAAAATTAGAGTCTAATTCAAAATATTTGGGCTAATCCTAACACATATATTTAGGATGAAAGCTCAAATTGAATGCCAAATCAAATTCTATTGGACTTTCTTACATATATTTAAAGTTCAATTAACCAAATCAAACTCTAATACATATAATTAGAGTTTAATTTGAATCAAACTCGATTAAATCCTAATGCATATACAGGGAATTTAATCAATCTTTCATCTCAGGGTGAACAATGTTGAGCTCTAAAACATATATGGCCCAACAAAATTAATTTGATCACGTACTTTGAGCGTCTTAGAACATATAACTAAGATGCAAACTTTTCTTTTCTTTTCCTGCTCCATTTATGTACACCGAGGGTATGCCCTTGGTTAAAGCCATGTAATTGGACGATATATTATAAAATTTTCTTTTGTTCAATTCAAGCATTTCAGAGGTCTCTTAATCGAAGGTACCCTAACATTTTATAGGGGTAATTAACAATAGACGCTTGCGTTTATAGGAAGCCATGGATCCACAATACCTGATAACCATACATATTTAAATATTAATCTGAATCGTGAATACTACCCCGCGGGAGATAAAAGATAAAATTTTACCGTGCGAGGTACGTCATTCGTGGTGGCAGACAACAGCCATCTTTCAGATTGGGTCTGGTATGACAGAAATCTATAGGTATTGGTTTCTAAGCATGATAGTATAGCGGCATATAGTTGTAGATTGTTTCCAGCTTACCTTACTATTTCTGCTTACCCTGTAGACTTACTGGGTGGACCGATGATGTTGAGGGCGGCACCCACTGAGGACTACTTGTTTTTACAGTAGTTCTCACGCCCTTTTGTTACGATTGTTGTTGTAGGGCCTTCGGTTTCGGCTGCTGCTCCTTCTAAGGCTGATCGAGGCAAGGGCGTCACGAGCTAGAGCCCTACCCGACGAGTGTTGAGTTAGAGGATCACCGGCAGGTAGTAGTATTTGTTCTTTTGGAGTTTATGTACATACAGATGTTGAACTCGCTGGAGCGAGTGTATATTTTGTTGTATTCAGATCCCATGTATGTATATAGAACTCGTTGTTGTTGATTCTACTTGTTCATGTATAGTTATTTCAGCTCTATACTACTGTTTGTAGTATTGTATGTTATACAGGTACAACTACGTTTCGTATACAGTGAAAATTCCCTCATATATGGCAGATTGGTCGGTGTGCCCGGGGAAAAGTGCAATCCGTATGTAGTGTTGAAGGGGGCCCCTATTATCTGTTCACTTCTATTTGGTAAGCTCAGCTTTTGCTGCTATAACTTGAAACAGAACAGTTAAAGTGGTCCCATGTTCATCTGTAGTGTTGAAGGACATACCTATATACCTGTCACATTTATATGTCCACTTCTATATGGTAGGCTGTGGTTTTAGTGCTATAGATTTAAATGGAACAATTATAGAGGTCGTAGGTACATCTATAGTGTTGAAGGGCACACCCATATACCGGCCACATCTATCTGTCCACTTCTATTTGGTAGGCTGAGCTTTTGCTGCTATAACTAGAAACGGAACACTTATAGTGGTCCCAGGTACATCTATAGTGTTAAAGGGCACACCCATATACCTACCACATCTATCTGCCCACTTATATTTGGTAAGCTGAGCTTTTGCTGCTATAGCTTGAAACAGAACAGTTATAGTGGTCCCAAGTACATCTGTAGTGTTAAAGGACACAACTAAACGGAACAGTTATAGAGGTCCCAGCTATACCCATAATTTGTTATGTATAGAGATGAAATATCTATATGTCCACAACTAAGTAACTTTTAGTTGTGCCCTCCATCAGATCAAGTGGTAATTTGCTTTTTATCAAATCTTTGTCATTCCAAATTTCTACATCTTAACCTAAATCATAATCAACATCCATTGTAAACATTTAGATATGAAAAATTTAATGCAAAGCTGTAAATACGGATGAATATAAAATGAACTTGCAAAAATAATACAAATCTGGATAACATCTCATATATGATAAAATCGGAGAAAATGACATCATGCTAGATCGACACATTACATCAACAGGATAAATTGACTAGAATCTTATCAACAACTCGCATTGCACAAAAAACATCACGGATATGATTAAGCAGAATACAAGATTACAAATATGCCAGGGCTTGAAATAGTATAGGGATGAACCTACATATGTACGAGATCATAAACCATCCACAAAGTAATGCAGTGTTTCTATAAACAAACTGCCATGTAACAAATTCACAGTCATATAACATTCAATAGTCGACAACATTCAATACAATATATATCATTCACAATCATATATAAACAAACTGCCCAGTACCAGTCACAATTGGCACAATTCACAATTATAAATAAACAAATTCACAATCATATATAAACAAACTGGCTAGTATCAGTCACATATATAAACAAATTCACAGTCATATATAAACAAATTCACAATCATATATAAACAAATGCACAATACCAGTCACAAATTCACAATTGCACATTCACAATCATATATAAACAAATTGCCAGTACTAGTCACAATGTGCACAAATGCACAGTCACATATATAAACAAATTCATAGTCATATATAAACAAATTCACAATCATATATAAACAAACTGCCCAGTACCACTCACAATGTGCACAACTGCACATTCACAATCATATATAAACAAACTGCCCAGTACCACTCACAATTGCACATTCATATATAAACAAACTGCCAAGTACCAGTCACAATTGCACAATCCTATAACATTCAGACATCATCTTTTGCGACAGTGGACTCAATTATAGAAGTATAAGTCACACAACATGGATCCTTTAAGATCGCACTGACCATATGAGCACGGAAAGAGTGGGGGTCATTAACATACGATAATAGATCGGGGAGACATTTTCTTACGATTCTTTCGACAAAAAGGCATGTGTACATGCCACAATCAACTTCTGTGGAACCTTGTTGTTGACATTCTTTACGAAATACGACGTCAGGAGCGCCGACAGGGATTTGGAGGATGTGCTCAAAATAGGACGCAAACCACATCGCATGTCCAAGAGAAAAAAAAAAAGGTAAATTAATTATAACGAGTGGATAGTAGATGTTATTGCCGAGTGAATAAATAACTAAAACACTCAGTCTACTGAGAAGAATAAATTAATACCAGCAGCTGTGCCGCGTCCTGTGCCCCGTTGTGGCTCCACAAAGAGTTCCAACTCTCAAAACGTTGTTCCTTCAAATCAATTGATAGTAAATGCCAATGCCAATTACTATATAAAGGAATAAGTACATATCTAGAAGTGCTGCAGGTATGTGTATTTATTTTATCCAGAAAGTGACGTATAGATGCGGATCCAAATGCCACATCCCTCAGAAAATCAGCTGTTACTGGCTTATCCTTCCCAAATCCCTGCATCTTATTGAGTACGTGCATCTGCATAGAAACAGGAATCAAGATAGCAAGATGCCTTATGAAAGGTTGCGGGAAACTCAAATGCTATTATTTGGACGATTCATATGTTCACAGATTATGGAACATGAGCTAATCAATGTTATTCAACAAATTGGGATTCAGACTTCAAAACATATTTTTTCTTCCATTGTAACTCACTTTTATATTTCTTTAAGTTTGCTTGATACAGAAATAGAGAATAAAAGAGAAATAGATAACAACTAATCTAATAATGAAAGCATCAAACTCACCGCAACTTCAATTCGCAAGAAAATACCCGGTTGACTAAATTTATGTACACCCATGCAATCGAGCTTATCAATTATATGGAAATATACATTAATCACCTAAATAAGAAAGTGAGCAAAAAAAAGAAAATTAGAATAATATATATATAATTAGATATGTATAAAACAAGCAACAAGCGCTAACTACAATGCATAATCTGTGGCAGTACTAACCTCGTCGCGCGTCGGGCCTCCAAAAAAGTAATCAAGGAGGACTTAACAGCTAACAGAAGGCGAATCTGACCCTTTTGTATCATCTTGCCATATGGGTCCTCTATAAAAAGAAAATTTAATTAATAATACGAAAGAAAAGAATTGCTGTCAAGTTAAGGTAGAATATTTTGCCAAAGATATTTAATGCTAACTAATCACTACATGTATATAAAGATTGACGAACTTTGTAATAGGTCGAAAAATTAGAAAATTTGTTGCATCCTGCTCAACTTTGAAAATATTATCTCTTCCGGGGTAGTTGCGACAACGCTCAATAATTACCCCAGGCTCCTCAACCGACGTAGGGACGTCATCAATCTCAACAGCTAGTATTGCACTTTCTGACTGTCCATGTTTATCTTTAATTTTCTATATTTAACCAAATCACGTGCAAAAGTCATATTTTATATGATATAAGTTTATTCACACTACACTTAATCAAGTACATCATACCATAACGACCTCCGCAATGGTCCCTGTCGCAGTATCTGATGCCTCTTCACCAGCTTCGGCCCCCTCGATTTTCAAAGGATGCCGCTGCTTTCTTCTATATTGGCGAGTCACAGGACGTTCGCCCGACGTAAAATCAGGGGACATTCTCTTTTGTTTCCTTTCACACCCTTTAAGTCGTTGAATTCTTGAAGAAATGTCCCTTATTACACTCTCGCCAACATCAACTCCCTGTTGGTTGTTTTCTTCAACTGTTGCGCCTTGGCCACCTTGAGATGGATTAACACCGGCTCCGGCTCTGTCATCTGCAGTAGTGGCTGTGATAGCGCTAGATAATTGCGTTTCAAGCTTTGCATTTTTTTCCTTTAACATTGCATTTTATATTCCTCCTCCAAGATCTTATTCTGATCTTCTAGTTTATTTAGAGCTCGCTCCAATTGATTCAATAACAAGCTGTTATTATTGTTACTTTCATCAACAACAGATGTTGCCACGGGGGCCGCTGCCTGTACCACCTTTTAGAGTAATGTACGAAAGGATAATATCATAATTTGACAAATAAACTCTAACCAAATAACATTTTTTACTAACTCAATTCAGCAATACCTGCTCCGGCAGGCTACCACGTAACCTAAAATTCAAAATTGACATATCTTCAGGACGGTAGGTAAATGTGGGTACAACCTGTGATGACCGATAAATCTATTTAATAAGTATTATAAGCGAATTTTACAAAACTACATTACTTACATAAATGATTACCTCTACAGGAGTATAGATGTGCAGCTTTTTTACTAGCTTCTCATAATTCCGATAGGCTGTTGAACCCTTCCATTTTCTCATCCGGGGGACACCCTTGTCTCCATCGGATTTATATGCTCGTAAGCCCAACTCTGCAAGTTTATCATGATTTAACAATAATATTATACAAAATTGGGCAAAAGATATTATACTAATTTATGATATTACTTACCAGAAATGCTATTATATAGCCGTCGATATAGCCGCTAGCTCTTTCTTCGCCGCTATTTCGGCGCTTCACACGTGGGGATGCTCTGGATATCGAACTTACAAGAAAATTATATACAGCATGACCCCAGGCATATTCCCCTATTTTATTTACATCATGTATGTATCTATATAGTGCCTTCGATACATTGCAGTGGTTGGTAGGAAAGAAGACGCAAGCAAACACATATAATATAAAGGGATAATTGCCTATATACCCCTCATGCGTCTGGATATATCTAATCTACCCCAACTTCTTCTTTTTTTTCTAAAATGCCCCTCATAGGTTCCACCGTTAATCCAAAATACCCTCACGGTTACCCCCCGTGTAATAAACCGACTTTTTCTCAGAATGGTATTTGACCTTCGATTTTAAACGTTATTGTGCGTAATTATATTATAAGAGCACACGTCAAATTTCGGGCGAAACCGAGCTAAAACGGAAAAGTTACGCGACCCGAAAGCTCGACTTAAAGTGAATAGTAACTTCAGTTTTCCGGATGAGCCGGGAATAGAAGTTAGGTTCGGGTACGTGTCGGATTCTAAACATAGGCTTTCAATAGCTCGTTTCGAACGGCTCAGATATTCTGGAACCGTTGGCACTGACGGATTTCTGATCTGATGCATGGTTTTCGAGAAAAATGGGTTTTATCGAAATGAGGGTTTCCGCACTTTGCTATTCTAGCATTGTGAAACCCCTCGGACTCCATGCAGGTGATCTAGAGTTAGGAGGAGGATGTTTGAGATCCCTACAAGTGGTAGGGAAGTCAAATACAGAGGCGAAATCGAGATTTCGCGGGGTTACACATTTATATATGTGTTGTATATGTGTTAGTGGAGAGCAGATGGGTTCCGTTGCAAATCGGCGACCAAACTGGACGAAACAAATTGGTAGTTTCGATGCCCTCGGCGTGCTGAACGCGATGACGCAATCCGTTTGCAAATCCGACGAGCGGATCGCCGGAAATTGCAAGATGATCGCGAAGGGGTCAGTGTTGGCAAGAATGCATACTTGGAGAACGAGCGGATTTCATCGCGGATCCATGACCGATCGAGGCAAAACAAAATCGTGGGTTTGATGTCTTCGTCGTGCTGATCGCGTTGGCGCGATCCGTTCGCAAATCCGACGACAGGATCTCCGGATATCGCGCGTTCTTTGAGAAGAGGTCGGAAATATCAAAACGGTAATTTCGCAAAACATGCGACATTTTATGTGCCGAATTGGGTGAAATCGGTTGTGGAGGTGCACATGCGTGAGTTACACATGCTGTGAGGGACTAGAATGAGAATATTGAGTATAGGTGGACTTACTCGTATTTTTGCACCATGTATATATATAGTCACTTAGGGTTTCATTCCTTGGAAACCCTAACCCTAGCCTCCATCACATCCAGCTATGCCCCTTAGCCTCCCTCACCTCCCTGCCCTTCCCGTGCGCACGTCCCCGCCGCCGGCGACCACCCCCGGCCGCCGAAAAAGTCCCTGCAACACCCTGTCGCTCGGCCGCGCCTGCACCCGGCAGACCCGAGCCTGTGTCGATCTCCGCCCGAGCGCCGCCGCTTTGACCGGCGTGCCGCCTCCCCGGCCTCCGACGGACCTTCCGCGCCGCCGCAGCCGCCCCGGCGTCGCCGTCGCCGCACGCGCGTAGAACGCCGCCGCCGTCGCCGCACCGCCCGAGCCTAGGACGGGCCTCAGGTCATCCTTGTCCCCGCGCGTCGCCTCCACTCCCCATCGGCCGCGTCGCTTCCCCGAGCCCCGGCGACCCCCGCGTGCCGTCGCCGCCCCGCACGTCGTCGCCCGTGCGCCGCCGTCGCTCGCGATCAGAAGCCGCCATAGCGCCTCGGCCGAGCTTTCGTTTCAACCCCGCACGCAGCTCGCCGCCGTCCGGCCGCACCCGGTATCCCCGGCCTCCGCATACCGTCGCGCCGTCCCAAAGCTACCCGCCGCCGCCGTGGCCGCCGGCCGCCGTTTCTCTCGCGGCCACTCGAGATCCGTGCTTTCCGAGTCTTGCGCCGCCGCCGCCGCTTTCCACCAAGGTGGAGTGAGCGGCAAGCCTCCTCTGATCGGCGCGTCAGTTTCGCCGGCGCTCCCTGCCTTGGAGTCCCGAGCGGACTTGGGCCAGGTGCTCTCGGGAGTGGCGCGAGCTAGGGCATCTTGGCCGTCGCCTCATGCAGCTTCCGCCGTCGTCGAGGTGAGCTTCGAGTTCCTTATCTCCCCGCCCACTGAAGCCGTGCGTGCGCGCCGTACCGCCGGAGGCGGCCGGAGCTAAGCACTCGGCGAGCGTCCGAGCCCAAAGTAGAGCTCTTCTTGGGTGGTTTGTTGTTCTGTCCTTTTCGGGCCTCCCCGATCCCAACGGAAGGGAGCACGGTGATCAGGACTCATCGCTGATCATCGTGCTCACCTCAGTTTCTGTCGGGAAAGCCCCGATCCAACTGTTTCGGCATCGTCGCACCGTTTGAGCCTTTTTGGCTGCTGTCTCGGCTTGTGCACGCTATTCCGGAGACCCGAGGCTGTTACGATGCCTCCGGAGAGGAGCACGGTGATCGTCTGTCAGTGACGATCACAGTGGTCACCTCAATTAGGGTAACGGGTCCCTGGTTAGTGAGAAGTTGCATGTTTATCATGCAGTACGCGCAGTTCGCTGAACTTCGGGTCGCTCCCGCGCTCTCCTCAGTGTCCGAAATTACTCCGAAGGGTGAGCACGGTCTCCGGCACGTCGAAACCTATCAGCAAGTGTCTCGGTTGGTCTTATCGACCTCCGGTTTGCGTAGTCGGGCCATAAAAGCCCCGAAATCACATAAAATAATGCGATTTCGGATTGTCGGAAGGGCTTTTATGCAATTGTGCTAGTTGTAGCTGCTGTTGGCAGCATGTGCATTCTTTGGGTAACCCCAGGACTGATTGTCCAGGGTCCCAAGCCCTTGTGGAGATCAGAAGTGATTTCCGGCGCGTTTCTCGGCGAAATCGGCCGACGGAATGCGGGTTTGGTTGGGAATTCTTCCGACGGTGCCTCGCGAGTCGTTGTAGTGTCGCTGAGCCTTGTTGGCTGATCACCCGCGTCATTTCGAGGGTTTAGAAATGACGGGTGAGCGACTGTAGGTTCCGGTGTCGAAATAGACACTTCCGGGAACCCGTATTTGTACAATTATCCGACGATAATTGTATTGTAGTGTTATCTTGTGTATGCTGCCAAAACATCCAAATAGGAGTGTTTTATGGCAGCGGGTGACTCGTGACACGAGTCGGTGCATTCCGGGACAGTTCGTGGGTCCCGGCGGAGTCCCGGTGCGGTTTACGGGACTTCCGGCGAGTTACGGTAATTGGTTTCGGAAAACCAATCTCCGTGGGATTAGTTTGTGGGATGTGGAGTCAGTGTTTATTAGTGGTGGGTTAGACACTAACCCAGTGGACCTTCCTTAGGTCCGGTTGACACTCTTTTGTAGTCAGGAGACAGACGCGACAGTTGTACAGGTGGGTATCTCGACTCGCCGTCCGTTCAGTGGTGCACGCTGGTGACGTTCCTTCCACCTTACTGTTTATATCGTTATCGTAGATATATCGTGCATCTTTACAGTATTGCTCTACTCAGTGTTTCCATGCTTAGCACCATGTGTAGGAGTAGAGTAGTTGCTTCTTGTCAGCCTATGACATCAGTGACCTGTTCGGTCGTGTTCCTTCAGTAGTACTTGCATACAGTTGAGAGGATGTTGAGTTGTTCCATCCTAGTTGACCTGATTGGTCGGTTCTGGTACTTCCTTACAGTTTGACGACCCATACGGTCAGTACGCCTGAGAGGCAGGATTGTCGGCTGGTTGCCGACGTTTGGCTATTGAGCATATCAGCATCGATCGCCCGAGACACACGCATTTCACGAACACCAGCGGTCTGGCCACCGCAAGAGGGTGTTCTTTTCCGGAAAAGTGGTTTGGGACTGGTCATTGGACTTGCCAACCCGTGAGCCCGGTCGATCGGGTTATATGCACTGTGGGCCCGGTCGATCTTGGGTTGTACAGTAGAGTGACAGTGGGCATAGGCCTGAGGTCTGCGGACCAATATGGCAGTTTACAGATTGGGTATTTTTGTACTTTCGTACCGTTGACGCATACTTACAGTAGCTGTTGTTTCATATCTATATATCTCTCTCCATTTACTTGTTTATCATAGCTACTGTACTACTATTATCTCCTCTTGTGTCTATCTCCGCGAGGTATCCACTGGGAGGGGGAGACATGTTTACATGTTCTCACCCCTCGCCTTCTTTTCAGGTGACGTTGCAGGTCATAGTGGGACAGCTGGTGAGGAGCGAGTCTAGTTCGCGACATAGCTCCGTCCCTTCGTCGGTTATTCCTTTACCCTTCCTATTTTATGACTTAGACTGTATTTTATGGTTCAGTTCAGTATTTACTTTGAATATGAGATGTTTTATAATGTAACAAAGAATATGGGTTTTATGTGATAAAACGGTTTCTACCCCTCGCGGTAGCGTGTTTTTAAAAGAAGGGGTTTCCGTGTGGGAAACAGTTTTCAAAAGGCTTTCTTACTATGTTTATCAGCTTCTACATCTCTTAGTTGTGAACCTGTGGCGAATGGTAGAATGAATAGCTATAACTGTTAATTGTTATAAGTTCATTGTATTGTGGTTGTTTCCTGGTAGTTTACTACACTCTGTACATGTGAGACGCCGTGCAAATACAGGGGAGACTCTGTCCGTTTGTACAGTGGACTTCCTGTATTTGTGGCGGATCTGGCATACCCTGGGGAGTCAAGTTTAAAAAAAAAAATTTCCGCTGTAATTTTCACTTATAAAATGACCCCGGGGCATGACACCTTGTTAGTTTAACTCGGGTTAAACATGGGTTAAATGTATACTTGAGTTAAAACTATCTAAAATACCTATTTTGCCCCTACCTTATTATCTTAATGCCTTAAGTTATCCTTTCTTTCTCTCCCTCCCATCTTTCTTCTCCTACGCAGGACTCCCCATTCGCAACCTTCTTCAACCTAGGTGACAGCCCTGTTGGAGAGAAAACCGCTACTTCTCCTCTGTTTCCTCCTTCTTCGGTGCAAAAAAGTACTTCCTCCTTCTCCCTTCTCCGGTGCCTCCTTCTTCGCTGTCTCTGATGTCTCCGTCGATCTTCACCATCTTTTCTATTTTTAGGGTTTTGTAGTATCCGAATATTATACTCTGTTTGAAGGATATTAGGGTCTACATTGTGTTCTTACAACTTTCTAGGTAAAGTAAAAAGTAATTTTTGTAATTTTTTACATCTAGGGTTTTAATCTACTATGTAAATTAACTTCTTTTCATTTTATTCTATGAATTAATTAGGGTTTTGGAATATCCGAGACTTTTAGCTCTGTTTGAAGGAAATTAGGGTCTACAGAAGGTAAAATTCATGAAATTTTGTAATTATTTACACCTATGATTTTTTTAATCTTCTATATAAATTAACTTATTGTCATTTTATTCTATGAATTAATTTCTTGTGATTTGATCTTTAATATCTTTTGCATGCATCGAAATTCATTATATATGGTGTTATTTAAATGTAGCTGTTGATTTGCAATTTCAGCATGGCACCAGATTATAGATTGAAAGTTATGTATGGGGGGGTGTTTAAACCAGTAAAGACAAAGAGTTTTTTGCAGAATGCAAACCTGCTACACACTGCTTAGTGATACATATACTTTAAAAGAGTTTTTTGAAGATATCAAAAAAATGTGGGATTGGGGAGAAACAGAATATGTGAGAGTAGCTTATAAATCAAGGAAGACCAAAGGAGAAGCTCAAAAATTTATCGATATTAAATATGAAAGTGATTTTCATGATATGTTAGAGCAATTCACAGATGGTACAGAGATAGAAATATTTGTTACTATTAGTTCCGATGGCATTCCTTTTAATTTCAATGTTGAGGATTTTGTTGAGGGTGTAGTTGAGGGTGAAGTTGAAGTTCAAGATGATGTTAGAAATGAGGATCTAGCTGAGGAAGACGATGCTGTTAGAAATGAGAATGTAGCTGTGGAAGAAGATAATGTTGGAGATGAAGATGAAGATGAAGAATATGTTGTTGGAGATGAAGGTGTAGTTGAGGAAGAATATGGTGTTGAAGATGTTGTTGGAGATGAAGGTGTAGTTGAGGAAGAATATGGTGTTGAAGAAGATGAAGGTGGAGATCATATAGAGGTTGATTATGATGCTGTAGATGAAGGTGTTGGAGATGAAGGTGTGGCTGAGGGAGTAGATAAAGGTGTAGCCGAGGGAGTAGATGAAGATGTAGCCGAGGGAGTAAATGAAGGTGTAGCTGAGGGAGTGGAGGAATCTGATAAATCCTTTACTGAAAATGTTGAACAAAATTTAGTCTTTAGTTCCACTGAAACTGACTCAGATGAGGATGAGTTAGTTTATGACATTGAAAATCCAATTGTGGACTATGGTGTGAAGTATCGTGATGTCAATTCATTTAGAAGTGCTCTTCATCAATTCGCTGTCCAAAATCAATTCCAATTCAAAATTATTAAAAGTGATCAATCTAGAGTGAGTGTAAGATGTACTCAAGAAGGTTGTGGGTGGAGAATACACGCAGCAAGGATTCGAGGAGAAGCTACCATTCAGGTAAATAAGTAAATTGTATTTGCTACTATGTATAATATTACTTTACTCTAATTATTTCTTTCAATCTATTGTGTTGATAGATCAAAACTCTCCAATCAGAGCATACGTGTGAAGTTGTCAATAGGTGTGGAAACAAGAATGCTACAAAAGGATGGATTGCAGAAAGAATCCTTAATTGGCTAAAAAATGAAGGTGATATACCTGTGAGTGATTTATCTAGAAGACTTAAAGAGCAATATGGAAGGTTGGAGTTGCCCTATTTAAGGGTATGGAAGGGTAAGGAGCTCGCAATGACCCAATTACATAGAAAGTGGGATCTATCATTCTTAAGAGTTTTTGATTTTTGTGATGAGATTAGAAGAAGAAATGAAGGAAGTCATACACAGATTAAATTGATAGAGTTGGAAGGTAAACAACATTTTTAGCAAATGTTCATTGCTTTTGGGGCTAGTATTCAAGGTTTTCTAAGAGGGTGTAGACCATATGTCGGTTTAGATGGAGCTCATCTAAAGGGTAAATTCAAAGGGATTATTGTTTCCGCAATTGCATTGGATGGAAACAACTCAATGTTTCCAGTTGCATATGGTGTGGTTGAGTTAGAAAATGCAGATAGTTGGGAATGGTTCCTCGTAGCTCTCAAGGAAGCTATAGGTTGTCCTAATGGGCTGGTTCTATCTAGTGATAGGCAAAAAGGCTTAGATAAGGCCCTTCTAGCTGTCTATCCTACTGCTGAACATCGTGAATGCATGCGGCACTTATATAGTAACTTCAAGAAACGATTTCGAGGAGGTATTTTGAAGAAACATCTATGGGGAGCAGCTAGGGCATATACAAGTTCAACATTTCAATACCATATGGAAAGGGTGCAGCGGGCAGATAGCAGAGTGATTGATTACTTAAGGGAAAACCATGGTCATGTATTGAGTCGCTCTTTATTTGGAACAGATGCTAAGTGCGAACAAGAAACCAATAATATCTCTGAGACTTTTAATTCTTGGATAAGTAAAGAAAGGAATAGACCGGTGATAGATATGATGGATGCCATAAGGCAGAAAATAATGATTATGATGAACAAAAGAAGAGGAGATGCAGCAAAATGGTCATCAAAGCTTGTACCGGGGGCAACTAAGCATATCAACAATTTGACCAAGGTAAATATAAAAATCTGCTTGTTGTTTCTTACTATAAATTATTTCTAAACATATAAACTTACAAACTGGTATTGTGTTAATGCTAGGATCTTGGAAATTATAAAGTGTTAAGGTGTAGTGATGAGCAAGTAGAGATAGAAGGGCCTAATGCAAGATATGATGTAAGATTGGATGAGAGGACATGCACATGTAGAAAATGGCAAGTCTCTGGATTGCCCTGTGTACATGCAATTGCTTTTATAGCTAAGATGAAACTCAATGTTGAAGATTATGCATCATCATACTTCACTGTGGAGAGGTATCGAGATGCCTATTCATTAAACATTAAGCCGTTGCCTGCCCAAGAGGAATGGAAAAAGAGTGATATAGGTTTTAGTGTATTGCCACCTATATTAGCAAGACCTGCTGGCAGGCCACGAAAAAAGAGAATAAGGGGAGCGGGAGAGTTGATTAAGAGAAAACACAAATGTGCTAGATGTGGTGGTTTTGGCCATCATGCAAGAACTCGTAAGAATACTGTTCCAGCAGTAGGTTCCAGCAGTAGGTATATCCCATCTTTCAATCTAAAATCTTAGCCTTCATATTCTTCAGTAGTTTGAATATCTGGATATAGTAATCGTGAACTTTTTTTCAGCAAAATAAGAAGAAGAACTAGTGGATCACAACAACAAGAGCATGGTTCTGAACATGCGGCAGCATCGATATCACAGCAGCAAAATGGGTTATTTTATGATGCTACATCTTTCCATCAGGCTATTATCTTCTCTTTCATTTTCCTTATACTGTTGTTTTATATAAGTAGTGACTTTAAACTTTGATTTCAGTAAGAAAATGAAGAGAAATAGTGGATCGCAGCAGCGAGAGCTAGCTCAAGATGTAGCAGCAGGGCTAGTACCGCAGCAAAAGGGCAATACTGCATCTTCAAGGTAATCTATTTCCATCAAGCTATTACAATATTTTCAAGATAATATAGCAACTTAGTCTTAAGTGCTAAATTTACTGGCTTTAAACTTCATGTTTAGGAACAAAAGAAGGAAAATTAGCGGATCGCAGCTGCGGGAGTTAGATTCTCAAGTTGCAGCAGAAACATCACAACAGCAAGGAGTATTTCATGATAGATTGCTACATTCTCAACAGGGTTCAACTATTTCTAGCATTGATGCAAATAGATCGCTAGGTTGAGAGTCAGTTCATGTAAAGAATGCTTAATGCTGTGTTATTTTTTGGTGGATGATGATCCTATTTTTTTTTTGGATGATGATGGATGATGATGGATGATGATGGCCTGTAATTTTTTGGATGATGATTGTCTGTAATTTTGGATGATGATGGCCTGTAATTTTTTGGATGTGGTGACTTATATTTTTTAGCTTGAATGGTGTGAAGTATTCATGATACAATTGTTATTCATGATGACTTTTATTTTTGGATGTTGATGGAATTGTTGGTATATGAGCAATTGTATCTGCTATGATGTAATCCAAGTAATTGCAAATATATATAGAGCTTAAATAAGACATCCTATATAAATACTTCTTTAACAGAGATACAGTGTTGTAATTGCATCCTGTAAACCAACCCAATTACGTGAAAATTATATAGTACTCCACCACATCCTGTACTATATAGCCCATTCATCATATCTAAAATACTCCCTTATCGGATATCAAGAATTACAATACAGAAAAGTAATTTAAGCCAAAATAGAACTTTCACTTCCATTCTTTGAATTTTTTGCTTAGTGGCTTCTCCAATTGCTTTTAGCTGATATTTTAGATCTAAACTGTTGTGTTGCACATCGTCAGTTCATAAAAAATAATTGCAATGTCCAACTCCTTCAACCTGCAAAGAGAAAAAAAAAATTTATATATTATTCGTAAGATAAAAAAAGAAAAATAATGTGCTTTCTAAAACCGCAACCATACAGTTAGAATATACAATAGCTTATCTTACCCCCCAATTTGGGCAACGGTAGAATCGACGTCCTTGGCTTGTTGGCTGCTTCGATACCCATATTCTACAAGATCTTTTGCAGTCGCACACAGGAATTTGTGCGTTAGGAGTTGATGCAGATCTCTCACTTAGATGGCTCATTATGGCTAGAAATGAGGCAAATAAGAGGGGAAAAAAAGCTAATAGATGGAGAAGTAAGTTTGACTTGTTTTTGAGCCATGGATGTGCTTTTATAATGTTAAAAATGAAGGTTACCGTTAAAATGACCGTTGAAGGGTAAATAGGAAACGAATTTGATATATTAAAGGCAAATAAGAAACGTATTGGATGCATGGAGGGCATATAAGAAAAGTAAGCTACGGTACGAGGGTATATTGGAATGGGCAAAATGGTAATTTTGCAGGGATAATGGCAACTGTTAGCACCTCACTGACGGAATTAACTGCAGGGGTAAATTAGAAAGAACTTGGAACATAAGAAGGGTATTTTCAATATTAGCCTTCTAAGAGGGGTAAATACGAAAACCGGAAACTTTTCAGGGGTATATAGGCAATTGCCCCTAATATAAATATACGCACAAAATCCGCTGCCATCTCCTCTCCAATCTGACCAGCAAGACTGTACAAAATATGTCGTAATTTAGACCTATCGGCATGCCGATAGTCACCATTGAAGTATTTATCAAGAGTGCTAGATTTTACACTCTTGTTCTGCCATTCTACCATTCTATTGCTTCTCCCTGTGCTGGCAGCCCAACCAATATGGATATTTCCTCTAGAATAAGGAGAAGAAAGGTTTCTCCGATTCTAATACATCTTTTCTATTCGTCCCTAAAATTGAGGAGGGATTCGACTAGCACAAGATCTTGCTTAATTGGAAGAAAGTCGAGATAAGAAGAGAACGGAGTGGTCTTCACAAGTGCCATCTGTTCAGCGAACATAACATCACGGTAACGCTGGTCCAGCTAACTGCATACTACCCACTCTCTTTGGCAACTGTGAAACACATATTGTGCCATGCAGAAGAACTGGGTAACATCTGCCCACAGTAAGCTTGAGGCTTGGCCTTTTAGCTCTCGATGGCGTCTATGTTCTTATCGCTGCAGAATGCGAAGATGTGCCTTCAACACTTGCAGTGGCCTTCTTGCTCGGTCGGCTTGACGACTGAGCTCTGGTTGAAACTATTTTTTTACCTATATTTTATTCAGCACAAGTCAGCACATTACTTCATTCTAAAAGTAACTAGAAATTTTTTTTATTATGTTCATCCTATGAATGCAGAATATATACAGTTTGACACTATTATGACATAATAGAACAATCTTATCTTAATACAATTTTTGTTTCGTTGAATGCGAACGTATAAATGCTGTGAATAAATGCTGTGGATAATAGAGCATCTATTAAGTATTCTAAATTCTAAATCCTAAATCCTAAAACAGTGTTCACAACCATAAATCAATTAAGAGTGTTATATTAACCTTTACAGCTGTTCTGTTATGGCATCAAAGTGTTCAAAATCCTGCCAGCTGATAGGAGTATCTATTATGCCCTAAAATTATTCTATTATGCCATAAGAGGGTACGATTGCAACTCATACATATTCGGAAGTATAAAACTGATAAGACTGTTCTATTAAGCTCTAAAAGAATTCTAAGTCGAAATCCTAAAACAGTGCTCACAATCATAAACCTATTAAGAGTGTCCTATTAATCTTTACAACTATTCTATTATAGCATAAAAAGTGTTCACAATCCTGCCAGCTGATAGGAGTGTTCTATTATGCTCTAAAATTATTCTATTATGCCATAAGAGGGTACGATTGCAACTCATACATATTTGGAAACATAAAAATAATAAGACTGTTCTATTAAGCTCTAAGAGAGTTCTAAGTCGAAATCCTAAAACAGTGTTCACAACCATAAACCTATTAAGAGTGTTTTATTAATCTTTACAAAAGTTCTATTATGGCATAAAAGTGTTCACAATCGTGCCAGCTGATAGGAGTGTTCTATTATGCCCTAAAATTATTCTATTATGCCATAAGAGGGTACGATTGCAACTCATACATGTTCGGAAGCATAAAAACGATAAGACTGTTCTATTAAGCTCTAAGAGAGTTCTAAGTCTAAATCCTAAAACAGTGTTTACAACCATAAACCAATTAAGAGTATTCTATTAACCTTTACAAATGTTCTATTATGGCATAAAAGTGTTCACAATCCTGCCAGCTGATAGGAGTATTCTATTATGCCATAAGAGGGTACGATTACAACTCATACATGTTAGGAAGCATAAAAAGGATAAGACTGTTCTATTAAGCTCTAAGAGAGTTCTAAGTCTAACTTATAAAACAATGTTCACAACCATAAACCTATTAAGAGTGTTCTATTAACCTTTACAACTGTTCTATTATGGCATAAAAGTGTTCACAATCCTGCCAGCTGATAGGAGTGTTCTATTATGCCCTAAAATTATTTTATTATGTCATAAGAGGGTACGATTGCAACTCATACATGTTCGGAAGCATAAAAACGATAAGACTGTTGTATTAAGCTCTAAGAGAGTTCTACTATGACAAAAGAGTATTCACAACCATAAACCTATTAAGAGTGTTTTATTAACCTTTACAACTGTTCTATTATGGTATAAAAGTATTCTAATTTCTAAAACAGTGTTCACAGCCATAAACCTATTAAGAGTGTTCTATTAACCTTTACAACTGTTTTATTATGGCATAAAAGTATTCTAAATTCTAAAACAGTGTTCACAACCATAAACCTATTAGGAGTGTTCTATTACCCTTTACAACTGTTCTATTATGGCATAAAAGTATTCTAAATCCTAAAAGAGTATTCACAACCATAAACCTATTAAGAGTGTTCTATTAACATTTACAACTGTTCTATTATGGCATACGTTCAAAATTCTGCCAGCTGATAGGAGTTTTCTATTATGCCCTAAAAAAGTTCTATTATGTCATAAGAAGGTACGATTGCAACTCATATATGTTCGGAAGCATAAAAATGATAAAACTGTTCTATTAAGCTCTAAGAGTGTTCTACTATGACAAAAGAGTGTTCACAACCATAAACTTATTAAGAGTGTTCTATTAATCTTTACAAATGTTCTATTATGGCATAAAAGTGTTCACAATCATGCCAGCTGATAGGAGTGTTCTATTATGCCCTAAAAATATTCTATTATACCATAAGAGGATACGATTGTAACTCATACATGTTCGGAAGCATAAAAATGGAACATTCTAAACGCTAAACCAATAGAACATTCCTATCAGTTGGATTGAAAAAACTCCTATCAGCTGGTATAATAGAACATTCTAAACCACAAGCTTGCATAATAGAATTCACAATCAATGGATTGTGAACACTCCTATCAGCTGGCATAATAGAACATTCTAAACCCTAAACCCTAAACCCTAATCCTAATCATAAATTTTTTATTTTTAAAATTGCAACATCAAATATAATATACCTGCAAATATACCACAAGTGTCCTAAAGTAAAATTAATCAGCTACTGTAAGGACTGGAAACTGCGAAACGAGAAATTGGACTATGATTCAAATTGGTCAAAGTCAAGTTGGGAATGCCTTAGAGTGATTAAAGGCATTAAGTAAGCTAAAAGTGCATTGGAAATGACCTGTGCTGAAATCGGAGCGGAAACAGAAGATTTAAAATTTTCTGTGAGAAACGGGCAGATAAATTAGCAGAAAATGCACAGTGTCGGAAAATTATGAAAACTGGAGGGTATGTCAGGATTATTATTATGAGGCTAGATTTAAAGTTTCATGCCATTCTGACACCCGAAAATACCCAAAATTGGGCTGTGCATTAGAGGGGTAATTTGGTAATTATGGTTACCAAGAGAGCTAAATAGACTTGACCACTCCCTCTTTCCCTCATTGCTTGCCCCTTAAGCAAAGGAAAAGGCTCCTCTCTCTCTCTCTTTTGGCTGATAGAAAAGAAAGGAGAAAAAGAAAAAAGAGAAGGAAGGAAAAGAAGAGAAGTTGGAGGAAGCTTTGGAGAGTGAAGTTTCTCTCCTTTGGGCTTTCCTCTACATCAAGTAGAGATCTTCTCAAGGTAAGCTTGGGATTTCTAAAGCTTTAAATTCTAGGGTTTTGTTATTTAGCCTTAGAATTGGATTTTAGAGAACTCTAGAGTTCTAGCTAGTTGCTAGAAGCATGATCTAGAGGTCGTTACGGCTATTTTTGCGGAAGCCGCGAACTAGGGCTCCAAAATGCGATTTTGCTAACGGTTAGGGTTTGATCTAGTTTAACCCTATGTTTATGATGGTTTTAGGCTCACGAGTACTCCCGCAAAAACAGTTAGCGATTCCGACGAGCGAGTGCGGAGAAATCGAGCCGGGAGCCTAATCGGGCTCAAATTGCCGTAGAGTGCGGCGAAGCCTTCGAGAATTCGGCGAAGTGCGCCGGTGGAGCCTACACGGTATTAGAAGGTGGGGGGTGTCCATCCCGAAGCAGCTGGGCTGCTCCCTATGTCTGTATGTGCATAAGTATATAGTATTGATCTAGTGTAAATTGTCGAATGCATGTTAGGGTGAGAGTTCCTTTATTGCATGTTATTCTAGCTAGTGTAGCAAGATAGCTTGACACTAGGGTAGAATACATGAATAAAGGCAAATAATGACATAGAAACCCTAGAGTATGAATGACATGATATGAATGACAATATAGATCGAGTGGCATCTAGAAATGAATGACATCTAGAAATGAGTGACATCTAGATATGAATGACAACCTAGATATGAATGACAATCTAGAGATGACTGACAACCTAGATCGAGTGGCATCTAGTAAACAAGAACTTGTCAAGAACTGATCGAACTAGTGTGTAGATGTACACTGTGCATATTGAGCTAAAGATGATAGCTTTGAGAGATTGCACTCCTAGTTGACAGGGTATCCTCAAGAGTGAGGATTGGATCATACTCACGTGTCTGTTCAGAGCTTGTAGGCGGTCGCTCCGCACAAGCGTGCGCTCCGGAGTTGTCACACGATAGGGATAGCCTTATGGGGTCCCGAGGGATAGCCTTATGGGGTCCCGCAGACGGTCTCGGGTAGACGAGTGACCAGTACCTCTTACCCGGAGGCTAGAGTGAGTCGTGGCGAACCTTGAGGGCAAGCCAAGAGATTGCGAAAAGAAAGGATTATGTTTCCTGTAAAACATAGTTAAGTGACAGTTTCCTTTATACTGTACTTAGTGTGATAGTTCTTTAACTATATTGAGCATGCTTATGTATACTGTTAAGTATAGCAGAAATATCTGTGGCATGATTTACAGTTTTCAATATAAATATCTATCTGTGCATACCTATGCCCGTGTGGACCTAGTGGGGAGATCGGTGGAGTCGGCGGTCGAACCCACTGGGAACTAAGGAAGTTAGTTCTCACCCCACCACCATTACAGGGCCTAGCGCGGGTACACAGGCCGAGGAGCGTGGTAAGGGCATCGCGCCCTAGTTCGAGGTAGCAGCCACCTGTTGCATTAGAGGCACCCGAGTTGTTGAGATGTTGTATGTATCTATTATGAGGTTGTACAAAGGAACTTGTGGTAAATGATCAATGAGATGTGAATGTAATAGATATGTGTTCTCTCTTTTATACTTGTATGAATTTACTTGTTGTACTTGCTCTTGTTGGTATGCACTCTTAGTGCTTCGTTTAGTCATGTATGTTATAAGTTGATTGCCTGGAATCTCCTTGTACATGACTTGTTGTGCCTGGTGCATGCGGGAGGTGTCGTCTGTCCGGCGTCTGTTTGACGTGCCCGTGCCGACCAAATTGGCGGTCGCAGGGCGTGACAGCTACTCAGTGACGAAATCTGGAGCATGTAAAGACAAACCGCAACTGCAACCCTAAGCGCTCAAAATATAGATTTTATATTAAATTCAAAATATAAAATAAAAGATTATAGAATTTCAAAAAATTCCCTGTTTGAGTTGAATCCTTTGTTTCGGTTGTGGCCGAATTAACTCCGAAATCGTTCCCAATTTTGGACGCCCACCAGTGAAGGAATGCGTGACAGGTACTGGGATGGATAGGGGAGCAGTTGAGAGGTGATCTCCTACCAATGGAGAGAGGCGAGGCCGAGAGACACCTTCGAGACGGCTTGGGACAGGAGTTTCTACCGAGGAAGACAATGTTGCGAACGAGCGCTGCCGAATTTCTGCCCGGTGGAGTGCCCTTCGAGCGAGAGAGAGAGAGAGAGAGAGAGAGAGAAGAGAGCGCGAGAGCAAAAGAGAGGCGAGGGAGCGAGAGAGAGCGAGAAACAGAGATTAGCGAGAAGGAGAAGGTAGTGTGCGGGAGAGAGAGAGAGAGAAGTGTAAAGTGTAATAGAAGGGTTTAGTTTTAGGAAGAAAAAAAAATAGGGGAGTGAAGTTAGCTGCTACAAAGTTGGTGCCCAATTTTGAGCCGTTGGATTATTTAGTTGTAGGATGTACACCCCTAAAGGGGCGTACAGGTAGACGTTTCCTAGTATAATAAAGGGATAATTGCCTATATACCCCTCAAACTTTAAAAATATTTCATTTACCCCTAATTTTTTCTTTCTAATATACCCTTCATATGTTCATCCGTTATTCCAAAATACGTCTCCGGTTACCACCCGTTAAATTAACTTGGGTTAAACGTGAGTAAAATATCTACTAGAGTTAAAAAAAAATTAATATGCCTCTTTTGCCCATATCTTAGGCAAATAAGAAATATTAGTGATGGTAGAAGGGTGTATTTGAAAAGACCAAAAATCAAATATTTTTTGTACCGCTAACTTAAGGGCAAATAAAAAAAGTTTGTGATGGTGGAAGGGTATATTTGAAAGGGCAAAATAGTAATTGCATAAAAATAACAGCTATTGCTAATAGTTTATTAACAAAATTTAACTCTTGGGGTATTTTTGAAATAGATTGGAACATAAAAAAGATATTTTCAATATTAGCCTTCTAAGATGGGCAACTCAGAAAGTCAGAAACTTTTCAAAGCTAAATAAGCAATTGCCCCTATAATAAAATGTACAAAAGCATTACATTCATGACATATTAACATTAGATATCTCTAACATACAATATAGGGGAGGGTGAGAGATGGAATTACTATTTTGCGAACACGGTCGGCGGGACTCCTATGCCGATTAAGAGCACTTGAGGGAAGGGTTGTGATGAGAGAGAGAGAGAGAGAGAGTGTTCTATGAGAAAGATTGAGAGAGAGTAATCTATGACAGAGAGAAAGAATGAGGGTCACAGAGAGTGAGAGGGGGTTTCTATGAGATGGGGGGTTTGGGAGGTGATGGGGTGCAAAGAGAGAGTGAGAGAAAGTGAGAGTGGTGGGGGGTTCTATGAAAATGGTCGGAGAGAGAAAGGGGGATGGTGTGTTGTAGAGAGTGGAAGAAAGAGAGAAAGGTATGGGGATTCTAGGGTCAGAGAGAGAGAGAAAGAATGTGGGGAATAAAGAGAGACGTACGGCGGTTGCAAGGAGGTTTGGGTAGGCCAGAGAGAGAGAGAGAGAGAGAGAGAGAGAGAGTGGGGTGTATAATACGAAGAGAACACGGTGTTCACTGTGTACGGACATGGCCAACCATTCACTGCGTCTAAACAAGGTAATCTATTTATCATGTTTGGATATGGTAAATAGATTATTGTGTTCAACTTATTGCAACACCTACACCACCGCTCGTATGGCGCTGATGTGCCGTCTGCATGGCGGAGATAAAATCAAAATTATAATTATAAATTTAGTAATACTATTTGTAAAAATAACTTTTTTGAGGGGTCAAATGCAAAAAAAAAAAAAGAAAAAAAAAAAAAGAGAAAAGCCCACTACTTCTAGCGGGCTTTGAGAACCGTACGAAGTGGCGCTCGCTCCCTCTGGAGTCTTCTCCGTCTTCGTCTGCCTCCTCTCCCTCCACCTTCTGTCCCTTCTCTCATCGTCCCCTCCTCTCTCTCTCTCTCTCTCTCTCTCTCTCTCTACCCTCCTCGCACGACGGCTCCAAGGTTATGAAAAACAATAAATAAAAAATAAAAAAAAAGCAGGGACGTTTTTGAAGACCCCTCGCGTTCGTGCCATGGAGAAGGAAGCAAAAGCCAGCGGCAGCGGCAGGGAGAGAGAGGAGCTCGAAACCCTAACCCTAACGAAGGTCGCGGAGGTCTCCGCCGCTATCGATGGTGCGAAGCACGTCGACGAAGTGATCTGCGCTCTCCACTCGCTCGCCGTCCTCCTCTTCCCCGTCGATTCCCCGCACGTCGCTGGTCCGATTCCGCATAACCAATTCGATCTCTCGCTCGTATCCTTTTCGATATCGTGGTAAATTCATGCGTTCTTGTTTGATTTGCAGGTGTGATTCTTGATGAGCGCTCCAGAAATCAGGTGTGTGTTGATCTCGCGCGTTTCGTCTATTTATTGCTCTATCACATGTCGGGATATCTCTTGAGCAGGTGTGTGTTAATCTCTTGCGGTTGGATTTTTCCCTTCCCAGAGAATTCTAAAACGAAATTCCTTCCCTGTACTTGCAAGTTTGTCGGTAACTTCACTAGCGAAATTATGAAACCGGGCAATAAGCCCCTTAACATCCTCACGAAGAGCGCTGTGTCGCCACAGTTTATAGGCTTCCTTTCTGACAATATTTAGCAGTTGTACGGAGCCCGCTTCGACATCATGGCCTAAGTAGCTTTCGTTCCTTTGCAATTTGAGTCCATATCTAAGCACATTCAATTCGCCTTCTAAAGGGGTTGAACTTGAACGTCAGGTGCTGTGCCGGTGAAAGTCCAATTGAACATGTGTGTTCCTTCAATCAGAATCATCAACCTATGATTTATAACAGAACCGTTGGTAGTTTGAATCATAGTTAGTAAATTCGCGAATAATTCGCGAATTGATTCTTGTCTTTCTTGAGATGTGCTCGAAGAACCCTTAAGATACGTTTAAACGGCCTTGTTGTGTCGTATGTTTTTTCGAAAAAATTCGAGCTTAAAAATCGCATATACGTTTTTTTCCACAAAAATAATTATACGCGAATTATACGCGATTCGCGAATAGATTCGCCCAAAAACGGCGCTCACGATACCGGACCGGTGGCCGCGGGTCGCGTCGTCGCCGCTCTCGTCACGTCGTCGTCGCCGCTCTCGTCGCCGTCCACCTCCGCCACCGCAGAGGGCCACGGTCCTCCTCCGCCGTGGCTAGCGCGGGAGCAACCGCGGAGGAGCGAGGAAGAAGAAGGAGCGAGGAAGAAGAAGCAAGGTTGGGAAATGACAGTGCGGGCGTAGGAGGTTGGGAAGTGGTGGCGGGGTCCACGAGCCTCGTGAACCGGGATGAGTGATGTGACTATATATATATATATATATATATATATATATATATATATATATATATATATATATATATATAAAGAAAAATTTTTAATTCGAATTTTTAGTAATAAATATAAAATTCGTGTGTAAAATTATTTGCTTCATTATTTATTTATTTTGAGACATAATATAGTTTAATATTTTTTATACTTAATTAACTTAATTTTATAATTTTTTATTTTTATATGGCTTTTTAAAAATATGAGTATTTATGTTAATAGTATAAATTTTGAGAGAAAAAATTTTAATTTAATAGCCGAATTTTTGATCCCGAATTTTTAATTGATGAACGTATAATATCCGTATAAATTACGTATCCGAATAATTGACGAATCCGTTTTTTAGCCGTATTTTTTAACGAATTCAAAAATTAGAAAACGAATTTTATCCGAATTATATCCGTACCGAATTTTTGCCGAATCCGAATTTACTAACTATGGTTTGAATAGGAATCATTCATCCAACCATTAGAATTTCCTGAAAGTCGAAAGCATGCATCGGTTTTTATTTCTAATCCCTTTTGGTTCTTCCACTTTGATTTCTTGTCTTTCTTGAGATGTGCTCGAAGAACCCTTGAAAATCGACACTTTGAAAATGTTGCCTTGTTGTGTCGGACATGTGTTGGACATGTTTTATATGCGGACACTCCACGGACATGTGTTCGCCATGTGCCCATGAGCTTAAACACCCACTGCATATACGAAGTGTGTTAATAGCATATCCAAAACAATCAAATATGACGAGTATATAAGAAGTAAATTTTCTATTAAATTGCATGTACTGTTTATTGTTGAAATAGATATTTGTGCTCATATTGCATCATTAATTCTTTTAATTGAATATATATGTTAACCTCTAAAGTAATATAGTTTAGTTTTATATAACTGGTATTCAAGGAAGATGCATTGCTATCTATAGATGAGGAAAGCATAATAGGAATACTATGTCCAGAAACAGTAAAAATGTATTGAGATATGGCTTTCTTAAAAAACAACGATATTCACTGGCCATGCCCTTGATGTCTCTGTTTCTTAATATTTTCAAAGTTGAGTTGCTGCATCTGAGTTGCATTTCTGGTGTCGCATGTCTGTGTTTTGAAGTGGAGGACCGAGTCATGTTACACAAGGGGGTTGGTGAAGCTGCAATTTCACACTTTTCCTACTTTCACCAAAAACGAAAGGAAGTTCTGACTTGCACTGAAGCTTAAGTTTCCTTTGTGAGTTACTGCCAAAACAAACATGTTCTAATGGGACGACCTCAAATTTAAGCTCGTATCTCTTGCAAAACTTATCACATATGAATCTGGCGATTTAAAATAAGATTTGATCCTACACTTCTGAATGAGCCCATGGATTTTTTTTTTTTTTTTTTGCTACAACCTCTTCCATTGAAAAATTTCTATGGTGCTATATCTTGTGTTGTTGCATTGTATTAATAGATGAAATAAGTTTTCTCCTAAATTTTGCTTAATCAAAACTATACTTAGTATACCTGCAGTCTCATTATTTTTGAAGTGGATAAACCTGCTTACAGTAAGTTGTGACGGAAAGTTTTTCTTTCTTAACTAAGTAAAGGTTCTGACACGATGAACATTAATCACATACAAGAGTAATGTTTGCATTTTTAACTAATACAGTTGTTTCCCTTTAGATCCTCAGTGTTGTACTTCCGAAGGATGGTGAAAGGAATTGTTGGAAAAATGCTTTCTATCGTGGTTCAGCATTTCCGACATTGTCTAGGATCCTATTATACAGTAAGCCCCACTTTAATGTTCGGATTAAGTTAAATACTTCGTTATGGTGGATTGTTTCTGATTTTAAATATAACGTAATTACATATCTGATGTCTCCTTTGATTATTTCAAAATATATTTTGGTGACTATTGTGGGCGCAATAGTTTTACTGAATTTGTGTGATGTGGCAGTTGCCTTGGATTCATTGCCAAAATTTCTTAATCCACAATGCTTAGTAGTTCTATATTTAAGCTTTCCACCATGCTTAAATTGACCACCTGACCATACTGGATTTTAGACTTCAAGCTTGGCCTGCACCCAGTTGGAATAATGGCTATTGTTGCCATGTCTCTTTTATTTTCTATTGTGAAGATTGCATTTTCCTTCTCTTTTTCTTTATTTCCTTATCCTTCTTATCTTTCTAATTGTAGTTGTGGCTGACAAAGTCAACCAGTGTCTTGACAATCACCCGGAACTTACCCTGATCAAACCTGAAGCTTTGCATCTATGCGTTTCTACCAATTCCTTTGAGACCATTATGTTACAACAATCTTGCCAAGGCGAACAGATGAAAAGAACCTAAATCAGCTTAAAAGCCAAATTTTCAGCTTGAGAATGAGTGAATCTTAGGCTGCACCATCTTCCTGGTTACTGTCTAGTATTTCCAAGTTTCAACTAGGATGTTATACAGATTTAGCATATTTGATTTGTCATGAAGATGCTCTCTCTCATCTCTCTTCTAATTCCTATTTGCTCTTATAAATGTGCAGATGTTGCATCAAAATGGTTAGCTGACTTTCCTAAATTGGCAAGGAAGCAGGTTTATGATTCATTTTTCATTGAAGGGCCGACAACTGAAATAGTTCAAGCACTCGTTCCTTCTCTAAAGCAAAAAGGAAGCACTAAAGATGATTTTAATGTTATTTGGTCAAATATTGAAAGGTACTATTTTCATGTTAATTATCAGATTGTAGATTTTGTGTTGAGATGCAATCATAGTGTTAACAATTAGTGCAGCATGGTCGATATTGGAAGACCTTATTATTGGACCAGAGGGCATTTAAGCTAAATATGTGAAACAATTTTTATTTACTTATGCGGTTGTAGGTTGTTAATAAAATTTCGAGGGACCTTATCATCTATTCCCAATGGATTGTCTGATTAATTAACAACTGCTGAAATACAGTACCATGAAAGCTGTTATTTCTTGCACATTTGGTGCAGTTACTTTTCGCTGATAATGAAAGTACTAATGTTGGAGCACGTTTGGATTTTTTTTTTAAGATTTACGATTTATAAAAAAATATGCAAAGAAGAGCATACTTGTATGAGTTTTAGAAAATTTAGGAAGTTTTTAGGAAGTTTTTGCTTAGATTATTCTAAATGGTGAATTTGGTATATTTGAATGATTGGTAGATCTCACTTTGATAGCATGGCACCTAGTTTTATTTTATTTGTACCATGATTTTTTGCTTAAAGCCTAAAAATGAGCTTCATCGATTGATCCTTTTCGGTAATATAATTGGCATTTGGCAACCATATTTTTGTTCTAGAACCTAGATAACTCCGTAGTGTTAGCTTCTCAATTTCGAACTTATGCTTTTAAAATGACAAGTCTATTCCAGCTTCCATGTTTTGCCATTCTTCCATCATCTTATTTCGAACTGGGGCAATTCGCAAATCGCTTGATGACTCTATAGAGATCCAGTGACAATCCACTAAGGACTCTTGTTAGTGATACAGCGAGATCTGGTTCAAACCCTACTTAAATTAGTATTTGTTGATTTAATAAGATTGTTGCTTGAGGTTTGGGGGGTTTAGTTTGTAAATAAATTTTGGTTTATCTACTTGATGTCATGATTGTCGTGCTCCGGCGTGGAAGTAGAATTAGGCACGTAACAGATCCACCTAAGGCCTGAGTTTTTCCTATACATGAAAGATGTCAAAACAAAATAAACCGTAAACGAGTTTTACTATTGTTATGAAAAGTCAAAATGCTATGGAAAGTCAAAATTGTATATACTACGTTCCTATTTAGCTAGCATAGTTTTAGGCATCTTTCCTTAGAGATCTTGTATTATTAAATATCTTATTATAGAAACATTTATGTATATGTATCTTTGTAATTCATTATTGAATAAACAAGAAGAATTTGTATTCTCTTTGTATTCTCGTCTTCGCCCGTGGATGTCTTGCTCGGTGAAGGGGTTCAGGAGGGCAAGCTCGCGCTGCCGGCGGTCGACAGTGGCGAGCTAACCGTACCGAGACCCCATGCAGTACTTGCCGCGGAGTTTGGGAATGTAGAATCGGTGTAGCGTGTTGTCGGGGAGGCTGAGGAAGGTGAAGAGGTTGTCGCCACCACCGCCATCAAGGCCGAGGAGGAGGTAGGGGGCGTGGGGCGCCTGCATGGGGATCTCCGGGATGGCGGCGAGCCAGGAGCGACAGACTACTCGGAAGGTCACGTAGTCGATGGTAGTCAGCTTGCCAGCGATGCAGAAGAGCACGTCATGCTGCAGGCCGATGCGGCGGCGCGACTATGGCTGCCACCGCCTTTAGAGGATGAGGAGCACAACATATTGGAAGCAAGAGTGGTATGTATGAGCACGAGACACAGCAAGGGATTAAGAGGTTTCTTTATTTACTTCTTTTTTTTTTTTTAGAATCCTCGAATTCATCCACTCCACGCATTCGTTCACCTAATTTAAAATCCGAAATAAAAAGAAAGTAAATAAAGAAACCTCTTAATCCCTTGTTGTGTCTCGTGCTCATACATACCACCCTTGCTTCCAATAAGCTGTGCTCCTCATTCTCTAAAGGCGGTGGCGGCCATAGTCGCGGCCGCCACGACTGTGTGGCCCTGCAGCATGACGCGCTCTTCTGCATCGCTAGCAAGCTGACTACCATCGACTACATGGCCTTTCGAGCAGTCTGTCGCTCTTGGCTCGCCGCCGTCTCGAAGATCCCCCCGCAGCGCCCACGCCCTACCTCCTCCTCGGCCCTAATGGCGGTGGTGGCGACGACCTCTTCACTTTCCTCAGCCTCCCCGACAACACGCTACACCAATTCTGCATCCCCAAACTTCGCGGCAAGTACTGCATGGGGTCCCAGTACGGTTGGTTCGCCACCGTCTCGGGTTGACTACATTTGTAACAAGTTGGGCATGATTAATATCTATTATGTTCCTATGTAGCTAACATAGTTTTAGGCATCTTTCCTTAGAGATCTTTTCTTATTATAGAAACATTTATGTATATATATCTTTGTAATTCATTATTGAATAAACAAGAAGAATTTGTGTTCTCTTTGTATTCTCTTCTTCAACTATTAACAAAGTAATACAATATGGCGATAATTATACATATATATCTCTTTAGTTCATATAATTTTCATCAATTTTCTTTTATTTACATTACAATACTTCATATGATATTCTCCAAGATGCAACTCACAAAACTCAAGCTAACTCATCTAGCTCGCCAAAAGCTCACTGCATGGTAGCTCACTACCTATTCCCACCTATGGCTGGATCTGAATATAAGATAACAACAATGGGTTGAGAAACTTGTAAAGCTTTCCACGGGGTATAACTACTGAGAGGGTCAATTTGTATGCACTAGGCTCTGTACAAGGAGGAATGTAGAGGAAGGAACTATTTTTACACAATAGGAGTATTTAAACAAAATATAAACAAAAGGTAGTAGAAACAAAGATAACTACCATTACACCTCAACTACTAGTACAATGAAGGGATCCAAACTTCAATAGTATGATGATGGTTCTCATGCATCAATTGTATTCTGACAAGTAATTCCGATTTGACTCATATCTTTATTCGGCCGTCTTGAAGACCAGCTCAAACTTGCAACTGTGGGTAGAGCTGGGACTCGTTACCCAATTCTTATGTTGTGGGCAGAGCCAAGACTGGTTACCTGTTTCCACTCTATGGACAAGACTCAAGAGCCAAAAGTAGTAATTGGTTGCTACACTAACAAACCCACTCTAGAAGGGACCTTAGGGAGCAACCAACGAAGTTGTCTGTAGCCAATATCACATTTTGCAAGCTATGCTTATGTTCAAACTCAGGAACGAATTATGTTGTCAACAACTTTTTGTATGAAAATTGCAATAACAATTAGGCCCACGATGGAAGCATGATAATTCATGAAGTATTAAGCACCATTACTGTGCAACAAGCATGCTTGGACAGGAAAACTGATAATTATCAAGGTACACTAGTAACAATGTCAAGCATGCTAAACCAAGAATAACTCCAAAATTTGTAGCATAGTGGGAAACAACTAACATGCAAAAGAAGCAAATTGATGATCATGCTAAAAAAATAGCTGTTATACAAAGGGTAAGATCAAACAGCTATTTGAGAGATTCTAGCCACCTTAAACGTTAGGTTAATGAATCTACTATCAGGTTCTTCCCAAGATGTTAGTAGTCTACCCAACATTAGTGTGAAACAACCGTTGTACTCTAAAAGTTTAAGATGATAGAAAACGGTGTTTAGATATTTCTATATTTAACACTCCCCTTCATGTCTGGGCTTGAGACTTTTTGTCGGCCCATGACGTGGACTTGAATTAAATTGGAGGAAATTAATAGTGATAGGAGCCTGGCATCAAGGATATAAGTGCCGTGGCACGGTGTCGTGCTGGAAACTCGAAGACGAGTACGGCACTGCGTGGCCGAGTGGCCGATTCGTGCTTGGCCAAAAAATTCTTGTGTGCCGACACGTAATAAGCATGAAATATTTATTTTCTTTAGCAACAAAATATTCTATCTATTTATTATGTCTTTTTATCACATCTTTTAAACTTTATTGAGAAAATTACTTACTAATTTAAGGAATAGAGGGTTTTGAGCTGTGCCATCGGTACGGGGTTTGTATCGTGCCGGTATCTTGTTGGTACGGTAAGGCACGGTGCATACGACCTGTGCCGACGGGCACTTAAAACCTTGCTTGGCATGACTCGAACTCAGGACTTCCTACTCTATTACCATGTAAAACGACCGTTGTATTCTAAAAGCTTAACTTGATAGAAAATGGTGTTTAGATATTTTTACATTTAACAATTAGCGCTAATAATGGAGCTCAACCAAAGTGATTGGACTTCGTCTGAGCACAGATAAAATGACCTTAAAGTGGGATTATATTGGCACTTTGGCAGTGGTGGCGAAGTAGAGTGATGGTGGTGACGGCGGTTGGTCGTCCAAGGGCTGTATGTGGCAACAACGGCAGTGGTGGCAACCGCCATCATCCTTCCACACTCTTATTGTTTCTTATTTCATCAATTTTTTTCTCTCACTCGGCCCTCTCTATTAAATATCTTTTACGGAGCTTAGTCTTCTTTCCTCTATATACAAAGATCTACAAAGCCATGAAAGATGACACCTATTTGGTGTAGGTGTCCACGGGTGTGTTGAGGTATGGACATGTGGGTTGCAACTTTCAAAGAAGTCCTTTTGTAAAGTTTAATATAAATCCAATTTAATCCATTTAATGTCCTCTAAAAGTCCAATTGAGCAATCTGAGAATCTAGCCTCAAAACTATTCCGTGATAAATGCAATACTTTTTAGTTCAGTTATATAGAAGTTTCAGATAAAATATTAATGCCTGGTAGATCTTGCAGGCTTAAATCAGAGTTTGTATTAACTTGCTCGAGTCTTGGATCAGCATGAAACATAGAGGTCTCAGAATATTTTAATAAGCTAAACTAATAGAATTTCTTACAATCTCGAGATTGTTTGGTCTGTTAAATTAAGTTTTCTTAAAAAATATTTTGATCGATTGGCCAGGAGATTAAGCTTCCGATTGTTGCAAAATTTTAGAGATAACCTATACGAATGATAAAAATTTCATAATTTTTAGATGTCGTTTTGCATGTAAGCCAACTTGCCCACCTTACTTTAGTTAAGAATTTCAAACTCTCTTATTAGTAGCTCGTTAATAGACCAAATTAATAACAATCCCAATTTTATCATATACAAATCAAAATAAAGTCAAATTTAATGCTGGCTATTGGAATGGTTCTACCTTTTGTATGTTTCTTTATACTTTAAATCTTGTAGGGACAATATAATTCTTTTTCTAATGGATGTTCATGTGACAGGTTATTGATGCTATGTTTGCTTGAGAATGAGGGTGTGCGCCTTATGGTTGGAGAATTTGGACTTCTTGATGAACAAGACGATAACATTCTTAAACCTGATAAAGTAACATTCATTTCTAGGATATCACAGCTACTTTCATCAATTCCAGATAAAGTAAGACTAAGAGCTTCATCTGCACTTTCGTCACAGTATCCTTCTTTTGTTTTTCAATAAGATTTCTACTTTAGACTCGTGTATATGCAACTTGGAGTGCTTCAGTCTGCATATTAGTTGTCTTGGATATATTGTTTAGTTTTTCTCCGACTGTTGTTTATGTTTTACCTTACATTTTCTTAATTTTGTTAGTAAATTATTTGTGTGACCTGGACTGATCGAGATGCTCATAGATTCTTTCGAACCGTTACGTAGTGTTCTTTGTACTTATAGATGTCCTCTAGTTTGTTTCCGATACTGTTCCATTTCAAAATTTTAAATTATGATTCGTTGACTTTGAATGTGTAGTGGAGCTAGAGTACTATTGATAGTAAAGATATAGTGTTTACTACCAACTTTTTAACCCCTGGATGCCTAGGGTTTAGTCGGGGTAGGTGAAATGTTATTGACCCAATGGCCAAAAAGTTGATAGTATACATTATTCATTTATTATCAATAGTATACTAGCTCAACTTCTGAATGCCATAGTTTTTCAAGATAGCACTTCATAAACTTCTTTGCTTGTCAGCCTTGTCTTAAGTAAGAAAAATGAATTCCATTGATCCGATCTCCATCCTATGATAACAAATGGATTGCAAGTGCACAAACCGTCTTTGGATTTGAGGTACGTTCATTGATATTTCACGCCTTCAGTTGAGCATATGAAAGTCTACTGCAGAACGTGTAAGGCCTGAAAGATAGAATGATGGTTCTTTAGCTTGTACCTCTTTATCTTATCTTGTCAGCTCTTCTTCACCTATTAGGGACTAGTATGCAATAGAGGTATATCGAGGAATTAATCACTGAACTGCTAATCTGATTTTAGGTCCAATATCTTGATTTAGTAGTATTTTCATTTTTCATGCTACCTTGGCTGACAGAAAAACAGTATGAAAGACTGATATGAATGGTTGTGTTAATTTTATGAACTAGGAAGTTGTAGGCTGAACTAAGTTAGTAGGTTGAAAATTTTTAAAATGTCTTTATTTATCTGCAAATTTCTGTTTTATATTGAGATTTTCTAGCTCTCATCTTATTGTTGTCGTAAGAAGAAACCCTTTCTTGTTTCTCATTTGGAATTCTAAATACAAAGACCTTGACCAAATACTAAGCTTGTTTTTCCGAAGAGTTGCCAATCAACTTCTGACTGGAACAGAAGAAAGGGCTGTGCAATTAAATTGTAAAGCCATCCCAGATGCTGCATTTTTGTTTGTGGGGGAAACATTTTCTCATGTATGCCGTCGTGGATCTATTGGTAAGACATAGAGATACGTTTCCCAAGTGCTTCTTGTTATTTTGTGAATATCATCTTGTCAACTCGTGGTGTACAAAGAACACAAAAGGCTTGCTTTATGCACTCCATTTAGTGTAAACAAGTAGAAGCAAATGCAGTGGAGTAAATAATTTGTTGTTAAATGCAATAAATTATCCTTGTTCGGCAGTGAAAACTTTCTTAAGATACCCATTTTGCAGTATATTACAATTCACCTTTACCTCCATATTGTCCAAACTGTAACAATCTACTGTGCAATAGGATTTGCTACTAAGGTGTAAATAAAGTTGATCACGTGACAATCACATTGCACATTAGATAACTACGAATTAAAATAGCCAGTTAGATTAAGCAATTAGATTTGTAGTCTGTAGTGTAATTATATGACTAATGTTTATGTGCCTCTCTTACACTCTAGTACTTTCCTTTTATGTAGTACATGCATCAAACTTATATATTTATAAGGATGTTAGGCTATGATCATTTTTTAAAATCATCTCTTTACTGAGAAAACAACCATTTGCATCTGATAAAATTTAATCACTGACTATTCAACTTATGTTCTAATGCCTTTCTTATGTTATATGCTATCTTAGGATCTGTAGTGGTTTGAGTTTGCAAATATAACTTGATTCTTTGGAATTCCATGCATTATTTTGAATGCAGATGCTTATAGTTTTTACTAGTTGCTGTTTACTCATACTAAATCCTCTTTTCAGATGTCATTGTAGCAGAAGTGATTCCCAGGATTCTTAGCCTTGTCCAGAGCTTGTTATCATCAAAAGCTAACCTGGTTGTTCCTGATGTTATAAATTCTAATCCTAAGTCGCACTTCTGGCTTAATATGGTGGAAGCTATCAAAGATCAGTATGCTGTCGAAAAGTTTTCTGAAGAGATGCTGCGCCAACTAGCATCAACAAGTATTAGTGATGTTGAAGTTTATTGGATCCTGTGGATTCTGTTTAGTAAGAATTTCAAGTTTGGTTCCTTTGTCAGGTGAGATGACTTGTTATTAACCATTTTTGCTAACTTTCAATTTAGTATTCTCACTTGCTATGTCCTTTTCTTTGTTTCATTATGTACTTTTTTTTATTATGCAGTTCAAGGGTGTATGTGTAAGGTGCCATAAGATGAAAAAATACTAGCTAATTTGTATGTGACAAAGCTTTTGGCTAGTGATCTTAGATCTTTCCCTAAATCTAGTTGGCATTATAGTTATACATCTTGATCCTCTCTCTCCTTTATCTGTGAGTCTACTCATTCCTTAAGATTCTTACTGTACTTTTTTGAAGCTCGTTTTACTTCTGAAAGCCTGAGTTACAAACATAACTAATGATTCAATAATGGGGATGAAAGAAAACAGACCAGTGATCCATTGCTACATGTTCAGGAGCAAATTTACTGCAATGCATTGAGAAAAGTCACATAGAGTGAGGATGCTGTTTTCACCAATATCTAGTGTCATGGACACCATTTTGGCCCATCTTGACTGTTATAAATTGAGCACACGAACTAGGCCTTTACATACACCTATTGAATAAATGGATGAAACTTCTTCCTTGAAAAGGTTTAAATTTCATGTGTTTTGTCGACCAGTTGTTATGTTTGCCAGTTTTACTTCTGAATTTTGGATAAAAGATTGTTCCTTTATTTTTTTGCTCAAGTGGACAAAAAATTCTTTCAACTCATTTTACTTGTTTTGAAATTTTAAAATATCTTGACTCTTAAGGGTGTCTATCATTGTTTTGCAAAATCAGATAAATTCGACCTTTTTGTTCTTTGAGGAATATGAGTTTTTATTATATGTATTACTGTTACATGTGGTTTTTTGCCCAAGCTTAAGAACCAAGCACTGAGGAACAACTTCCTTCTTTGTTGGAGCTAATGAAACACTTGAGAGCTTTTGGTGCAGTGCATTCAAATATGATAAGCCACTAGAGTGCTTTTCCTGCACTGGTGCTTTTCTTGAGTTTCGGTGGAGGAGGCTCGAATTAAGTCAGAAATGTAAAGTTTCTTTTCCAATACTGATGAGGATGGCATAAATCATTCTAGTATTGGAGAAACTGAAAAGTTGGAGAAACTGAAGGAAGAAATTAATTAAAAAAAAATTTCATGGTGTCCCTTTTTGTACTTTTGAAACTCACTCTTTCATTATATTCTTTTATCTTGATTGTGTTTGAGCATAAACATTACATTTTTTTTTCTGGATAAACCTGATTGCCTAGCTAATTGATCAGATTGATCCAGTTTTAGACATTACATTAAGGTACAAGGCAACTGTTCATGATGATTTTAATGCAACATGTATAATTACCTACAAAAAGGCAAAATTAAATTTGGGTATCACTAATTTCTTAGAATGTTTTAGGTACAAAACACAGATGTACGCCTTATTTATGATAATTTAGTCCAGACTCTGTTTATATAAAAAGTAGAATAGAAGTATAGAACAGATTACATTGGCGTTGGAAACTAAAAAAAAATAAAAAAAATGAAGGGGGGAATGGAATAAGAAAGGCTAAGCAAAGATAAAAGAAATGGCTCATAACATGAACATTGGGAAGTTTTGGAAAAAAATAAGTAGGCTAAAATGCAGAAATCCCTCCTATGTACATCTGCTTTTGCACTTTAGTCCCCAATCTTATAAAAACCTCTATTTTGCATCCTCGAATTTAAATTTGTAGGACTTCACCAGCATCGTAACTATTTTGTCACCGTTCCGTGCGTACATTGTATTGTTCAACTTGGATAACTAGTGATGTACACATATTCCCCTTAGAAATGACCGAAGAAGGAAAATGAATTAGTAAATAGTAGAGGATTTCTTTCAGTCACGTATTCTACAGGAAAATAAAAGATCTTATGCATTCCCATTATTTCCAAGGGTATAATAGGTTTTCTCAGTAAGTTACTCGGCTGAACCACACAATTTATTCATGGAATGATGATAGGATAGCAATGTTGCTAGGCTATGTGTTGCGACTTTAAATCTTAAGGGGACAATATAAAAATTCTTAAAAGACAAGGGAATTTCTCTGTCTTTCTACCAGCGAACTCCTTTGACTCTGCCATTTTCCAGCCCATCCTTCAGTGTAGAAGTTGGCGGCTTCCAAAGAGTCATCAGAACATGATGAGATACAGTCGTTGAATGGGAGAAGAGGAAGGAGAGGCTTGGGGTAAAGTATAGAAGCAGATATTCTGCATTTTAGCCAACTGAATAAGTTGTGAAAATCACAACACAGGGAAGAAATTTGGTCTTTGTGATTATGTCAAGGAAAAGAACAAATGGAGTAGGCAAAGATTAGGAGGACAATAGAATCAAGCACTGGTCTAAATGCCAAAAAAAAAAGAAGGGGCAAGAGTACAAGATGATGGGGTGCATAGAGGAGTAAGAATGTTAGGCCCTACTTTTATACTCTTAGGTATCGTTTGGTTCGAGAATAAGCAAAAAGTGGATATTCCGGGGATAGGTATAAATTGAGGTATAAGTGGGGATTAGATCAATTTTGCGTTTGGATGAAAATTTGGTTATTCTTGGAAATAAGAAAAATAGCGTTTGATTAGGTAAGATGGAATAAGAATTAAAATGGGTAGTTATAAATAAAAAATAATGATATTATTCTTTTCTTTATATTAGAATTAGAATTTTTATATTTTAAAATTTAAAATATAAAGTTTTAAATTTTAAAAATTAAAATTAAAATTTAAAATTTAAAATCTCAAATTTATAATTTTAAAAAATTAATTTATCATGAATATTATTAGATAATCATAAATGTTAATTAATAATTAATTGCCAGATTAATTAATCATTAATCAATTAACCATGAGTACTTTAATTAATAAATTATCTAACTATAAATAATTTAATAAGTTAACAAATTAGGTTAATAAATTAATATATTAGTAAATTAATTAATTAATTAATTAATTAGTTATGTTGGTAAAAATATTAATTTATTAATCAATAAAGTTATTGCATAAACACACTAATAAATAATTATTAATTTAGCTAATATTTTATTATTAAATTAGTTAATTTTTAATTTAGCTAATTAGTTAATAAAATAATATAGATAATATATTAATTAATAATATTTTATTATTAAACTAGTAGAGGTATAAAGAGAAAAATTTGTTATTCCACCAAAAAGGTGGAACAATATATCCCCCACTTAACGGGTTATTTTAGAATAACCCGTTAAGAGGGAGATTAAATAAACTCACTCATTCTTATAGTGTTTGGTAGAATAAGGGGGATAAACTTCTTTATTCCATGTTTATCCCCCAACCAAACATAGCCTTATGTAGTATTTCAGACTTTCTTGTTTTGGCTATCTCATATTTATAACCACTTAATCAGTATTCTCTAATAACTGATTTATTGCAACAGCTTAAAGATCTCCAGGTTAGTGAAAAAATTGTTTTTGTATCCTCTTGCTATTATCCAACATTCCCTCATTCTGTAATATATTTCTCCGAATTCTCTCTCAGCTATCTTCTAGTCTCTTCTGGTAATAGTTCATAAGATGGTAGTGCATGACTTGACCTACAATCTGGAGAATTTGGTTCTTGTTTTTACCTCATAATTATATTCACAGCACCAGTTCACTATGTATATACTTATTTCAGGGGCATGTTTGTTGATAAATTTCTTCTCTGGAAAGTATTTCCTTTGTGCTGCCTGAGATGGATTCTTCAGTTCGCAGTTTTTGAATGCCCACCAAATTCAGATGCACAAATGGAGGGGCGAAAGACGCCACATTTCCTAAACTCACTGCAGGTTCTAATCAGTATTTGGTCCAGACGTGAGTTTGTTCAATCATCTTCCATGGAGCAACAAGCTTGTATCCTTCGAGATCTTAATTTTATATATTGCAGTTAATTGTTTTTTTTTCTGGTGTAAATTGCATTATCTGTAGATATTGTTGTTCCTAAAGTGCTATTCAGATCTGACAGCTGCTGTTGGTTTATGCCTAGAAAGAATTTCTAAGGAAGAATTAGATGCTACTAAAGATGCTTTAAGCAATATTCTTCAAGGAGTTAGCTGTATGTGTTCTTTCATGAAATGGTTAAATATTGTCATCATTTATTCCGAAATCTTGGCTTGGCTTTGAGCTTTGGCTCTTGATTGTTTATTGTAAAATCTTGTTTTGCTTTTAAGCTTTGGCTTTTGCTGTTGGTAGGTAGGTTAGAGAGCCCAATCGATCTAGTTCGGAGAATGGCGAGCTCTGTTGCACTAGTATTTTCTAAAGTTGTTGATCCAAAAAATCCTCTGTACCTCGATGATAACTGCTGCGAGCCTGTTGATTGGGAATTTGGGATTTTACCGCAAAGAAAACAGATAGCAGCTGCTTCACATAATGAAGATGAAAACAAATCGAAGTTATTTCTACGTGAGGAGAGGAAAAGTGCATCTGATGAGAAAAAGCAGAGAGTTATTAAACATAAAAGTGCAGAAAATAATGCCTTGATACAAGAATTGGCAGATCCTGATGAGAATAGGAATCCTGTTGAAGTAAATGGTGAACATTTTTCTGGTGAAGAGGATGATGATGACTCAAGTGATTCATCATTGAAGCCGTATGACCTATCAGATGATGATACAGATTTGCAGAGGAAATTTTCCCAGCTAGGTGATATAGCTGCGGCGTTAAGGAAACATGATGATCCAGATGGTGTAAGTTCCTATTTTATATGGTTAATCTTCTCTATTGATGCTATATTGTCCTCTATTTACACATTAAAATAAATTATTTTCTTAGTAGAGGGAGTCATCTGATTCATGGGTAAGTTGGTTTTGTATTCGAAAAAACTTTTTAGAGAGAGGAGCAATTTTGTAAGCGCAATAGTGTACATGTAGAGAATTAAGTGTTTCAGGGGCGTATGTGGCTATTCAGAAGGGATATGCTTGTAAAATTGATAATTTTTCACATACTGTATCCGTAAAAATCTTTTATGTATTTGGACTGGTAGATGGGTATCACTACTACTTGCTTCTGAAAGTTCTTTCAATTTCCTTTCTATAGGTTGAAAAAGCACTTGATGCTGCCGAAAATCTTATAAGAGCGTCACCTGATGAACTCAGTCATAATTCAGGTGATCTTGTCAAAGCATTAGTACATGTTCGTTGCTCAGATGTGGCAATGGAAGGAGAGGAAGACTGTGCTGAAGAAAAGAGACAAAAAGCACTAGTAGCTTTGCTTGTTACTTGCCCATTTGAATCTCTAGACGTGATGACTAAGATGCTTTATTCGTCAAATATTGATGTTGGTCAACGAATCCTGATAATTGATATTATGACTGAGGCGGCGCAAGAGCTTTGTAACACCAAAGTCGTTAAAACAGAACAAAAGCAGGGAGAGTTGGTATCCGCTGTTTCTCAACCGTGGTATATTCCTAGTTCAAGAGGGCCACCTGGTGCAGGACCTTGGAAGGAAGTATCAGAACCAGGAACATTTCTTAGTTGGTCTCACCGATATGAGAGGGAAATTCCTTCTAAACCAGGTCAAACGAAAGCGGGAAAGTCACGAAAATGGAGTCTTGGTAAGGCAAAAGATTTACAGGTGGAGTGGTCACAGAATAGATTTCCATTGTATGCTGCTGCTTTTATGCTTCCGGCTATGCAAGGATTTGACAAAAGGAAACATGGGGTGGACCTGCTTAATCGGGACTTTATTGTTCTCGGAAAATTGATCTACATGCTTGGTGTTTGCATGAAATGCATGGCTATGCATCCGGAAGCATCTGCTTTGGCCCCTGCTCTTCTCGATATGATAAGATCAAGGTACGACTTGGTTAAATATAAAAGTTGGTCATCAATTTTTGAATTTTGATTTCAATGATATTATGATTTGGCTTTGGATATGCAACAGGGATGTTTCAAATCATGCTGAAGCATATGTCAGGAGATCTGTCCTCTTTGCAGCTTCGTGCATACTAATAGCTCTGCATCCAACGTATGTTGCGTCATCTCTAATCGAGGGCAATCAAGAGATTTCCAGCGGACTCGAGTGGATTCGCACATGGGCTCTTCGTGTTTCTGAAGCTGACCCTGATACTGAATGTGCATCAGTAAGTAGTATAGAGAAGTTAATATTGCCTGTGGATACTGTTTTGATCAGAAATATTGTTGAAATAATAAATTAGATAAAAGTAATAATAGTGTATCCGAATTTTCTGTTGCATAGCTGAGAAATATGACATGATAGCTTAGCACTTTAATTACCAAGAAGCAAGAATTAGTACAGAGCTTTGAGGATATCTTGGTTTGACTACTTTGAAATCACATGCGATGTATTAAATTGCAGCGACATAAATTGGTTGAAAGTTTTGATTATATGTTCTCCAGTTTTAAATTTATAAATGTAGGCTATCTGGTACTGCTACAAACATAGACACTTGGTTCATGTAGCTCTAGATTTAACAAACGTAATATATACGACCTCTAGAGCCTAGTAAGAAGTTTAATTAGCAATGCATTGAATGAAACTCATCAAGTTAATGAATCACAGTCAGTTGTTCTATGCTATAGAAAAGAAACTGAACCTACAGAGTTAAAATTGAGCCGCTTCTTGATGCTTTGAAACTGCAGTCAACCATGTAAACTGAACCATTTCAGCTCAATTGTAGGAAACTTTTTTTCTCATATAACAGTCGATCATATGCTAATTAGTAGTTTATAGTTGATATTCTCGATGCACATTTATCTCGAATCTATTTGTCATCAAGATGGAAGATGCTTTGCCTGTTAAAATACTTGGTTTTCTGTTGAATTACACCTCCGATAATCGCTTAGTGCAACTCTGTTTATTTGATGAACCACCATTGAATTTGTATTGTTGATCACGCCTGCAAATCTGCTATTTTTGCGCTAATCATCTGTCTGATTGTAGCTTTCTGCTTACAAAGTGTTATCTTTGTGTAGATGGCTTTGACCTGTCTTCAACTCCATGCCGAGATGGCCCTTCAGACATCGCGTGCTCTCGAAGCTGCGGACCAATTCAAGGCCCAAACCCGCACCCTTCCTCCGAAGCTTGATAACATCATAATACCATTCTCAAGTACAAAATTTTAAGAAGAGGATGATTATGTACATTATTATATATTATTTCGTATCCTACTTTTTTATTTTGCTACAAGTTGGTTCTTAGATGAAAGTTAAAGATAACTCAGTAATTCAGTTTACCGCGTGTCTGAAATTATTGCGAGCTGCCTTTGTACTACTGATCTGTCTTCTCTCATCACGTCCTTTCATTCTAACCAGTCGGAAAGAAAATAATTTTAGGGAGATTTTATGTAGGTTCCTGATTCATAAGACAATTTTACGGAGTTTGTAACCTTCATCTTTTTGTACAAGTCCCTGTATTTTCAAGTTTTTCTTGTAAGAAAAAGTTTCTGGTGAGTATTTTTCAATGGAATTTAGGAATATTCTGTTAATAATCTCATCTTATATCCTCTTAGTATAGTTTTGCCATTGGAATTTGATGATGTTTTTGTGGATTTATTATTTGGTGAGATAGGATGTGTGTATGATGTTTAAGAGTAAGTACTCATGTAAAAAGATGAAGAGTTAAAAACTAATCTGAAAATCCTCGATGAGTCAGGGATCTCTATATAATTACTATAATTTTTAAATTTTTAAAAAAATGAACAATGGTCTTATGAGCTTTTAACAGTTCTGTTTGGTAACGGAATCATAAACTTTTAATTTTAATAATTAGACCTTCAAAATGTTAGAAAATAGTTTCACAAGTATGCTTTTAGGCAGCACCGGGCTCTCTTCATATTTTTAAGTCGTTTTTAATGTTGGGACTTTCGAATTGGCAATCAGTTATATTATACTTAGATCTAAAGTATGAGCTATCTAAAAATTAAATTTTGTGATTTTCTAATATCATTTGCCTAGTGATCGAATGGGGCTTAAAATTAATAATTTTAATAATCGTGGTAAGCTGTTTACAAGTTTAATGGTGTAAGATATTCAAATTACGCGAAATTTGATAACAATTTTTTTATATTATATAAAACAATCGATTATTTCGATTTAAAATTTTAATGTCATATCATCACATTCTGTAATATTTTTATTTTCAGCAGTTGGTTTTGAGTCCTCTTGATCACTAGGCACTGTCCGATCATACTCCGCCACTATCCGGTCTCCTTAGCGCAAATTGTGCAAATCCCGTTCCATTTATCTCGACACTCTTCGGAAAATAAACCGCCAACAGCAGTTCCTTCGATCGCTTCCAAGTAATAGCTAATAGATCAGTGTTGGGGTTATCCCGGATATCTGTCCACCAACGGTAGGCCTCGCCGTCTAGGTGGTGAGTGGCGAGCCAAACTCTATCACGCTCCTCCACAAAAGTGTCATAGAATAGTTTCTCCATATGCATCAACTATTTTTCCACAATCCAATAGTTGGCTTTCTCTCCATCAAAGATCCGAGGGTTACACCTTCTGAACTCATTGAGGCGATTCATGAGCCGGTCCTGCCCCTCTCCGTCAACCATCATCAGTAAAATCGCTCCTACTGGAGATACCTGAACCGATAGTGCTGCTGTTAGAGATAATGCTAATGAGATTAGGATTAGATTATTTGATATTATCCATTATTATATTCGGTTATGGTTAAGATATATTCGGTTATAATTTAGATTATTGTTAAGATGAAATCGAATCAAAGTAGGATTCTATGTAATTAATTATAAATAGGTAGGCCGGGTTATTTGGTTAATAAAGCCGGTATTAATTAAGTTGAAGTTGGAGCCGGCACTAATTAATTTCGTCATCACCACGTACGGACGCATGCAGGGAACTTTTCTTCAATATAGTTGTTTTGCTTCGCTTCCACAATAACGTACCAGATTCTTTGATTCGTCTTCTTCCTCTCTTGTCTTTTCTATTTTACTTTTAGTGGAGATCTCTATATACCATAACAAGTATATAGAACGTATTTGTTGGTGGCCCATCACCGTAACAAGTGGTATCAGAGCCTGGATTTCGAGAGGAGAAGGTGTCGATGGTGTTTAACAACGCTAATGGAGTTGCACAAGGATTCCCGATATTCAAGGGGGACAATTATGGTTTTTGGTGCTTGAAGATGCGGACGTTGTTGCGATCCCAAGATTTATGGGATTTTGTCGAAAAAGGATGCAAGGAAACAACCGGAGAGAATCTGAAAAAGGATGCAAAGGCGCTTTTCTTTATTCAGCAATCAGTTGACGATTCGATATTTTCCCACATTGCCGGAGTTACTCGATCGAAGGAAGCATGGGATATATTACAGAAGGAATACCAAGGTACCGAAAAAGTACTTAGAGTTAAAATTCAAACTTTAAAAAGAAGATTTGAAGCTTCTTTTATACAAGAAAATAAAAATATTCATACTTTTTATTCTAAAGTTATGGAATTAGTTATCTTGATGCGTACCTATGGTGAACAGATTACTGATCAAACAGTAGTCGAAAGAATTTTAAGAAGTCTAACGAAAAAATATGGTAATGTTGTTTCTGGTATAGAATAGGCAAAAGATTTATCTAAATTATCTTGTAGCGAACTTCTTGGTTCTCTTTTAGCACATGAAGAACGAAAAGATAGAACTGAAAATTTTTCTGAGTATGCTTTTCAAAGTGAATCGAAAAGCGATGAAAAAGGTGGTACAGATAATTTCAATCGTCAAGTTTCAACATCTGGAGGTCGTGGCAGAGGCCGTGGTCGTGGCCGTGGTAGAGGCCAGGGCGGTAGATGTCACGCCCCGCTACCCGCCTATTTGGTCGGGTTCGGGCCACGTCAACAGACGCCGAACGGACAAGGCCTCCCCTGCCCGCCCAAGGCTCCAACTACGAGTATAATAAGGCAATCAATGGATATTTGCTATTATACAAGGCTTGCACGAGGATAAGCAACAAACACAGCGGAAGTAGAAAGACTAAGCTAATAGATACCACATACAAGATATTTGATTACATTTAAACCAAATACAAGTAAACTAAAACTATTACAATCTTTTCCATTCAATACATCATATCTTTTTACATTTGCCCTTCCACCAAAATAAACTTGAATGTTTACAACTTAATCGCTATAGATCAACAAAACAAGTTGATACAAGTATACCCAAAATGGAATGCCTATGATGTACTCCGGTGGCCACTAGTTATGGCGCTAACCCTTTTCCCCGGTCCTCCGCCGCCGCACTCGTGCTAGGACCTGTAGGGTTAGTGGTGTGAGAACTACAACGAAGTTCCCAGTGGGCTCGGCAACCGACCCCGCCGACTTACCCACTAGGTCCATTTAGGCATAAGTATTGCAAAGAAAAGGAAATGGTAACCATACTATATGCTAAAATACCATGCCTGCAAAAGAAAGATTAGTGGATAGATAATTGACTGTAATTAATGATGCATGCATGCTCTTTACTTTACTTTTTTCTTTACCCAATCTTACCGGTTAACCAAGTTAACCCCAAAACTCACGTTTCATTACCCGTCTACCGGGGAAGGCTCAAGGCGCTATCACCCGAGGGCTCGTCGACGGGGTACTTTTCCCGCGGTGTCTACACTCCGGAGTACACCACTTGTGGAGGAGCTACCTCCCACAAGTCAAGTGTGAGTATCGATCAATTTCCCAACTTGGGAAACCATAAACTCTAGTCTCAATGTCAATGTCACAATAGGTTTTTACCTAATTGTTCATGTCACTTTCCATACTTTTCCATGTCATTTCGACGGCAATCTGGTCTCTATGTTCAATATCACCTTTGTTTACTAAGATCATAGTCGTTCTCACATTCACACATGCATAGGGTGCTAGCTCTCGTCTTTATGGTTTCATTTCAATTACTAGGTTCACTTATATTATAACAATGCATAAGAGAACAATCATACACATCTTTTACTCACTACCCTATCATGCATGAATATAATACAATATAATATGCTCAAAGGGTGAAATAGACATAGAAGGAAATTCGATGATTCCGGAATGCACCCCCCACCTCTAAAAATTATGGTGGAGTTGTGGTTCGAATTTCACGGCTATCCGATCCCTAGTTTGCGACCTGCGCGTTAAACAGATTCTAAATCAGGCCGATTTACACAGTAGCCCCTATATCGGCTTTTTGTTTAAACGAACGGAGTTGTCCCACGCGTCGGGAATACCCCAATTAGGTTTTCACAAGGTCAATTAGCCTTGGAAACACCCTAGGGCAAAAGCCCCAATTTCCAAACCCTAACAATGCCATTTTGGCATTCTCATGGGATTGATCTCACACACAAGCAAAATAAAGCTCATGAACCCATGAGAAGCTCTCTAGAACTATTCTAAAGCCATTAGAACCATCTCTAAGGCATTTACTACAAATCCTACTAAGCCACCATTAGAGCTCATGAAGCTCTCATGAGTTTTCCATGGAGTTCATGGTATACTTAGCTCTCTAACACTAGCAACAAGCTAGAAATCCCAAAACCTAAGAGGAAACCCAAACCCTAGAGCTCTACTAGTGAGAACTCACCTTTGGTGCAAAGTTCTCCCAAGACCTTGTGATAAGAGAGCTCCAAGGTCCTCCCAAAGCTCCAAAATCCCCTCCAAAGCCTTCTCCTTCTTCTTCCTCTCCAAGATCTCCAAGCCCTAGAGCTTTGCTAGAGAGAGAGAATGAGAGAGAAGAGAGTGAGAGTGAGAGTGTGCTGGGAACAAGAGGGCCCAAGCCTATATGATGTTGTAACAATAGCACATAAGCCCTCCAAACCCTTTTTAATTGCATTCTGCCAAAACTGGGCAGTTTCGCACTTGGAGACCGGTCCTGGGATATGGAGACCGGTCCCAGAAAGCCTCAGCCAAACAATTAAGGACTTAGTCAAATTTTCAGCTTTTTCGCCATTTTTTTTGTATAGGAGACCGGTCCTGGACTTGAGAGACCGGTCCCAGAGAGGTCCAGAATTCCAGCATTTTAGGACTTAGCCAAATTTTCAGCTTTTTCACCCTCCGCGCACGGGGAGACCGGTTCCCAAGAGTTCCAACTCTGCAATTTTTTCCAGAATTGCAGTTTCGATCTCTCGGGTCCCGTTTTCACTCCAGATGAGTTCTAATACTCATAGAACTCACCCCTAATCACTTTACTCCGGGTCCCGCTCGTTTCGACGGAACTCGGCATGCTTCACGGGGAATCGATATGCTACATTCCCCACCCCTTAAAATTAGTTTCGTCCGCGAAACTTAACGCATACCTTAGCTCGTCGACTCGAACAAATGAGGATACTCCTTCCTCATCGTGTCCTCAAGTTCCCAAGTGGCTCACGCACTGCATGATTGCTCCACTGGACCTTGACGTAGGAAATCTTGCGATTTCTAAGCTTCTTCTCTCCTCTTTCAAGAATACAAACCGGGTACTCTTCATAAGTCATGTCCTCGTTCAATTCTACCGGTTCATACTCCAATACGTGCGACGAATTGCGGACGTACATGCGGAGATTTGACACGTGAAAGACATTGTGCACTCCCGCAAGTCTCGGTGGTAACGCCAACTTGTATGCTACCGCACCGATCCGCTCTAGAATTTCAAAAGGTCCGACATAACGAGGGCTTAGCTTTCCCCGAACGCCAAACCTCTTTACACCGCGCATCGGTGACACCTTCAAAAACACGCGGTCTCCAACCTCGAACTCTAGGTTTCTTCTTCGCTTGTCGGCATAACTCTTTTGCCGCGATTGAGCCGTCTTAAGTCTTTGTCGGGCTAGGCGGACTTTCTCTTCCGCCTCTCGCACCACATCGGGGCCAAGAGCAGTTCTCTCGCCCACGTCGCTCCAATGAATTGGAGAGCGACACTTCTTACCATAGAGGGCCTCGAATGGCGCCATCGCAATACTTTCTTGGTAGCTATTGTTGTATGCGAATTCCGCCATCGGTAGGAAATCGTGCCATCCGCCCTTATAATCGAGTACACACGCCCGAAGCACTTCTCTCAGATTGACCGTCACTTTGAGGATGAAATGCCGTACTAAAGTCGAGCCGTGTACCCAATGCATCTTGCAAACTCTTCCAGAAATGAGATGTGAACCGGGGGTCTCGATCTGATACAATTGACACCGGAACCCCATGTAGTCTCACAACCTCGTCAAGATAAACTTGAGCCAGCTTGTCTCCTGACCAAGTAGTGTGGATCGGCAAAAAGTGAGCCGATTTCGTTAACCGGTCCACAACTACCCAAATCGCGTCGTGTCCGCCTTGAGATCTAGGCAAGCCCGTCACAAAGTCCATAGCGATGTCTTCCCACTTCCACACGGGTATTGGTAGACTTTGTAATTTTTCCGCCGGAAAACGACGCTCAGCCTTTACTTGTTGGCACGTGAAGCACTGTGCCACAAATTCTCCAATATCCCTTTTCATACCCGGCCACCAATAATGAAGCTTTAGATCTTGATACATCTTGGTGCCGCCCGGGTGAATGCTATAGGGTGATTGGTGCGCTTCTTGCATAATCGCCATCCGGAGATCTTCGTCCTTAGGCACACACCAGCGGTTTCTATACCGCAGTGCACCGTCGGTCCCAATGCCAAAATCTTCGGCACTACCGTTCTCGACTTCACCGCGCACCTTTTGGAGGTACGAATCAGACGCTTGCAATTCTTTTATCTTCTCCAATAAGGTAGGTTGCACGATCAATATAGCGAGTGTGGCCGGTACTCCCGGCGCCACCACTTCAAGTCCTAATCGCTGCATCTCCGTGTGCAATGCCGGTTGAGGCGTAATTGCTGTCGCCAAATTTTTCGCCGACTTTCTACTCAGAGCATCGGCCACGACATTTGCCTTCCCGGGGTGGTATAGAATAGTTACATCATAATCTTTGAGCAACTCTAACCACCGCCGCTGTCGCATATTCAACTCCTTCTGGGTGAACAAGTATTTGAGACTCTTGTGATCCGTATAAATCTCGCAATGCTCACCGTACAAGTAATGCCTCCATAACTTTAGCGCGAAAATGACCGCCGCTAGCTCAAGATCATGGATCGGGTAGTTCTTCTCATAGCTCTTTAGTTGGCGCGAAGCATAAGCTATGACTCGGTCACTTTGCATCAAGACACACCCGAGTCTAACATAGGAAGCATCACTGTACACAACATACTTCTCCCCCGGTGTCGGCAAGGCAAGTACCTGAGTCGATGTCAATCTCCTCTTAAGCTCCTCGAAGCTCCGCTCACATTCGGGCCTCCAATTGTACTTTACCCCCTTGTGCGTAAGGCGCGTCAGTGGAGTAGTTATCTTAGCAAACCCCTCCACGAACCGCCGATAGTAACCCGCAAGCCCCAAAAAGCTTCGGATCTCCGCTACATTTGTCGGGCGAGGCCAATCCTCAATAGCCTCAACTTTCTTCGGGTCCACCGAGATGCCATCTCCGGATATAACGTGACCCAAGAAAGTAACCTCCGATAGCCAAAACTCACATTTCTTCAGTTTGGCATAAAGCTTCTCTCTTCGGAGCGTCTCCAACACGATTCTCGTGTTCCTCGTGTTCTTCCTCACCCGAGAGTATACCAATACGTCGTCAATGAAAACCACGACGCACCAGTCCAATAGCGGACGGAAGACTCGATTCATTAAGTCCATAAAGGCTGCCGGGGCATTAGTAAGCCCGAATGGCATGACTGTGAACTCATAATGGCCATACCGCGTACGGTACGCCGTTTTATACACGTCCTTGGGCCGTATCTTCAATTGATGATACCCCGACTGAAGGTCGATTTTGGAGTATACTCTAGACCCTTGCAACTGATCGAATAAATCATCAATTCTCGGCAACGGGTACTTGTTCTTAACCGTGACCTCGTTCAACTCGCGATAATCAACGCAGAGTCGAAGTGTGCCGTCCTTCTTCTTTACAAATAGCACCGGAGCTCCCCACGGAGACACGCTTGGCCGCATGAAGCCTTTATCGAGCAAGTCTTGCAACTGGGCTTTAAGTTCCTTCAGCTCTACCGGTGCCATTCTATACGGGGCCTTCGAGATTGGCGCCGCCCCGGGGATTAAGTCAATGACGAACTCAACTTCCCGGTCCGGTGGCAATCCCGGTAACTCCGCCGGAAACACATCCGGGTACTCACATACCACCCGAATGCTACCCAATTCCGGGTGCTCCCTTTGGGTATCTACAATGGTCGCTAAATAGGCTTTGCAACCACCCTTAATCATCCTCTTCGCCCTTACTGACGATATGGTTGCCGCAAAGCGCGCACCCTTACACGCTTGGTAGATCATCTCCTCCTGGTTAGGCTCACGAAAAGTGATAACCTTTTTATCACAATCGATGACTGCGTAGTACTTGGAGAGCCAATTGATTCCCAAGACCACGTCGAATCCCGACAATCGGTCTACTACTAGAAGATCGATCGGCATAATCCAGCTTCCAATCTGTACCGGACAGTTCTTGCACTCCTCGTCCACAACAAAAGAGTGTTCGATAGAATTGACCCACCACTGGTCATCGTGACACACAACCTCTAGTCCATGAGCCTTAGCGAATGATGCATTAACGAATGAATGAGATGCACCTGTATCAAATAATGCTCTAGCTCTAGTGCCTTGGATCAGAATAATACCTGCCACCACGTCGTCTGGAACTGGAGCTGGAGTCGACTGCTCCTCCACCTGAGTGGCAAAAACCCGCCCACTAGGTGCTCGAGGTACCTCGCCGTCGAGGCGGCTCGACGATCGTCCGGCGGACATAGCGGATGGCACCCGCCGTCGCGGAGTGTACCGGGATCGGGCCGGGCGATGATGGCGCCGATGACGCGCCGCCTGGGCACTCCCAGCTCATGAGTCCGTCAAGGCCGCATCGGTAACATTTTCCCTCGCGCTGAGGGCACTCCCTGGGCCGATGAGTCCCGCCGCAAATCACACACGGATAGGAAGTTGCCTGGCTCCTCGACTGGCTCCTGCCTCCTTGCCACTGTGATCGCTGTGGCCGCGGGGGTCGCTTGGAACTCGACTGTCCCGCGGACCCGCCGAACATCCGCTTCTTAGACTTCTCCTTATCCTTGTCCCTCTCAAAAGCCTCGCGCTCCTCCCGCGCAATAGCATTGCTGCGCTCCACCCAAAGCGCACGGTCCAAAACCTCCTCGTAGGTCTTCAGCCGGAAGGCATCTACTGTCTTGAAAATATCCGGCCTCAACCCACGCCCGAACGTCTTCGCCCGGTCCCCATCACCGTGGACCAAGCTCGGCACACAATTGATCATGTGTGTGAATTCCCTCTCGTACTCACGCACCGTGCGACTCCCTTGCTTAGCTTGCGGAAGTCCTCCTTGATCTTCCATTTATCGCTCTCGGGGAAATACTCCGTTAATAGCATCTCCCGAAACGTCTCCCAAGCCATTGTAGTATCGTCCAAAGAACGATCCTTCTTCACTTGTCTCCACCAAAGGCGCGCTGATCCCTCGAAACAATGGGCTGCCAAATGTACTTTATCCCGTTCGAGGGTATAGAAGTCCTCGAACAAGGACTGCATGGCGATCAACCACGCCTCGCACACCCACGGGTCCTTGTCTTCCCCGCTGAAGGTTGGTGGTTTAAGCCGCTTGAAGGCCGTCGATCGCTACCGCCCCGTTCTTGCTCCGCCTCGGGGTGTCGTGATCGTGTTCGACGAACCCGAAGCTGGCGGAGGCACCACCGTCACCGGTGTCGCCGCCACAGGAGGTGGTGCCGCAGGTTCAACAGGTGGCGTCGGGTCCTGAGGTACAGGCGCCGCCGCCTGCTGGGTCATCAAGTCTTGGAGCCTGCTAAGCTGCTCCGCCTGCTGCTTCATAGCCCCGGCCAAAGTTGCCATCTGGGCCCGCAGCTCGCGTACATCGTTCGATCCCGATTGTTCGGGCACCTCAGAAGGTGGTGCCACAGTGGATCGCGTCTTAGGAGGACGTCCTCGTGGTGCCATCACGTCCTGAAACGTAGCACACACATTAATACTCGATACACGTGACACTTACACGTTCCATATAACTACCCAATTAGGCGAAAGCAAATAAGTGCAATCATTTTCAACTCTCGGCATTTTGTGGTCGGCCGCCCCACACAATCCCTTAAGAAGAAATAGATAAACACCCAAATCCATCTCTAATTCCCTCTAGAGACGTTCTATTGTTAACCCAATTGACAAGCTTTCGCGTTTACCAAATCCACGTTAAACGCTTCCTAAGTCCCTAAGGTCTCCAATCCTAAGGTTCCTAAGTCCATCCTAGACCTTTGCTTACTTCCGTTTACGCTCTGATACCACTTTATCATCACGCCCGCTACCCGCCTATTTGGTCGGGTTCGGGCCACGTCAACAGACGCCGAACGGACAGGGCCTCCCCTGCCCGCCCAAGGCTCCAACTACGAGTATAATAAGGCAATCAATGGATATTTGCTATTATACAAGGCTTGCACGAGGGCAAGCAACAAACACAGCGGAAGTAGAAACACTAAGCTAATAGATACCACATACAAGATATTTGATTACATTTAAACCAAATACAAGTAAACTAAAACTATTACAATCTTTTCCATTCAATACATCATTTCTTTTTACATTTGCCCTTCCACCAAAATAAACCTGAATGTTTACAACTTAATCGCTATAGATCAACAAAACAAGTTGATACAAGTATACCCAAAATGGAATGCCTATGATGTACTCCGGTGGCCACTAGCTATGGCGCTAACCCTTTTCCCCGGTCCTCCGCCGCCGCACTCGTGCTAGGACCTGTAGGGTTAGTGGTGTGAGAACTACAACGAAGTTCCCAGTGGGCTCGCTTAAACCACTAGGTCCATTTAGGCATAAGCATTGCAAAGAAAAGAAAATGATAACCATACTATATGCTAAAATACCATGCCTGCAAAAGAAAGATTAGTGGATAGATAATTGACTGTAATTAACGATGCATGCATGCTCTTTACTTTACTTGTTTCTTTACCCAATCTTACCGGTTAACCAAGTTAACCCCAAAACTCACGTTTCATTACCCGTCTACCGGGGAAGGCTCAAGGCGCTATCACCCGAGGGCTCGTCGACGGGGTACTTTCCCCGCGGTGTCTACACTCCGGAGTACACCACTTGTGGAGGAGCTACCTCCCACAAGTCAAGTGTGAGTATCGATCAATTTCCCAACTTGGGAAACCATAAACTCTAGTCTCAATGTCAATGTCACAATAGGTTTTTACCTAATTGTTCATGTCACTTTCCATACTTTTCCATGTCATTTCGACGGCAATCTGGTCTCTATGTTCAATATCACCTTTGTTTACTAAGATCATAGTCGTTCTCACATTCACACATGCATAGGGTGCTAGTTCTCGTCTTTATGGTTTCATTTCAATTACTAGGTTCACTTACATTATAACAATGCATAAGAGAACAATCATACACATCTTTTACTCACTACCCTATCATGCATGAATATAATACAATATAATATGCTCAAAAGGTGAAATAGACATAGAAGGGAATTCTGTCACTCCCCGAGCCCGCCAATTCGGTCAGATTCGGGCGCGCCGACAGACCGCCGAACGGACAGAGTTTCCCCTGTACGTTCAAGGCGTCGCAATCCATACAATTACAAGAAGGTTCCAAACAGGAACAGATATTACAATCAGATTGCATTAGGAAGTATCATAAACATAAAACAGCTACTTGCTATTACAACCATTCAACCCATATTACAATATTACATTAGCTTTAAACTTTAAACTTCCTAATACAATCTAGTTATTACAATACGGTTTACAACTTTATTACAACATGTTCTTTTCACTTTCAGACCCCTAGTTAGCCGACTGGGGTACTTCTATCTCTGGTCTTCTGGTAGGGCGCTAACTGCGAGCTACGCCCTTGCCTCGCTGCCGCTGCCGCAGCTCACGTGTGTACCTGTACCCCCAAAACCACAACACGGGGGTGAGAACTATTGTCCATAGTTCTCGTGGGTACGGTCACCCAAGAGAAAAGCTCGACCAACAGGTCCAAGGAGGCACTGCAAATATGTTAGTCCAAAAACATATACAGATATATAATTCGCAACTAACATAAAAACCTGCCTCACAAATGCGGTATGCAAATTATTCTTTAGCTCTTAGCTTTTCTTTACTTTATTGCTATTCTTTACTTTAGCCGTTTCATTCTTAAACTTAGCTATTCATTAGGTTAGCTATTCTCATTCTTGCTCTTTACTTTTGGCACTTATGCTATTTAGCAAATACTTCTAAGGTCACTTGGCCTCAGCTCACTATGCCACCCGACTCGGTCTTGAGTCAATTGCTTGCGGATATTCCGCGCTCGTCGAGCTCGAGGCGAAGGACGTCTCACATGCACCTCAGCCTTAGATTCTCTCGACTATAGGTCCACGCACAGGGTGAGAACTATCATCAACCCCCGGACCACAAGTCGCTCAATGGACCTACGGGCGAGGAGAACCACACGTACCCGCGTCCCAAATCTCATACTCATACCGGGCGAGGAGAACCACACGTGCAGAAGAGTCACCGCCGGGCGAGGAGAACCACACGTACTGCGGTTGCCATTCACTTACTCTGCTGCACTAGCAGTCGCTGCACTAGCAGCATTCATTCCTAGGGATTTCGGAATCCATTTCACATAACTCAAGGGTTGGTCTTAACCCTATAGTGTCGACCTATCTAGGTCCATTGTTCTTTGCATCCTAGGTCCACTTGACACCAGGGTTCATTCTTTGTCACATAACCTAGGTTGACTTAACTCTAGGTTCAATGTCATTCCAACTCGACCTATGTTTACTCACACTAGGTCCATTATCATCTTTAACCAACCTATGTCCTTGACACTAGGTTCACTGTTCTTTACCTAGATCCACATGACTCTAGGTTGCTAGAACCTATGTTCATTACACTAGCTTAGATGCCACTCGATCTATATGTGTATTTAGTCCATGACTCACATTCTTTATTTGGCATTCTTATACTTTGCTCTCTTATACTTGACATTCTTATGTCTACCAAAGCCTTTACTTAGTATTCTCGTTCTTTCGCATTCTTTAGCAACTAGGTTCTTTAAACACTAGGTTCATGCTCACTCGTTCACTAGCATTTCTATATTATGCTATTGTCATGTTCATCGAATGTTTACTATGCTAAGCATGCATTCTTTTACTCTTCTAGCATTATACTTTATGCTATTATCATGCATTTCATTTGTTTACTTGCATCTACTTAGCATTTTTACTTTACCTCACTAGCATGCATTTCTAATCATGCGATTGAACATGCGTCAATAAGAGTTAAATGACTCTTAGACATACAGGCGACCTAGTCGCTTCGGTAAACACAACCCACCTCAATTTGCACTCCGATTGCTCATCGACACTTGCAATCGGCCGCCCGCGGCACTCTTGACCCGGTTTAGCTCGAACTCTTGCACGACCAACCAAACGGTCTCCGAATTGCAATCCGAGACTTTGTGCCGTTCCCCACGCCTTTAAGTTGCCCCAGTTCCGTTTTCATGAATTTAGGGCTTCTATCTTGCGTGCTGCGGACATCTGGTATGATTATATTAAATAATTAATATCTTTGTACTCGCTCGTCGGATCACCGAACCGAGCGCGCCAACGCGTTCGTTAGGCCCTCAATTAGGTTTACATGGGGTCAAATGAGATCAATCTCATCTATTTCTAAAAACCCCCTTTTTAACCCTAGGTTTTGCATTTTTGCAAAACCCACCGATTTGATCCCTAGAACAAGCAATAGAGAGCTTGTCTAACCTCTAGGAACTCATCTAAGAGCATTAGAGCCATCCATAGGGTGCTTAGAGCAAACCCTAGAAATCCACCATTAGAGCTCTACGAAGAAAACATGGTTTTCATGTGTTCTTCGGCTATTACGTGGTTTCTACACTTGTAGAGAGATCAAAATCCTAGGTTTAGGGTTTAGAAACCCACTACTAGAAGATCTACCATGAGAGGAGGCTAAAGCTTACCTCTACAAGCTTGCCCCGAGCTTGTGGGAGAGGAAGAAGATGACCAAGAGGATCTCCATCATCATCTTCTTCATCATCTCCATCTTCTTCTTCTTCTTTCGCTTCTTTTCCTTCTCTTTCTTTCCCTCTCTTTCTTTCCTTTCTTCTTGCTGTCGAATAGAGAGAGAGGGAGGGAGCTGAGTGAGTGAGAGAGAGAAAGAGAGTGTTTAATCCACTCTATACACTCATCTCATGCCAAATTTGCATATAAACCCCTCAACAAATCTCCTCTTTGCAAATGTACCCAAACCGGGCATTTCGGGTCTCGAGACCAGGTCTCCGTATGTGGGGTCCGGACTCCAAGTGTCTTCACCAGTCCCATCGCGCGTGGGATCCGGACCACCAGGATTCGGATCCGTAGGCGATTTTCCAGACTTAGCCAAATTTTCGGTGACTTCGCGAGGGTGGACCGGTCCTGGCCTCCCGATCCGGATCCCGAGAGCAGGATTTTCAGGACTTAGCCATTTTTTCAGCTTTTTCACCGTTTCTTCTCCGTTTCAACTCACTTTTGACCCGTTCGACCTCCGATTCGTTTCAAATCGAACCGAGACTCTCCAAACATGATTTAGATCATGTCCACATCATTATCTCATCCGTGCAAGCTTCGGATTTAGCTCGTGGCCCAAGATAGCCTTTCGGGCTCCGTTCTTGCACCTAGTGCACCGAAAACACCCGAAAGCTTCCAAACTTCACGGGAACCATTCTTATGGCCTTCTAAGCCAACATACCTCGCGACTTCATAACTTTAGAAGTTCGGGGTGTTACAAATTCGATGATTCCGAAATGCACCCCCCACCTCTAAAAATTATGGTGGAGTTGTGGTTCGAATTTCACGGCTATCCGATCCCTAGTTTGCGACTTGCGCGTTAAACAGATTCTAAATCAGGCCGATTTACACGGTAGCCTATATCGGCTTTTCGTTTAAACGAACGGAGTTGTCCCACGCGTCGGGAATACCCCCGAATTAGATTTTCACAAGGTCAATTAGCCTTGGAAACACCCTAGGGCAAAAGCCCCAATTTCCAAACCCTAACAATGCCATTTTGGCATTCTCATGGGATTGATCTCACACACAAGCAAAATAAAGCTCATGAACCCATGAGAAGCTCTCTAGAACTATTCTAAAGCCATTAGAACCATCTCTAAGGCATTTACTACAAATCCTACTAAGCCACCATTAGAGCTCATGAAGCTCTCATGAGTTTTCCATGGAGTTCATGGTATACTTAGCTCTCTAACACTAGCAACAAGCTAGAAATCCCAAAACCTAAGAGGAAATCCAAACCCTAGAGCTCTACTAGTGAGAACTCACCTTTGGTGCAAAGTTCTCCCAAGACCTTGTGATAAGAGAGCTCCAAGGTCCTCCCAAAGCTCAAAAATCCCCTCCAAAGCCTTCTCCTTCTTCTTCCTCTCCAAGATCTCCAAGCCCTAGAGCTTTGCTAGAGAGAGAGAATGAGAGAAAAGAGAGTGAGAGTGAGAGTGTGCTGTGAACAAGAGGGCCCAAGCCTATATGATGTTGTAACAATAGCACATAAGCCCTCCAAACCCTTTTTAATTGCATTCTGCCAAAACTGGGCAGTTTCGCACTTGGAGACCGGTCTTGGGATATGGAGACCGGTCCCAGAAAGCCTCAGCCAAACAATTAAGGACTTAGCCAAATTTTCAGCTTTTTCGCCAATTTTTTTGTGTAGGAGATCGGTCCTGGACTTGAGAGACCGGTCCCAGAGAGGTCCAGAATTCCAGCATTTTAGGACTTAGCCAAATTTTCACCTTTTTCACCCTCCGCGCACGGGGAGACCGGTCTCCCCTTTTGTGACGCCCCAACTTCCCAGGGGGTCACCCATCCTAGGACTACTCCCGTCCTAGCACGCTTAACTCTCTTAACCTCTTGGGTCTTACCACCACCCAAAATGCTTAAGCCGGGTTAAGAGTTTAGCCCTATTATATCTTATATATAGGACTAACTGGGGTCTCACAATCTCCCCTCCTTTAAGCCCTGACGTCCTCGTCAGGCTCAGACTCACAAGTACCAGGCGATGTGAGACTCGTCTCGCTAGCCCGTCATCCAGACCCTGGCTCAGCCGAGACTCATCTCACACTTCCGGCTGGTAATTGGCTCTGATACCATCTGTGACGCCCCAACTTCCCAGGGGGTCACCCATCCTAGGACTACTCCCATCCTAGCACGCTTAACTCTCTTAACCTCTTGGGTCTTGCCACCACCCAAAATGCTTAAGCCGGGTTAAGAGTTTAGCCCTATTATATCTTATATATAGGACTAACTGGGGTCTCACACCTTTGTAGAGACCGGTCCCTAAGAGTTCCAACTCTGCAATTTTTTCCAGAATTGCAGTTTCGATCTCTCGGGTCCCGTTTTCACTCCAGATGAGTTCTAATACTCATAGAATTCACCCCTAATCACTTTACTCCGGGTCCCGCTCGTTTCGACGGAACTCGGCATGCTTCACGGGGAATCGATATGCTACAGTAGATCAGGTGGTTCCAACAACAGAAATAATGAAGGATCAAGTCATCAAAATCAGAGAACCCACGGAGGTAACGATCAATCCCACAATCGTAAAAATATTCAATGTTATTATTGTAAAAAGTTTGGCCATATCGAGCGTTTTTGTCGATTGAAACAGCAGAATGCGAATTTTGTTTATGAAAAGAATGAAAACGATAATGTACTTTTTGCCTGTCGTTCTTTAGAAAAAACTGCTAACAATATTTGGTATGTCGATAGTGGTTGTAGCAGTCACATGACAGGAAAAGAAGAAAGCTTTATAAATTTGGACAAATCAGTTAAAGGCCGCGTGACGATGGGTGAGGGCTATGTCCATAATGTGCACGGAAGAGGTACAATTGCGGTAAATATTTCTGGAATGCAAAAAATAAATAATGTCTTATATGTTCCAGGATTGAATTCCATTCTTTTTAGTGTGGGTCAATTTTTGAAAGAAGGTCATTCACTTATTTTTGAAGATTCTAAGTGCACAATTTATGGAGATAAAGATAAAAAGAAGGCTAAATTACAGAAAACCCCCCTGTAATAACCCGATTTTTCACTTTTCCCCCCTGACATTTAAAAACCTACACTTTGCCCCCCTGTAAAATAAAAAATGTTCACATGGGGGTTACGGCGTGTAAAATGACCGTTTTGCCCTTCGCCATTGTTGTCTTCTTCCTCATATTCTTCAGCTGCACCTTCGTCGGCCGTGATTCCCACCTCAATCGGCGGCGATTTCTCTCCATTTCCTTCTCCACCTGCTCCGCTTCTCCTCCTGCACCCTTGCCATCCATCGATTTCGGTGACAATTTGATTTCGGCGACAATAGGGAGAAAATCGAGGCGGGTAAGGCAACGAGGGCGAAAGCGAGGCGGCGGAGGAGGGCGAAGGGGATGTGGGGGAGGGCGAGCGATGGAGGACGACGCGAGCGCGGGCGCGGCGGATGGAGGTGAAGCAACAGAGAAATGGCGGAGAGGTATTTTCGGCAAAAAAAAATATTTTCTAACGGAACCCTAACGAAACCCTAACGGTAGGGGGTGAAGTGTATATTTTTTATTTTACAGGGGGGCAAAGTGTAGGTTATTAAATGTCAGGGGGGAAGTGAAAAAGCGGGTTATTACAGGGGGGTTTTCTGTAATTTAGCCTAAAAAGAATTTACTTTTTGAAGTTCCGATGACAGAAAATAAAGTTTTTCCTGTTCATGTTGCAATGAAAGTAGTGCTAGATGATGATTGGTTATGGCACTATCGATATGGTCACTTGAGTTTTAAGGGACTTGATCTATTACATAAAAAGAATATGGTTGAGGGTTTGCCTTTGGTGCATAATAATGGTTCTGTATGTGAAAGTTGTGTGCTAGGAAAGCATCACAGGGACTCTTTTCCTAGAAAGAGCAATTGGAGAGCCAAAGAACCACTAGAATTGATACACGCAGATGTTTGTGGACCGATGCAGACACCGTCGCTCAGCAACAATTACTACTTTGTAGTTTTCGTGGATGATTATAGCCGGATGACTTGGGTTTATTTTATTAAAAATAAATCTGAAGTTTTTGATGTTTTTCAGAAATTTAAAATTTTGGTTGAGAACGAATCCAGTTATTATATTAGGACGCTCCGTACAGATCAAGGGGAGAATTTATTTCTAACAAGTTTGAAATTTTTTGTAAAGCTAATGGTATCCACAGGCAATTGACAACAAGTTACATGCCTCAACAGAACGGTGTTGCAGAGCGCAAAAATCGAAGTTTAGTCGAGATGGCAAAAAGCATGTTGAAAGCGAAAAATCTTCCTAACAAATTTTGGGTAGAAGCGGTATCTACTGCAGCATATATTCTTAATAGAAGTCCAACTTTAGCTGTCACGCCCCGGGGTCGGCAGGACCTTCCCCAACGCGTGCCCAGACCCGCCATATGTCAACACATACAAGGCGTCTACTAAAAACAGCGGAAATAAAAACATACAATAGGCTAAAACTATAGATATCAGAGCAACATACAGCTAGCCCTATCAACAAGTAGAGAGAGATAGACTAAAACATAAAGAGACTAACAACATAACCAAAAGAACATAAGGTTAATACAACACTGTCTCAAAATGTGGTGGTCTCTCTAAATACAGGAACAACTCACAACCTCTCTAAACAACATGAAATAGAGAAGTAACCACCTATCGAACTCCCTCGCTGAGTGCCGCTAACCCGAAGCAACACCCTTGCCGCGATCCCTAACCGCCCCCGATGCGGAAGGCGCTGAAAAGAAAACAGAAACAGGGGCGTGAGAACTATAATTTATAGTTCCCGGTGGGCAATTGCGATCTGCACCATTGCACCACTAGGCCCAAAAGAAAAAGAGAGTAAGAGCGCGATATAAATAAGCTTGCAATTAAAGCGTAAAGAATTGCTACCATAACTATGTTTCAAAATTAGATGTTATAGTTTCCCGTTCCAACATATAAAATGAGATGTTTTACCATAACCAACAAGTATACTAAAATGTAATTAAAGCATTATCAAGTATACTATAACTCAAGTGAAGTCCACATAATCCAACTACTAAGTCCTATCTAGTAGTGATTGTCATTTAGTAAAGTTGAATGTCCAAGTTCAATTCTCTTTCACTAGGATTTACCATAGTAATCCAACTTGTGCCACCTAAGTACCGTGGTAGCCCAACATCCCCCGCAAGGAATGAGTCTGTCCCAACGGTCCCGTAGGTTTCTCAACACCGCACGCGCGAACGAATCGCGAAGGCCAACTCGAGTGCTTGGCCAGGGAGCGACCCTCACAAGCATGTGCGAAAGAGCACAAATGGCAACAAGTAAAGTCAAGTCTCAAGTCCAAACCTCATGTCTCAATATAGCAATAGTGACTAGCAACCCTACGGTACTAGTTCAAATATTCTCATGACACTAAATTCTCTATGTCAAGTTCATTCACGAGCCTAATGCCGCTTGATGACATTAGCTCACTATTCTACACTTTTGATGCCAAGCCAATGCCGCTTAATGACAAGGGCTTTTCTCCTATGTCATGCATAGTTCTATGTTCTCAAACACATGCCCAATTTCCTCTTAAACACATAGTTTCAAGTTTACAAATAGAATGCTACAAAGCTTCAGCTCTCACATGCATACGTCGCTACTATATAGAGCAAAATTGCGTTACACATAACATATGTATCTTAAGCATTCTAAAATTCACAAATAAATCAAATAGCATGAAAATGAACTAATTTCCATTTAACCATAAACAAATAAGCACCAATAAGAATTTCTCATTGTGCTAGGTGAGGCCAAACCCACCGTCGCTCCAAGCGTCGCTCCGAACCGCTTACTCCTAGTACCCTACAAAGTAGATCCTAGGAGTTACAACCTCAAGAGATAAGTCTTGAGTTCAAACTTTAAACATCTAGGTTAAAGTCAAGAAATACTCACCTAAATGTGCAACAATCCTCTTAGAAATTCCAAAAGGAAGCTAGATCCCTCCCAAGGCAACCTAAACAAAGGTTCTAAACCATTCAAAAGGAATCTAAAAGCCCCAAATCAAAAAGCCCCAAATAAAACCCTAATTCCCAAAATCTAGAGTTTCATCTATAGAGAAGCAACCAAACTCGAATCTAAAGGAAATGGAGAAGTTGCTTACCTCTTAGAAGCTCTAATCAAGGCTCTAGAGTCACCAAAGTTGAAGATCTTCCTTCAACTAGCTCCCAAATCAAGCTTCCAACCTTCCCTCATGGTGGAAAATGCACCAACAAGCAAAAGAGAGAGAAGAGGGAGATCAATCCACAAGAAATCACCCAAAATCCAAAAGATTGCAAAGGGGATAGAGAGAGAAACTCCCTTACCTTTCTCTCCCTTGTTCTCAGCACAAGAGAGGAGCCCTAAGGCAGGTGCTATATTAGAAACAACAGATACCAATAAGCCCCTATGGATTCCGGTTGAAAGCTGCCAGAACATCTTGATGCAAACCAGAGTACGGCACGAACAGGACCTGCCAAACTGACCAAACCAGAGGCTGGTTTGCACACTCAGCCAGATCGTAAAGTCTGGTCCCCCTGTCTGCATTTATAGCAACCAGAAATTTGTGCAGAATTAAACAACTTTTCTTGTCTCTGAATCTGGAGACTCCTAGATAACAAGCAGAAGCAACCTAAAATCCAACTTTTTGGACTTTAGTGCTTGGGATTCATCCACTAACCTCGGTACACGTGCCATAGGTCGGAACACAGTCAACGACCCTCCAGAAAATCTGAAAAAGCTCAGATCTCACATCCAACACTCGAACCTTGCCATTTGCAAAGTCCAGTGCGTCACATTCACCCCTCCTAAAAAGAGGTTTCGTCCGCGAAACTCGAAATTAAAGTCATACCTCATGACTCCATCTGAAAGAGATGGGGATAGCGCTCTCGAAGCGCACTCTCTAGCTCCCACGTGGCCTCTCGCTCCTCGTGGTTGCTCCAAAGGACTTTCGCGTAAGAAAGCTCCCGGTTCCTCAACTTCTTCACCTCGCGAGCCAAAATCCTCACCGGTTGCTCCTCGAAGGTCAAATCCTCTCTCAGCTCCAATGGTGTAGCATCCAAAACATGAGCTGGATCATGTATATACTTTCGGAGGACCGATACATGGAAGACATTGTGTACACCCGATAGTGTAGGTTATAGGTCTCAAGGATCTAAAAGGTAATTAACACCTAGAGGGGGGGTGAATAGGTGCACAATGGCCTAATAAAAATTCTCGATGCGATTTTAAGTAAATGCGGAAAAATAAAATCAACACACCGAGATTTTTACGTGGGAAAACTCCAACTCGGAGTAAAAAACCCACGGGACCGATCACACGAAAAATCCACTAAGAAACAATTGAGTACAAGGCGATTTACCCACGACTTTACCCAATCTACCGAATCTTCAATATGGATCTCCTTCGCTGGTCCACCACGCCGCAAATCCTTGCCGCGTCCACGCTTCGACTCCTCAAAGCTTCCACCGAATCCTCGGCCTCTCACGCGATCTCCGCGTCACCCTCCGTCCGGAGTTGTTGAAGAAAACTTTTGGTGATCTTACAATTTACGAACCATAGACCAAGGGAACCCTTTTTAGTCAATCATCAAGTCGATTCATGAAGGAGTATTCAAAGAGAAAACCTAGAATCAACTCGACGATCAACAAGACAAAACTCGCTTTAAGAATTGAATCATAAAGCTCTAAAACGAGTTTTAGGGTTTTAGAAGAAGATGAATATTCAGCGATATATGTTTTGAAACCCCCCATGGTCTATTTATAGCGTTAGAAGACTTAGAAGTTGATTAGGATTGAAATCATCTAATTTTGGAAACAAATCCGTCATCAAGGTCCGGACCTTGCAAGGAAGTCCGGTCCTATAAGTCCGGACTTAATCCATTCAACCGGTTCATACGTTAAATAAATTTTCACATATGATCCGGATCTTCACAATGGTCCGGTCCTTCATCAAGACTGCGCAATGAACCTGCTCTCGGGATCCGGATCATCACCAATGGTCCGGTCCTTCAGGATCCGGATCATCATCAATGGTCCGGACTTAGACCGTATAATTCCAGATTTTCAAAAAGTTAAATTGAGATTAATTTAAGTCTTCTAACTACTAAGTTTTTCTTTATCAAATCACCAGAAATTATCTTAAATTCATACCTGAGGTGACGAGCTTCTTTGCAAAGTCTTGAATCTTCAATTTCCTTCTTTGTGCTCTTGACTTCTTCAAGACTCCAATAACTTCACGAAATCCGCCAACCTATAAAATCCTTAACAATCTCCCCCTTTGGCGATTTCGTGACAAAACACAAATTAAGCCCGTACATTACTCAAAAACAAAAAGACGAGAATTATCGCAATCACCAAACGATAACCCCCAGCATGATCGATCCAACAAAAAGTAAAAAGATTTACAAATTGAAGTCCTATTACAAACTCTATGACTTAGACATTGGAGTCTTGAAGTCTTGAACGTTCCTGCAAAGAAATCTCAAACACACATTCAAGCTTCAAGAAATTCATTAAGCATAAAAACTAAAAATTATAGTCTAAGTCAGAAACCTAATCCATGGCATCCTAATAATTCCTAATTCCTAGACAGCATAGAAAGTAGTCAAAGTTACACCATCATCATCATCAATATCAACATAAAACAACTCTCATCTCCCCCTATCCAATACACCTCTCCCCCTTTTTGTCTGAAAACGCCAAAATGACAAAGGAGGAAGCCGCCAAGTAGCTCTACTCGGAGTCCGTATCAGGAGGAGGCATCACAGAGCTACCACATCCCATCTTCTCACACAAAAGCCTCAAATAGCGAGTAATGCTTCTATTTTGCTTCTTCAAAGAAGCTATATCCTGCTGAAGTTCGGCTTGAACAGCGCCTTGACGTGCCAACTCTCCGGAAAGTCACTGCTGCTCACTATAGACAGACGAGAGAGAGGCCATATCTTGATCCACAGGAGGTGGAGAAGGTGCATGTGCAGATGCAGGAGCCGAGGCACGAGCTTCCGGATGAAGCGTGTGACTTGCTCATAGTTACCTCACCAATCTCTCTTAAAGAATGCTCGTATGAAGAACGATCAACATTTACTTCATGAAGTCGAGAATCCTCATGATCAAAGAGGAAATGGAATGCGATCCTTCTTACTTGCAGTCTTCATCTCTCGTGCCATTCGCTTCCAAATGAGAAACGGTACATTCAAGTTAATGTTCCTTTCCTTAACAATATTAGGATGACCAAGGAGATAGAGATAAAGAACCCGATCCCATCGTATAATTTTTGTATTCGCTAAAGGCATTACATTGTAGCAAATCACGAAATTTAGAAATCTATACTCTGGCTTCAAGTCCTTTGAGAGTATAGCATTTCCATTGTTCTCGGCGTCTGGGACACAAAGAAATTTCAGCATTCGGGTCCAATCTCTAACCGAGTCAAAACCAGCATTCAAATAATCAACACCATCAGTTCGTACCTCCATTCCCAGTACTAACCCAATGGTGGCAGGGGTAATTGACATAGGAACCCCACGAACCGAAGTAGAGAACATATGAGGCCCGTCGTCAGATTCAAGTAGATTTCCAGCTCTCGTATAGAATTCCCTCACAAGCTCTAGTCCATATCCAGTGCGTTCTGTAAAAGCACACACCTCATGTAGATCGCCATTCTCGAAAGGTTCTTGAAATCCCCGCACCTTCTCGAATAAGTTTGCTACACCAACCATACGCTCACCAATACAAGTCTTTGAAGAATAGATAGAGCGACGGCGACTATCGACTGGAACATCTTGATCACCTGGTTCATTAATTGAGATACCACCGAGTTCCGGCAACTTTTTCTTTTCCACTTTCCTTTGCCTTTCCCCTTTGACGTACCAGCTGCCTTTTCATTTCCTTATTCCTCGTTCATTTTCGAACGAATTTCAGTAACAACAGCTTCCAAGTCCTCCTCAAGAGATTCTCGGTCGGAGTCCTCTCCGGGATTGTATTCACTCCCCGCGTCCTCCTGTGGAGGTTCGACTTGTTGTTGTGCTGAGGAGCGACGACGCTTTCCTCCCGGACCACCTCGTGCCATGAGAAAGACGAGGACCAACATCCACGAATACATTTTGACAAAGAAAACTGCTGTCCACATATAGAAGCATCAACATATTGAGCTAAAAGTGACCCTAAATTAAGAATGATTGATCATAAATTATGAAATTTATTCTAGAGCATCCTAGGGCCGTTTAAAACAAAGTTTGTATTGTTAATATGCAAGAAAAACAATGCAAAATCAACAAAATCCGAAAATTTCTGCAGTGAACAGTAAAAAAACAGTGAAAACCTAGGATTTGATCAAATGTAGTCTTAGATCTGAGGATTAAATGTGGAATAAAGCTTGTAGAAGTGTTCAATAGACATGCATAAGCAAAAATGAAGCAACAAATCCAAGTAAAAACAGGAAAACGAAGATCAAATCCATGAAATTTCGAAATCCAACAAAATAGGGTTCAAAATGTAAAAATGATGAAAATGCACTAGATGATACATAAAATCCGAAGCAAATGAGTGTAGGAGACTAGAGAGATCTCGGTGAGTTTTAGAGAGAAGCTCCAAAAAAAGAACGAAGTGAGAAATCGATCCCTACGTCGAGCGGTTTATACACAATCCGCTCCGACAAGGTCGGACTTAGCCACCTAAGTCGGATGATCCGCTTCAGCGACCTTTGGAAGATGTGCGATCCGGACTTAGCTGGCTAGGTCCGGACCTAGAAGCTGACAGAAATTTTTCCCTTTTTTTTTAAATTAAAATTTTTTTAAAAAAAAAAACATCAGCTTCCAAACGATTTTAGACAGATTCTCATGAAATATAAATACAAACTTGTATTCAATAAAATTCAAAAATGTCATAACTGTTGAACCAAACATCAATTAGAAATTAAAATGTATACCGTGAAATTACGCACATCTTTCGAGATTTAAACAATAATTGTACCACGTTTAATTTTCAAATTCACACAAATAGAGAATAAAGAAAATCCCATAAGCTGAAATAAGCACGATAATATCACCCAATTGTGTTATGCACATATCTAAGTCAAGGAGTGGCTCTTTGAGCATCTTTACTATAACATCCACCTTATATCATTCGATAATGGAGCACTCACCAAAACACCTCAATTGAGAATTTGACTTTGATCTTTTTCATAGAGATGTACACTTATATTCATGTAGTAGCTTCACACACTCACCGGACGACCGGGGTGGTAGCTCTTTCGCACATGTGGTGGTAGTTTTCACACTCCTTAGAAAGGATGTAACTCTTTCCACATCTTTATAGGTGGTAGTTTTCATACTCCCAAAAGGGATATAACTCTTTCCACATCTTTTATTTTTAGAAAAACTCCCCCTCAAAAAGTGCAACCCACAATGAGATAATTTTATTGTGATTTCAGAAAATAAGGAGATTATTTAATTTCATCATGCAAATAATCACTCAAATTCAATACCATTTTGATAATTCAAGAGATGTACTTATTTTAACAAGTGTACGAAGCAATTTCTAGGAGATGTTACGATTCAAAATGCAATGACATAGAAGAATTGTAGTGAATCAAAAGATGTAAGAATAAATCATGCACAAAATTAGAAACCAAGTCATCAAATTGCAATAAACATCCAAAAAGAGGGATCATACAAAACCAAGTGTGCATAATAGATGATTTGAGAAAATAATGGCCCACAGACTGTATCTAGATAGAATTATATGAATGACCAATTTTCTTAATAGAATATTTCTTAGTTCAATATATCCAAGTCAATAGTGTGAGACAACAAAATTTTTTTAAAAAAAATATGGCACTCGAGTTGTCGGAAAGATGTAGGAATGAAGCACGAGATCAACTTTCATACTTTCTCATCCATAATCATAACACTTTCTCATGCGCCGAACATCACAAACTCCAAAAGCTCAACTAGGAGGATCTTTGAATGATTAAGTTGAAGAGATTGATGAATCACTTGATGCAACAATGAACTCTGGTAAACTAATAAAAGCAAGGGAAGATTTCACCTTTGCGCACCCAAACCTTACGTGTTGTGGGGTGCGTTGGTCGAGAAGAGAGCGTCTTGAGATGCTTGTCGACGAGTTTGGTTCTCTTGTTCTTTGAATCCGCCACTTTAGGTTTCCAAGTCTGTGTTGCCTTCACGTTTGGAACTTGCTTTGAAGGCTTTGACAACTTCCGTTTGTTCATTGGCTTTGTGGGGTTCTTCCTTTGTTTACAAAATTTCTTCACATGACCTAGAACTCCACAAAGATGGCATACCTTGTTAGTAGAATCAAATTTCTTAGAGTGAGTGACCATACCTTGAGCCATAGGAGTGGAGTTTCTTGAGACTTGGTCGATATAAGTCCGTTCATATCCAAGTCCCAACTTGTTAGTTTGACCGAGTTCAAGCATCCTATCAAGTTTGATCTTTTCTGAGGAGAATTTGTTCAAGTCCGATCTAAGTTGAGTAATCGTCTTTGTAAACTCTAAGTTTGCATCCTTTGCCTCCGAAAGTTGTTTGTTGAGACACTTAAAGTTTTCTTCCCTAGTTTCTCGTTCGTTTTCAAGTATAGTGACCTTCTCTACAATTGACTTGTAGGCTCTTGACAATCCGTTGCTTTCTTGTTCCAAAGTTTTTGTTGAAGTGATCAACTTGGCATTTTCTCCTTCTAGATCAACAATCCTTTGTTGTAGCTTCTTGTTGTGCTTGGCCATCTTCTTTGATTCCACCACTAATTGTCGATATGCATCAATCATATCGTCTCCATCCGATTCTTCGTCCGTCACGTTCTCCGGTGAAGAATGTTCATGCATAGAAGGCATAGAGATTGAGTCAATAGTAGATAAACACATAAACTGTGAATCAAGTGCCAACAATGCCGTGGCATTGATTTCCTCATCGCTTGAGGTTGAGTCCTCATCGGAAGGGTCATCCCAAGTGATGGCTTGCATCGCCTTTTTCTTATTGGAACTCTTAGTCGGACAATCCGATGCTATATGTCCAAATCCCCGACACTTATAGCATTGGATTTCTCCACTTTTCTTATCCTTAGAAGTTTCTTTAGAAGAATTTTCAGAATTTTTAAACTTAGAAGAAGAAGAAGAAGAAGAAGAAGAACTCCCTTTAGCTTTGTTGAAGTTGGAGGAAGATGACTTTGAGGGATATTTCTTCTTAAAGTTCCGTCGGAACTTCCTCGTTAGGAGAGCAAGTTGCTTCTCAAAGTCCTCCAAAGTAACATCCGAGTCCGTCTCGGAAGAAGATGCATCCGCGTTGCCTCCCTTGGTAGATTTAAGCGCCATCCCTGTGGACTTTGAAGACAACTTCGAAGAAGATGAGTTAGAAGGGAAAGTCATCTCATATGTTTGAAGAGCGCCAACTAGTTCATCCACTTTCATCTCATCCGGTGTTTCACGGTTTCAATAGCCGCAACTTTTGCACGGAAACGCTCGGGGAGAGTTCTTAAAATTTTACGAATAATCTTGGTTTCGGGTATTTTTTCACCCAAGTTGGAACAAGTGTTGACTATGTCTTGAAGATGAGTGTAATAGTCGGTGAAGTTTTCATTCTCTTCCATATGAATCGAATCAAAACGACTAGTCAACATCTGTAATTTTTGAACCTTGACAAGACTTGTTCCCTCGTGAGTGGTTTTTAGTGTATCCCAAATTTCTTTGGCGGTTTCACACGCCGAAACCCGAGAGAATTCGGTTTGATTTAAAGAGTTAAATAAAGCATTAATCCCCTTCCCGTTACAAGATGAAAGTTCATTTTCGTCCTTAGTCCACTTAGTTCGAGGTTTGGGGACAGTGATAGTATCAACGACCTCGGTGGGGTGTTTCCATCCAAATTCCACCGATTGCCAAACTCTTTCATCGATGGCAATTAGGAACGCCCTCATGCGGACTTTCCAATAAGCATAGTTAGTACCATCGAAGAAAGGAGGTCGATTAATATTACCACCCTCGGCCATTAAAGACAACCTAAACCCGCTCTGATACCAATTGTAGGTTATAGGTCTCAAGGATCTAAAAGGTAATTAACACCTAGAGGGGGGTGAATAGGTGCACAATGGCCTAATAAAAATTCTCGATGCGATTTTAAGTAAATGCGGAAAAATAAAATCAACACACCGAGATTTTTACGTGGGAAAACTCCAACTCGGAGTAAAAAACCCACGGGACCGATCACACGAAAAATCCACTAAGAAACAATTGAGTACAAGGCGATTTACCCACGACTTTACCCAATCTACCGAATCTTCAATATGGATCTCCTTTGCTGGTCCACCACGGCGCAAATCCTTGCCGCGTCCACGCTTCGACTCCTCAAAGCTTCCACCGAATCCTCGGCCTCTCACGCGATCTCCGCGTCACCCTCCGTCCGGAGTTGTTGAAGAAAACTTTTGGTGATCTTACAATTTACGAACCATAGACCAAGGGAACCCTTTTTAGTCAATCATCAAGTCGATTCATGAAGGAGTATTCAAAGAGAAAACCTAGAATCAACTCGACGATCAACAAGACAAAACTCGCTTTAAGAATTGAATCATAAAGCTCTAAAACGAGTTTTAGGGTTTTAGAAGAAGATGAATATTCAGCGATATATGTTTTGAAACCCCCCATGGTCTATTTATAGTGTTAGAAGACTTAGAAGTTGATTAGGATTGAAATCATCTAATTTTGGAAACAAATCCGTCATCAAGGTCCGGACCTTGCAAGGAAGGTCCGGTCCTATAAGTCCGGACTTAATCCATTCAACCGGTTCATACGTTAAATAAATTTTCACATATGATCCGGATCTTCACAATGGTCCGGTCCTTCATCAAGACTGCGCAATGAACCTGCTCTCGGGATCCGGATCATCACCAATGGTCCGGTCCTTCATCAAGACTACGCAATGAACCTGCTCTCGGGATCCGGATCATCATCAATGGTCCGGACTTAGACCGTATAATTCCAGATTTTCAAAAAGTTAAATTGAGATTAATTTAAGTCTTCTAACTACTAAGTTTTTCTTTATCAAATCACCAGAAATTATCTTAAATTCATACCTGAGGTGACGAGCTTCTTTGCAAAGTCTTGAATCTTCAATTTCCTTCTTTGTGCTCTTGACTTCTTCAAGACTCCAATAACTTCACGAAATCCGCCAACCTATAAAATCCTTAACAGATAGGTTCGGCGGTAGAGCAAGTCTATACGCTACCGGGCCCACACGCTCAAGAATCTCATACGGTCCAATGAAACGGGGGCTCAACTTACCCCGGATCCCAAATCTCCTGACTCCTCGGGTCGGCGAGACTTTCAAAAAGACATGGTCTCCAATCTGAAACTCCAAGTCTCGTCGACGTCTATCAGCATAGCTCTTCTGCCTACTCTGGGCTGTCAACAACCGCTCCCTAGCAAAGCGAACCTTGTCCTCTGCTTCCTGGAGCACATCTGGGCCTAAAGCCAAACTCTCACCAACTTCACTCCAGTGAAGTGGCGATCTACACTTCCGTCCATAGAGTGCTTCAAATGGCGCCATCTTGATGCTTGCTTGATAACTGTTGTTATAAGCAAACTCAGACATCGGTAGATCTTTGCGACCATCCTCACGGAAGTCGATCACGCGGGCTCGAAGCATATCCTCGAGTGTATGCGTATAGTGCGCTCGCCGTCACTCCGAGGGTGGAAAGCGATCTTTGAAGTCCGATCAGTACCCAAGGCGTCCTGCAGACTCCTCCAAAAGTGTGACACAAAACGTGTGTCCCTGTCCGATACAATCGAGGTAGGTACTCCGTGAAGTCGCTCAATCTCGTCCAAGTAAACCTGTGCGAGTCTCTCTCCAGTCCAAGTAGTATGGATAGGTATGAAATGTGCCGATTTTGTCAACCTATCCACGATCACCCATATAGCATCATGCCGGCACGAGAGCGGGCGGTCCCATCACAAAGTCCATGGTGATCTTCTCCCACTTCCACACCGGAATCGGTAAGCTCGCAATTTCCCGCGGGGACTCTATGCTCAGCCTTCACTTGTTGGCAAGTTAAACATCGAGCTACAAACTCGCCAACGTCCTTTTTCATCCCGGGCCACCAATAGTGTAACTTCAAATCCTTATACATCTTGGTGCCTCCCGGATGTATAGCATACGGTGCACGGTGTGCCTCTAGGAGAATCTCCTCTTTAAGCGTCGGTTCCGCCGGTACACAAATCCGCCCACGGAATCTCATCAAGTCACCATCGTCCACACTAAAATCACCGGTGCAACCAACAAGTATTTTCGCTCGAACCCTTTGCAACCCCACATCAAGAGCTTGCTTTTTCTTTATCCTTTCAAATAAAGTGGGTTGCACCACCAAAGTCATCAACCTCATAGGTGTGTCAGGAGTCACTACCTCCAACTCTAACCGCTTCATCTTCTCGATCAACGGCGGTTGAGTAACTATCATCATCGCTGAGTTTTCCGTCGATTTCCTACTTAGCTCTTCAGCCACCACGTTAGCCTTGCACAGGTGGTAAAGTATCGTCAAATCATAATCCTTGAGGAGCTCCAACCATCTGCGCTGCCTCAAGTTCAATTCCTTCTGGGTGAACAGATACTTTAAACTCTTGTGATCCGTGACCACTTCACACCGCTCGCCATAAAGATAGTGGCGCCATAGCTTCAAAGCAAAGACTACGCCAACTCCAAGTCATGAGTAGGATAATTCCTTTCATATTCCTTCAGCTGGCGTGAAGCATACGCGATCACCTTTCCATCCTGCATCAACACGCAACCCAATCCATTAAAGGAAGCATCACTATAAATCGCATACCCTGCTCCAGCAACTGGCAAGGTTAGGATTGGTGCGGTAGTCAATCGCAGCTTCAACTCTTGAAAGCTTCTCTCACACGCATCATTCCAAATGAACTTGGTTCCTTTATGCGTGAGCCTCGTGAGGGGAGTAGATAACTTAGCAAATCCCTCAACAAACCTCCTGTAGTAGCCGGCCAAACCAATAAAACTCCGTATCTCTGTGACACTCGTCGGTCTTGGCCAATCCTTGACGGCTTCAATCTTCTTGGGATCCACGGTTATACCTGATCCTGAAATCACATAGCCACCTCTCTAAGCCAGAACTCGCATTTCTTCAATTTGGCATAGAGTCTCTTTTCCCGAAGCACTTGAAGTACAAGTCTCAAGTGTTCCTCGTGATCCGCATCACTTCGGGAATAAACCAAAATGTCGTCGATAAACACTACGACAAATCTATCCAGATATGGCCTGAAGACACGGTTCATCAAATCCATAAACGCTGCCGGGGCATTAGTAAGCCCAAACGGCATAACGGTGAACTCATAGTGTCCATACCGTGTCTGAAAGCCGTCTTCGATACATCCTCGGGCTTGATCTTCAATCGGTGATATCCCAGCAAGTCGATCTTGGAGTACACGCTTGATCCCTGAAGCTGGTCAAACAGATCATCGATCCTCGGCAACGGATACTTATTCTTAATCGTGACTTTATTGAGTTCACGATAATCCATACATAAGCGAAGTGATCCGTCCTTCTTCTTCACAAAAAGAACTGGCGCTCCCCAAGGTGACACGCTCGGTCTCACATAACCTTTATCCAAAAGGTCCTGCAACTGTGCCTTCAGCTCTTTCAACTCTGCTGGTGCCATCCTATAGGGTGCCTTTGAGATTGGAGTAGTCCCAGGGACGAGATCTACTACAAACTCAATCTCCCTATCCGGCGGCATTCCTGGTAGCTCAGGTGGAAACACGTCCTGGAACTCCCTCACCACAGGAATGTCCTCAATCCTAGGAGAGTCCTCAACATCTCGGAGTGCAATACTAGCCAAATAGGCTATGCACCCGCTACTAATCAACTGCCTAGCTCGAGAGGAGCTAATAGTCATCGCAAACAGCGAACTCTGGCAACCCTGAAACACAACCTCCTCGTGACCAGGCTCTCTTAAAGTCACAGTACGACTCACACACTCGATCGTAGCAAAGTATCGGGTCAACCAATCCATGCCCAAAACTATGTCAAACTCTCCAAGTTTGCGCACCACAAATAGGTCCGCGGGCATAATCCAATCCCCAATCTGAACTGGGCAACTAATACAACACTCTCGAACATCTATAGAATGTCCCGGTATAACCACTCGTCCCGAATATGACAAAGGTGTCCTAGGGATGTCATGCAACTCGGCAAACAGCCGATCAATAAAAGAGCAAGATGCACCGGTATCAAATAAAGCACGAACTCGAATCTTTGGAAATCAAAATGATACTGCAACGACATCCTCATTCTGCCTGCCTCGATGCAGGCGGCATACAACGCCCACTCGGGCCCTGTTGAGACCCCTCGCTCGGCCTTTGCGCAGAAGTCCTCCCAGCCTGGTAGGATGCAGTAGGTGTCCCCGGGGTGGGACACAGCGATCTTTGGTCTTTGAAGGCGACGACGGTGTCGGCGCGGATCCCGCGGAGCAATACGGCGGAAGTGGCCCTCCACGGCCACAAGAGTAACATCGGCCCCGACCACTGCGGGCACTGTCGGGGGTGATGGGGGCCGCTGCAAATCACACGACGTGGTGCCTGCCGTCGATCTGGTCCTCGGCGCTGCTGGGGGGTACCTCGTCCTCGTGACTGGCTCCTGGGGTACTTTGGCGGTTTCCTCGAGTGCGTCTGACTCGCACCCTCGCCGGCGGGCCTCTTGCCCTTACCCCGATCCAAGCCTTCCTGCCGCTCCTTCATCACTATCGCGCCACGCTCCACAATGAGAGCGCGATTTACCACCTCACGGTATGTGCGCAGGTTAGCGGACTGCACCAGCCTATAGATAGAAGGCCTCAGCCCACTCTCGAAGATCCTGGCCTTGTCCTCGTCGTCCCGCACAACGAAGGGTACACTGTGTAGAAGCACAGTAAACTCCCGCTCGTACTCGATCCTTGTCCGCTCCCACGACGCAAGGCTGCGCAAGTGCATCTCCATCGTCGCCGAACACTATCGGGGAAGTAGTGCTCGAGTAGCAGTCCCTTGAACCTCGTCCAAGTCATCGATGCCAAGTCGGTGCTCGGGGTCTCCTCGATGTCCCGCCACCACTGATAGGCCTCGCCGTCCAGATGGTGAGTGGCGAGCCAAACTACTGTCCTCTCCTCAACAAAAGTATCGCGCTTGACTTCTCCATGTGCATAAGCCACTTCTCGACAATCCAATGATCCACGTTCTCGCCAGCGAACACACGTGGACTGCACCTCCTGAACTCATTGAGGCGGCTCATCGGTCGGTCTCGCTCTAGCCCCTCAACCATCGTCGGGAAAACCGCTCCTCCTGGAGGTATCTGAACTGGGGGTGCCGTCGCCACCCTCTCCTGCCGTGCCACCGACGGTGCAAAATGTAAAGATCCGGGCGCGGGAGTCGGCGCCCTCGGTGCTACCACCACCTCGGGGGGGTGGTGGTGCGGTGCTGAGCCTCCACAGCGGCCCTTTCTGCGAGAAGAAGGTCCTCAAGTCGCTTCGTCCTCTCGTCTGTCGGCGCGCCGCCTCGGCTGTTCTTTGGGCCGCCGCCGTCGAGCCACGAGGTCGGTGAGGACCGCCACCGATCCCTCGGCTCGCGGACCTCGGCCCGGACTCGAAAGTAGGCGAGGTCTCGACCTCAAGGCGTGCCATGTTATACGCCCCGACGGATTGGGAGCGAGTAATAGGCATCAACCCTGCAACAACATAAAAGCGCAAGTTAATAAAACCCACGCTATCGCAATCCCCACTCAGAAACCCAAATCACGCGAAAGTAAAGAAGTGTGCTTTCTACTAACTCCCGATGTTACGTTGTCGGCCGCCAACGTAACCCTCTGCGAATCTAGAAGTTATACACTTCGATTAAACTCCAACTTTTTAGAGTTATAATAAAACCCAATCAAGTACTTTCGCTCACAAGTTAAATAGAGCTCGTCTCTCGCGAGCCTATTTCCTATTGTTCAACCAGCCTAAGGTTTACTAGGTCCTCTAAGACGTCACCCTAGGCTCTGATACCAAATTAATCTGTCACGCCCCGGGGTCGGCAGGACCTTCCCCAACGCGTGCCCAGACCCGCCATATGTCAACACATACAAGGCGTCTACTAAAAACAGCGGAAATAAAAACATACAATAGGCTAAAACTATAGATATCAGAGCAACATACAGCTAGCCCTATCAACAAGTAGAGAGAGATAGACTAAAACATAAAGAGACTAACAACATAACCAAAAGAACATAAGGTTAATACAACACTGTCTCAAAATGTGGTGGTCTCTCTAAATACAGGAACAACTCACAACCTCTCTAAACAACATGAAATAGAGAAGTAACCACCTATCGAACTCCCGCGCTGAGTGCCGCTAACCCGAAGCAACACCCTTGCCGCGATCCCTAACCTCCCCCGATGCGGAAGGCACTGAAAAGGAAACAGAAACAGGGGCGTGAGAACTATAATTTATAGTTCCCAGTGGGCAATTACTGACCTGCACCATTGCACCACTAGGCCCAAAAGAAAAAGAGAGTAAGAGCGCGATATAAATAAGCTTGCAATTAAAGCGTAAAGAATTGCTACCATAACTATGTTTCAAAATTAGATGTTATAGTTTCCCGTTCCTACATATAAAATGAGATGTTTTACCATAACCAACAAGTATACTAAAATGTAATTAAAGCATTATCACGTATACTATAACTCAAGTGAAGTCCACATAATCCAACTACTAAGTCCTATCTAGTAGTGATTGTCATTTAGTAAAGTTGAATGTCCAAGTTCAATTCTCTTTCACTAGGATTTACCATAGTAATCCAACTTGTGCCACCTAAGTACCGTGGTAGCCCAACATCCCCCGCAAGGAATGCGTCTGTCCCAACGGTCCCGTAGGTTTCTCAACACCGCACGTGCGACGCAATCGCGAAGGCCAACTCGAGTCTTAGGCTTGTAGGGAGCGACCCTCACAAGCATGTGCGAAAGAGCACAAATGGCAACAAGTAAAGTCAAGTCTCAAGTCCAAACCTCATGTCTCAATATAGCAATAGTGACTAGCAACCCTACGGTACTAGTTCAAATATTCTCATGACACTAAATTCTCTATGTCAAGTTCATTCACGAGCCTAATGCCGCTTGATGACATTAGCTCACTATTCTACACTTTTGATGCCAAGCCAATGCCGCTTAATGACAAGGCTTCTCTCCTATGTCATGCATAGTTCTATGTTCTCAAACACATGCCCAATTTCCTCTTAAACACATAGTTTCAAGTTTACAAATAGAATGCTACAATGCTTCAGCTCTCACATGCATACGTCGCTACTATATAGAGCAAAATTGCGTTACACATAACATATGTATCTTAAGCATTCTAAAATTCACAAATAAATCAAATAACATGAAAATGAACTAATTTCCATTTAACCATAAACAAATAAGCACCAATGAGAATTTCTCATTGTGCTAGGTGAGGCCAAACCCACCGTCGCTCCAAGCGTCGCTCCGAACCGCTAACGAAGCTTCGATTCCTACTCCTAGTACCCTACAAAGTAGATCCTAGGAGTTACAACCTCAAGAGATAAGTCTTGAGTTCAAACTTTAAACATCTAGGTTAAAGTCAAGAAATACTCACCTAAATGTGCAACAATCCTCTTAGAAATTCCAAAAGGAAGCTAGATCCCTCCCAAGGCAACCTAAACAAAGGTTCTAAACCATTCAAAAGGAATCTAAAAGCCCCAAATCAAAAAGCCCCAAATAAAACCCTAATTCCCAAAATCTAGGGTTTCATCTATAGAGAAGCAACCAAACTCGAATCTAAAGGAAATGGAGAAGTTGCTTACCTCTTGAGCTCTAATCAAGGCTCTAGAGTCACCAAAGTTGAAGATCTTCCTTCAACTAGCTCCCAAATCAAGCTTCCAACCTTCCCTCATGGTGGAAAATGCACCAACAAGCAAAAGAGAGAGAAGAGGGAGATCAATTCACAAGAAATCACCCAAAATCCAAAAGATTGCAAAGGGGATAGAGAGGGAAACTCTCTTACCTTTCTCTCCCTTGTTCTCAGCACAAGAGAGGAGCCCTAAGGGCTGGGGTGCTATATTAGAAGCAACAAAATGCCAATAAGCCCCTACAGTTTTGGATTTTGGAAACTGCCAGTATCTGTACAAGCCAAGTGCATGCCGTACGGACTCCCTGAACGACCAAACCCGAGGCTCGGGTTTGTCGCCTCCGGCAAATCCGTCCATAGTACGGATCCCCCTCTGCAGGTATAGCAAAAGGGCATCGACAACTTTTCTGTCACGTACGGACTCCCCAGATAACAAGCGAGAGCAACCTAAAATCCAACTTTTTGGACTTTAGTGCTTGGGATTCATCCACTAACCTCGGTACACGTGCCATAGGTCGGAACACAGTCAACGACCCTCCAGAAAATCTGAAAAAGCTCAGATCTCACATCCAACACTCGAACCTTGCCATTTGCAAAGTCCAGTGCGTCACATTAGCGCTGGAGAATATTACACCTTATGAAACATGGACCGGCTGGAAACCGAAGGTAAAACACTTTAAAATTTTTGGATCCGTTTCTTTTGTTCATATCCCATCACAAAATAGGCAAAAATTGGATGATAATAGTCAGAAGTGTATTTTTGTTGGATATAGCGAAAGAAGTAAAGCCTATCGATTTTATAATCCTGCTACTAACTCTTTAATTATAAGTCGTGGTGCTATATTTGATGAACAAAAAGCTTGGGATTGGAGCGCAAAAGTGCAGGATAATTCACTTCCGATATTCGAAAATGAAACTGCAACTGAAAATAAAAATAATGGTGAAAGTACGACAAGCACAGAAATAATGGCGAATTTCACCAGAAACTTCTCCAGAGACGAAGCCAAGAAAAGTAAGATCACTTAGTGAAATATACGAGCAGTGCATGTACTCACAATTTGGTGAACCGCAAACCTTCGAGGAGGCGGCAAAATCTAACAATTGGTGTAAGGCCATGGATGAAGAAATTTCAGCGCTAGAGAAAAATAATACCTAGGAGCTTGTTGAGCCATCCACAGAAAAAGAGGTTATCGGGTTAAAGGGGATATACAAGGCAAAATATAAACAAGATGGATCGATCCAGAAACTAAAGGCGCGACTCGTTGCAAAAGGTTATTTACAACAACCAGGTATTGATTTTAATGAAACTTTTGCACCCGTAGCTAGATTTGATACTATTCGAACAATTTTAGCTTTAACCGCACAAAATAAATGGAAAGCTTTTCAATTTGATGTTAAATCGGCTTTTCTTAATGGTTTTTTTGGATGAAGAAGTTTTTGTTGAGCAACCGCATGGTTATAAAATTAAAGGACAAGAAAGCAAAGTTTATAAGCTACGGAAGGCGTTATATGGATTGAAACAAGCTCCAAGAGCCTAGTATAGTCGAATCGATTCTCACTTTATTCAAAACAAATTTTCTAGAAGTGAAAGTGAACCCACACTTTATATCAAATCTCGAGGTGCGAAAATTTTGATTGTTTGCCTTTATGTTGATGATTTGATTTATACCGGAAATAGTATAGAATTGATCAATGAATTTAAGAAAAGTATGATGACTGAGTTTGAGATGACAGATCTTGGCACAATGAGTTACTTTTTAGGCCTTGAAGTAAAACAAGGAGATAATGGAATTTTTATTTGTCAAAAAAATAATCTTGGTGATTTACTTGAAAAGTTCAATATGAAAGATTGTAATCCCGTGCAAAATCCAATGAGTACGAATGTGAAGCTATTAGTGGATGATGGGGAAGAAAAGATAGATGCAAGTTTATATCGAAGTTTGATTGGAAGCTTGCTCTACATTGGTAATAGTAGACTGGATATTGTGTATGCGACATCATTATTGTCGAGATTTATGCAGAGCCGAAGTAGAATCCATTGGGGAGCGGCAAAAAGGATATTGAGATATTTGAATGGAACAAGTGTGTCTGCCACCACGAATGACGTACCTCGCACGGTGAAATTTATCTTGAATTTCCCGTGGGGTAGTATTCATGATTCAGATTAATATTTAAATATGTATGGTTATCAGGTATTGCGGATCCATGGCTTCCAATAAACGCAAGCGTCGATTGTTAATTACCCCCATAAATTGTTAGGGTACCTTCGATTAAGAGACCTACGAAATCTTTGAAGATGAGCGAAATTGGACAAAAAGGAGATTTATAATTTATTGCTCAATTACATAGCTTTAACCAAGGGCATACCCTCAGTGTACATGAACAGAGCACAAAAGAAAATGTTTAATTTCATCTTAGTTATATGTTCTAAGATGGTCAAATTAATTTTGTTGGACTCTATATGTTTTGGAGATCAACACTGTTCACCCTAAGATGAAAGACTGATTAAATTCCCTGTATATGTATTGGGATTTAATCGAATCTGATTCAAATTAAACTCTAATTATATGTATTAGAGTTTGATTTGGTTTATTGAACTTTAACTGTATATGATAAAGTCCAATAGAGTTTGATTTGAGCTTTAATCCTAAATGTATGTGTTAGGACTAGCTCAAATATTTGAATTAGACTCTAATTTTATATTTTTAGAGTCTGATATAATTAGGCTCTAAGTTTATGTATTAGAGCTTAATCACATTTGATTTTGATTCATCTTAAGATGAAATATTAACTAAATCCTAATTATATGTATTAGGATTAGTCAAATTTAAATTAAACTCCAAGTATTGTATTGGAATCTAATTTAACTTCGTTTGTTTGAACTCCGAGCAAATGTATTAAAGTCCAACAAGTTTAATTTGATTACATGGTTTGATCAATTCTAAGCACATAATTAGAATTTGATCGAATATGGTTGTGATTTGGCTCTAGTTTTATATGCTAGAGGATCAGATGATTTGGATTTGGTTTGAGCTTGAGTTTAGTTTAACGACATTTCGGTCAATATTGGGATTAGGTTTAGTTTAACGACGTTTCGGTCGGAGTTTTGGTTTAGGTTTAGTTTAACGACGTTTCGGTCGATTGGGGGTTTTGGTTTAACGACATTTCAGTCGGGGTTGAACTTGGGTTTAGTTTAACGACGTTTCGGTCAATATTGGGTTTAGTTTAACGACATTTCAGTCGAAGTTTTGGACTTTAGATTAGTTTAAAGACGTTTCGGTCGGTATTGGGTTTAGTTTAACGACATTTCAGTCGAAGTTTAATTTGGGTTTAGTTTAACGACGTCTCGGTCGAAATTGGGTTTAGGTTTAGTTTAACGACGTCTCGGTCGAAATTGGGTTTAGGTTTAGTTTAACGACGTCTCGGTCGAAATTGGGTTTAGATTTAGTTTAACGACGTTTCGGTCGAAATTGAGATTTGGATTAGTTTAACGACATTTCGGTCAAGGTTGTATTTGGGTTTAGTTTAGCGACGTTTCGGTCGAGGTTGGGTTTTAGGTTTAGTTTAACGACGTTTCGGTCGAAATTGGGTTTAAGTTTAGTTTAACGACGTTACGGTCATTTGAATTTGGGTTTGGATTAGTTTAGGGTATTGGATATGTGAGATTTGGTTCATGAACTTGGTTTGGTTCATGAATTTAGGTTCATAGGTTTATGGTTTATGAACTTGGGTTCATAGGTTTATGGTATTGGGTATGTGAGATTTGGTTCATGAACTTGATTTGGTTCATGAATTTAGGTTCAAAGGACTTGGTTCATGGACTTATGTTCATAGGTTTATGGTTCATGAACATAGGTACATTGGATTATGGTTCATGAACATAGGTTCATGGGTTTATGGATTATGAACATGGGTTCATAGGTTTATGGTTCATGAACTTAGGATCATAGGTTGTAGACTCGGTGTATGGATTGGTCCATAGTTTGTGGACTCGGTGTATGGATTGGTCCATAGTTTTGGTTCATAGTTTGTGGACCTGGTGTACAGGTTTATGGTTCATGGTTGATGGACCGGGTGTACAGGTTTACGGTTCATGGTTCATGGACCGGGTGTGCAGGTTTATGGTTCATGGTTCATGGACCGGGTGTACAGGTTGTGGGCTTTAGTATTGGGCCTCTATTTTGGATTGGGCTTAATGGATGGGCCATTTGAAATGGGCTTTTGGATGTGGACTTCTTTAGGTAAATGGATTTTGGGTATGTGGGTTTTGGATATATGTTAATGGGTTAATGGGTTTATTATAGGTTTATAAGTATAATGGTTTTGGTTAAATGGGTTAACGGGTTTATTGGGTTAATGGGTATAAGTTATATGAGTTAAATGGATTTATGGGTTTTGGGTTATTGGGTTAAATGGGTTTGAATATATGGGTTATTGGATATATGGGTATTGGATATATGGGTTATTGGATATATGGGTATTGGATATATGGGTTATTGGATATATGGGTTATTGGGTTTCAATTGGATTCGAATCAAGTTTGATTTCCAAAAGTGAATGAGATTTAAAATTCAAAATCATGTAGGTTTAAATTTAAATTTAGTCCCCTGATTCAAATTTAAAATATAGAGCATTTAATTTGATTTAATTTAATTAAGTTAAAGAATTCAATGTTCTATTTTTGTAAAGTCCCCTCTCTCTTTGATTGAGTGAATCTCTCTCTTTGGTGATATTTTGCAGAGGAGCACCCCTGTCAACGACGTAACACTCCGTCGAGCATTTTGATCGGGATTCCGTCGATCGATTCGATCAAGGATTAAATCAGCGGTTCGATCAAGGATTCGTCGGCGGTTTGATCAATTCCGTCGAGCGACTTCTTTGGGCATTCCGTCGAGCGGTTTGATCGGGATTCCGTCGACGATTCGATCAATTAAATCGAGCGACTTGATCAATTCCGTCGAGCGACTTCTTTGAGCATTTCGTCGAGCGGTTTGATCGGGATTCCGTCGACGATTCGATCAATTCGTCGACGACTTGATCAATTCCGTCGACGACTTCTTTGGGCATTAAATCGAGCGGTTTCTTGGGCATTCGTCGAGCGGTTTGATCGGGATTCCGTCGGCGATTCGATCAATTCCGTCGAGCGACTTGATCAATTCCGTCGGCGACTTCTTTGGGCATTCGTCGAGCGGTTTCTTGGGCATTCCGTCGAGCGGTTCTTTGAGCATTCCGTCGAACGGTTTGCTGGGCATTCCGTCGAGCGGTTTGCTGGGCATTCCGTCGAGCGGTTTGCTAGGCATTCCGTCGAGCGGTTTCGTCGTTAGCTCCGTCGATGGCAAAGCATCAGACGGAGATCGCCTTCGTCGTCGCCGTTCACCTTCGTCGATGGCTAAGCATCAGACGGGCCTTCGTCTTGGTCGTCACCGGCTCATCATCAAGGCGCCGTCAATGGCTAAGCATCGAACGGGCCTTCGTCGTCTGGTCGTCGTCGGCTCATCGTCAAGGCACGGCGAGCGCCACGGCTCGGTCATCGTCAAGGCTCGCCGTCGATTTCGTCGTCGTCAAGGCTCCGTCGATGGCAAAGCATCAGACGAGCCTTCGTCGTCCTGGTCGTCGCCGGCTCGTCGTCGATTTCGTCGCCGTCAAGGCTCCGTCGATGGCAAAGCATCAGACGGGCCTTCGTCGTCTTGGTCGTCGCCGGCTCGTCGTCGATTTCGTCGCCGTCAAGGCTAAGCATCAGACGGGCCTTCGTCGTCCTGGTCGTCGTCGGCTCGTCGTCAAGGCACGGCGAGCTTCATGGCTCGGTCATCGTCAAGGCTCGCCGTCGATTTCGTCGTCGTCAAGGCTCCGTCGATGGCAAAGCATCAGACGGAGTTCGCCTACGTCGTCTTCGTCGTCGCCGTTAACTCCAACTCGGGCATTTCATCGAACAGGTGGCGGGCGCATCTTGGTTGCCGATGTAGATCCGAGCGGGTGGCGGAGCACCACGCTTCCTGTCGGCGTCGAAGTAGAACCAAGCGAAGCGGGTGGCGGAGCACCACGCTTCTGTCGGAGTCGGAGTAGAGCCGCTGGCGCGTGGGTGGTCGAGGCGCGGCGTGGGCGGCGAAAAGGAGCACTACGGGTGTGCGGCGGTGGACGTCGAAGCTTCGTCTCGGCCGAGCTCTACGGCGGGCATTGTGAAAGAGCTCGATTGCGGCCGGGTGCGTCAATGGTGGACGTCGCGCGGAAAGGATCTGCGGTAACGGGAGTCGCGCCTCGTCGGTGTTAGCCGCGATGATGGTCCTCGACGGTGATGACGAGCGGCTCGTCGACGGCGATGGAGATGGGCCTCGAGGTCGTTGGGGGGCAGCGGCGGTTAGCGCAATGGGGCCTCGAGGTGTCGGGGTGCAGCGGCGACATGGGCAATTGGCGCGACGCTAGCGGCATCAGGGGTTGAGGCGGATGGCGCTGAAGGAGTCGGGGCGCGCCGCGGGGCTCAGCGGCTAATCGAAGTCGGATCGGCGGCGACGAAGAAGAAATCTTCGTTCCGGGCGGCGGAGTTGTGAGAGGCGAGCGCGCGCGGCGGGTCGGTTCGAGAGGCGGCGTCTGCGCGGCGCGGCTTTAAGGCGGCGCTCGGTTCGAGCGGCGCGGTGCGAGTTCGACGGACGTCGGCGACGATGGAGCGGCATCGGCATTGATGGGGCTACGGCCTTCATAGATGGAGCGGCGCGGTGGGGTCTGCGCGGTGCGGCGTCGGGTCTGCGTGCGACGGCGATGACGGCGCGGCATCGACAGGCGGTGGCTCGGCGCGGCCTTCGAGGGATCGGCGCGGACGAGGTGCGCGAGCGGCGCGGCCTTGAGGCGACGCGGTGCGAACCGAGGCGGGTGGCGGAGTTGAGGAGATCCGCGGCCCGGTCGGTGAGCGAGCGGAGGCGAGGAGCACGCGTGGGCGGCGAGATCGAGGACGGAGACCAAGGCGCGCGCGGTGTTCGAAGGTGGCGGCGAGGCGGCGGGCTCGACGGAGCGCATCAAACGAGAGAGAAAGAGACGAGAGCGTTTTTTTTTTTCCCTTTTTTTTTTCTTTTCTCACGACGGAGAGAGAGAGAGAGAGAGAGCTTTGGGATTTTGAGAGAGATGCTTTGATGGTCTTGCATCAATGGGGGGACTAATTACCTTAGTTTTTTTTTCTTTCTTCTTCGGCAACGGGGAAGTGGGATGTGGGTGGAAGGTTTCTCGGTTAATAAAAAAGTGGCTCTCAAGTGGGTTTCAAGTGGGTATTTATGGGTTGGTTTTCTCTTCTCCTTTTGATCATGTAGAAGGTGGGAAGTTGTAATGGGGGTAGTGGGGATCGTGTGTGTAATGAGGGAAGTGGGAAGTTGTGGAGGAGGTCATGGGAATTTAGATTCTATTTTGTCCATGCACCTAGTGCATGGACCACCTCATTCTCTCTCTATATTTATTTATTTTTTTTTTGTTTATATATATATATATATATATATATATATATATATATATATATATATATATATATATATGAATATATATATATATATATATATGAATATATATATATGTATAAGTGTGTATATATATATATATGTGTGTGTGTGTATATATATATATATATATATTGTAGCATATCGAAAATTCGACGATAAGATCGGACTTTGGCCAAATTGACTAAAGTACGAAAACAAAATAGTTGGACATGTTCCAATTGCCATTCCAAACTTCTTGGAAAGGTTAGAAGATAATCTAAAAGAGTTAAAAGGGTTTTGGCGTTGTTCGGCGCGAAGTAGAGTCAAAACGAGCGAAAAACACAAGTACGGAGCACCCATACCGGTCCCACGGTGTCTGTCTGGGTATAGCCATCACACAGGAGGAGAGCTCTCGGGTTTGACGATTTTATGGCCCACATGCGTACGGCCACGGTGTGCATGCCGTATAGCCATCACACCCGAGAAGGGAAGAGCTCTCGGGTTTGAGAATTTTATGGCCCATACCGGTACAGCCCGGGTGTCTGTACCGGTATAGCCATCGCAGAAGGAGAGCTCTCGGGTTTGATAGTTTTCTTTGGCCCATCTCAGTCGCCCCATCTAGGTATAGATCTTTGCGAAACCGAGGGAAGGCTGCTCTCGGGTTTCTGCTGTAGCACCCGTAGGTATGGGATGGTGACGGTTGTGAGCTGCGCGAAAATGAAAAGAAGTAGAGGGGCTTTTTGGCTATTGTTACAACACAATAAGCTCTCCCTTCACTCATTTCACAGCACACACACACTCACTCTCTTTTCTCTCACTTTCTCTCTCTAGAGGAGCTCTAGGGCAAGGAAGAAGAAGGAGAAGGAGTTGGAGAAGGTGGCTTGGAGCTTGTTGGAGGCTTCTTGGAGGATCTTGGAGCTCTCCTACAACAAGGGCTTGGGTTGAGCTTGCTACAAGAGGTAGGTTCTTGCAAGTTTAACCCTAGGGTTTCGATTTTAGCTTGAGATTTGGAGTTTCTAGCTTGTTGCTAGTGTTAGAGGGCTTGTTTGGCCATGAACTCCATGAAAACTCATGAGAGCTTCATGAGCTCTAATGGTGGTTGGCTAGGGTTTGTTGTAAACCCCAAATGGATGGTTCTAATGGGTCAAGGATAGTTTTAGAGAGCTTCTAGATTGATCTAAAGCTATATTTTGCTTGTGAATGAGATCAATACCCTAGGTTTGACATAGGGCATTGTTGGAGCACCCAAATTTGGGGCTTTTAAACATAGGGGTTCTTGGGTCAAATTGACCTTGTAGAAACCTAATTGGGGGTATTCCCGACGCGTGGGACAACTCCGTTTAATTAACCGAAAATCCGCTATAGGGGCTACTATGTAAAATGGCCTGATAGGTTCATTTTTAAACTACAGGTTTTTACCTAGGCCTCGGTAGGTCGTGAAACTTCTTGGGCATTCTCACAAAATTATTTTAAGGTGGGGGGTGCATTCCGGAATCATCGAATTCCCTTCTATGTCTGTTTTCACCTTTTGAGCATATTATATGTATAGTCTATTCATGCATGATAGGGTAGAGGTTAAATATGCAATGGTTGAACTTCAATTATTGTTCTAATATGAAAATGAACTTAGAGATTGTAATGGAACCATAGAGGCATGAGAATTAGAACCCTACTTGTGTGAATATAGAATGGACTTGATCTTAGTCAACAAAGGTGATATTGAACATAGAGACAAGATTGGCATTGAGATAACCTTAGTTAAACATAGTTTAACTTAGTGGCATTATGGCAAGAATGATATACATGATTAGGTAGAAAACCTATCATTGACAATGGCATGGTAACTAGTGGCTATGAATCCTCAATGTGAGGATTAGATCGATACTCTTGACAAGTCTTGGCTTGAGGGAGGTCGCTCCTCCTCAGCGGTGAGTTCGAGAACAGTCACCTAGGGGATCGTGGCCCGACGGACGGTCCCTCGGGTCTTGTAGGCTTAGAGCCTCCCCGTTCAGTGAGGGATTTTGGGTCTTGAGTTTGTTGGGGTTAACTATGTTAACCGGCAAGATTGGGTAATGAGCCAAGTAAAGTAAAGTAAAGTATGGTAAAGAGCATGCATGCAAACATATCTAAATTCGATTATCTATCTATCTGACTCTTTCTTGCAGGCATAGTATTAGCTTATATAGTTTGGTTACTATTTCATTTTCGTTGAATTACTTATGCCTGGATAGACCTAGTGGGTAAGTCGGCGGGGTCGGTTGCAGCCTTTGGGAACTTCGTCGTAGTTCTCACACCACTGACCCTACAGGTCCTAGCACGAGCAGGGCGGCGGAGGACCGGGGCAAGGGGTTAGCGCCATAGCTAGTGGCCACCGGAGTTTGCATCTAGTCATTTCCCTTTTTGTTATACTTGTATCAACTTTACTTTGTTGAACTATAGATGTCAAGTTGTAAACATTCAAGTAAATTTTGGGAGATGACAATGTAAAAAGAAATGATGTATCGAATGCTTAAAGAATGTAATAGATTAGTTTACTTGTATTTGGTTCAAATGTAATCAAGTTCATGTATGGTTTATATTCTAGCTTAGTGCTTACTCTTCCGCTGTGTTGTTGTTGCTTACCTTCGTGTAAGCCTTATATAATTGAAATTCTCTTTGATTGTCAAATTATACTTGTTGTTAGAGCCTTGGGCGGGCAGGGGAGGCCCTGTCCGTTCGGCGTCTGTTGACGTGGCCCGAATGGACCAAATAGGCGGGTGGCGGGGCGTGACAGATAAAGTGGTATCAGAGACTAAACGGAAGTAAGCAAAGGTCTAGGATTGACTTAAGAACCATAGGATTGGAGACCTTAGGGACTTAGGAAGCGTTTAACGTGGATTTGGTAAACGCGAAAGCTAGTGGATTGGGTTGACATTAAGACTTCTCTAGAAGGAATTAGAGATGACTTCAAGTATTTATTTAGCTTAAGGAACCTTGTGGGGCGGCCGACCACATGACACCTAGAGTGGGAAATAATTTACTTATTTGCTTTCGCTTAATTGGGTAGTTATTTTTGAACGTGTAGGAGTCGCGTGTATTGAGTATTAATGTGTGTGCTACGTTTCAGGACGTGATGGCACCACGGGGACGCCCTCCTAAGACGCGATCCACGCGGCACCACCTCCCGAGGTGCCGAGCGATCGGGATCGGCGAAGTACGCGAGCCGCAAGCCCAAGTGGCGGCGTTGGCGGGGCTATGAAAGCGGCGGCGGAGCGGCTTAGTAGGCTCCACGACTTGGTGGCCCAGCAGGCGGCGGCGGTGCCTGTGCGTCGGGACCCGACGCCACCTGTTGAGCCTGCGGCACCACCTCCTGTGGCGGCAGTGGTACCCGTGACAGCTGTCCCCCCGCCGGTTTCGGGTTCGTCGGCTTCAGCTCACGACACCCCCGAGGCGGACCGGGAACGGGCGGTAGCGGTGTTGACGGCTTTCAAGCGGTTAAAGCCACCAACCTTCCACGGGGAAGACAAGGACCCGCGGATGGTCGAGACGTGGTTGATCGCTATGCAATCCTTGTTCGATGACTTCTATACCCTCGAGCGGGACAAGGTGCATTTGGCGGCCCATTGCTTCGAGGGTCGGCGCGCCTTTGGTGGAGGCAAGTGAAAGAGGATCGTTCTTTGAACGATACCACCATGGCTTGGGAGACGTTTCGGGAGATGCTATTGATGGAGTATTTCCCGAAAGCGATAAAAGAAAGATCGAGGAGGACTTCCGCAAGCTAAGGCGGGGAGTCACACGGTCGCGAGTACGAGAGGAGTTCACGCACATGATTCATTGCGTGCGAGCTTGGTCCACGGCGACGGGGGGCCAGGGCGAAGAAGTTCGGGCGTGGGTCGAGGCCGGATATTTTTAAGACAGTTGATTCTTTCCGGCTGACGACCTATGGAGAGGTTCTGGACCGCGCACTTTGGGTGGAGCGCGGCAATGCTATTGCGCGAGAGGAGCGCGAGGCTTTTGAGAGGGACAAGGACAGGGAGAAGTCCAAGAAGCGGGCATCGAGTGGGTGCGCGGGGCAGTCGAGCTCTAAGCGGCCCCCTCGACCTCAGCGGTCACAGTGGCGCGGCAGTCGGAGTCAGACTCAGAGTCAGACCTCCTACCCGTGTGTTATCTGCGGCGGGAACCACAGAGTTGTTACTTGCCCTCAGCGGGAGGGGCGATGTTTTCGGTGTGGCCAGGCGGGCCACATTGGTCGTGAGTGTCCGGGCAGCTCATCTCCTGCACCTTCGGCGGCTTCGATCGGTACACTCCACGGCGTTGGCGGGCGCCACCCGCTATGTCTGCCGGACGATCATCGGCATCTCGTCAGCAGGAGGCACCTCGAGCACCTAGTGGGCGGGTTTTTGCCGCTCAGGTGGAGGAGCAGTCGACTCCAGCACCAGTTCCAGATGATGTGGTGGCAGGTATTATTCTGATCCAAGGCACTCGAGCTAAAGCATTATTTGATACAGGTGCATCTCATTCATTCATACGTGCATCATTCGCCGAGGCTCATGGGGTAGAGATAGGGCGTCATGATGACCATTGGTGGGTCAACTCTATCGAGCACTCTTTTCTTTGTGGATGAGGAGTGCGAAAATTGCCCAGTGCAAATTGGGGATTGGATTATGCCAATCAATCTCCTAGTGGTCGAGCGGTTATCGGGCTTCGACGTGGTCTTAGGGATCAACTGGCTCTCTAAATACTACGCCGTCATCGATTGTGAGAGGAAGGTTATCACATTTCGTGCACCTGGACGAGAAGAAATGGTTTACCAAGCGTGTAAGGGCGCACGTTTTGCGGCGACCATATAGTCGGTGAGGGCAAAGATGATGATCAAGGGTGGTTGCAAGGCTTATTTAGCGACCATTGTGGATACCCAAAGGAGCACCGGAATTGAGTAGCATTCGGGTGGTATGCGAGTACCGGATGTGTTTCCGGCGGAGTTACCGGATTGCCACCGGACCGGGAAGTTGAGTTTGTCATTGACTTGGTCCCCGGGGCGGCGCCAATCTCGAAGGCTCCGTATAGAATGGCACCGGTGGAGCTTAAGGAACTTAAAGCCCAACTGCAAGACTTGCTCGATAAAGGCTTTGTGCGGCCGAGCGTGTCTCCGTGGGGAGCTCCGGTGCTGTTTGTGAAAAAGAAGGACGGCACACTTCGACTTTGCGTTGACTACCGCGAGTTGAACAAGGTCACAATCAAGAACAAGTACCCGTTGCCGAGGATTGACGATTTATTCGATCAGTTGCAAGGGTCAAGGGTTTATTTGAAGATTGACCTTCAATCGGGGTATCATCAATTGAAGATACGGCCCAAGGATGTGCACAAAACGGCGTACCGTACGCGGTATGGCCATTATGAGTTCACGGTTATGCCTTTCGGGCTTACTAATGCCCACGGCATTTATGGACTTAATGAATAGAGTCTTCCGTCCGCTATGGGACCGGTGCGTCGTGGTATTCATTGACGACGTATTGGTATATTCTCGGACCGAGGAAGAACACGAGGAGCACTTGAGAATCGTGTTGGAGACACTCCGGCGAGAGAAGCTTTATGCCAAATTGAAGAAATGTGAGTTTTGGCTACCGGTGGTTACTTTCTTGGGTCACGTTATATCTGGAGACGGCGTCTCTGTGGACCCAAAGAAAGTTGAGGCAATTGAGGATTGGCCTCGCCCGACAAATGCAACGGAAATTCGGAGCTTTTTGGGGCTTGCGGGCTACTACCGGCGGTTCGTGGAGGGTTCGCTAAAATAACAACTCCACTAACGCGCCTTACGCACAAAGGGGTGAAGTATGTTTGGAGCCCCGAATGTGAGCGAAGCTTTGAGGAGCTTAAGAAGAGATTGACGACGACTCCGGTGCTTGCTTTGCCGACGCCGGGGGAGAGTTACGTCGTGTACAGTGATGCTTCTTACGTTGGTCTTGGGTGCGTTCTGATGCAAAATGGCCGAGTTATCGCTTATGCTTCGCGCCAGTTAAAGACATACGAGAAGAACTACCCGATTCACGACTTGGAGTTAGCGGCGGTCATTTTCGCGCTAAAGCTTTGGAGGCATTACCTATATGGGGAACATTGTGAGATTTACACGGATCATAAGAGTCTCAAGTATTTGTTCACCCGAGAAAGAGTTGAATATGCGACGGCGCGGTGGTTAGAATTGCTTAAAGACTATGATGTTACTATTCTATATCACCCGGAAAGCAAATGTCGTGGCCGATGCTTTGAGTAGAAAGTCGGCGGAGAATTTGGCGACGGTGATTACACCTCAACCTGCAGTGCACAAGGAGATGCAGCGGTTAGGGCTTGAAGTGGTGGCGCAGGAGTGCGGCAGTTGCTATGTTGATCGTGCAATCCACTTTGTTGGAGAAGATAAAGGAATTGCAAGTTTCCGATCCTTATCTCCAAAAGGTGCGGGGCGAAGTAGAGAGCGGTAGTGCCGAAGATTTTGGCTTTGGGACCGACGGAACACTACGGTATCGAAACCGTTGGTGTGTGCCCAAGGACGATGATCTTCGGAGGGCGATTATGCAAGAAGCACACCAATCACCCTATAGCATTCACCCGGGCGGCACCAAGATGTATCAAGACTTGAAACTCCATTATTGGTGGCCGGGTATGAAAAGGGACATTGGAGAGTTTGTGGCACAATGTCTCACGTGCCAACAGTAAAGCGGAGCGTCGCTTTCCGATGGGAAATTGCAAAGTCTACCAATACCGTGTGGAAGTGGGAAGACATTGCTATGGACTTTGTGACGGGTTTGCCTAGGTCACAAGGCGGGCACGACGCGATTTGGGTAGTTGTGGACCGGTTGACAAAATCGGCTCACTTTTTGCCGATCCACACTACTTGGTCGGGAGACAAGCTAGCTCAAGTGTATCTCGACGAGGTCGTGAGGTTACACGGGGTTCCGGTGTCAATTGTATCGGATCGGGACCCGAGGTTCACCTCTCATTTTTGGAAGAGCTTGCAAGATGTTTTGGGTACACGGCTCAATTTTAGCACGGCATTTCATCCTCAAAGTGACGGTCAATCGGAGAGGACTATTCAGATACTTGAGGATATGCTTCGGGCTTGTGTACTCGACTATAAAGGCGGATGGCACGATTTCCTACCAATGGCGGAGTCGCATATAACAATAGCTATCAGGGGAGTATTGCGATGGCGCCATTCGAGGCCCTTTATGGTAAGAAGTGTCGTTCTCCAATTCATTGGAGCGACTTGGGCGAGAGAGCGACTCTTGGCCCCGATGTTGTGCGGGAGGCGGAGGAGAAGGTCCGCCTAGCCCGACAAAGACTCACGAAGGCGCAATCTCGGCAAAAGAGTTATGCCGATAAGCGGAGGAAGGATCTAGAGTTTGCGGTTGGAGACCGCGTGTTTTTGAAAGTATCACCTATGCGCGGCATAAAAAGGTTTGGAGTTCGGGGGAAGTTAAGCCCCCGATATATCGGACCTTTTGAGATATTGGAGCGGATCGGTGCGGTAGCATACAAGTTGGCATTACCACCGAGACTTGCGGGAGTGCACAATGTGTTTCACGTTTCAAACCTTCGCAAGTATATCCACCATTCGGCTCATGCATTGGAGTATGAACCGGTGGAATTAAACGAGGACATGACCTATTAAGAGTACCGGTTTGTATTCTTGGGAAAGGCGAAAAGAAGCTTAGGAATCGCAAGATTTCCTACGTCAAGGTCCGTGGAGCAATCATGCGGTGCGTGAAGCCACTTGGGAACTTGAGGACACAATGAGGAAGGAGTACCCTCACTTGTTCGAATCGACAAGCTAAGGTATGCGATAAGTTTCGCGGACGAAATTAATTTTAAGGGATGGAGAATGTAGCATATCGAAAATTCGACGATAAGATCGGACTTTGGCCAAATTGACTAAAGTACGAAAACAAAATAGTTGGACATGTTCCAATTGCCATTCCAAACTTCTTGGAAAGGTTAGAAGATAATCTAAAAGAGTTAAAAGGGTTTTGGCGTTGTTCGGCGCGAAGTAGAGTCGAAACGACGCGAAAAACACAAGTACGGAGCACCCGTGCATACGGCCACGTGTGTATGCGTATAGCCATCACACCCGAGAGGAGGAGAGCTCTCGGGTTTGACGATTTTATGGCCCATAGTACGGCCGGGTGTGTGCCGGTATAGCCATCACACAGAAGGGAAGAGCCCTCGGGTTTGATAATTTTATGGCCCATACCGGTACAGCCCGGGTGTCTGTACCGGTATAGCCATCGCACCCGAGAAAGGGGGAGCTCTCGGGTTTTATAGTTTTCTTTGGCCCATACCGGTACAGGTCGCCCCATACCGGTATAGATGCTGCGAAACCGAGGGAAGCTGCTCTCGGGTTTCTGCCACTGTAGCACCCCATACCGTGCAGATTTCCCATCTAGGTATGGGATGGTGACAAATGACGATTCGTGAGGCTGCGAAATAAAAAGAAGTAGAGGGGCTTTTTGGCTATTGTTACAACACAATAAGCTCTCCCTTCACTCATTTCACAGCACACACACTCACTCTCTTTTCTCTCACTTTCTCTCTCTAGAGGAGCTCTAGGGCAAGGAAGAAGAAGGAGAAGGAGTTGGAGAAGGTGGCTTGGAGCTTGTTGGAGGCTTCTTGGAGGATCTTGGAGCTCTCCTACAACAAGGGCTTGGGTTGAGCTTGCTACAAGAGGTAGGTTCTTGCAAGTTTAACCCTAGGGTTTCGATTTTAGCTTGAGATTTGGAGTTTCTAGCTTGTTGCTAGTGTTAGAGGGCTTGTTTGGCCATGAACTCCATGAAAACTCATGAGAGCTTCATGAGCTCTAATGGTGGTTGGCTAGGGTTTGTTGTAAACCCCAAATGGATGGTTCTAATGGGTCAAGAATAGTTTTAGAGAGCTTCTAGATTGATCTAAAGCTATATTTTGCTTGTGAATGAGATCAAAACCCTAGGTTTGACATAGGGCATTGTTGGAGCACCCAAATTTGGGGCTTTTGAACATAGGGGTTCTTGGGTCAAATTGACCTTGTAGAAACTTAATTAGGGGTATTCCCGACGCGTGGGACAACTCCGTTTAATTAAACGAAAATCCGATATGGGGGCTACTATGTAAAATGGCCTGATTAGGTTCACTTTTAAACTGCAGGTTTTTACCTAGGCCTCGGTAGGTCGTGAAACTTCTTGGGCATCCTCACAAAATTATTTTAAGGTGGGGGGTGCACACCGGAATCATCGAATTCCCTTCTATGTCTGTTTTCACCTTTTGAGCATATCCTATGTATAGTATTTTCATGCATGATAGGGTAGAGGTTAATTATGCTATGGTTGAACTTCAATTATTGTTCTAGTACGAAATGAACTTAGAGATTGTAATGGAACCATAGAGGCATGAGAATTAGAACCCTACTTGTGTGAATATAGAATGGACTTGATCTTAGTCAACAAAGGTGATATTGAACATAGAGACAAGATTGGCATTGAGACAACCTTAGTTAAACATAGTTTAACTTAGTGGCATTATGGCAAGAATGATATACATGATTAGGTAGAAAACCTAACATTGACAATGGCATGGTAACTAGTGGCTATTAATCCTCAATGTGAGGATTAGATCGATACTCTTGACAAGTCTTGGCTTGAGGGAGGTCGCTCCTCCTCAAGCGGTGAGTTCCGGAACAGTCACCTAGGGGATCGTGGCCCCGACGGACGGTCCCTCGGGTCTTGTAGGCTTAGAGCCTCCCCGTTCAGTGAGGGATTTTGGGTCTTGAGTTTGTTGGGGTTAACTATGTTAACCGGCAAGATTGGGTAATGAGCCAAGTAAAGTAAAGTAAAGTATGGTAAAGAGCATGCATGCAAACATATCTAAATTCGATTATCTATCTATCTGACTCTTTCTTGCAGGCATAGTATTAGCTTATATAGTTTGGTTACTATTTCATTTTCGTTGAAATACTTATGCCTGGATAGACCTAGTGGGTAAGTCGGCGGGGTCGGTTGCCGAGCCCACTGGGAACTTCGTTGTAGTTCTCACACCACTAACCCCACAGGTCCTAGCACGAGCGGGGCAGCGGAGGACCGGGGCAAGGGGTTAGCGCCATAGCTAGTGGCCACCGGAGTCTTGCATCTAGTCATTTCCTTTTTGTTATACTTGTATCAACTTTATTTTGTTGAACTATAGATGTCAAGTTGTAAACATTCAAGTAAATTTTGGGAGATGACAATGTAAAAAGAAATGATGTATCGAATGCTTAAAGAATGTAATAGATTAGTTTACTTGTATTTGGTTCAAATGTAATCAAGTTCATGTATGGTTTATATTCTAGCTTAGTGCTTACTCTTCCGCTGTGTTGTTGTTGCTTACCTTCGTGTAAGCCTTGTATAATTGAAATTCTCTTTGATTGTCAAATTATACTTGTTTTTAGAGCCTTGGGCGGGCAGGGGAGGCCCTGTCCGTTCGGCGTCTGTTGACGTGGCCCGAACCCGACCAAATAGGCGGGTGGCGGGGCGTGACACATAGTTTGTGGACCTGGTGTACAGGTTTATAGTTCATGGTTGATGGACCGGGTGTACAGGTTTACGGTTCATGGTTCATGGACCGGGTGTGCAGGTTTATGGTTCATGGTTCATGGACCGGGTGTACAGGTTGTGGGCTTTAGTATTGGGCCTCTATTTTGGATTGGGCTTAATAGATGGGCCATTTGAAATGGGCTTTTGGATGTGAACTTCTTTACGTAAATGGATTTTGGGTATGTGGGTTTTGGATATATGTTAATGGGTTAATGGGTTTATTATAGGTTTATAAGTATAATGGTTTTGGTTAAATGGGTTAACGGGTTTATTGGGTTAATGGGTATAAGTTATATGAGTTAAATGGATTTATGGGTTTTGGGTTATTGGGTTAAATGGGTTTGAATATATGGGTTATTGGATATATGCGTATTGGATATATGGGTTATTGGATATATGGGTATTGGATATATGGGTTATTGGATATATGGGTTATTGGGTTTCAATTGGATTCGAATCAAGTTTGATTTCCAAAAGTGAATGAGATTTAAAATTCAAAATCATGTAGGTTTAAATTTAAATTTAGTCGCCTGATTCAAATTTAAAATATAGAGCATTTAATTTGATTTAATTTAATTAAGTTAAAGAATTCAATGTTCTATTTTTGTAAAGTCCCCTCTCTCTTTGATTGAGTGAATCTCTCTTTGGTGAGAGGAGAGCACCCCATCAACGACGTAACACTCGTCGAGCATTTTGATCGGATTCCGTCGATCGATTCGATCGATTCCGTCAGCGTTCGATCAGATTAAATCAGCGGTTTGATCAATTTCGTCGACTTATTTGGGCATTCCGTCGAGCGGTTTGATCGGGATTCCGTCGAGCGATTCGATCAATTCCGTCGAGCGACTTGATCAATTCCGTCGAGCGACTTGCTGGGCATTCCGTCGAGCGGTTTGCTGGGCATTCCGTCGAGCGGTTTGATCGGGATTCCGTCGAGCGATTCGATCAATTCCGTCGAGCGACTTGATCAATTCCGTCGAGCGACTTGCTGGGCATTCCGTCGAGCGGTTTCTTTGAGCATTCCGTCAGCGGTTTCTTTGGGCATTCCGTCGAGCGGTTTGCTGGGCATTCCGTCGAGCGGTTTGCTAGGCATTCCGTCGAGCGGTTTGCTGAGCATTCCGTCGAACGGTTTGCTAGGCATTCCGTCGAGCGGTTTCGTCGTTAGCTCCGTCGATGGCAAAGCATCAGACGGAGATAGCCTTCGTCGTCGCCGTTCACCTTCGTCGATGGCTAAGCATCAAACGGGCCTTCGTCTTGGTCGTCGCCGGCTCATCATCA